>CM060929.1:27797705-29053444 GCA_030765085.1 Allium cepa | reverse complement strand
GCGTAGAGTAAGCAAAGCCGATCTCGACACTTTGGCATCAAATGTGACGTACACCCGCTTTTTAACATTGCAACGAGAAAAAATTATAACCTCGAATCTGCTTTTACGGCGTGCCTCATGACTAGCAACAAACCCTTTCAAACTAGGGACGTGTAGAGGTGAGAGTCTAAGCTTGGTCACAATTCACAAAGCGAGAACCTCCTATGATGTAACACAGAGCAAGCAGATCCAACCCCGGTTTCTTCAAACCAATCATCGACGGTTTATAAATAGTTGATTAGTATACCATTAATTAATATCCTTTTATCCAAAATATCTTCTAGAGAAATTTATTTTTTGAAAACCTTTTCTTTTCAGTATACATGAAATTCACTAAAACTCTCTTAGTTAAATTCTTCTATTTAATTAAAATCTTTTTAAAATGTAGAATAATTCCAAATCGTTTTGCTTAAATTTTAACAAAGATTTCTCAATTCTAAAACGTAACATTTTAATAAGTTGAAACCATGTTTTTAAGATGGTAAATCCAAATTAGTTAATATTGGAATGAAATAGATCCATGGAAATCATTCAAATTATACTTTGTGTTATTTTCTGTATTCAACAAGTACTATCCATCAAATAATGATCAAATCACTTTTTTAAATTCGTATGAGTATATCTCCTTGGAATTTAATATCAACTGTAAAAAGAGTATATCTATATAACCCAAGTTGTTTAAAGTTGGGAAATTTAATCTTTAATACTAAACTCATTTTCGAAATTTCGATCTTATCTCTCCCTCATATAGGTGAGGCCAAGTGAGCCAGGGCACTTGTCTCTCCTAAACATTTCCTTAGTTTAAGCACCTTAACTAGATCTCATGAATAGAAAAATTAGGTGTACTTATCGGCTTATTAGAGCGAGATTAAAGCAATCACTTATAAAAGCTTTTCTTTAATCTGTTATTTAAGTCCTTTAAGGTAAATCATTAAATCTTCAATCATCTTTAAAAAACCTAATTATTCATTTAAACAAATTAATAAAATATTTTGAAAATAATTGTTATGTTTAAAATTATATTTCAAAAGTTATTGAAAAACACTACAAATAGTGCTCCGAATAGTATTTTTAAAGTTATATTGACCAAAACGACTTTTCTATCAATTTAAAATTTATTTATACAACTAAAATCTATTTTAAAACATTTTAAAAGATTTATAAAGGTATTTACATATTTTTACAACATTTAAAAATATTAAAATTTAAGAAATCTATTTTATGGATTCTGAACTGCAAAACCACGATTATTTTGAAAACTTGATTTACTTAAATTTCAAAATCTACTTATTGAAATCTCAATCCTTTTCCTTGGTTTGAAATCTATGGATATAATAGTTGAGAAAGCTCTTATTACAAAGAATTCTAGGCTATATTCCACTTTATATACTCATTTAACTTTTGCGATGCGAAATCGCGAACTTTCATAATTATAGGCTCCTAGTTTTGACTCGTTCTTCATTTCTTATTCAAACTTCAACAAAAATTTTAGTCTTTATTAAAAAAATTAAATTATTTTAAAACCATTTTGAGGCATTTTAATGATTCCATACTACTTTCATAATTTGATTCGGAAAGTGATTTCCTTGTGTACTATTGACATGTATTTGATGTAACTTGTTTATATATCAAAGCAGCAATATTTTTCACAACATCCAAATATGATAAACAATCATTATAAGTAGCCATAGCATCCAATATATGTATATATAATAAAAATGGAGTTTCAAATTTTTATATATAACATTTCTAACTTTTTGTTACTAATTACTTTCTAAATATCCACTAAATACTATAATTCATCCAACCAAACGTCTTTAGCACTTCAATAGTCATATTAAACATTTATAAAAATTTATAAAGATTTAATTAACCTTCATTTTATAATGGACAAACTATATTTCAATATAGCTTTACGACCTCGAACTGAAACTCTAGGAACTCGAACCCCGAAGCGTTGAAATGGTTCGACATTGATCCGTAGAAGCATTAATGCTCATGGCCAAACATTGAGGTGGTGGTTGCTCAGGGCCAAGGCGGGTGAATGATAGTGACTGTGGGTTTTGATGGTGAAAAGGAGTGATTTTGAAGTGTTTTGACGAGTATATACCACTATATATTATATATATTTATTTTTTCCATAAATATCTTCTTCATTATTTTATAAAGTTGAAATGCCATTAGAAAAGCTTAGAAATAAGGAAGAGGGTGAAAAAAAGTTGTAGGAAATTATGAAGAATGAGTTGGGTATTTAAAGGAAAATTTTGGAATCAAAATATCTTAACATGAAATCACCAAACTGCTCTTACCATCACATCCCCCGTAGGATGCATGGCAGCTGCCTCCTTCTTCTAGCTATGTGGTGGTGGTGATGATGGTGGATGGTGGTGATGTAATATTGAGTAAGGTTGATTTGATGGTTTCTTTTTAAAGTAATACTTAAATTAAACATTTATTTTATTAACTTATGTAAATATATATATTTACTTTCTACACTAATCATGTGTATATGTACATGATAATGTATGTGCATGACACAAATGTATACAAGTCGTTTGAACAATGTCATAATACTTATATTCGTCAAACCGTTACAAATTCAGATTCCGATCTTTGGTCATATTTTCATTTACTAATTAATGTATGTATATTTGTAAACAAAGATTGAGAACTATTTTATTTTTAATGAATTAAAATGATCATATTTGATTCATAAAACCCTACAAATCAATGTTAAATGATTGTCTACAAAAAGTATTGCTACATCGATAAACCGATATCGATTTTTCCTTATAATTTCAAATCTTATTTATAAATTTATAAAACTATCTCATTTGATTTATTATAACTTTATTACTATTAAATATGAAGTATTATCATTTTAAAACAATTGTTTGAATATTTATAACAGTCATTATGTAGTGACCCTCCTTTTTGGACGATTTAAATTAACGATAAACAACACACTTCAAACTCAAACCATTTAAAAGGGCAGATTGCTATGGTGTAAATAAGAAAAAGAAGGGAAAGAAACAAACAAACAAACACAGAATCTCATAGCAGAATGAAAAATATAATAATCAAATATACAGTTCATGAAACTGTTTTACAAATAACATTTAATTACACTATTACAATACAGAATCCGAGTTACATATAATAGAAATAAATAATAATGTCATGGAATAATGCGATGCAGTGGAAATAATGAAATAAATAATAGTTATAGTAGTACTAAATTTTGGTCTTCGTTTTCAGAAAACAGTCTTTGATACACTGAAAAGCTCAGACTGACTCAAGCGAATTGAAAAGACAAAACACTCGAGTCAAAATTAAAAGATCTTATGTAATTTAAATCGACAATACATAATTATGAGTGTAATGACGTTGGAGACGTTTATCGGCTTTTGACATCGCCTATCCAGTGTCTAACGTGAGTGTAATAACTTAAGAGATGTACGAGATTTCAATCTCCTAAGGATCCATTAAACTATCTACATACATAGTACAATGCGATATTAAAAAGTGTCTATAGTAAATTAAAATAGCGTTAAGGAATTACCCATATCCCCGTTAAAACATTTTATATATTCTCATAGTCTATACAATACCGTAAGCTCCACCAAATCAGTAGTTTACCCAGAGGGCACTCCATAGGTACGGTACAAAATAAACTCGTAGAAGGCGTGATAGGGAATGTGAACACGACACGCAAGGCAATGCCAGTGTAGGATTCTACCGTTTTGTGTATTCCGACTGGTGGAAACGCATAGCTGCTACTACCACCTACCTCGGAACACACTCCCTAATCAAATCAAGGCGTGGCCACCAAATCAATCACAAAGTCATAATATGGTATCGAAGAAATGTGCTTGATAGGAGAAATGACCTCACTTGGCCCGACATGGCTCATGTTTTAGTCACATCTAAGCTTACTCACGGGAGTCAAGGATATGTAAATACCTCACACAGAATCGTTCGCCAAACCATCTTACTTCATTCTGGAGTCTCCATGTGACGCCCCACCTCTGTACTCACGCTAGCCAAGGACATTACGAAGCAATGCCGTCAACTAGCACGAAGAATAAGGATGTTGAGGAGCGACCATCCGTGTAATTGCTTTGCATGAGCACCGATATGTCAGATAGTATAACATGCATTTCATTTCATGTGGAAATCCAACATGCTGATACAAACTCAAAGTGTAAGCCCACAAATCCATATGCCTTGAGTCGACACTATTCTCCATCATTCAACTCAAGATGAATGGAAACATGAACCATTTGGGTTAAAGAAGAAGAGGTAGAAGAAGAAAATAGAAAACAACAATAGAATCTAACCATCGCAGCGGAATAAAATATAATAGATAATAAATGATCTTTACACAAAAACAAATATATCTATTTATACATTACATCATCAGAGTACAACATTAGAGTTCAATACAAACAACAACACAACTCAGGACGGTTATAATATCTCATCCTTCCAAAAACCGAATACACAATGGAATATTTCATACAAGTACGAAAGTATGTATCGCCATCCAGCTCCATAGCATCCTTTCTTGTAATCTATGACACTCGGTTTGACTTGAGCATTATAGTGAAATAACACCCGAGTCCGTCTGGAATACCAGCGTGAGAAAACCACACTCAAATTGATTATTAATGTTTCAAAATCTTTTGAAAACAAAAGCATCTCGTAAGACCACACCACAAATAAACATATCGGGTTTTTACCTTACGATAGCCAAAACACTTTTTATTAAAATCATCTGATATTATAATAGGGTCTATTTACAAACTCTTATTAAAATAGCCGAAATTGTTACATTAATTAAATTTCAACCGCTATCCACAATCGTGGGTAATACAAACAAAACAGTAAAAGGCCGTAGGGAGAATGGATTTCCAACTAATGACTAGGCACTGGGGTACCACCTATCACAGTACGTGGCCTAGATCACCGTATCGAGTATTACTCCCAATCCCCTGCAACACAAGACTGGGACTTCCCCTTACTGGACAATCCCGAGTAAGATCACCCTGCGGTTGGGATCAACAACTGCACCACTAAGTCGAAATAGAAAGGAACATCTAGACAGGGACGACCTCACCCTAATTGGTGCTACCTACTTAGCCTTGCTGCATAGCCCCTGATTTTCAGCCATTCCCGGCTGATGAGGCTCGAGGCTAAGCATTACCTTTTTAGAACACATTTCTTAGAATGCTCACCGTCCTCCTGACCATGTTCTGAAAACATTCATCCATACAAGTCCGTCTCGGGTTCGAACGGAACCGAAGGCACTACTCCTACTACATCCATTTTGGAATTACCTCAGGATTAGTAGCGACTAACCCTTGCACTTCACTACTCCATCTTTGAATCCAAACTCTTGTTTTCCACACGAAAACGTTCAAACTGGATCGAAGTGCTTTATGAGAAATTAATCCCGATCCCGGTCTCTTCGAAACGATCAGCGCATTGGCCAATATTGATAGTCGGTTATTTAACTATCACATAACATTCATAAACATCCACCAAATATAAATAATTTCTCCTAAATTATTTATTAACCTTAAAATATCTTCGCAAGATATATTTCCATTTTCAACCCTTTTGGAGACAGTTTTCAAACCACACTTTACTCTTGAAATAAATTTCCAAATGTTTATTCCCATTGAAAACACCAAGCACAAAAACTTTAGATTTTTAAAATAATTTAAAACACTTTTTTATAAAATATAATTTAACATTTAGATTGAAAACTATGTCAATACTTTATAAGAAAATATACTTTAGGAACATTTAAAATGAGGTTACTTTATAAAATATAAAACTAGATTTTCTCTTTTAAAACCTAAATACCTAGTCACCTTTAAAAAATTACTATGATAATAGATTTGAAAAATACTTACTTCAGAATTAAACATTCAGAAATAATAAATTTTCTAAAAATGCTTTTTTTAAAATAACATTAAAGCCTTAAACTTATATTTAATAAAGATTTACTTTGAAAACGTACTTTGCTATCCAGAGAAATATACCTCTCTTCAAATCCTTTAAAAATAAATCACTATTTATTTTTAAACAAATTTTCCCATTCCTTTAATAAATTCACATCGTGAATTTATTCTTTAAATATCCACTGATATATTATTTCACCTTTATAAACCCAGTTTATAAATTCTAAAGTCTCACTTCTCTTTTAAAAATTCCGATTTTACACACTAAATCAGTCTCCAAGTTGATTTCCAATTTACTTCACTTTTAAATAAATTTCCTTACTTACTCCATTTATTCCAAAATCCATTAACTTCGGATTTTATTTCTTCATTATGATTTAAAATATTTTTAACAGAAAAGACCAATTTCATATTTCCTAAATTTCTTCTTTATCCTTTCAAATAAATACAATCCTTAAATTTCAAAATAAATTCTTTATTTCTTTAAATAATATCACTTGAGTTTAAAAATAAAATCACTTATTCCCATTTATTCAAAATCTCATTTCCCACACTTGGAATGTTATTTATCAGAATTCAAAAATCGCTTTTTATTCTTTTCCGATTCATTTTTAATTGATTCAAATTTTTATGATAATTTTACTCAAAATTCACTCTTTTATTTTATTTTCAGAAATCCTATTTCTATAGACTTTGATAACTCAGTTCACAAATGTTACGGGATTTTCCATCTCTTAAGGATCCGTTAAACTATCTACTATGTAGTAATGTACGCTAAGTAGATAATGCCTATCAGTAATATAAAGTATCAAAATAGCGTTAAGGCGTTACCATAATCCCCCTTAACACATTTTTATAATTCTATAGTCTATACAGCACCGTAAGCCCCACCGTAAACTGGTGGTTGTTAGAGGGTACCCCATAGGTTTAACACAAAACAAAACGTAGTGGTCGCGAATAGGATAATCAGTATGACAAGATACACGTGGCGATACCAACTAGGATACTAGTAGTTGCGTGATCCGGACTGATGTTGAGCATAGCCCGCAGCTACCTCAACACCGCGAAACAACACTCCCAAATCAAGGGGTGCACCCAAATCGCATCACAAATGTAATAGATATGGTATCGAAGAAGTGTGTCCACTAGAGGTGGCGGACCTCAATGGCCCGGCGCGGCTCCGGTTTTAGTCATGTCAGGGGTCATCCAATATCGTTCTCTTTCTTCAGTCAACGCGTTCACCAAACCATCCACTTCATTCTGGATCAACACTCCGCGTATAATAGTTATTAAAGTGGTTTTCGGTATCCACAGAGAGTATGTCCATATCCGATCCCGGTCTCTTTAATAACTACGTATTATTACACCGTTGGCTCTATTACATTTTAAATCGATTCATAATTGGTATCAAAATATCATGTTCACTTCCAAAATCAAATCCATTTCAAATATCATCGTATCTATTCAAATGTAAGATTCCGTTTCAAAATCTTTTTCCGCATCAATATCTCATTTCGATTTTAAAATCATTTCGAAATTCAATTTAGGTTGCAACTTCATTTAACTCAATTCGTATTTAAATTCAAGATTTAAATATAAACATTTCACCTTATTAACCAGCTTGAAATTTTTAGAAAATAGTTTTAAGTAGTTTAAAAGTAGTTTAAATAATTAAAATAGTTAAAAATACTTAAAATCTTGAAAATGATAAATTAGTTTAAAATAATTTAAATTGGGTTAAGTAGATTAAAAATAGATTAAAATAGTTTAAGTATTCAAAATGGTTTATATAAAAGAGTAATTTTGAAAACAAATTAAAACAGCTTCAAAACCAATCCATTTCAATTATAACTTCCCAATTCAAATAAATTTCAATTTCCAATTTACCGATTCAATTTTGATTTCAATTCAAATCAATGTCAACTTTGACTTCAAATTTATTCAATTTTACATTCACCTTCAACTTATTCAATTCCAATGTATATCGATTTTTAGCTTGATTTTTCAAAATATCAATTTTTAACACTTAACAAAATTTTCCTTCAATATTCAAATTAAATCCCACTTACAAATATGATTCAATTTCAAGCTCAATTTCAAATATCATTTTATATCGCTTTTACTTAGTAATATTCAAAGCTCGAATTAAGGTTCAATCTTTTAAAACGAATAAATTTTCGAACTTCAATCATAACCCAATTTTTAAATTTCAAAGTCTCAACTTAAATCATTTAACAATTTCTTTTAACCAAAATCTATTTCAACATTCCAAACTCAATTTTTCGATAAATTTGATTTCTATAAATTTGATTTCTATTTATAACTTTTAAATCAAAACATTTAAATAAATTTCAAATCGACGATTTTAAAAATTATTAATTTAGCCAATTCGGTGTCCGTATATAATTTTCTATCATGTGGCCAAGTAATTATTTATTTAAATTAAATGTAAGGGATGAGTATATATTACTTAAACCAATCACAGTGTCATATGTATGCATAACAGTATATATAAGCAAATAGACATCCAAACATTGAAATATCAACCAATAACATCCATCAAAATACATCATCCAATAGGCAATACAATTCATGGCAGTTTCATAGTTATCAATGTTAGGTAATTTAATCGCAATTCAATTTTAATTTCAATTTAACTGTCAATTTAATTTTTCAACGGTTAATTCAAATGACAAGCTATATGACAATTAAATTTTTATCAAACAACGACAAATAAAATCATAACACTTCATAATATCAAATTTAACTAGCATAAAGATATTTAGTACGTTGTGAGCGTTATAAAACACTCACCTTGATTTCAATACAGTTCCAGCGTTTTATTTCGAATAAAATTAAACAAGCGTTTAATTTTATCCAAAATTTCCACTAGCTCCAAACGACTCCAATCCAGTTCCATAGCGTAGTGCTCATCCATACGATCCCAACGCAACTGGTTTCGCGAAATTCCAACCTCGCAGCAACATGTTATGACAGTTTAAAGTTACACGAATTTAAATACACATTAATTTACAAATTTAATTTACATTTTAATTCCTAACCCAAAATCATTCCCAGGCCGTATACATCTTCTTCCCGTAACTTCAGTACACGCACGCCAAAAACCCATGCTCACGTTCGAACAACCCAGGTCGCGACCAAGCCAAGCCTCCTGACAACGATCGGAAAGTGCCAAAACGAAGGCCTCACTCTCCTCTACCTTGGGTCAGGAGCAGGTGGAGCTCGCCCCCCCTCCAACCTCGAGATGCGTGCGAACAGCCAGACGTTAGCACTCAAATTGCCGTTGAATCGTTCGCCCAAACTCGATCTCCACCGTTGAACTCGTAGAGCTCGATGAGCTCTCCAACTTTCGTGTAGAAGCCGGTGTGTGAAAATGAAGCGATTGAGAGGAATCGAAGGGGAAAGCACGGTGTTTTCTGGCCATTGGTTCTATAAGGGGCGGCGGCTGTAGAAAGTAGGGTTTGGTTTTTTTTTTTTGGAAAAGAAAATAAATGAAGTGCTTTTATAGAAAAACGACGAACACTATTTGTGACGCCCTACTCCTAGAGCCTCGTTAACAAAGAGTATTACATAGGTAATACCGTCGGCTAACGCGGACAATGGAGTATAATGGAAGCGACCATGTGTAATCTTACCTTAACTATTCACTAAATACGTCGAAAAGTAGACACATTAAAATTCGACCTATTTAATAAATATTTAAAGAAAAACTACAATAGCTAAAGGATCTATCAGAAGAAAATATAACAACTCAAATGTAATTCACATCACAGAACAGTCGATCATCATATACACCTAAACGGATACACAACAGAATATACAAAATAATACATGTCAAGTGGTACAGAAGACCACAATATACAGACGAGACGAAAAAGTATGAATAACAGAGTTACAACAGATAAGGACCACAAAAGACACTATAATAAAATGAAGCTAGCGAATAGTCCATGCGGAAGCAAAATAGGCTAAGTCCAAAAGCACCTAACCTGAAACAACTCGGTCTGACCCGAGTATAAATTACCCGGATCAGTCTAGCTAAACAAATCAGTTAAATAAACTGAACAACAATAAACCTGCAAGGTTGCAAAGCACAATAGATATCTCTAAAAGAGATAACACAATCATCTAACGAAAGATGATTCATATAGATCAAGCCTCATATCATCGGCAACATATAGAAACAAAGGATAAGAATATCCCAAAGCAAGCCATAAGGCAAACAACAAATACCGATAAATACGAGTTCCACAAGGTAGACGCTATATTTCGTGTGGCTCCAAAGAACCAATACAGAAAAGCAATACCTAGGGAATATACATATAAATGAAACATCATGAGCGGTGGTGAGTAAACCACTCCGTTATCTCTTGAGCGGTGGTGAAGAAACCACTCCAATATTTCTTGAGCGGTGGTGAAGAAACCACTCCATTTTCTCTTGAGCGGTGGTGAAGAAACCACTCCATTTTCTCTTGAGCGGTGGTGAAGAAACCACTCCGAAGGCAATACTAAAGATAACCGACAACCCCAAATATTTTTGCGAGTCGGGGCAAAGGACCAACTTCAAAGGTGATATTTAAAGGAAACAAGCCACAGGAGACAGTCCGAAGACACTATCCCAAAGGCAGCATGTGTCACAAACTCCCAGAGAGGAATCCGAAAAGTGGTAACGTGAGTTTCATAACCACCCGTTCGCACTAAACGGTTTACTATCCGTTAGTTTATTTCACACTCAAAGCAGTACAAATTTACCTCATATCATCGATAAACCAAACCCGAAGGCCAAAACGATCAATCGAATAGGTCGGGCATTAATCAGAAGGATAAACGCACAGATTCATGATCTGTGTTTTGCCCAACCATTTAATCACCCTTCCACTTCGCTCGAAGTGTGAAAGTGTGTGTTTTAAATAGAATTTATGAATTGGAGAAACGAGCCTTTAAATGCGATTTGAGAGATTATTTTATAAAAACCCGTGGATGAAGTCAAGAGTAAGTTATCAAAGTCAAAGATGCAATAACAAACACTAAAAAGCAACTTGAATCGATAGAATCCGGAAAAATCAATCAAATATGCAAAATAAGGAAAACAGGCAAAACAAAGCAGGTCGGTCAACCGGACTGCAGGGCTCGGTCGGCCGGCCAGATGCAGAAACCCAATTATGGCTCGGGGCAGCAGGTCGGTCGACCGAAGCCTGCACTCGGTTGGCCGAACCTGGTGATTTTGCACTTCCTGCCCTATTTCAATGAAATGCAAATTCTTTCCAATTCCAAAACAATGGCACATGCATACTTGTTAGGAATTCATACCAACACCCATGAAATCAAGAGGAGTAGATGTGAGTTCAAAACTCACCTTTTAACCTCACAAACAAAGAAGATGAAGAAGCACAAATGCAAGGAATCAACCAACTACACTACACTTCAACACTACAAGCTTCAATCTAGAATCAAAGCAAGTATTTCCTAAGTTAGGGTTAGGAAAATTACAGAAATTGAAGAGGAGAAGAGATGGAGAAGATGGAGATGAACTTACCAATGGATTCTCTATGAATTTGGAGCAAGAAATCAAGATACAAAGGAGAACTAGGGCTTGCTAATTTCTAATTCCTCTTCCTTTCCCCCATTTTCAGTTCTAAGCTTAAATTTTAAGAAATGAATAAGTGAATGAGAGGAGTGGCTAAGCTAGAGGATTAGTTAAGCTAGTGGGCTGAACCCAAACCCAAACCCAATAGAAAAAGTAACCAAAATTCACAAACTCCAAACATATCAAAGATTATACTCAAAAAGATCGCAAACGCCATTTTGGAACCAATGGAGGTAGTTTCGAGTTCCAATTCGGCCATTTGCAGAAAGTAACATTTCGGACCAAAATCCGACTAACGACGCTATATCTAAATTAAACATTTAAATATAAAATCGTCAAATATGCGGGTTGTTACACTATTCATTCCAGTTTTCCCGAACTCCGATTTACGCGTGGTGACCGGCGTTTCTAGGGTTTACCCCGCATTCTGGACACAATGGAACAGGTTTCGGAAGCTAATTCGATCATCTGTGCGAGTTACGGAAATAAACGATCAAATTTAAATTAAATCGATTAAACGAATTTCTATGCGTTTTAGCTTGCTCCGGACAAACGGTTAATCCGATTGACACGAAATTTAAAACCATACAATAATATCACGTTACGGATCCGATGAAATTGGTTTCGTCGAAATCCGAGACTGTTTGAAAAATGACTATTTTAACTCGTCAATTAATATTAAAACAATTTCGATGCGTTTCGAGCTGCCACGGTCAAATGAAAACTCCGATTGCTACGAAATTTTAAATCCGATAATAACAAACTATTACGGATCCAATGGAACTAGTTTCGTCCAATTCTGAGACTGTTCGAAAATTGGCTATTTTTCAGTCGATAATTAAATATTAAAATATTCAATTTTCACAAATTTTACTTTTAATTCGATTTTAAAAGTTCTACAACATCATTCTAACTTTAATATGATAAAATAAAATTTTACAAATCATTTTTAATCATATTAAACCCGTTATTCAATTATCCCATAAATTCCAATTTTAAAACTTATTAACTCTATTAAAATCCCAATATAACCTACATTCACTTTGGAAACCAATTTGAATCATATTAAATCAAATTTCAATTATTCACTCTATTTTCATATATTAATTTTAATATCAAATTAATCATATCAAATTCGAAATTTAATTATTCAAACATTCGTAATATTAAATTTAAACAAATTTTATTATTCTTGAATCACTATCTTTTGAAATATTCAAAAACGAACTAATTTTTTTTTTTACTTTTGAAATGAATTAAAATTATAGAACAACCATTTACATTATACGGTTATTCAATTCCCATTATTCAATTATTCAATAAGTTTTAAATATTTAATTTAAACAATTTACCTGTTCAATATTCAATATTTGATTTAAATAGATTTTACTTATCAATCGATTACTCTATTATACCTGGATTCAACATTTATTATTATTCCAAACGACTTACAATTTTTTCTAACACTAAATCACGAAATCTTATTAAATTAGCTATTTTAATTTATCGAAAATTTACGGGTCATTACATCCCCCATTGTTCCTAAAGCTTAAAGTATTAGGAAATAGAAATGAAATGGATGAAGAGCGGCGGGGGTTGGAGCTAGGGTCTTAAGTTGGGGTAAATGGGCTGAAACCCAAACCCAAAGCCCTAAGTGAAAAGGTCGAAATTCTAGCTAACTCCAAACATATGAATGTTTATACTCAAAAGGTCGCAAACATCATTTCGGACTCAATGGAAGTGGTCTCGAGTCCTAATTTAACTGTCTAAAAAAGGTAGCATTTCGGGCTATAATCCAACTAACGATGCTATATTTAAATACACAAACGTAAAATATGCAGGTTGTTACACTCCACCACGTACACAGTTGTTAAAGTGGTGTTTGATATTGGTAGAGAGTATGACAATATCCGATCCCGATCTCTTTAACAGCCAAACATTTATTTCACACCAGACGGTTCTTTTAAATTTCCAAAACCGTTTCATAATTGATATCAAAATATCATACTTTCAAAACCATATCACTTTCGGAATCATATTTACTTTCGAAATCTTATTCAATTTCGAAATGATATCACCTTTGAAATAATATTTTCAACTCATCATACTTACTCAAATATGTCACTTCACAAAAAAGTATCAATATCAAATCCTAATTTAGGATATATCATCATTAAGGATTTTAATATAAATACTTCAACTTTACATAGTCTCAAATTTTAAAAAATAGTTTAGATAGTCATATATAGTTTTAAAAATAGTTTAAATAGTCAAAATACTCCAAAATAGTTTAAATGATTTAAAGTAGTTTAAAATAGATTAAAATAGTTTAAAATGGATTATCATAGTTTAAATAGATTTAAGATAGTTTAATAAATTTAAAATAGTTTAAACAGATTTAAAATAGATTAAATAGATTTAAAATAGATTAAATAGATTTAAAATAGATTTAATGGATTTAAATAATTTAAATAGTTTTAAAATAGTTTAAATTTATTAGTAATATATTAAATAGTTTTAAAATGATCGAAATAGTTTAAATTGATTAAAAATAGTTTAAAATAGTTGGAAATAGATTTAAATTAGTTTAATAGTTTGAAAACCTTAAAATAAGGATTTTAAGATAATAAATCTTTAAACAGTTTATATTAGAATAACAAATTTGAAATTAATATCAAAATCAAACCATTTCTTCCTTTTCAACACATCTGGACCTTGTCCAGCTTTCATTCAACTAGCATAAAACTGGCTCATTAAACCATTTAATTAATATCGATTCCAAATCCATGTTTGAATTATCAATTTAAACCACTTCAAATTAAATACATTTCAAATTTATATTCAAACAATTTCAATAACTCAATTTCAACAAATTTCATTTATGTTTTAAAAAATCAACTTTGAAATTTCAATTTAATTATTTAAACAATTCATTAAATCGATTCCAACTTTAAACATTTATAGTTTGGATTTAGAAAATAATCCGGTTGATGCAAGTCAAATTTTATCTCAAAATATAGTTTAACTGAATTTAAAATTTTTGAGGATGTAAAATCGTTTAATTTAACCAATCCGGTGTCCGTGCATAATTTTCTACCCTAGGGTCAAGTGTTACGGATAATTATCATTTCAATCCGCAATTATTTATATTTACAGATGTATCATTTCAACTTGCAATCTCAAATTTAATTACAAATCAATGAAATCGCATGAGTCTATCAGTTCAACCCATAAAGATTTCCTTAATATATCAGATCGTTGGGGTATGTATCATTTCAAACTAGGGTATAAACATATAACATCTTGTCATCTAATACTAATAATCAAACTTACATCACAATCGCCATTCAATCAATCAATAAATAACATCAATTACTTGTTATCATCTACAGGTATTCAATAGACATATAAATTCAGTATTAAATTAAATTACGGTTAAATGCAATAAAAGTCATATTTAATTGGAATGATAATTTAAGTATAACTAACATCAAGCAATAAATTTCCAATTACATTAAGTTTAAATTAACTAATATAAGATAATTTAGTAGTTATGAGTAGGTTAAACATTCAACTTTGATTTCAAATTGATTTGAAATCCAAAATATGGCCCAAATTTGTACGGTCTCAGAAGTCATCCAAACATGCGTCAAAATATCTGGAATTTCGATACGATCTCAATGGAACAAACCGCATGTTAAACGGACCTCGTACTAAAATTTATAAGAGTTAGAATGTTTGGAAATTCAAATTTAAACAAAATAAAAAACAAAACAAAAGGCAAAACATGCCACTCGTATGCTTCATCCACGTCACCCTTTGTTTATCCCATTCAACCCTAACGCACATTACTATACATGCAACGCAACCCAATCGTTGACCACTTCCAAATTTTTGTTGCTACCGCACATAACTACCGCTAGATCGACGACCGTCACCGAGCACTATAGTCGAGGTGCCCCTCTTAGCAACCCATGGCACCGCCAATCACCCCCAACCGTGTTCGACCACACTACTTTCCATGCCGATTTTGGCAAAATTCAGACACCTCTAGACCCAAGTGACCATATGGATGTGCTCCACTTGACGCCCTCTTCCCACTCCAACTTCCCGATTGAAAAACAGTTGACGGTCCACCTTTAAACGAAATTATGACCAATGGAGAATAAATCATTGATTTGTGGCCAAACGGTAATTCAATTTAAGAAACGAATTATTGCAGTGAGTTATGCTCATCGTGAGCTTCAAACTGGTATATAATATGATAGAGTTTGGAGGAGTCTAAATTTTGAAATTAAAATTTGATTTGAAATTGAATTGGGAATTTAGCAATTTCAGCCAATGAGAAAAAAGGGGGTAGTGTGACACCCAACCTCAAGACCCACATTAACAAAGAGTATTATTGGGTAATACTGTTGGCTAATGTGGAGAATAAGGCTGGTTAGGAGCAAACCATCTATAGTCTTATCTTAAATATCTGATGAATACGTCGATTAGTGCTCTATATTTTTCTATTTTGATATCTCAAGTGGATCGACATATCCAATAAATGCTTAATACAAAATTACAGGTGCTTAGGATCCATCAGAACAAAAAACAACTCAAATGCATAACAAAGCATAGAATAACAAATAGATATATAATCATATATACCGATTCTTCCCAATAAAATACAAATAATACATCATAAGAGGTATGACGACCATAATATACACATGAGTCAAAACAGTATACATATCAGAGTAGCAACAAAATGACTACAACAAAAAGGGCTAGCATATAAGTCCACACGAAAGAAGATTAGATTATGTCCAAAAGGGTACCTAATCTGAAACACCTCGACCTGACCGAGTATAAAATACTCTGGTCGGTCTAGCTAAACAAATCAGTTTATAAGGATAAGTGATAATACAAGCATAATGCAAGGTGATAATCTTCTCAAGTGAGAAGGAATAAGTCAAGGGTATATAGTTACTTCACATGGTATAACAAAATAGTTATAGTAATTTCAAGTGATATAAGGATATCATAAAATATGAATGTGCAACGACCTCGGATTTTTATTTAAATTGCTAATTAATTTAGTTTTTAAATGAAAAAATTTTGTGAAATTAATTAATAAAGTGATGCGAGTTTCCGCGACTCAAATAGAAAATATATTAAGTCATATGAATTTGAAGATTTGTATACATGTGAATACATATGTATATATTGGACTTGAGATAAAATCTTAAATAAATGGTTCTTTTTTTAAAATAAAAATAAGTAGTCATGTAAGAATAGAAATAAATATACAAGCTAATATAATAAAAATAAAGTAAACAAAACAAAGTAAATACAAACAAATATAAAAGTAAGCATGCAGGCTGGAATAAACAAAGTAATGAAAAAAAATAGCTATGAACATAAAAAAAATAAAATAAGTAAAAACATAAAGGACTTAAGCATCGAATGCTTACATCTCAACAAAAATAAACAAGTACAAATCAAACAGCATAGGCTGTAAACATACAAGGATGGGAAGAACATGAGCATTAAATGCTTTCAAACCTAGCCCATAAGCAAGTCATTCGAAATAGTGGAAAGAAAAAAAAGTCTTGCTTCAGTACAAAGAAACTATACAAGATAGTAATACTAAGTACTCTACTTGAACCTGCACGTCTCCTTTATATATGGGTATTTGTTCCAATTTGTTCAAAGGCAAAACCAAACATTTCAGAAAATAAAAATAAAATCTGCAACCTGATCAAGCATAAAAGTTCAAACTTAAAACTGAAGTATGTAAGGATCACGTTCAAGCAGAAGATCAAATGACTTCAAATGATTCGAGTTTCAGATCTCTGTTCTTCTCTGCCATTTTTCAATGTGAGTAACTTCATATTTTAAATTAACCTAAGTTTTAATCTAGTTGCCTGATGAATATTAGAGATTTGGTTTGTGTGAAAAATATATGTATTGCACTGAATTTTGGTGAGATGAAGCTTGCATACTGTTATCTCGATATACCTCTGTTTATGGATTTCAAAACTCTGGGATAATTCAAATATCATTACAGCTTAATCTATTGATTGTTAGGACAAAACATATAAACAAAATATGTTTGTTTGAGTATAAAGTAGATTTTAAAATTTAATTCATGTTAAATAAAGTTGATCTGCTTTGGGAAAAACTCAAGAACAGTACAAAATTAGTACAAGTGACATTTTCAAACATCTTGGATTATCGATTCAAGTTTACAAACTGATTTCTTAATCAAAATTAGGTTTTTTAAAGCTTAAATCGAAATTTTCAGATGTGTGATGAGAGAGCAGTTCCTAGTTGAACTAAAAATGCTTTTTAACAAATTCCCAGTGATCGAACGATTTTAAAATGTTGAAATTTTGTCTGTAGCTTGCTTGATCTTCGTAGAATCTAGGAAAAATGGAAAAAAAAATTATCGATTGCATAAATTATTGTGTAGAGATGAGTTTAGGGTTTAAGGGTGTTTTGGGTCAGGGGTTTTTGTGAGCTTTGTGCAGTGGCGATCGATCACCGGAGTGGATCGCGAGGATGAAATTGGGTTCGCCGGATAGTGAAGTGACTTTGGGGAGGTCGGTGAATGTTCCAGTGATCGGAGATGGTGACCGGTGGCATTTTTCTGATCGATGGTAGTTTTCCAAGTGGGTTCGATTCACTCGATTTCGTTTGGCTGGAGGAATCGTCGAGGCAGGTGGTCAACGGGGTAGGCGAGATCACCTTGGGTCTGTCTATGGTCGGGAAGTTGATCAGAGGCGGTCAGGTTCGTGTGCACCGTGCACACGTGTGCATCGTTCTGGAAGAGAAGAAGGCTTCGGGGAAGAGAGTGTTTTGCCGAGTTGCTTGTTTAGTTTTCTCGAGTTTTTGCGTGAGTTGTTCATGCTTTTTTTTTACTTAACAGTTTTAAAGAAAAAAAAGAGAGAGGAGGGTAGAAGATAGGATCAGGGGGAAAGGGGTTGCGTGAAGACAAGGGAGAGGCTCGGGCTATTTCGTAAATTACTTGATGTACTTCTCGAGATTATAGGAAAGGCTGGGTTTAACAGTTTGAAAAAAAAACTGAGATACAAAACTCAGTTATTTTAGTTCATACTTTAAATCGATAAGCTTTTAGTTATTATAAAATAAGTATGAAACCTATTACACATAAGTTAGTAATTAGTAATAAATTGTTTCAAAGAAATTTATGAAGATTCTTTTTTATATGATAATTAAGTTGAAAAATTAATACTTATTGTTTTTTTAAGTAATTAAGAATAATTACATTATAGTTATAACTAGAGTTTGAATTAATTAATGTTTAAGGTGATAAATAAATTTGTAATTAACTACTTAAGTTAATTAATGAATGATTTATAAGTTAATTAATTAAGTAATTTAATTAGGAATTAATAAACGATTAACAAAGAAACTAATAATTAATGATGAATAATCAAGTGTCATTAATTAAAAATTGAGTGTTATTAGTTAATAATTAAAGTTATTAATCAATGATTAAGAAAAGTAATTAAGACATATTAATTGATTTCAAAATAATTTGTTAATTTAATAATTTGGAAAGGGATAAGAATTAATTTGTAATTAATAAATCAGGATTGGATAATTAATTCATAAGTAATAAATTTAATTGGAAATAAATTGAATTGATTAGGATTAAAAACGATTTAATTAATCCTGCTTATAAATGACTATTGAATACTTGACTTACTCATGAATGATTGTATTGTATGAGATGCCTTGAATTGATTTCCCTATCTGATCTGTGATATTTTGTTCTGTGAATTGAGATGTGTATTTATTCCTTTATTGATGATACATTTGTATATTATCTGTGAATCTGTGAATGTACGATAAGCGTTATAGTTTATATCGCTTATCAATTATATTTCTGTGTTTTAATCTGTGATGACTGAATGATTGTGCACTATTGTGTTAAACCCCTGGACCACACCATACACACACAACGATGGATTTCACGAGGAAATCGATTAAGTCACAGATTTTGAAATAGTTTAAAATTTGAATTTTTAAATTCAAATGTTTTGGAAATGGAATCAGAATAAATGTAAAAAGCTTTTGGAATGGAATTTCAAAATAAAAATTTATTTTTTAAATTACTTGATTAAGTTTTAGAATTTAAATACATTGATTTAAATTTGAATTCAATATTGAAATTGAATTCTGTAATTTGAAACTAGGGATTAACGATGTTATACTAGTCATTATGAGTTAAACCATTTTTAAAGTATTATTTTTGAAAATTTGAATTAACCCAAAGATTGTAACTTGTATAAATGAAATCGGGTTTTTCGAAATAAGACTGTTGTTTCTAAATGATAAAAAGGCTTTCATAAGAGAAATGAATTTCAAATTGTATAAAAGGGATTTCAAGTTTAAACTGAAATTGTTTACCAAGTTATTGATGAATATTTGGAAATGAATTTTGAAAGTGAATATTTGGGAACGGTTTGAAAGCTATAAGATAAATCTTTAATTTAAAGATTTTAAACTAGTTAATCCAAATGAAATGGAAATTGTTTTGAAATCCGTAAATGGAATTTTGTGAAATAAATCTTTTTGTTAAAGATTTGAAATGGTAATCGGTTTAAACCATTTGAAAAGAAAGTTTTGAATTATTAAGTTATGACTTAATTGAAATCCCATATCCATATGTTTTAAATGTTTTCGCTCACTATTCGGTTTAGCCGGGAAAGGACCTTTGTGTCGTGTAACCCATTCCGAATATGTGATTTGACATTATGGATAGCATTTGAAGACCGGTGATGAAGACCGGGTATTTGCGAAAGCGATAGGATGACCTATCGATTGTTTCTGCACCGAGTCGCGCCGGTATAGAGACTCCCTAAGTGATGGGAAATCCGATCGGGATTGTGAATATCCGGATTGCAAGGACTTCTTTGGAAGTGCCTTCGGTTCTGTTCGAACCCAGAACAGACTTGTATGGATTGTTATGTCTGACATTACAATTTGAGATATAAAACAGATTTCCTTCAAATATATTTCTGTTGGTGGCGGAGAATTTATTCTCTTAGCTTAACACCCTTCTCTGAGACGTACGAGCTCAGAGGTTATGTAGTTGATGGTTATCAGCGATATATTCCCAATTTGGTAATGTGACATGCTGAGTGTTGCTGTGAAATGATCATTGTTTGATCATTTGTGATATGATCATTTATTTGATCATTTATCTTTGTGATCATTTCTATGATCATTTGTTGACCCAAAGCACAGCTTTTGTATAAAGCGTGGTTTTGTGGACGAGACTTCGTCGGACCTCACACCCCGGAATGGTCGAAACAGGAAAGATGCAGCAAGGTTATTGGGGGTAGCACCCCTTAGGGTATGTGCATTTCCTTCTGGATAGAAGTGGTATCATGGTATGGAGCCCAGATACTTAACTTATGTTGATATCGCAGATATATATATGTATTACTTTGTGATTTGTTGCTGGGGCCCCGGTAAAAGGTTGTTTACAACCAGGAGATGGCATACTCGTGTCAGTAGTTACCCAGTTAGGGGTAACCCGGTCTTGTGTTGACAGAGATCCGGTTAGGTTCTCGAGGATGTCCTTCCAGAGGCGTTCTCATGTGGCAATGGGAAGTTCCTTGGCCTGACCATTTGTTGGAAATCCAAAGAAACAATACGAGACTAGTACGGTTTTAGTTGTATAACCTGCCATGGAATGTGGCGGTAACCTGCTATTGAACATGGTAGCTATAGTAGGCATAAGTGCGGAATGCCTATGCTGGCTAAGATTTATATCTTTACTTTCGAAATGAATTTTGCCTACACTATGCACTAGTAATAATATCAAATGTTTCTTTTTAATGCGTATCAAGCATCTTTGACTATCATAAGGAGAAATCTCCTTCGATTATGCGTTTGCATTGTGTGTGTGTGCGGGAGGCCTTATGGTAGTCTCATTTCTAAAAAGCATTTCGAATCTATTTAAAAATATTTCTTTGTTTGTTTTTAAAGATAAACTGTTTTTGTTTCTCACACCAGTCGCATGACTGATCCGGAGTTTATTGTTTTTTTTCCTAAACTCTAGGTGCTCAAATTTTTTCTACATGAGCAGTTTAGAGTTGGGTTTTTCAGATAGTCAGATGTAGTGGATTATTTGGAGTTAGTTCAATCTTTGGATCATACTGCACTTGCTTATCTATGTGCATCGTTTTTGGGAGTTTGAGCTATTGTTGGATTGGTTCTTGGAAATGGAATTGCTGTTTTTGGAGTTCTTCCTTGAAGACTATCTTAGAGCTAGTGGTTCCCTGCTAGTGTTATCTATTTTTCTTTTCCGCTGCTATTTTATTGTATCATATCTCTGATGTATATCGATATCTATTGGATCATCTGTTGTATCAGATATTGTATCAAAGCTGTATATCAATGTATTATTCTTTTATTCCGCTGTGTTATTTACTTAATGTTGTTATAAGCTCCGGCGAATCGGATTTGAACGGTCGAATCTATGGCATTCGAATACGATTTGAAGTATGGATGTCGATTTTCGAGCGGACAAAATCCGTCTCGTCACATTTGGTATCAGAGCTAAGGTAAAGCTTTAGCTCAGGAGTATAACACGTTAAGTAGCTCATTAGAGATAGGGTGAAGTAAACCCTAGAATGAGTATCCCTAAGATATCCATTTGAATGCCTCAGTAAATTCTCTTGCTATCCACCGATAGTAAGTACGAGTGCAAGAAGAAAACGAGATAGGGGACGGGAGAATACGACTATAAATGGTCGATACTCTGTAACAATAGTGGAAACAACTTTCTTATCAATTTCCTTTGATTCGTTTCTATTATTTCGTGTCAGCTACAAGAAGAAGTTTCGGTGTGATGATGGCCCTACGAATCATTGTAGAATTTTTTACTTCGTATCCTCATCAGTTTCTTATCATTTTTTCGATTTAAATTTTAATGAATATGAATTTGAAAATTGAAATTGGAAATTTTGAATAAATTTGAAATTTTAAATTGAGTTAAAATTGATTAATAGAGTATGAAGGACAAATTGAATTGTATCGATAAAACGATTTCGTTTAAAACCAAATTTTGAAATTCTGTTGTAATTTCTTAGGTTGGTCGAAGTCCGAAGAGGGACAAATTATGTATACTTTGGAAGTATTCCGACTTGAGTTTGGAATCCATATCTGATGTTTGGAAATTGTGGAAGATTAAATCCATTTATCTATTATTTGGGTCTCAATATAATCTTCGAACGGTTAGTTATCCCTTTGAGCTAACCAATACCACTGCATATTTCGTAGATTTGATAACCCGAGTATCTTGTGAAATGTTAAATAGATTCATTCTTGTATCTATTGTTGATATTCTGATTTGGTAAGCCAAATGCAGAATAGATATTCAGTTTGATTGGATGAAATATTCTTCATCTATCTCTGTATTATTTTCGTGCCTGCGAATTTCGAGGACGAAATTCTTTTTAAGGGGGGAAGTCTGTAACGACCCCGGATTTTTATTTAAATTGCTAATTAATTTAGTTTTTAAATGAAAAAATTTGTGAAATTAATTAATAAAGTGCTGCGAGTTTCCCCGATTCAAATAGAAAATATATTAAGTCATATGAATTTGAAGATTTGTATATATGTGAATACATATGTATATATTGGACTTGAGATAAAATCTTAAATAAATGGTTTTTTTTTAAAATAAAAATAAGTAGTCATGTAAGAATAGAAATAAATATACAAGCTAATATAATAAAAATAAAGTAAACAAAACAAAGTAAATACAAACAAATATAAAAGTAAGTATGCAGGCTGGAATAAACAAAGTAATGAAAAAAATAGCTATGAACATAAAAAAAAAAAATAAGTAAAAACATAAAGGACTTAAGCATTGAATGCTTACATCTCAACAAAAATAAACAAGTACAAATCAAACAGCATAGGCTGTAAACATACAAGGATGGGAAGAACATGAGCATTAAATGCTTTCAAACCTAGCCCATAAGCAAGTCATTCGAAATAGTGGAAAGAAAAAAAAAGTCTTGCTTCAGTACAAAGAAACTATACAAGATAGTAATACTAAGTACTCTACTTGAACCTGCACGTCTCCTTTATATATGGGTATTTGTTCCAATTTGTTCAAAGGAAAAACCAAACATTCCAGAAAATAAAAATAAAATCTGCAACCTGATCAAGCATAAAAGTTCAAACTTAAAACTGAAGTATGTAAGGATCACGTTCAAGCAGAAGATCAAATGACTTCAAATGATTCGAGTTTCAGATCTCTGTTCTTCTCTGCCATTTTTCAATGTGAGTAACTTCATATTTTAAATTAACCTAAGTTTTAATCTAGTTGCCTGATGAATATTAGAGATTTGGTTTGTGTGAAAAATATATGTATTACACTGAATTTTGGTGAGATGAAGCTTGCAAACTGTTATCTGGATATACCTTTGTTTATGGATTTCAAAACTCTGGGATAATTCAAAAATCATTACAGCTTAATCTATTGATTGTTAGGACAAAGCATATAAATAAAATATGTTTGGTTGAGTATAAAGTAGATTTTAAAATTTAATTCATGTTAAATAAAGTTGATCTGCTCTGGGAAAAACTCAAGAACAATACAAAGTTAGTACAAGTGACATTTTCAAACATCTTGGATTATCGATTCAAGTTTACAAATTGATTTCTTAATCAAAATTAGGATTTTTAAAGCTTAAATCGAAATTTTCAGATGTGTGATGAGAGAGCAGTTCCTAATTGAACTAGAAATGCTTTTTAACAAATTCCCAGTGATCGAACGATTTTAAAATGTTGAAATTTTGTCTGAAGCTTGCTTGCTCATCGTAGAATCTAGGAAAAATGGAAAACAAATTATCGATTGCATAAATTATTGTGTAGAGACGAGTTTAGGGTTTAAGGGTGTTTTGGATCAGGGGTTTTTGTGAGCTTTGTGCAGTGGCGATCGATCACCGGAGTGGATCGCGAGGATGAGATTGGGTTCGCCGGAGAGTGAAGTGACTTTGGGGAGGTCGGAGAATGTTCCAGTGATCGGAGATGGTGACCGGTGGCATTTTTCTGATCGATGGTAGTTTTCCAGGTGGGTTCGATTAACTCGATTTCGTTTGGCTGGAGGAATCGTCGAGGCAGGTGGTCAAGGGGGTAGGCGAGATCACCTTGGGTCTGTCTATGGTCGGGAAGTTGATCAGAGGCGGTCAGGTTCGTGTGCACCGTGCACACGTGTGCATCGATCTGGAAGAGAAGAAGGCTTCGGGGAAGAGAGTGTTTTGCCGAGTTGCTTGTTTAGTTTTCTCGAGTTTTTGCGTGAGTTGTTCGTGATTTTTTTTTACCTAACAGTTTTAAAGAAAAAAAAAAGAGTGAGGAGGGAAGAAGATAGGATCGGGGGAAAAGGGGTTGCATGAAGACAGGGGAGAGGCTCGGGCTATTTCGTAAATTACTCGATGTACTTCTCGAGATTATAGGGAAGGCTGGGTTTAACAATTTGAAAAAAAAACTGAGATACAAAACTCAGTTATTTTAGTTGATACTTTAAATTGATAAGCTTTTAGTTATTATAAAATAAGTATGAAACCTATTACACATAAGTTAGTAATTAGTAATAAATTGTTTCAAAGAAATTTATGAAGATTCTTTTTTATATGATAATTAAGTTGAAAAATTAATACCTATTGTTTTTTTTAAGTAATTAAGAATAACTACATTATAGTTATAACTAGAGTTTGAATTAATTAATGTTTAGAGTGATAAATAAATTTGTAATTAACTACTTAAGTTAATTAATGAATGATTTATAAGTTAATTAATTAAGTAATTTAATTAGGAATTAATAAACGATTAACAAAGAAATTAATATTTAATGATGAATAATCAAGTGTCATTAATTAAAAATTGAGTGTTATTAGTTAATAATTAAAGTTATTAATCAATGATTAAGAAAAGTAATTAAGACATATTAATTGATTTCAAAATAATTTGTTAATTTAATAATTTGGAAAGGGATAAGAATTAATTTGTAATTAATAAATCAGGATTGGATAATTAATTCATAAGTAATAAATTTAATTGGAAATAAATTGAATCGATTAGGATTAAAAACGATTTAATTAATCCTGCTTATAAATGACTATTGAATACTTGACTTACTCATGAATGATTGTATTGTATGAGATGCCTTGAATTGATTTTCCTATCTGATCTGTGATATTTTGTTCTGTGAATTGAGCTGTGTATTTATTCCTTTATTGATGATACATTTGTATATTATCTGTGAATCTGTGAATGTACGATAAGCGTTATAGTTTATATCGCTTATCAATTATATTTCTGTGTTTTAATCTGTGATGACCGAATGATTGTGCACTATTGTGTTAAACCCCTGGACCACACCATACACACACAATGATGGATTTCAAGAGGAAATCGATTAAGTCACAGATTTTGAAATAGTTTAAAATTTGAATTTTTAAATTCAAATGTTTTGGAAATGGAATCGGAATAAATGTGAAAAGCTTTTGGAATGGAATTTCAAAATAAAAATTTATTTTTTAAATTACTTGATTAAGTTTTTGAATTCAAATACTTTGATTTAAATTTGAATTCAATATTGAAATTGAATTCTGTAATTTGAAACTAGGGATTAACGATGTTATACCAGTCGTTATGAGTTAAACCATTTTTAAAGTATTATTTTTGAAAATTTGAATTAACCCAAAGTTTGTAACTTGTATAAATGAAATCGGGTTTTTTGAAATAAGACTGTTGTTACTAAATGATAAAAAGGCTTTCATAAGAGAAATGAATTTCAAATTGTATAAAAGGGATTTCAAGTTTAAACTGAAATAGTTTACCAAGTTATTGATGAATATTTGGAAATGAATTTTGAAAGTGAATATTTGGGAACGGTTTGAAAGCTATAAGATAAATCTTTAATTTAAAGATTTTAAACGAGTTAATCCAAATGAAATGGAAATTGTTTTGAAATCCGTAAATGGAATTTTGTGAAATAAATCTTTTTATTAAAGATTTGAAATGGTAATTGGTTTAAACCATTTGAAAAAAAAGTTTTGAATTATTAAGTTGTGACTTAATTGAAATCCCATATCCATATGTTTTAAATGTTTTCGCTCACTATTCGGTTTATCCAGGAAAGGACCTTTGTGTCGTATAACCCATTCCGAATATGTGATTTGACGTTATGGATAGAATTTGAAGACCGGTGATGAAGACTGGGTATTTGCAAAAGCGATAGGATGACCTATCGATTGTTTCTGCACCGAGTCGCGCCGGTATAGAGACTCCCTAAGTGATGGAAAATCCGATCGGGATTGTGAATATCCGAATTGCAAGACTTCTTTGGAAGTGCCTTCGGTTCTGTTCGAACCCAGAACAGACTTGTATGGACTGTTATGTCTGACATTACAATTTGATATATAAAACAGATTTCTTTTAAGTATATTTCTGTTGGTGGCGGAGAATTTATTCTCTTAGCTTAACACCCTTCTCTGAGACGTACGAGCTCAGAGGTTATGTAGTTGATGGTTATCAGCGATATATTCCCAATTTGGTAATGTGACATGCTGAGTGTTGCTGTGAAATGATCATTGTTTGATCATTTGTGATATGATCATTTATTTGATCATTTATCTTTGTGATCATTTCTATGATCATTTGTTGACCCAAAGCACAGCTTTTGTATAAAGCGTGGTTTTGTGGACGAGACTTCGTCGGACCTCACACCCCGGAATGGTCGAAACAGGAAAGATGCAGCAAGGTTATTGGGGGTAGCACCCCTTAGGGTATGTGCATTTCCTTCTGGATAGAAGTGGTATCATGGTATGGAGCCCAGATACTTAACTTATGTTGATATCGCAAATATATATATGTATTACTTTGTGATTTGTTGCTGGGCCCCGGTAAAAGGTTGTTTACAACCGGGAGATGGCATACTCGTGTCAGTAGTTACCCAGTTAGGGGTAACCCGGCCTTGTGTTGGCAGAGATCCGGTTAGGTTCTCGGGGACGTCCTTCCAGAGGCGTTCTCATGTGGCAATGGGAAGTTCCTTGGCCTGAACATTTGTTGGAAATCCAAAGAAACAATACGAGACCTGTACGGTTTTAGTTGTATAACCTGCCATGGAATGTGGCGGTAACCTGCTATTGAACATGGTAGCTATAATAGGCATAAGTGCGGAATGCCTGTGCTGGCTAAGATTTATATCTTTACTTTCAAAATGAATTTTGCCTACACTATGCACTAGTAATAATATCAAATGTTTCTTTTTAATGCGTATCAAGCATCTTTGACAATCATAAGGAGAAATCTCCTCCGATTCTGCGTTTGCATTGTGTGTGTGTGCGGGAGGCCTTATGGTAGTCTCATTTCTAAAAAGCATTGCGAATCTATTTAAAAATATTTCTTTGTTTGTTTTTAAAGATAAACTATTTTTGTTGCTCACACCAGTCCCATGAATGATCCGGAGTTTATTGTTTTTTTCCTAAACTCTGGGTGCTCAAATTTTTTCTACACGAGCAGTTTAGAGTTGGGTTTTTCAGATAGTCAGATGTAGTGGATTATTTGGAGTTAGTTCAGTCTTTTGATCATACTGCACTTGCTTATCTATGTGCATCGTTTTTGGGAGTTCGAGCTATTGTTGGATTGGTTCTTGGAAATGAAGTTGCTGTTTTTGGAGTTCTTCCTTGAAGACTATCTTAGAGTTAGTGGTTCCGCTGCTAGTGTTATATATTTTTCTTTTCCGCTGCTATTTTATTGTATCATATCTATGATGTATATTGATATCTATTGGATCATCTGTTGTATCAGATATTGTATCAAAGCTGTATATCAATGTATTATTCTTTTATTCCGCTGTGTTATTTACTTAATGTTGTTATAAGCTCCGGCGAATTGGATTTGAACGGTCGAATCTATGGCATTCGAATACGATTTGAAGTATGGATGTCGATTTTCGAGCGGGCAAAATCCGTCTCGTCACAGAATGCAACTCAAAGGCGATAAAACTCTATAACAAATCTTACAACAGAAGCATGCCTCATCTCGTCGGCGTATCACATAACATCAAATATGGTTTAGGAGGAAAACATAACTCCAAAGAGGAGAAATCCAAAACCCGCCGTATCGGCGACTCAAAACAACGTCAAAGATATCACCATCGCAAAATATTCCATAAGCTAATCAAATATAAATCTTCGACATAGGAGACTATAATCCCAAATAAATGCCAAAAAGAAAATCTCATATAATATGCCAAAAGGCAAGTCTCAAATAACACTAGTTTTGGCAAACCCAAATCTCAAATATAGAACTCCTAAGAGTTCAAATTCTCGAAAGGTAATCACCACAAATATATATCGAATGGATCAAAGGACCAATTCCAAAAAGGAGATACACTAGGGAAATCACAAATAACAATGAAATCATCTCAAAGATATAGCACATGCATATAGCTGAAGCCTACCGAGTACTGCTCTCTTAAAATAAGGCACCACGTCTCTTAGACAAACATCCGAAAGGACAAATAAATACGTCTCTTAGACAAACATCCCCAAGGAAAAATATGTGGCAATGTCAAACGTCTCTTAGATAAACATCCCGAAGGACAAATGACCCAAAGGTCCTGTACTGGCTTATGCGTCTCTTGGACAAATGTATCACAAACTTTCGGATAGGAACCCAAATAGTGTTAACGTGTGTCTCATACCACACGCTCGCAATAAATGGTTTACTAACCACTAGTAAATTTCCCACCCAAATCGGTAAAAATTTACCTCATCTCATCGATAAATTCGACCCGTAGGTCAAAACAATCAAACAGACAAGTCGTGAATTAACCAATAAGATAAACACACGTCTCCCATACCACGTGTTTTACCGAACCGTTTAATTCTCCTTCTCTTTCGCTCGAATAGTGCAAAAACATGTATTGTACATAAAATAATTTACTTGAGAAAACGAGCTTTTAAAACTAATTTTTGAAATCTACTTTGAAAAACCGTATTTGAAAATTCCCTTATTATAGGGAATAAGTAGATTTCATATTTGAAAATACTTCTAGAATATCATACAATAATTATTATAAATACCCATTTATTTTAAAAATTAATTCAAAATCATCGGGAAAAATCTATGCCCGACATAAAAGAAATCACTCAAAACCGTCATTAAAATTCAATTCAAATTTGAATTTTAAATTCATCATAACTGGCTAGCCTATTGATAGGCACCATAGCCCTCAAAACAATTCAGAGATACCACAAAAACATGAAGTAAAAGTCAAAAGTTGAACGGAAAAAGAACATAAATGCATAGGCAAAATAATACACAGGTATAAAATCTTTTCTAGGTTCAAATTTCAGACATGAAACATGTGGCCAAACAACTTCTGACTGAACTAAAAATTAGTGTACACATAGTAGAAAACATCAGCTTTCAAACAAAAAAGAATCAACAAGTTCCAACTGGAAATGAAATAATTACACTGTCTGAAACTTGGACTCGGGCTCTGTTTGCAGCGGTTCAGAAAAATGTGCACAAATCTAACCATCATGGGTTCAACTGACAGGCCTAAAACTGAGGACCAATCGACATCTTAATGAGCTAAAAATTGGTATGCACATACTAGAAAATTTCCTCTTTCAAACAAAGAAAGAATCAATGAATTCCTACTGGAAATGAAAAAGCTACGCCGTCTCAAACATGAACTCAGGCAATGTTTGCAAAAGTTCAAACAAAAATGTACAGGCCTAAAACCCATCTCGGGTTCAATTTTCAGGCATGAAATAGAATGACAAATGACCTCAGATTGAGATAAAAATTGGTAATCTTATAGTAGAATACTTTTTTCTCTCAAATGAAAAATTAATTGATGAATTTTAGTAAGAAATAAAAGAGTTATGCTATCTCAAACATGGACTCAGGCCATGTTTGCACCAACTCGGAAAACAATTTCTACAGGGAGAAATCTGCGTTCGAGTTGATTTTCTACCACTCTTTTGACCATCCAATTACAATATTTTACAATTAAAATTTGCAGAGATGTAGCTCCACATGCATGCTACCAAATGCAAGAAATCCGGCAACATTTCGTTGGCGGATTCAAAAGTTACAGACTTCCAAAGTAGCAATATGAAACTGATTTTGAACGGAGAAACAACAACAAAAATGTACGAACATGGATACATTTTTTCAGTTTCTTGCAATTTTGAGTTTGGCTCGGCTAGGATTTGTCAGTACTACAACTCATCCTGCTGTATGAAGGAAAATACCTGGATTTAGGTTGCAAATTAGAAGCTTTTTGGTTGATTATAAGCTTGTAAAGCTTGTAGAACAATATACAGTACATGCAAAAATAGCCGTATAGTAAATTAGAAAACCACTTTCACAAATCATAAATTTTGATGAAATTTTGGTGTTTGATGTTAGATTAGCTCTGTATTAACACTCTTGGCTGAAAAAGATTGTAATTTGCTGAATTGATTTGAAGAAATTTTGGATTTTTAATTTTTTAGAAAGGTGGGTTTTGTATACTGGCTGAAAGAAGAAGACGATGCGGGAAATGAACGTACAGACCTCTGTTTTCTCATTTCTCAAAACTGGTTTAGCGCTAATGGGCCTAATGGGTTTCAAAAATTAAAAGAAAATAAATGGCCTAAGTTTATTATTCACACTTATATTATAAAGGCTTCTTATTTACACTAATTACACAACAAAAATACATTTTCTCCATATTTTTACATAAGTAAAATACGTAAACTTGTATACTTACAAAATAAAACATTTTACACTATATAAAAGATAAATTTATATTTTTAGAACTCTTTTATTATTAAAATCATTTATTTCACAAAAATGCACTATTTTTGCAATAAAATGCAAAAGTTTATATTTTTGACTGTTAAAATTTAACAAAAATACCTTTCTCACTTAGAAAAATATTTCAAACCATTTTCAAATTTAAATAAAACACCTTAAAAATCAAATACCTCTTTTAAAAACTATTAAAAGAAGAGATTGGGCAATAATTAATAAATTATTGCATTTTATTTAAAATAAATCATTTACTTTATTTAAAGCCCATATTCCATTTATTATCACTCCAAGAAAATAAAATAGAGTTCTAAGCTTTATTTCCACAATTTAATTCTAATTTTATTGTTTATTCCAAATAAACAATTTAATTTCTCCAATTTTTAATTTACGATAATAAATTATAATTACCATTATAATTTAGTATTGATAGGTAATCTCCAAAGCAGGGTTTTTGCAGACTCCTCTTTTAGAAAAATTACGTCCACGCAATTTCTAGAGAAGAGTTTATGCTCAACCTATTAATTTCATCAATCAAAAGAAAGATAGACAAGCTCGAGTTTAAAAATTCTCTCACTCTCAAAATAGAATGGTAGAAAACCAAGATAAGGCTTGCTCGATTAATTCTGTGGTTTCCAAAGTGCTAATATTGGAATTAACGAACCATTGAATTTTCCAAGCAACAAAAAAGATTTTGAAGGTGTCTTACCTTCGAATTAGAACACAACTAGATGCTACACAAAGGATCAATCGAATGAGATTGATTTCTCATAAGCTCCTCGAGTAGGGTTGGAATTTAGCACAACTCCAACCCGAACTCTAACCAACAAAATGATTATTGATATGATTCTCCATATGACACTACGGAAGGAATCACACTGATACAAGATAGACATAAAAGAGGAAAGATAGATAACCAAAGGTGGTTTCTTATAAGGCCACCATACTCAAACGACCACACAAATGCACATCGTTAGAAAATAACACGAGAGTAAGATAAACAAAAGGAACTAAAGTATATGTATAAACTCTCAATCAAAAATTCTTAGAGTTTCAAAATTCAATATTTTTATAATTATAACCACAATTTTCAACACTTGAAAATTTTCAAAACTTCTTATTTAGATTTTAAATTTCAATTCATTACTCTTCAATAAACTAAATAAAGATTAAGTTGTTTATTCTCTAACTCTTCCATATGTATTCTCTTGTTTGCAACATTTTTTTCTTCAATTTGTTTCTCAAAATTTCTATATGTTAGAAATTTCTGGAAATATCGGTGGAGTCTCCTTTGTACGGAAGGCCCTATACAATATTACAATTTTTTTTTATATAATAGACATCGACTATTAGGTCAGAAACATAAAGTATGCCATCATTCAAGTCTTAAAATTAATCCGAAAACATACCTTTCTTTTTAGCATTTTAAAATGAGTTTGCACAATCTTATATATAATCTTTTTGATCAAAATATAGTCCAACTTTCCTCTTTTCACCTGTACTTAACATAAATAGATGATATTAGTTAATCTTCATAAATAAGAAGTGCTACATTTAATTATTAAGGGGAAATAGATCAATTTTATTTCAGACCTGCTATAAAGAAGACATGTTTTGACTCAGCAAACACACAAATCTTAAATTTTTTATTAAATAAAAGTTATTCTACTCAGTCTATGCTTTCTAGCAGTATAAAGATCATCAAAATCGGATTTACGATTTGAAAGTTACATTAAATTTACTTTCAGCTTAAATCTTAGAGAATTTTGTAATAGGACATAACTGCCTGTCCACTTTCAAACCCATTTTAGACTCTGTGAAAAGCCAAATCTTTTAAAGTGGAAGGAAACTTTACAGTTTACTGAAAACTCTCTCATTTACAAAATGATTGAACTCATTTGGGGTTATAAATCTCAAGTTATCGTTGTTTTAGGTCAACACTTTTTCCAACCAAAATTTCAGCTTTTAACTCAATAAAATTTTTGAAATTTACCCAACTATTTTAAGCTTAAACTACATTTTCAAACAAGCTTTATGCTAAATCATTTATTTAATGATTTTCATTTTCCCCAGAAAGCTAATACATACAAAATTATGATCAACTTTATGTAATCATCATAAAACATTTTATTAAGTGGAAATATCTCCATTACTTTCCAAAATCAGCTTTAGAACTGCAGCGACCCGACTTCCATACACCAGAAAGTCGCATCACTAATTAAGAAAGAAAGGGATAAAAGAAGAAAAGAAAGGAAGAAGAACACAACAACATCAGAGAACTCACAATAGAACGAATGAAATATAATATATCACATAAAATATTACATAGTATCATAGTACATCAGAATACACAACTTATTCAACACATATTAGACAGTTATAAACATCTGTCTAATTATACAACTCAAATACACAAGAGAACAGATACCATACAAACACAGCGGAACCATAATATATCTACACGTGGAAGCCTCCTGCTCCATATCTCTTCCAGAGTTCGTCAATCTAACCTAAATCACTCGACTACTCATACATAATATGAGTACCCAAGAGTTTAATAAAACAGAAAATAAACACTCGGGGCAGACAGGGGTCTGGTGTGAGTAAACGGTTAAAATTGCTTAACTTTAGAAAAACCTTTGAAAAGAAAAGGTATCACGTAAGACTTCCCACACATAAACATGGAAAAGTTTTTACCTTACGCTAACCAAAACATTTGATAGGAAATCCAGTGATATTATAATAGTGTTTAGGGTTTTCAAGTAAATAAGAAATAGCAGAAATTGTTACATTATTAAATTCCAGCTACTAGCCACAAAGTGGGTAATACAAACAAAATCGTAGGGCCTCGTAGGAAGAATGGGTTTCCATCAATGACAGGGCTACCGAGGTACCGTCCATCACAGTACGTGGCCTAAATCACAGTACCGAGGATTACGCCCAATCCTCTGCATCACAAAGCCAGAACCATTCCTTACTGAACAGTCCCGAGTAAGATCACCCCGTGGTTGGCGCGATCAACCACCCACTAAGCCGACGACATCTAGACAGGAATGACCTCACCCTGAAATGGGTGCTACCCACCTAGCCTTGCTGTACCTCCCCTGTTTTATCCATTCCCAGGTTGATGAGGCTTGAGGCTGCGATTACCTTTATAGAACACATCTATCTTAGAATGCTCATAGTCCACCTGACGATGTTCTGAAAGCATTCAATCCATACAACTTCGTTTCTGGTTCGAACGAAACCGAAGGCACTATCTCGTTGCACTCATTTTGGAATCACCCTCAGAGTCAACGACCATAGCCCTTGCACTCTAAATCACCATCTCGAACCTATAAGTACTATTTCCATCAAACTCATCGCAGAATCACCCCCAGAGTTATACTGACGAATAGTTCTTACACCTCGAGTCTTCAATAAGCTCCACTTGGATTCACGACCTAACGTTTAAATTGGATCGATGTGGTTTTCAGATATCCAAATATGGAAACCCAATCCCGGTCTAACCGAAACCAAACGCGATTTTAATGTCCAAGCTATTTAAGGGTTTAAACAATTAACTTATATTTAGGATGATATAAACAGAAAGATGAATCACATTATCATGATAGATAATTCATAACAAACATTCATCTCACAAGCAGCATATCACATATCAGAGATACCCAAATTATCCAGTGTCAACCAATCACCCAATATCAATCATCCAATATCAATCACCAAATATCAATTAATCATTCATAAGCAGAATTGATTAACTCTTAATCAATTGGATTACCCTAAATCCTTCTTCATTTATTTATTCCAAATAAATAAATTAATCATCTCTTAATGATCTTAATTAATCTTCCTTGATTAATCATTGATAATTACATTCAAGTAATTATCCTTAACCATATTCAGTATTTAACCTTTAATTACTATCATTAATTACAATAATTAATGATCCTTCATTTACTTCTATTAATTAGTCAACTATAATTAATTATATTAAATCTCAATTAATTACAATTAATTAATCATACTTTAATTAATCACTTTAATAATCAATCTTGATTAATACATTAATTATATTAATTAATGATCCTTATTAATTAATAATTTCTTTAAATAAATTAAATAATTAACTTGTAATTAATCATCTTATTAATCATAAACAGTAATTAACAATTTGTAATCACTTATCTTAATTAATTAACTTCTTAATTAATTGTATTAATCTTGATTAATTAATCTAATTAATTAATCTTTAATTACTTCATTAAGTAATCAATAAATCAATTAAATTAATAAATAATCCTTAATTAATTACTTTATTTATTAATTACATTTTTAATAATTACACTTAGTAATTAATCTTAAATTAATCTCATTCATTAATTAATTAATCACGTCAATTAACTAACTAAAATCAATTAAGTAATCAACCCTTAATTACTTACAAAAGTAATTATCTTCTAATTACTTCATTAGATGATTATTCTTTTAATTAATTACTTTAACAAGTGATTAATTTCATCATTAAATAATCCTTAATTAATTAATTAATCCATAATTAGTTAACTTCAAATAATTATATTAATCAATCTTTAGATTAATAACAACAAGTGATTATTCATTAATCATTTCCATTTAATTACTCCCATGAGTAATTTCCCATTAATTACTTCCATAAGTAATTATTTCCATTAATTACATTCAGAAATTCATCATTAATTACTTTATTAAGTAATTACACTTAATTAATTTTAATTAAGTGATTATTTAAAAGCAAACAAACAATTAACTAATTATTTAAAATTAATTAAATAATTAATTAATTAACATCTTATCTTCAAAATTCTTAATTAATTAAGAAAATAATTAATCTCAATTAATTCTTTACTTATTAATAAATCATATTTAATTAAGTATTCTTAAGTTCATGTCAATAATAAATTAACCATATTTATCTTCATAAATAAATTATTTGAAATTAATCAAATTTTAATAACCTAAAAACAAATTATTCTATTTGGATTTCAAAATCATAATAATAACCTTATTTGAAAATAAGGAATTTAGAAATCAATTTCAAATTTTAAAACACTTTAAAATATAAATTGAAACTTAGTTTGAAATTATTACTTTTAAATTTAACTTAAATGTTGATTTAATACTTTAAAATGAAGACATTTCTTTTGAATTAAAATTCAAAACAGTTCTTTAAATTAAAATTCAAAATTTAATTAAGTTAATCACCATTAAAAGAAATCATCTTAAAGCATTTTAAATTTGAAAATAAATTCAATTTACACTTTAAAGTTTGATTTACTTTATTTCAAAACAACAAGTTTTAAATTTTGAAAATTTGTTTTTATTTATAAAACTTAAGCTTTGATTCATTTGTAAAAAAAACTGCACCTGGTTAACTACCAAAGAAAACTCAAGTCGAAACCATATTCAACCAGAGCCTGACCAACGAACCCAACCCCTTCGAGTCAATTCAACAAAAACACGAGCTCCGCTTCGAGCAAACAAGCTCCGCTTCGAGCAAACATCATCTTCCCAAAACAAAAATTCCACCTGCACAATAACTTCGAGCCGATTCCCTGAAGACGCGAGAGATACTTTGGTTAAGACTCTTCTTCCCCAACTTCTCCACTTCTAGTGTACACATCGTACACACGTGCATATGCACCAATGCCGCCGTCCTCTGGCGAGTGTCGCGACCATCGACGACAGTTATACAAACCCATACGAGTCTGAAAACAAACCCAGATCCTTCAACAAACTTGCGCAACAAAATTCGACCTCATAACTCAAAACTGCAGAATAACTCGAACCCCAATCCCAACACCACCGATGATCGTCTCCACCGGCAACTCCAGCAACCTTCCCAAATGATCACCTTACCTTCGTGCACCCATTTCCCACGTTGCGTTCGACTCCGGCACCATATCCAAGTCGCGAAATAACAACATCCAAGCCAAACAAAAATGCAAACTTAAACCCTAGTTTGATCAGTTCTGCACAATTCGGTGTCAAGTAAAATCTAAGAGTAATTTTCCCATACTCACAATCAATCCAACCTCCTCCATACCAAAAATTGGACAACACAGCCGTGCCGTTCATCGGCAATGATCAAAAACACCAAAAATGAACAAACCCCAAATTCACATAAATTACCCAACTAAATTTTTTGAATTGCATATCAAAATTCATTATTTCTAACTATTAATCCAACTATACAACCAAAAGCAAGAATTAAGAATATAAATTTTTGACATGCATCAGTTACTTACTGGAATATCTATTTTAAAAATTATTTGTTGCATTTTAAATTAAGTAACTATTTTTAAAATTAACAATAAACAATATCAGACAACATTTATTTAATCATCAATGTCAAAAAATGATGAAATTGGGAGATTTGGAGTTTTAAAGTGAAATCCGATCTTTAAAAAAAACAGAAAACAAAGTTTCCATATAAACAGAGTCCTATTCCACATATATATACACATATCTATAAATTCAAAAATATGAATACTGAAGATTTCCATGCAACATCAAGATAAATTTCAGATCATCAGATGCATGTATTAACGACCAGATCAAACTGTTTTTAAAATTATTTACTCACCTTATTCTTTTAAGCAGAGCAGTTTTCTATTTATTTCCTAGGCTTTGAAATTCATCTGGAAAAATATTTTTACTCTGATGTTTGCTGAAATCCTAATGCATCCCTAAATTGATGTTTTAAAAAGTTGAAATGGATCTTGAACTTGCTGTTGAAACTGATGTTGATGTTGAAAACCCCTTGAATTTGCAGGTTGTCAATTGATGTTGCGGCTTTTACTTTCCAACTTGATTTTCATTTGCTTTTTGCTTTTGGATTTAAAATTTCATGTTTTAAAAGAAATTTCTAGTTTTGAGCTTTAGAAAAGAAAACAAGGAAAATGAAAGTGTTATGTCAAACTAGTATTTTCTTTCTTAAAAACATTTATTAAAAATTAAATTAAAATATTGCCACTTGTCACAAATACTTCATTTGTCATTTATTTCACTTATTTACTTTACATGTGTTATTAAGATATGCTAACATGTTTACACATGTTTCATTGTATTTTAATAAATTTTTATTTTAATTTAAAATGTGAATATAACCTTACATTTTTAATTTACTTTATTAAGGAAATATTCTAAAACTAGTTATAATATAAATATACATCTTATACATGGATTTAAAAATCTAAAACATTTATATAACCATTTTAATTAAAGAAAATAAAGCTTTGATTAAATTACTTTTTAAACTATCATGTTTAAAAATAAACAATTATCTTATAATTTGAAAACAATTGAATTAATCTAAATTAACTTTTGAAAAATATAAATTAAAACAAAGCTTTAAATTACAATATTCATTCATATATAAATTATCAGTGGATTAAATTAAATTTCAAAACAACCTCAAATTATAACATATACATACATATATATATTACAAATTTGAAAATTCATTTATATTTAAAACAAAAGATCTTCTATTCACAATATATCAAATATATATTATAAATAGAATAAAATTTTATTAGCTTTGAAAAATAAATCTCATTAAATTTTAAATTGTTAAAAAGATATTGATCAAATTGCCAGATTAAATATTTATTAACCTTTAAAAGATTAAATTTACCAATTTAAACAAAGATTATAAAGAAAAATTATCAAACCAATTAAATTATTAATACAGATTATTAAATTGATATTGCCTAAAATTCCGGGTCGTTACAATCCTCCCCCCTTAAAAGAATTTCGTCCTCGAAATTTAAAAGCAAAGGTAATTTAATAACCCAGCAAAGATTTTAATTTCAAATAGCAAAGCATACCTAACATCCAGTTACTAATAACCATAACAATCAAACAAACAAATAAACCTAACTAATTATCCTGACACAAATCATAATAAATCTCAAATACTATCTAGAGTTTCCCAAGGATAAACCACTGGGAGACGCACTCTACAGAAGCTAAACAAACTACACCACCAAAATCCAGAGCTACACTCATCACTACATCCACCAACCTGAACAGAACATCAGACCATACTCAAGTCTAGCACAACTTCCAAATCCAACTGGACTATAGATTCAACAACCAACAATGAATCATACACGTACTCCCTCAGAGATATGTGATATACAATGAATTCCAGCTATCCAAACTGGCAATTCAATCTCATCCAAATACTGTTCTCTTAACCAGAGAAATCTTAACAACAATGAAGTCTCCAACTTCGAATTCCAAACTCCTTATCTTATATCTGCATAAACTCAACAGACAATCCTGGGCTTCCAATCTTCTTGATCAGCTTAACCTATGCTGATGCTTCCAAAAACAACTAGACCAAAGCAAACCAGTTCCTGGATCCTATCCAACAGAAAAGTCTTCCAACATCCGTCGAAATCCAGAACAAAAGCTCTATTTCCCAAGCAATAGCAAACTGAACTTGCTTCCTTCCTTGTACAGCTGCTACCTTGCTTCCGCTGCACAACTCTGATTCTGAAAATAGATGAGAATACTGTTGATGAACACGAATACAAACTTATCCAATATATCCGAGAAACTTTGTTCATCAAATCCATAAAATCTGAGTGACTCATCTGAATCCGTCACACAACCTTACAACAGAATCCAATTCAAAAACTATATCTGACCAACCTAAATTCCAAAGATTTCTGAGCTGCTACACCAACTCTTCTTTCTCCAAGAATCATCCTACAACCAGGCTAACTGCCAGAATCACTTCTGGAACCAAAACAATATGGAACTCAACTCCAGATGCAGACAAACTTCTGATTACTTCAGTAGCTCCTACTTCCATATGAGAATCCTCAGTCTCAAACAAAAGACTGCCTAAGAAAAATTCCCAAATTAATCGCAAGTCACTTTTGCGATCCAACCTAATTCGGATTCCAAAGAAACTGTCCTCTCTTTACCAATTAGAACACCCTTAAGCTTCTCCAAACAAGGTTAATCCTTCAAGAAAACTTTCACCTACTGCCTGGACTGCTGAAAGAAGAACCACCAAGATTCCTAAACTATCGAAGAAACGAGCCACACTGCTGCTTCCAAACTCTACCTCGATGATACTGCAAAGCCAAAAGACCTTTTCGTCAGCACACCGAACACTTCGAGCTAAACTGCTACCATAGCTAACCAAAGACTTCTAATCCAAAGGCTCCTCGAAAACCAAAATGTTCAACAAACCACACAATAGACCTCGAGATGGAAAACAATCTCTTAAGAAATTCGGGCTCCAAACCAAGCATCAACATCTCGCTCTTCTTAAGGAATGACAAATGAAACCATGATGAAGCAAAAAAACTTATAGACCTTAGCTTCATATTCCAAAATAGCCAACCTCCTTGCTAAAGATCCAGATAACTTCTACATAGACGAGTCTTCCCTGCGGCAGGTAAAGACTGATCCTCAACCACTTCTAAAACTGCTTCAAGAGAAAACATCTTCGGAAAATATCCATGGATACTGCATCTCATCACGTAGTTATCAAGATATCTTCACTACTTCTGCACTTCCGACAGATCCAAACTTACGCCTCTAAGATGGACTCCGAATCCTTAAAAAAAATTACCTTTGAAAGCCAAAGAAATCCTTACTCCAAACTACAAATCTTATTCGAGACGGTATTAGGTCTACAGTCTCGACAAATACTTTCCAACCTTAAACATATGGGCCTCTTCCATTAGTGGTAGTCGTGTTACACGCACCACTACTCCGTCTACCTCTAAAACTTAAGCTGGAAAATTCGAACAGATAACCCAACAAATCAGGTAGATATATATATAGTTATATATAAAAATTACAAGTACGCACTCTCAAGAAAGACACCACTCCACAGCCTAGGTATTCACTCAACCTAATGCTTTGATACCAACTGTAGCGACCCGATTTCCATACACCAGAAAGTCGCATCACTAATTAAGAAAGAAAGGGATAGAAGAAGAAAAGAAAGAGAAAGAGAAAGAAGAACACAACAACATAAGAGAACTCACAGCGGAACGAATGAAATATAATATATCACATAAAATATTACATAGTATCATATTACATCAGAGTACACAACTTATTCAACACATATTAGACAGTTATAAACATCTGTTGTAACGAAGCGGATTTTTCGCGTTCGAAAATCGACAGCCATACCTTACATCATACTCAAATGCCGTAGATTCGGTCGTTCAAATCCGAGTCGCCGGAGCTTATAACACAATTTAAGTAAACAACACAGTGGAAGAAATAATGAATATCAATATACAACATCTGATACAACATCCTGATACAACAGATGATACAATAGATATCGATATACATCAGAGATATGATACAATAAAATAGCAGCGGAAAGGAAAAATAGGTAACATCTAACAGCGGAACAAATAACTCTAAGATAGCCTTCAAGAGAGAACTCCAACAGCAGCTCGAACCAACATTACGATACACTATGACAATCAAGTCTCGTCCACATCCAAAGACTGAAACTAGCTCCAGATAATATACCAAACCTAACTATCTGAAAAACCCAACTCTAGACTGCTCGTGTGGAAAATTATGAGCACCCAGAGTTTAGGAAAGGAACAATATACTCTGGATCAGTCATGGGACTGGTGTGAGCAACAAAACAGTTTATCTTTTAAATAGAACAAGATTTATAAAAGAAAATCCGATATGCTTTTTAGAAAATGAAACTACCATAAGACCTCCCGCCACACACACAATGCAAATGCAGAATTGGAGGAGATTTCTTCTTATGATGGTCAAACATGCTTAATACGCAGAAACTTTCTTTGATATTATTATTATAAGTGCACAGTGCAGAAAACATTTCGAAGGTAGAATATTAATCTTAGCCAGCATAGACATTCCGAACTATGCCTATTATAGCTACCATCTAAACAGTGGGGCGCCACCATAAGTAGATGGCAGGTAATACAACTAAAACCGTACAGGGTTTCGTATTGTTTTGTTTGGATTTCCAACAAATGGTCAGGCTAAGGAACTTCCTACTGCCACATGGGATCGCCTCTGGCGGGACGTCCCGAGAACCTATCCGTATCTCTGCCAACACAAGGACGGGTTACCTCTTTAACTAGGTAACTACTACTCGATCATGTCACTCCCCGGTCCTTTGGGACCTTTATCCGAGGCGCCTCTAAAGCAACAACCACACAGTAAATGAGATTGGAGCAACCACATGGGTTAAATATCAGGGCTCCATACCTAATACCACCCTTTACCAAAAGGGAATGACACACCCTAAAGGGCGCGACCCTCATAACCTTGCCGCATCTTTCCTGTTTCGACCATTTCCGGGGTGTCCCTGATGCAGTCTCGTCCACAAAGCTATGCTTTATAAAAAAGTCATGCTCTGATCACAAATGATCAACAAATGATCAACAACACACAGCAGCACTCAGCATGCCACACTACCAAATTGGGAGTATATCGCTGATACCCTTCAATTACATAACCTCTGAGCTTGTACGTCTCAGAGAAGGGTGTTAAGCTAAGAGAATAAATCCTCCGCCACCAACAGATATGTATTTGAAAGAAATCTGCTTTATATCTTAATGTGTAGTGTCAGACATACAACCATACAAGTCTGTTCTGGGTTCGAACAGAACCGAAGGCACTTCAAAAGAAGCCCTTGCAATCCGGGTATTCACAATCCCGATCGAACTTCCCATCACTTAGGGAATCTCTATACAGGGGATCAACCAGTGCAGAGACAATCGATAGGTTATCCTATCGTTCTTACAAATACCCGGTCTTCACCGCCGGTCTTCAAATGCTATCCATAACGTCGAATCACATATTCGGAATGGGTTATACGACACAAAGGTCCTCTCCCGGCTAAACCGAATAGTGAGCGCAACATTTAAAACATATGTATATAGGATTTCAATTAAGTCACAACTTAATAGTTCAAAACTTTCCTTCAAATGGTTTAAACGAATTACCATTTTCAAATCTTTTAAACAAAAAGATTTATTTCACAAAGTTCACCCAGCTTCACAAAGGTTCATTTACGGATAAAACAATTTCCATTTCAATTGGATTAACTCGTTTAAAATCTTTAAATTAAAGATTTAACTTATAGCTTTCAAACCGTTTCCATAACTTGGAAAATCATTTTCATTTTTAACTTGAAATCCTTTTAACACAAATTGGGCGTTCATTACTTAAGTGAAAGCCTTTATCAGTTGGAAACAATTAGTTTTCGTTCCAGAAAGATCCAATTTTATTTACCCGAGTTAAAGCCTTTGAATTAAATTCAAATTTCCAAATCAGTACCTTTAAAATAGTTTAACCCATATAAACTCATTTATAAGTTGAATAACCTTTCTAAACCATAGTTTCCAAATCATAGAATTCAATTTTAAATATTGAATTCAAATTTAAATCAAATTATTAAAATTTCAAGTTTTATCACGTTATTTAAAATAACTTTTATTTTTGAAACTCATTTCAAAAGTTCTCAATTCCAATTCCAAAACAATCTTGGATTTAGGAATTCAATCTTTACGTTTGACAAAAATCTGTGACTTAACCGATTTCCTCGTGCGATCCATATTTGTGTGTGTATGGTGTAGTCCAGGGGTTTTACACAATAGTGCAACATCATCCAATCATCACAGATTCAAATATAACAATATATTTGATAAGCGGTATAAACCATAATGCTTATATGTCATTCACAGATCACAAATGTATTTATCACAGAAAAATAAATTATAGATCACAACACAATCAACATATATCACAAAGCATCACAGATCAGGGATATCAAACAATTCAGCATCCATTACAATTCAAGTATCCATAAGTAGAATGAATTTAATTATCTGATTTATTTTAATCAGATGATTTCCTTATGAGTCATTCTGCTAGTTATGGTCAATTAATTACAAAACGTTTAATAATTTACCCTTTAATTAATCATTTATTAACACTTAAGTAATAATTAATCCTTAATTAATTTTCCTTAATTAATTCATTAATAAATAAATCAACCCTTAGTTATTTACCATTTAATGAATTATTCTTAATTAATTACAAAAAGTGATTATTCCTAATAAATAAATTACGTTTTAATCAATACTTAATCGACCATAATTATGTAATTAATTATCCTTAATCAATTTATCACATTATCCTTAAATTAATTATTGCTTAATCACTTGATTAATCAACTTTAATTATTAATTACTAGTTGATTAATAATCCTTAATTTACAAATTAATTGCTCCTTACTTAATCAATTAACTTAAACCTTAATTAATAAAGTCAACTTACAATTACTAATTAAATTTATACAACACATTAATTATCCATTCTAATTTAACTTAATAATTACTGAATTACAAATCATCGTTATATTTTCATCACTCAAGTTAACACTCATTCTTAGTAATGGTTTAAATATCATTTACAAATGTGTTTGAAACTTTCGTTTTCAAACTTATATTTTAAATCACATTGTAAATCTAAGATTTAAAATGAACCCTTATTTATCTTCAATAAATTTTAAAACTAATTTTAAAACCTGTAAATTCACATGTGTAATAATACTTTATTATAAAAGAAATCGAAAAGAGTTTAAATCAAGTTTTCTTTAAAATTCACATATTTAGAATATGCTTTAATATTAAACTTATTTAAACATTTAAATTTTATAACTTTATTTTTTATTATAAAGTCTAGAAATTCAAATTTCAGATTTAAGTCCAAGTTCCAAACTTCGATTTAACTTTATTTAAATTCCTTCTTTTACATTTAACAAAAAATCCATTTTTAAATTCAAATTCCCTTTTGTCATTGAAATACTTGAAAGTCATTTAGACAAGTTTAAATCTCAACAACTTTAGTTATTCACAAACTAAATTTCAACTACTTGAATTTATATTTACACCTTTAAATTTAATACTTAGTTTAAGCCTTGTTTAAACTGTAAAATTTGATTTTACAAATTTTCAAAGCAAAAACAGGTTTTTAAACCCATATAAAAACCTACCCGAGCCTAATTATATTTTCTTCGAGTCAATCACTGGAAGACTTCGAGTAACTACCCGAGATAATCACACGAACAAATCCTGCTTTCGTCCCCTGCTCAACAACATTTCCAGATTCCAGAGCTTAAGTGCACCGTGCACATGCACGGTGCCGACGAGCTCCTCCAGTCGAACTTCACCATCGAACAAGTCGACGTACACCCTGAAACTCCTCTCCGACCATCAAAATCCCAACCATCGTCTCGAAATTTAATTCGAGCTCCGTGTCGAACCTAGAAACGCAGTCGAGTTTTCCCCTCAAACCTGTCAACGCACCACGCTCGCAGCTCCGACCACCGGAGTTCATACGACACCGGCTACGACCTCGTCGATGTCTCCTCCACCATCTCCCATAGCCGCATAACACTCGATCATCCCTAGACGATGAACGAAGCGAAAACCCAACCTTTGACAAAACTAGGTTTAGAAATTTCAAAAGCTCGCCGACCCAACCACGTTGAACTATCCACCATTCTAATATTTTTCCTAGCTTCACCGATCACTCCTCCACCTCCAGGAGGAAACTCGTCCCCTCCGATCAATGGGATCACCCACGGCGACCCAAAATGATCAAACCCAAACTGCTACTTCAATGCTTAACAAAAAATAATAATTTTTGTTTCAAAAATCAAGTTTTAGTGTTAGCTTTTGATTCATGTACCTGAATTTACAAACTAAGACAATTTATTTTTTTGATTTAATTGAGTTTACTCTGTATTTCATATTCCCAAAAACAATTTTAAGTTATTTTAACTTGAACAAGTTTTTAAACTAAAATCTATGATCTAACAAGTATACTTGGTTCAAGATTTATAAAAGAAAATCCGATATGCTTTTTAGAAAATGAAACTACCATAAGACCTCCTTCCACACACACAATGCAAACGCAGACTTGGAGGAGATTTCTTCTTATGTCAGTCAAAGATGCTTGATACGCATTAAAAAGAAACATTTTATATTATTACTAGTGCATATTGTAGAACAAATCATTTCGAAAGTAGAATATAAATCTTAGCCAGAATAGGTACCATTATATTATGCTTACTATAGCTACCATATTAGATGGCAGGTTCTACAACTAATACCGTACAAGGCTCGTATTGTTTCTTTGGATTTCCAACAAATGGTCAGGCCAAGGAACTTCCCATTGCCACATGAGAACGCCTCTGGATGGACGTCCCCGAGAACCAAACCGGATCTCTGCCAACACAAGGCCGGGTTACCCCTAACTGAGTAACAACTGACCGAATATGCCATCCCCCGGTCCTTTGGGACCTTTCACCGAGCGCTCGTAATCAATTCACACAATCATAAAGTGTTTTCAACATGAGTAAATATCTAGGCTCCATACCATGATACCACCCTTTTCCAGAAGGAAATGCACATATCCTAAAGGGCGCTACCCCTCATAACCTTGCCGCATCTTTCCTGTTTTGACCATTCCCGAGGTGTGAGGCTCGACGAAGTCATGTCCACAAAAACATACTTTATACAAAAGCCATGCTTTGGGTCAACAAATGATCATAGAAATGATCACCAGATAGACGATCAAACAAATGATCCTATCACAAATAATCAACACAATGATCATTTCACAGCAACACTCAGCATGTCACATTACCAAATTGGGAATATATCGCTGATAACATTCAACTACATAACCTATGAGCTCGTACGTCTCAGAGAAGGGTGTTAAGCTAAGAGGATAAATTCTCCGCCACCAACAAAAATATATTTGAAAGAAATCGGCTTTACATCTCAATTTGTAATGTCAGACATACAATCCATACAAGTCTGTTCCGGGCTCGAACAGAACCGAAGACACTTACAAAAAAGTCCTTGCAATCCTGATATTCACATTCCCGATCGAATTTCCCATCACTTAGGGAGTCTCTATACCGTTGCAACTCAGTGCAGAGACAATCGATTAGTCATACTCTCGTCCTTGCAAATACCCGGTCTTCAACACCAGTCTTCAAATGCTATCCATAACGACGTATCACATATTCGGAATGGGTTATACGACCAAAGGTCCTTTCCCGGCTAACCCGAATAGTAAGCGCAACATTTATAACATATGGATAAGGAATTTCAATTAAGTCACAACTTAATAATCCAAAACTTTTCTTTCAAATGGTTTAAACAAATTACCATTTCAAATCTTTTTAACAAAAGATTAATTTCACAAAATTCCATTTACGGATTTCAAAACAATTTCCATTTCAATTGGATTAACTCGTTAAATCTTTAAATCAAAGATTTAACTCATAGCTTTCAAAATTCGATTAACTTGTTGAATCTTTAAATCAAAGATTCAACTTATAGCTTTCAAAATCATTTCTAAAGATTCATTCATACCCTTTCAAAAACAATTTCAATTCAAGTTGGATTAACTCATTCGGTCTTTGAATCAAAGATTTATTTCATAGCCTTCAAAACATTTCAATTCTATTTCAGCTTGAAACCCTTTCAACATAATTGGGAGATCCTTTCTTTAAATGAAAGCTATTATTATTTGAAACAAGTAGTTTTCGTTTCGAAGAAATTCGATCTTATTTATACAAGTTAAATCTTTTGGGTTAATTCAAATTCCCAAAATAACACCTCAAAAATGGTTTAAAAACCCATATAACTTATTATACGTTGAATAACTTTTCTTTATATCCTAGCTTCCAAATCATAGAATTCAATTTCAAATATTGAATTCAAATTTAAATCAAAATATTTAAATTTCAAAACTCAATCAAGTTATCCAAACTATATTTCATCTTTGAAATTCCATTTCAAAAGCTTTTCACTTTAATCTCAATTCATTTTCAAAAAATTTGAATTCAAATATTCAATTTTTATAAATCATTTTAAAATCTGTGACTTAATCGATTTCCTCGTGACATCCATCATTGTGTGTGTATGGTGTGGTCCAGGGGTTTAACACAATAGTGCAATATCATTCAATCATCACAGATTTAAGTACAACAATATCTTTGATAAGCGGTATAACTATAACGCTTATCGTCAATTCACAGATTCACAGATAATATAACAATGTAAATAAATGGATAAATCATACACAGTCACAGAACAAAATATTACCGATCAAATAAGACAGTCAATTCAAGATTTCTCATACAATACAATGCAATATAATCATTCATAAGTAAGGTCAAGCATTTAATAATCATTTATAAACAGGATTAGTTAAATTAATTTTCTAATTAATTCAATTCATTTCCAATTTAATTAATTACTTATGAATTTATTATCCAATTCTGATTTATAAATTCCAAATCATATGTTACCAATTTATCTAATGATTTTCTTAAATTAATTAAAATAAATTAACTTTAATTAATCAAAATATCCAAATTTAATTACAATAAGTGATTAATCCTTAATTATTTATTTATAAAATTAAGTAAATCATTCTTTAATTTCCTTAATGGTTAAATCATATATATTTTCTTCTTAATTATCTCTAAGATAATTAATTTCTGCATTAATGATTTCATTCACATTTAAGTGTATTTTAAACATTACACTTTAAATTTAGGTTTAAATTGCATTTGGGATTTAAAATTCAAAAATGATTATTCTTTTAAACATAAGTTCCATTTTGAAGTTCACTTTATAATTCTTAAAAATGAATGTAAATAACATTTATTTCTTATATAAGAAAAGTTTTTAAGCCAATCTACTTAGTTTTATCATTTGAATCTATTAAATTTAAATACTTGGAATCATTTCCATACTAGAACATTGATTAATTAAAGTTTAGTACTAAATTATTTCAAAACATTTGTTAGTTAATTAATTTAATACTAAAACAATTTATATTAATTATTCTTCTTAATAGTTAATTTAAAGCTCTTCTTTAAATTTTGAAAATCAAATTATTATTAACTACAAAACTTTAATGTCAATAAATTTTATATTTAACTTAAAGTATTTACTTAATTTATAATAATAATTAAGTGTTTAAAACATTGTTAAGCATTAATTAAGAAAATTAAAAACTTAAGTTGTTAAACATTTATTAAATTCAAATGCTTAAATCCTATTGAAACACAAATTGCTTAACTACTTTATATTTTATTTTTCATTTTATACTTCAGTTAGAAAAAAACTCGAGACTTCCCCTATTTAAAACTCGAGTTACACTTCGAGTTAATCACCCCATCCTCCCGAGTTTCCTGCAGTTCTTCTTCTTCTCCCCTCTTTTTTTTCTTTTGTTTCTTTCCTGTAGTTTAAGTTTTACCTAAGCTATAAATTAAAGCATCAGGTTCAAAATCTATGCGCGATCAAAACCACGAAGCGACCCACCTCAAAACTCAAGCACGTCACGAGTCAGATGCCATCATCGACACTGACATGGTTCACCATGCTGTGCACGTGCACGGAGGCGCGGCCGACCTCCGGCAATCACCAGTATCATCGACAAGTTCCAAATGTCGCGTAGGCACGAAAATCAAATTCGAATCGCCTCAAAGAAATCTGAATCGAAATTTAGGCATTTTGCTCGAAACCTGTTACTCACCACGGTTGGACTTCAACCTCTTCACCGCCACTCACGCCACCGGAGAACGTACGAACACACACGAACCCTCCCCAATGTCTGACGCCACATTCCCACCTGGTCCCACGAATCCCGATGCAAAAATGAAGCGACACTGATGAGATTTCCTACTATGACAAAATTTAGAGCTTAAACTCTAGCTCGGCGATTTTCGGCCACCATGATGATCTGCCGACCATTCCACTATTTTTCCTAGCACCACTGCTTACTCCTCCATCCCCAGACACGAACCCAACCACTCCATCCAAGTAGATCACCAGAATTCGCTCCAAAACCTTTCCCAGTTCATCTCTGAACTGCTACTAGTATTATTGACTAAAAATTCCTATTTTACTTTTAAAAATTCTATTTTCAAGTATGAATTCAGGTTATATAAGTAAATCAAAGTTTCGAAACACTTAACATTATCAGCATTTGAAGTTTGCTCTGTATAATCCAAATCTTTATTAACAGATACACTTTTATTTTACTTGAAACAATTTTTAAATAATAACCAATACTTAAACAAACATGTTTGCTTTTGAAACCAAGGCCCATCAAAAATCAAGTAGTTTGATATTTGAATTTGTTGATCAGACCATATGTTCTTAAGCAAGGAAAAAAAAAAGTTTCAGCATATACAGACATACCCATCTGCGTATATGTATAGACAGAGAACAATTTACGTATATATATACACATACTAAGCAACTTCAAACTCAAACATATTGACCATCAAATATAGATTTACTTAGTTGGATTTTAATTTAGTTACTCACCTGGATCTTGAATAAGGCAGAGAACAAGAACAAGGAACAGAGAAGAAATTTGAGCCTGCATATTTTTTTTCCCTTTTACTTTGATTTTTGTTTCCTGCAAATTTATTTTATTTTCCAGAGATACTTTGCACTGGCATTTACTTTTGAAGTTACTCATCTTTGAAGAACCGAAGTGATAAGGCTAATATATATCAAAGAAAACTTTACTGGTTGATATCATGTTTGTACAGCAGGGTATGTTTGTTTGTACAATAACATGGGTGAAGTTGCTTGCATTATGGAGAAGTTACAATTTGCTTGTACTTGATTACAGCTAATGATATTATATACTTCTTTGTTTTGGCTGAAATGATGGTTGTTGGTATATATGTTTCTATTTTGTACTTGTATTTTCATTTGTTTTATGAAACAAGATCTCGGCTAACAACATTTGATTTTGCATGATTTTCTTCTTTTGGCTATTGTTTACTTCAGCCTGCATTTTTTTTTTCTTGCCTGATGAGATTGTGGTGGCTGCATTAATTAACTTGGTGGCTGAGAGATACAATTTTGACTTGCATTGATTACTTGAACAAATGAATAATTTTTCATGTCTTATTTCATTAGCTTACACTGTCATCAGCTTATACTTTGTTTTGTTTTATATTTGTTTTAAACACTTTCATTTGCCTTTGTATTGTTTTAAGTGTACATACTGAATATAATTTTGTAACTTGTTTGTTTCTTTTGCAAGCTACCCACATATAATATTTTTCTTTGTTTTCTTTTACTTCTTTCCAGCCTATACTTATTCAACTTTGCTTTGTTTATGTTTCTTGTCTTTGTCTTGCATACTTTGTATTTTTTTTGTTTGAATACTTTATTTTGCATTGCCAAACTTGTTTTTACTTTGTTTTATGTTTTGTCATATTTTATATAACTATAAGTTCATTTTCAAATATCCAAATTAATCCTCGATTATTTAAAATTTAACTAAAATTTTATATTAGTTACCAATTATTTTCACAATTTTTATTCATAAATTAAATTAAATTATCAATTTAAATTAATTTAAAATCTAGGGTCGTTACAAACTTCCCCCCTTAAAAGAATTTCGTCCTCGAAATTCGCAGGCACGAAAACAACAAAGAGATAGATAGATTCGATCTCCTATAATTCCTCAAACTCAAGATATGAATTCCAAATTCAAGTTGGAATATCTCAAAATATATACCAATTTGTCCCTCTTCGGACTTCGACCAACCCAAGAAATTACAACAGAATTTCAAAATTTGATTTTAAACGAAATCGCTTTATCGATACAATTCAATTTATCCTTCATATTCTATTATTCAATTTTAACTCAATTTAAAATTTCTAATTTATTTAAAATTTTCAATCTCAAATTTTAAATTCATATTCATTAAAGTTTAAATCAGAAACTAATAAGAAATCGATAAAGATAAGGATTTTCTATAACGAATCGTAGAGCCACCATCATATCGAAACTTCTTCTGGAGCTTTCACGAAGCAATCAAAAGAATTTGAAAAGATGAATCAAAAGAGATTGATATAGAAAGTTTGTTTCCACTGTTGCAGGGCATCGACCATTTATAGTCGTATTCCCTTGTCCCCTATCTCGTCATCTTCTTGCACTCATACTTACTATCAGTGAGATAATTTAACGAGGCATTCAAACGGACATCTTAGGAATTACTCATTCTAGGGATACTTCACCCTATCTCTAATGAGCTACTTAACGTGTTATACTCCTGAGCTAAAGTTTTAACCCTTAGCTCTGATACCAAATGTAACGAGACGGATTTTGCCCGCTCAAAAATCGACATCCATACTTCAAATCATATTCGAATGCCATAGATTCGACCGTTCAAATCCGATTCGCCGGAGCTTATAACAACATTAAGTAAATAACACAGCGGAATAAAAGAATAATACATTGATATACAACTTTGATACAATATCTGATACAACAGATGATCCAATAGATATCAATATACATCAGAGATATGATACAATAAATAGCAGCGGAAAAGAAAATAGATGACATCTAGCAGCGGAACAATATAACTCTGAGATAGTCTTCAAAAGAGAACTCCTAGAACTGCAACTCCATTTCCAAGAATCAATCCAGCAATAGCTCGAACTCCCAATAAAGATGCACAAAGATAAGCAAGTGCGGTGTGATCCAAAGACTGAACTAACTCCAGATAATTCACTGAACCTAACTATCTGTAAAACCCAACTCTAGACTGCTCGTGTAGAAAATAATGAGCACCCAGAGTTTAGGAAAGAAAACAATAAACTCTGGATCAGTCGTGGGACTGGTGTGAGCAACAAAAACAGTTTATCTTTTAAAACATTCAACAAAAGATTTTCAAAGTCAATTTGCAATGCTTTTTAAAAATGAGACTACCATAAGACCTCCCGCTACACACACAATGCAAACGCAGACTTGGAGGAGATTTCTTCTTATGTTAGTTAAAGATGCTTGATACGCATTAAAAAGAAACATTTGATTTTATTACTAGTGCATAGTGTAGAACAAATCATTTCGAAAGTAGAATATAAATCTTAGCCAGCATAGGTACCATTATATTATGCTTACTATAGCTACCATATTAGATGGCAGGTTCTACAACTAATACCGTACAAGGCTCGTATTGTTTCTTTGGATTTCCAACAAAAGGTCAGGTCAAGGAACTTCCCATTGCCACATGAGAACGCCTCTGGATGGACGTCCCTGAGAACCAAACCGGATCTCTGCCAACACAAGGCCGGGTTACCCCTAACTGAGTAACAACTGACCGAATATGCCATCCCCCGGTCCTTTGGGACCTTTCACCGAGCGCTCGTAATCAATTCACACAATCATAAAGTGTTTTCAACATGAGTAAATATCTGGGCTCCATACCATGATACCACCCTTTTCCAGAAGGAAATGCACATATCCTAAAGGGCGCTACCCCTCATAACCTTGCCGCATCTTTCCTGTTTTGACCATTCCTGAGGTGTGAGGCTCGACGAAGTCACGTCCACAAAAACATACTTTATACAAAAGCCATGCTTTGGGTCAACAAATGATCATAGAAATGATCACCAGATAGACGATCAAACAAATGATCCTATCACAAATAATCAACACAATGATCATTTCACAGCAACACTCAGCATGTCACATTACCAAATTGGGAATATATCGCTGATAACATTCAACTACATAACCTCTGAGCTCGTACGTCTCAGAGAAGGGTGTTAAGCTAAGAGGATAAATTCTCCGCCACCAACAGAAATATATTTGAAAGAAATCGGCTTTACATCTCAATTTGTAATGTCAGACATACAATCCATACAAGTCTGTTCCGGGCTCGAACAGAACCGAAGGCACTTACAAAGAAGTCCTTGCAATCCGGATATTCAGAATCCCGATCGGATTTCCCATCACTTAGGGAGTCTCTATACCGTTGCAACTCAGTGCAGAGACAATCGATAGGTCATACTGTCATTCTTGCAAATACCCGGTCTTCAACACCGGTCTTCAAATGCTATCCATAACGACGTATCACATATTCGGAATGGGTTATACGACCCAAAGGTCCTTTCCCGGCTAACCCGAATAGTAAGCGCACAATTTATAACATATGGATAAGGAATTTCTATTAAGTCACAACTTAATAATCCAAAACTTTTCTTTCAAATGGTTTAAACAAATTACCATTTCAAATCATTTTAACAAAAGATTAATTTCACAAAATTCCATTTACGGATTTCAAAACAATTTCCATTTCAATTGGATTAACTCGTTAAATCTTTAAATCAAAGATTTAACTCATAGCTTTCAAAATTCGATTAACTTGTTGAATCTTTAAATCAAAGATTCAACTTATAGCTTTCAAAATCATTTCTAAAGATTCATTCATACCCTTTCAAAAACAATTTCAATTCAAGTTGGATTAACTCATTCGGTCTTTGAATCAAAGATTTATTTCATAGCCTTCAAAACATTTCAATTCTATTTCAGCTTGAAACCCTTTCAACATAATTGGGAGATCCTTTCTTTAAATGAAAGCTATTATTATTTGAAACAAGTAGTTTTCGTTTCGAAGAAATTCGATCTTATTTATACAAGTTAAATCTTTTGGGTTAATTCAAATTCCCAAAATAACACCTCAAAAATGGTTTAAAAACCCATATAACTTATTATAAGTTGAATAACTTTTCTTTATATCCTAGCTTCCAAATCATAGAATTCAATTTCAAATATTGAATTCAAATTTAAATCAAAATATTTAAATTTCAAAACTCAATCAAGTTATCCAAACTATATTTCATCTTTGAAATTCCATTTCAAAAGCTTTTCACTTTAATCTCAATTCATTTTCAAAACATTTGAATTCAAATATTCAATTTTTATAAATCATTTTAAAATCTGTGACTTAATCGATTTCCTCGTGAAATCCATCATTGTGTGTGTATGGTGTGGTCCAGGGGTTTAACACAATAGTGCAATATCATTCAATCATCACAGATTTAAGTACAACAATATCTTTGATAAGCGGTATAACTATAACGCTTATCGTCAATTCACAGATTCACAGATAATATAACAATGTAAATAAATGGATAAATCATACACAGTCACAGAACAAAATATTACCGATCAAATAAGACAGTCAATTCAAGATTTCTCATACAATACAATGCAATATAATCATTCATAAGTAAGGTCAAGCATTTAATAATCATTTATAAACAGGATTAGTTAAATTAATTTTCTAATTAATTCAATTCATTTCCAATTTAATTAATTACTTATGAATTTATTATCCAATTCTGATTTATAATTTCCAAATCATATGTTACCAATTTATCTAATGATTTTCTTAAATTAATTAAAATAAATTAACTTTAATTAATCAAAATATCCAAATTTAATTACAATAAGTGATTAATCCTTAATTATTTATTTATAAAATTAAGTAAATCATTCTTTAATTTCCTTACTGGTTAAATCATATATATTTTCTTCTTAATTATCTCTAAGATAATTAATTTCTGCATTAATGATTTCATTCACATTTAAGTGTATTTTAAACATTACACTTTAAATTTAGGTTTAAATTGCATTTGGGATTTAAAATTCAAAAATGATTATTCTTTTAAACATAAGTTCCATTTTGAAGTTCACTTTATAATTCTTAAAAATGAATGTAAATAACATTTATTTCTTATATAAGAAAAGTTTTTAAGCCAATCTACTTAGTTTTATCATTTGAATCTATTAAATTTAAATACTTGGAATCATTTCCATACTAGAACATTGATTAATTAAAGTTTAATACTAAATTATTTCAAAACATTTGTAAGTTAATTAATTGAATACTAAAACAATTTATATTAATTATTCTTCTTAATAGTCAATTTAAAGCTCTTCTTTAAATTTTGAAAATCAAATTATTATTAACTACAAAACTTTAATGTCAATAAATTTTATATTTAACTTAAAGTATTTACTTAATTTAAAATAATAATTAAGTGTTTAAAACATTGTTAAGCATTAATTAAGAAAATTAAAAACTTAAGTTGTTAAACATTTATTAAATTCAAATGCTTAAATCCTATTGAAACACAAATTGCTTAACTACTTTATATTTTATTTTTCATTTTATACTTCAGTTAGAAAAAAACTCGAGACTTCCCCTATTTAAAACTCGAGTTACACTTCGAGTTAATCACCCCATCCTCCCGAGTTTCCTACAGTTCTTCTTCTTCTCCCCTCTTTTTTTTCTTTTGTTTCTTTCCTGTAGTTTAAGTTTTACCTAAGCTATAAATTAAAGCATCAGGTTCAAAATCTATGCGCGATCAAAACCCCGAAGCGACCCACCTCAAAACTCGAGCACGTCACGAGTCAGATGCCATCATCGACACTGACATGGTTCACCATGCTGTGCACGTGCACGGAGGCGCGGCCGACCTCCGGCAATCACCAGTATCATCGACAAGTTCCAAATGTCGCGTAGGCACGAAAATCAAATTCGAATCGCCTTAAAGAAATCTGAATCGAAATTTAGGCATTTTGCTCGAAACCTGTTACTCACCACAGTTGGACTTCAACCTCTTCACCGCCACTCACGCCACCGGAGAACGCACGAACACACACGAACCCTCCCCAATGTCTGACGCCACATTCCCACCTGGTCCCACGAATCCCGATGCAAAAATGAAGCGACACTGATGAGATTTCCTACTATGACAAAATTTAGAGCTTAAACCCTAGCTCGGCGATTTTCGGCCACCATGATGATCTGCCGACCATTCCACTATTTTTCCCAGCACCACTGCTTACTCCTCCATCCCCAGACACGAACCCAACCACTCCATCCAAGTAGATCACCAGAATTCGCTCCAAAACCTTTCCCAGTTCATCTCTGAACTGCTACTAGTATTATTGACTAAAAATTCCTATTTTACTTTTAAAAATTCTATTTTCAAGTATGAATTCAGGTTATATAAGTAAATCAAAGTTTCGAAACACTTAACATTATCAGCATTTGAAGTTTGCTCTGTATAATCCAAATCTTTATTAACAGATACACTTTTATTTTACTTGAAACAATTTTTAAATAATAACCAATACTTAAACAAACATGTTTTCTTTTGAAACCAAGGCCCATCAAAAATCAAGTAGTTTGATATTTGAATTTGTTGATCAGACCATATGTTCTTAAGCAAGGAAAAAAAAAAGTTTCAGCATATACAGACATACCCATCTGCATATATATATAGACAGAGAACAATTTACGTATATATATACACATACTAAGCAACTTCAAACTCAAACATATTGACCATCAAATATAGATTTACTTAGTTGGATTTTAATTTAGTTACTCACCTGGATCTTGAATAAGGCAGAGAACAAGAACAAGGAACAGAGAAGAAATTTGAGCCTGCATATTTTTTTTCCTTTTACTTTGATTTTTGTTTCCTGCAACTTTATTTTATTTTCCAGAGATACTTTGCACTGGCATTTACTTTTGAAGTTACTCATCTTTGAAGAACCGAAGTGATAAGGCTAATATATATCAAAGAAAACTTTACTGGTTGATATCATGTTTGTACAGCAGGGTATGTTTGTTTGTACAATAACATGGGTGAAGTTGCTTGCATTATGGAGAAGTTACAATTTGCTTGTACTTGATTACAGCTAATGATATTATATACTTCTTTGTTTTGGCTGAAATGATGGTTGTTGGTATATATGTTTCTATTTTGTACTTGTATTTTCATTTGTTTTATGAAACAAGATCTCGGCTAACAACATTTGATTTTGCATGATTTTCTTCTTTTGGCTATTGTTTACTTCAGCCTGCATTTTTTTTTCTTGCCTGATGAGATTGTGGTGGCTGCATTAATTAACTTGGTGGCTGAGAGATACAATTTTGACTTGCATTGATTACTTGAACAAATGAATAATTTTTCATGTCTTATTTCATTAGCTTACACTGTCATCAGCTTATACTTTGTTTTTTTTTATATTTGTTTTAAACACTTTCATTTGCCTTTGTATTGTTTTAAGTGTACATACTGAATATAATTTTGTAACTTGTTTGTTTCTTTTGCAAGCTACCCACATATAATATTTTTCTTTGTTTTCTTTTACTTCTTTCCAGCCTATACTTATTCAACTTTGCTTTGTTTATGTTTCTTGTCTTTGTCATGCATACTTTGTATTTTTTTTGTTTGAATACTTTATTTTGCATTGCCAAACTTGTTTTTACTTTGTTTTATGTTTTGTCATATTTTATATAACTATAAGTTCATTTTCAAATATCCAAATTAATCCTCGATTATTTAAAATTTAACTAAAATTTTATATTAGTTACCAATTATTTTCACAATTTTTATTCATAAATTAAATTAAATTATCAATTTAAATTAATTTAAAATCTAGGGTCGTTACAAACTTCCCCCCTTAAAAGAATTTCGTCCTCGAAATTCGCAGGCACGAAAACAACAAAGAGATAGATAGATTCGATCTCCTATAATTCCTCAATCTCAAGATATGAATTCCAAATTCAAGTTGGAATATCTCAAAATATATACCAATTTTTCCCTCTTCGGACTTCGACCAACCCAAGAAATTACAACAGAATTTCAAAATTTGATTTTAAACGAAATCGCTTTATCGATACAATTCAATATATCCTTCATATTCTATTATTCAATTTTAACTCAATTTAAAATTTCTAATTATTTAAAATTTTCAATCTCAAATTTTAAATTCATATTCATTAAAGTTTAAATCAGAAACTAATAAGAAATCGATAAAGATAAGGATTTTCTATAACGAATCGTAGAGCCACCATCATATCGAAATTCTTCTGGAGCTGTCACGAAGCAATCAAAAGAATTTGAAAAGATGAATCAAAAGAGATTGATATAGAAAGTTTGTTTCCACTGTTGCAGGGCATCGACCATTTATAGTCGTATTCCCTTGTCCCCTATCTCGTCATCTTCTTGCACTCATACTTACTATCAGTGAGATAATTTACCGAGGCATTCAAACGGACATCTTAGGAATTACTCATTCTAGGGATACTTCACCCTATCTCTAATGAGCTACTTAACGTGTTATACTCCTGAGCTAAAGTTTTAACCCTTAGCTCTGATACCAAATGTAACGAGACGGATTTTGCCCGCTCAAAAATCGACATCCATACTTCAAATCATATTCGAATGCCATAGATTCGACCGTTCAAATCTGATTCGCCGGAGCTTATAACAACATTAAGTAAATAACACAGCGGAATAAAAGAATAATACATTGATATACAACTTTGATACAATATCTGATACAACAGATGATCCAATAGATATCAATATACATCAGAGATATGATACAATAAATAGCAGCGGAAAAGAAAATAAATGACATCTAGCAGCGGAACAATATAACGCTGAAATAGTCTTCAAAAGAGAACTCCTAGAACTGCAACTCCATTTCCAAGAATCAATCCAGCAATAGCTCGAACTCCCAATAACGATGCACAAAGATAAGCAAGTGCGGTGTGATCCAAAGACTGAACTAACTCCAGATAATTCACTGAACCTAACTATCTGTAAAACCCAACTCTAGACTGCTCGTGTAGAAAATAATGAGCACCCAGAGTTTAGGAAAGAAAACAATAAACTCTGGATCAGTCGTGGGACTGGTGTGAGCAACAAAAATAGTTTATCTTTTAAAACATTCAACAAAAGATTTTCAAAGTCAATTCGCAATGCTTTTTAAAAATGAGACTACCATAAGACCTCCCGCTACACACACAATGCAAACGCAGACTTGGAGGAGATTTCTTCTTATGTTAGTCAAAGATGCTTGATACGCATTAAAAAGAAACATTTGATTTTATTACTAGTGCATAGTGTAGAACAAATCATTTCGAAAGTAGAATATAAATCTTAGCCAGCATAGGTACCATTATATTATGCTTACTATAGCTACCATATTAGATGGCAGGTTCTACAACTAATACCGTACAAGGCTCGTATTGTTTCTTTGGATTTCCAACAAATGGTCAGGCCAAGGAACTTCCCATTGCCACATGAGAACGCCTCTGGATGGACGTCCCTAAGAACCAAACCGGATCTCTGCCAACACAAGGCCGGGTTACCCCTAACTAAGTAACAACTGACCGAATATGCCATCCCCCGGTCCTTTGGGACCTTTCACCGAGCGCTCGTAATCAATTCACACAATCATAAAGTGTTTTCAACATGAGTAAATATCTGGGCTCCATACCATGATACCACCCTTTTTCAGAAGGAAATGCACATATCCTAAAGGGCGCTACCCCTCATAACCTTGCCGCATCTTTCCTGTTTTGACCATTCCCGAGGTGTGAGGCTCGACGAAGTCACGTCCACAAAAACATACATTATACAAAAGCCATGCTTTGGGTCAACAAATGATCATAGAAATGATCACCAGATAGACGATCAAACAAATGATCCTATCACAAATAATCAACACAATGATCATTTCACAGCAACACTCAGCATGTCACATTACCAAATTGGGAATATATCGCTGATAACATTCAACTACATAACCTCTGAGCTCGTACGTCTCAGAGAAGGGTGTTAAGCTAAGAGGATAAATTCTCCGCCACCAACAGAAATATATTTGAAAGAAATCGGCTTTACATCTCAATTTGTAATGTCAGACATACAATCCATACAAGTCTGTTCCGGGCTCGAACAGAACCGAAGGCACTTACAAAGAAGTCCTTGCAATCCGGATATTCAGAATCCCGATGGGATTTCCCATCACTTAGGGAGTCTCTATACCGTTGCAACTCAGTGCAGAGACAATCGATAGGTCATACTGTCATTCTTGCAAATACTCGGTCTTCAACACCGGTCTTCAAATTCTATCCATAACGACGTATCACATATTCGGAATGGGTTATACGACCCAAAGGTCCTTTCCCGGCTAACCCGAATAGTAAGCGCACAATTTATAACATATGGATAAGGAATTTCAATTAAGTCACAACTTAATAATCCAAAACTTTTCTTTCAAATGGTTTAAACAAATTACCATTTCAAATCTTTTTAACAAAAGATTAATTTCACAAAATTCCATTTACGGATTTCAAAACAATTTCCATTTCAATTGGATTAACTCGTTAAATCTTTAAATCAAAGATTTAACTCATAGCTTTCAAAATTCGATTAACTTGTTGAATCTTTAAATCAAAGATTCAACTTATAGCTTTCAAAATCATTTCTAAAGATTCATTCATACCCTTTCAAAAACAATTTCAATTCAAGTTGGATTAACTCATTCGGTCTTTGAATCAAAGATTTATTTCATAGCCTTCAAAACATTTCAATTCTATTTCAGCTTGAAACCCTTTCAACATAATTGGGATATCCTTTCTTTAAATGAAAGCTATTATTATTTGAAACAAGTAGTTTTCATTTCGAAGAAATTCGATCTTATTTATACAAGTTAAATCTTTTGGGTCAATTCAAATTCCCAAAATAACACCTCAAAAATGGTTTAAAAACCCATATAACTTATTATAAGTTGAATAACTTTTCTTTATATCCTAGCTTCCAAATCATAGAATTCAATTTCAAATATTGAATTCAAATTTAAATCAAAATATTTAAATTTCAAAACTCAATCAAGTTATCCAAACTATATTTCATCTTTGAAATTCCATTTCAAAAGCTTTTCACTTTAATCTCAATTCATTTTCAAAACATTTGAATTCAAATATTCAATTTTTATAAATCATTTTAAAATCTGTGACTTAATCGATTTCCTCGTGAAATCCATCATTGTGTGTGTATGGTGTGGTCCAGGGGTTTAACACAATAGTGCAATATCATTCAATCATCACAGATTTAAGTACAACAATATCTTTGATAAGCGGTATAACTATAACGCTTATCGTCAATTCACAGATTCACAGATAATATAACAATGTAAATAAATGGATAAATCATACACAGTCACAGAACAAAATATTACCGATCAAATAAGACAGTCAATTCAAGATTTCTCATACAATACAATGCAATATAATCATTCATAAGTAAGGTCAAGCATTTAATAATCATTTATAAACAGGATTAGTTAAATTAATTTTCTAATTAATTCAATTCATTTCCAATTTAATTAATTACTTATGAATTTATTATCCAATTCTGATTTATAAATTCCAAATCATATGTTACCAATTTATCTAATGATTTTCTTAAATTAATTAAAATAAATTAACTTTAATTAATCAAAATATCCAAATTTAATTACAATAAGTGATTAATCCTTAATTATTTATTTATAAAATTAAGTAAATCATTCTTTAATTTCCTTACTGGTTAAATCATATATATTTTCTTCTTAATTATCTCTAAGATAATTAATTTCTGCATTAATGATTTCATTCACATTTAAGTGTATTTTAAACATTACACTTTAAATTTAGGTTTAAATTGCATTTGGGATTTAAAATTCAAAAATGATTATTCTTTCAAACATAAGTTCCATTTTGAAGTTCACTTTATAATTCTTAAAAATAAATGTAAATAACATTTATTTCTTATATAAGAAAAGTTTTTAAGCCAATCTACTTAGTTTTATCATTTGAATCTATTAAATTTAAATACTTGGAATCATTTCCATACTAGAACATTGATTAATTAAAGTTTAATACTAAATTATTTCAAAACATTTGTTAGTTAATTAATTGAATACTAAAACAATTTATATTAATTATTCTTCTTAATAGTCAATTTAAAGCTCTTCTTTAAATTTTGAAAATCAAATTATTATTAACTACAAAACTTTAATGTTAATAAATTTTATATTTAACTTAAAGTATTTACTTAATTTAAAATAATAATTAAGTGTTTAAAACATTGTTAAGCATTAATTAAGAAAATTAAAAACTTAAGTTGTTAAACATTTATTAAATTCAAATGCTTAAATCCTATTGAAACACAAATTGCTTAACTACTTTATATTTTATTTTTCATTTTATACTTCAGTTAGAAAAAAACTCGAGACTTCCCCTATTTAAAACTCGAGTTACACTTCGAGTTAATCACCCCATCCTCCCGAGTTTCCTACAGTTCTTCTTCTTCTCCCCTCTTTTTTTTCTTTTGTTTCTTTCCTGTAGTTTAAGTTTTACCTAAGCTATAAATTAAAGCATCAGGTTCAAAATCTATGCGCGATCAAAACCCCGAAGCGACCCACCTCAAAACTCGAGCACGTCACGAGTCAGATGCCATCATCGACACTGACATGGTTCACCATGCTGTGCACGTGCACGGAGGCGCGGCCGACCTCCGGCAATCACCAGTATCATCGACAAGTTCCAAATGTCGCGTAGGCACGAAAATCAAATTCGAATCGCCTTAAAGAAATCTGAATCGAAATTTAGGCATTTTGCTCGAAACCTGTTACTCACCACAGTTGGACTTCAACCTCTTCACCGCCACTCACGCCACCGGAGAACGCACGAACACACACGAACCCTCCCCAATGTCTGACGCCACATTCCCACCTGGTCCCACGAATCCCGATGCAAAAATGAAGCGACACTGATGAGATTTCCTACTATGACAAAATTTAGAGCTTAAACCCTAGCTCGGCGATTTTCGGCCACCATGATGATCTGCCGACCATTCCACTATTTTTCCCAGCACCACTGCTTACTCCTCCATCCCCAGACACGAACCCAACCACTCCATCCAAGTAGATCACCAGAATTCGCTCCAAAACCTTTCCCAGTTCATCTCTGAACTGCTACTAGTATTATTGACTAAAAATTCCTATTTTACTTTTAAAAATTCTATTTTCAAGTATGAATTCAGGTTATATAAGTAAATCAAAGTTTCGAAACACTTAACATTATCAGCATTTGAAGTTTGCTCTGTATAATCCAAATCTTTATTAACAGATACACTTTTATTTTACTTGAAACAATTTTTAAATAATAACCAATACTTAAACAAACATGTTTGCTTTTGAAACCAAGGCCCATCAAAAATCAAGTAGTTTGATATTTGAATTTGTTGATCAGACCATATGTTCTTAAGCAAGGAAAAAAAAAAGTTTCAGCATATACAGACATACCCATCTGCATATATATATAGACAGAGAACAATTTACGTATATATACACACATACTAAGCAACTTCAAACTCAAACATATTGACTATCAAATATAGATTTACTTAGTTGGATTTTAATTTAGTTACTCACCTGGATCTTGAATAAGGCAGAGAACAAGAACAAGGAACAGAGAAGAAATTTGAGCCTGCATATTTTTTTTCCTTTTACTTTGATTTTTGTTTCCTGCAACTTTATTTTATTTTCCAGAGATACTTTGCACTGGCATTTACTTTTGAAGTTACTCATCTTTGAAGAACCGAAGTGATAAGGCTAATATATATCAAAGAAAACTTACTGGTTGATATCATGTTTGTACAGCAGGGTATGTTTGTTTGTACAATAACATGGGTGAAGTTGCTTGCATTATGGAGAAGTTACAATTTGCTTGTACTTGATTACAGCTAATGATATTATATACTTCTTTGTTTTGGCTGAAATGATGGTTGTTGGTATATATGTTTCTATTTTGTACTTGTATTTTCATTTGTTTTATGAAACAAGATCTCGGCTAACAACATTTGATTTTGCATGATTTTCTTCTTTTGGCTATTGTTTACTTCAGCCTGCATTTTTTTTTCTTGCCTGATGAGATTGTGGTGGCTGCATTAATTAACTTGGTGGCTGAGAGATACAATTTTGACTTGCATTGATTACTTGAACAAATGAATAATTTTTCATGTCTTATTTCATTAGCTTACACTGTCATCAGCTTATACTTTGTTTTGTTTTATATTTGTTTTAAACACTTTCATTTGCCTTTGTATTGTTTTAAGTGTACATACTGAATATAATTTTGTAACTTGTTTGTTTCTTTTGCAAGCTACCCACATATAATATTTTTCTTTGTTTTCTTTTACTTCTTTCCAGCCTATACTTATTCAACTTTGCTTTGTTTATGTTTCTTGTCTTTGTCTTGCATACTTTGTATTTTTTTTGTTTGAATACTTTATTTTGCATTGCCAAACTTGTTTTTACTTTGTTTTATGTTTTGTCATATTTTATATAACTATAAGTTCATTTTCAAATATCCAAATTAATCCTCGATTATTTAAAATTTAACTAAAATTTTATATTAGTTACCAATTATTTTCACAATTTTTATTCATAAATTAAATTAAATTATCAATTTAAATTAATGTAAAATCTAGGGTCGTTACAGAAACCGTTTCTTACTGAATAGTCCCGAGTAAGATCTGCCCATGGTTGGCGCGACCAACCACCCACTAAGCCGAAATAAAAAGGGACATCTATACAGGAATGACCTCACCCTGAAATGGGTGCTACCCACCTAGCCTTGCTACACCTCCCCTGTTTTAGCCATTCTCGGGTTGATGAGGCTTGAGGCTGCGGTTACCTTTATAGAACACATCTATCTTCGAATGCTCATCGTCCACCTAACGACGTTCTGAAAGCATTCAATCCATACAAGTTCGTTCCGGGTTCGAACGAAACTGATGGCACTATCTCATTGCACTCATTTTGGAATCACCCTTTGAGTCAACGACCATAGCCCTTGCACTGTAAATCACTATCTCGAACCTATAAGTACTATTTCCGTCAAACTCATCATGGAATCACCCCTAGAGTTATACTGACAATAGTTCTTACACCTCGCGTCTTCACTAAGCTCCACTTGGATTCATGAAATAACGTTTAATTTGGATCGATGTGGTTTACGAATATCCAAATATGGAAACCCGGTCACGGTCTCACCGAAACCAAACACCATTTTAACGTCCAAGTTGTTTAAGGGTTTAAACAATTAACTTATATTCAGGATGATATAAATAGAAAGATGAATCACGTTATCACAATAGATAATTCATAACAAACATTCATCTCACAAGCAGCATATCACATATCAGAGATATCCAAATTATCCAGTATCAACCAATCACCCAATATCAATCATCCAATATCAATCACCAAATATCAATCAATCATTCATAAGCAGAATTGATTAAATCTTAATCAATTGGATTACCCTAAATCCTTCTTCATTTATTTATTCCAAATAAATAAATTGATCATCTCTTAATGATCTTAATTAACCTTGCTTGATTAATCATTGATAATTAAATTCAAGTAATTATCCTTAACCATATTCAGTAATTAACCTTTAATTACTATCATTAATTACAATAATTAATGATCCTTCATTTACTTCTATTAATTAGTCAACTATAATTAATTATATTAAATCTCAATTAATTACAATTAATTAATCATACTTTAAATTAATCACTTTAATAATCAATCCTGATTAATACATTAATTATTAGTTAATGATCCTTATTAATTAATAATTTCTTTAAATAATTTAAATAATTAACTTGTAATTAATCATCTTATTAATCATAAATAGTAATTGACAATTTGTAACCACTTATCTTAATTAATTAACTTGTTAATTAATTGTATTAATCTTGATTAATTAATCTAATTAATTAATCTTTAATTACTTCATTAAGTAATCAATAAATCAATTAAATTAATAAATAATCCTTAATTAATTACTTTATTAATTAATTACATTTTTAGTTAATTACACTTAGTTATTAATCTTAAATTAATCTCATTCATTAATTAATTAATCACATCAATTAATTAACTAAAATCAATTAAGTAATTAACCCTTAATTACTTACAAAAGTAATTATCTTCTAATTACTTCATTAGACGATTATTCTTTTAATTAATTACTTTAACAAGTGATTAATTTCATCATTAAATAATCTTTAATAAATTAATTACTCCATAATTAATTAACTTCAAACAATTATATTAATCAATCTTTAGATTGATAACAACAAATGATTATTCATTAATCATTTCCATTTAATTACTCCCATGAGTAATTTTCCATTAATTACTTCCATAAGTAATTACTTCCATTAATTACATTCTGAAATTCACCATTAATTACTTTATTAACTAATTACACTTAATTAATCTTAATTAAGTGATTATTTAAAGGTAAATAAACAATTAACTAATTATTTAAAATTAATTAAATAATTAATTAATTAATATCTTATATTTCAAAATTCTTAATTAATTAAGAAATCATTAATCTTAATTAATTCTTTACTTATTAATAAATCATATTTAATTAAGTATTCTTAAGTTCATGTCAATAATAAATTAACCATATTTATCTTCATAAATAAATTATTTTAAATTAATCAAATTTTAATAGCCTAAAAACTAATTATTCTATTTGGATTTGAAAATCATAATAATAACTTCATTTGAAGATAAGGAATTTAGAAATCAATTTCAAATTTTAAACACTTCAAAATATAAATTGAAACTTAGTTTTAAATTATTACTCTAAAATTTAACTTAAACTATGATTTAATACTTTAAAATGAAGACATTTCTTTTGAATTAAAATTCAAAACACTTCTTTAAATTAAAATTCAAAATTTAATTAAGTTAATCACCTTTAAAATAAATCATCTTCAAGCATTTTAAATTTGAAAATAAATTCAATTTACACTTTAAAGTTTGATTTACTTTATTTCAAAACAACAAGTTTTAAATTTTGAATTTTTTTTATTTAAAAAACTTAAGCTTTGATTCATTTGTAAAAAAACTGCACCTGGTCAACTACCAAAGAAAACTCAAGTCGAAACCATATTCAACCCGAGCCAGACCAACGAACCCAACCCCTTCGAGTCAATTCAAGAAAAACACGAGCTCCGCTTCGAGCAAACATCATCTTCCCAAAATAAAAATTCCACCTGCTTAATAACTTCGAGCCGATACCCTGAAAACGCGAGAGATACTTCGGTTAAAACTCTTCTTCCCCAACTACTCCACTTCTATTGTACACATCGTACACACGTGCATATGCACCAACGCCGCCGTCCTCTGGTGAGCGTCACGACCATCGACGACAGTCAAACAAACCCATACGAGCCTGAAAACAAACCCAGATCCTTCGACAAACTTGCGAAACAAAATTCGACCTCATAACTCAAAACTGCAGAACAACTCGAACCCCAAATCCCAACACCACCGATGATCGCCACCACCGGCAACTCCAGCGACCTTCCCTAAACATCACCGTACCTTCGTGCACCCATTCCCCACGTCGCGTTCGACTCCGGCACCATATCCAAGTCGCGAAGTAACAACATCCAAGCTGAACAAAAATGCAAACTTAAACCTTAGTTTGATCAATTCTGCACAATTCGGCCTCAATAAAAATCCAGGAGTAATTTTCCCATACTCACAATCAATCCAACCTCCTCCATACCAAAAATTGGACAACATAGCTATGCCGTTCATCGGCAATGATCAAAAACACCCAAAACGAACAAACCCCAAATTCACATAAATTACCCAACTAAAAAATTTGAATTGCATATCAAAATTCATGATTTCTAACTATTAATTCAACTATACAACCAAAAGAAAAAATTAAGAATATAAATTTTTGACATGCATCAGTTACTTACTGGAATATCTATTTTAAAAATTATTTGTTGCATTTTAAATTAAGAAACTATTTTTAAAATTAACAATAAACAATATCAAACAACTTTATTTAATCATCAATGTCAAAAAATGATGAAATTGGGAGATTTGGAGTTTTAAAGTGAAATCTGATCTTTAAAAAAAAAGCAGAAAACAAAGTTTCCATATAAACACAGTCCTATTCCACATATATATACACATATCTATAAATTCAAAAATATGAATACTGAAGATTTCCATGCAACATCAAGATAAATTTCAGATCATCACATGCATGTAGTAACGACCAGGTCAAACTGTTTTTAAAATTATTTACTCACCTTATTCTTTTAAGTAGAGCAGTTTTCAATTTATTTCCTAGGCTTTGAAATTCATCTGGAAAAATATTTTTACTCTGATGTTTGCTGAAATCCTATTGCATCCCCAAATTGATGTTTTAAAAAGTTGAAATGGATCTTGAACTTGCTGTTGAAACTGATGTTGATGTTGAAAACCCCTTGAATTTGCAGGTTGTAAATTGATGTTGCGGCTTTTACTTTCCAACTTGATTTTCATTTGCTTTTTCTTTTGGATTTAAAATTTCAGGTTTTAAAAGAAATTTCTGGTTTTGAGCTTTAGAAAAGAAAACAAGGAAAATGAAAGTGTTATGTCAAACTAGTTTTTTTCTTCTTAAAAACATTTATTAAAAATTAAAATTAAAATATTGCCACTTGTCACAAATACTTACATTTGTCATTTAATTCACTTATTTACTTTACAAGTGTTATTAAGATATGCTAACATGTTTGCACATGTTTCATTGTATTTTAATAAATTTTTATTTTAATTTAAAATGTGAATATAACCTTACATTTTTAATTTACTTTAATAAGGAAATATTCTAAAACTAGTTATAATATAAATATACATCTTATACATGGATTTAAAAATCTAAAACATTTATATAACCATTTTAATTAAAGAAAATAAAACTTTGATTAAATTCCTTTTTAAACTATCATGTTTAAAAATAAACAATTAACTTTTGAAATATATAAATTAAAACAAAGCTTTAAATTACAATATTCATTCATATATAAATTATCAATGGATTAAATTAAATTTCAAAACAACCTCAAATTATAACATATACATACATATATATTACAAATTTGAAACTTCATTTTTATTTAAAACAAAAGATCTTCTATTCACAATATATCAAATATATATATTATAAATAGAATAAAATTTTATTAACTTTGAAAAATAAATCTCATTAAATTTTAAATTGTTAAAAAGATATTGATCAAATTGCCAGATTAAATATTTATTAACCTTTAAAAGATTAAATTTACCAATTTAAACTAAGATTATAAAGAAAAATTATCAAACCAATTAAATTATTAATACAGATTATTAAATTGATATTGCCTAAAATTCCGGGTCGTTGCAAAAACAATTAACTGAAAACTCATTTTGGAAGAGATAACCGATCTCTTTCATTATGAAGTGATAATTATTGATTATCCACCAAAATAATTTTTTGGGATATATATATAAAGTTTAAAATTATTCTCACAATTTAAAAAGATTATACTAAATGAATTGCTCATTTATCAAAACAATCAAAATTCACAGTTTCACTTGTTACAAAAATTATATTTCCATCTAATTATCAACACAAAACTAATCAAAGTGGACAATTAATTCAAACTTGTTTTCAAAAGAATTTTTCAATTTCAAACCCACAAGTTTTAATACCATTTAAGTTTAGAACAAAAACTAGCTCACAAATTTTTACTAAATGTTCTAAATTAACATTTCTTTATTTTCTCTTAAGATAGAATTTTATGTCTATCTTCTACTATTACTCAAATAAATAAGTGTCAAATTTTTTTTATAGTCGCCATTAATAATTCGTACTTAAACATTAAATTAATATTTTAATTTTTCGAACCAAAGTAATCTTTTGCCTTAAATACATCATTTTATTAATCAAAGAATCAAATGGTGTTTTCTTGTAATTAAGATATCTCCTCAATTAGAATTATTCACTTTTACTTACCAATATTACATATTCAATTTCTTAAATTTTAAACAATGTAAGGGTACTGTCTCGCCATTGATTTATAGTGAATAATCCCATTGATTGGCTGCAGAGTTGATCAAGTGATCAAAACTGCCTCGTCGCTCCTCCAACACTCACTATGGTTCAATGGATTCATTAAACATTTAAAGTAAAATTAATAATCCACCATATTAATTATTTTCAAACTATACTTATTAAAACTCAATTTTCCGTGTCTGATTATCTCATTACAGCATTTAGGAAATTCTAATCGATAATGTTGGCCAAACGCATCGACCAGAATTCTTAAAGCACTAGACAGACAACCCAACACAAAAAAAGTTCATTTTATTTAAAAAGAAATACCTTATATGTAATACTCAAAATCTTCTTTGTTTTTTGAAAAACAAAATCCAATTTCTCTGAGAAACGTATCTTTATTTTTTTTTAAAATTTGAAAACACAATTTATTACTTATTCTTAAAATCATGGTACAGACATATAACTCGTCGAGATATTCCCAAAGTGCTTGATCATCAAGATTGATGGAATAGACTGGAGTGTTCATTATTCTAAATAGTATAACGAACGTCTCACAAGATTCATAACGAGTGCGAAATGCAGTAAGAGTAACGCTATCCTTCATGACTCGTAGCTTATGAAAAATCGGTCTAGGGCCAAGCTGAAGAATGACCATAGCACCACACAATATATTAAAAAAAGAGAAATGAGATACAAAAACAAGGGTAAATATCTTCTCAACGAGGAGAAGTAACACTAACAACAAATCATTATTTCGAGTAAAGTAATACCACAAAGTATATCAACAATTAAGTATCCAAAGGCGATATCTCAAAAGGGGTAAGAATGGAAATATCAAATAAATTTGATTAATCGCCTCATTTCCCCAGCGGACATCCTCATGGGAGGATGACCGAAAAGCTAAGAACTTGGAATGAAGTCAATACAATATTTGATTTCCTAATTGGTCGTCATACCCAAAACGGAATCGCAGAAATCAACAGGGCCACAATGACAAGAATTCGAGATATATCATCAACATCTCGAGACTCAAGAGTGAAAATAGAGACTTCGGAATCATCATTAACATTCTAAAGGAAAAGAAGCAACAAATCAGCCGAATAAGGATACCTAATATATATGATCCTTCAAATCACAGAATGTGGCTTGATAACACGCAAGCCACTCCATCTCAAATCATTCCAAACACTAGATAGAAATAGCATGCAGATTCACATAAAAAGATAAGCTACAAGGAGCAATCCTAAAATCTAGAAGCATCATACCAAATATTGCAGATCCCTTCAATAGGATTTGCAATCCTCAAAGAAATCGCAAGATAAGAACATAAAAAAGCATCAACAAATTTCTCCGATACGGATGAGTGTCAAGCAACCATATCGAAGAGGACTCGAATAAAACAATCACGATTAGGATTACACTTAAGACAAGATATAATCCATTCAATTATGGAATACTATGGAATAAAATATATTCCTAGTCATGTCCTAAACTTATATCTCACGATAAGATACAGGACACGATGAGTAAGGGATTTGTAACACTTGTACTATACTTAGATGTATTGTAATATATGCTTCTGTTTTGTGTTTATCATATTTTGTTCTCACTCAGCTATGATACCAAGCTGTGATGCCCCACCCCTGGACCTACATTAACAAAGAGTATTACTGGGTAATAATGTCAACTAATGTGGAGAATAAGGCTGGTTTGGAGGGACCATTTATAGTATTGTCTTAAATATCTATTGAATACGTCGATTAGTGCTATTTATTTTTTCCCTTGATATCTCAAGTGTATCGACATATCCAATAAATGCTTAATACAAAACTATAGGTGGCTATAAGATCTATCAGAACAAAATAAAACAACTCAGATGCATAACACATCACAAAACAACAAATTGATATATACATATACATATACATATACATATACATATACATATACATATACATATGCATATACATATACATATACATATACATATACATATACATATACATATACATATACATATACATATACATATACATATACATATACATATACATATACATATACATATACATATACATATATACTGATTCATCCCAATGCAATACAAATACTACATCATAAGAGGTATAACGACCACAATACACACATGAGTCTAAACAATACACATATCAGAGTAGCGACAAAAAGACTACAACAAAAAAGGATAGCAGATAAGCATGCGGAAGCAGAATATGCTAAGTACAAAAGGGTACCAAACCTTCTCAAGTGATATAAGGATAATATGAGAATAATGCAAGGTGATAATCTTCTCAAGTGAGAAGGAATAATTTAAGGGTATATGGTTACTTCACATGGCATAACTAAGTAGGTATAGTAATTCCAAGTGATATAAGGATATCACTAAATATAAATGCAACGCAAAGGCAATAAAATTCTATAATAAATCTCACAATAAAAGCACGCCTTATCTCATCAGCGTATCACAAAACATCATATATGGTTTAGGAGAAAAACATAACTCAAAACAGGAGAAATCCTATACTCGCCATATCGGCAACTTAAAACAACGTCAAAGAAATCGCCATCTCAAAATACGCGATAAGACAATCAAATACAAATCTCCAACAAGGAGACTATAATCCCAAATAAATGCCAAAAGGCAAATCTCATATAATATGCCAAATGGAAAACTCAAATAACGCCAGTGTTGGCAAACCCAAATCTCAAAATAGAACTCTCAAGAGTTCAAATTTTCGAAAGGTAATCGCCACAAATATTTATATTGAATGGTTCAAAGGACCAATTCCAGAAAAAGGGCGATACATTAGGGTAATCACAAATATCAATGAAATCATGTCAAAGACATAGCACATGCATATTGCCGAATCTTACCAAGTACTGCCCTCTTAAAGTAAGGTGCCACGTCTCTTAGAAAAAAATCCCGAAGGACAAATAAATATGCCTCTTTGACAAACATCCCGTAGGACAAATACGTCGCAATGACAGACGTCTCTTAGACAAACATCCCAAAGGACAAATGACTCGAAGGTTCAGTGCTGGCTTATACGTCTCTTAGACAAATGTGTCACAAACTTTCGGATAGGAACACGAACAGTGTTAACGTGTGTCCCATACCACACGCTCGCACTAAACATTTTGCTAACTGCTAGTAAATTTCACAACCAAATCAGTAAAAAGTTTACCTTATCTCATCGGTAAACTTGACCCGAAGGTCGAAACGATCAAACAGACAAGTCGAGAATTAACCGATAAGATAAACGCACGTGTCCCATACCTTGAGTTTTACTAAACCGTTTAATTCTCCTTCTCATTCGCTCAAATAGTGAAAAAACATGTATTATATATATAAAATAATTTACTTGAGAAAACCAGCTTTTAAAACCAAATTTTGAAATCAATTTTGAAAATCGTATTTGAAAATTCTGTTATTACAGAGAATAAGTAGATTTATATTTGAAATTACTTTTAAAATATCATACAATAATTATTTGAAATTGCCCATTTGTTTGAATAATTATTACAAAATCGTTTGGAAAAATCCATGCTCGAAATCAAAGAAATCAGTCAAAACCGTCATTCAAATTCAATTCAAATTTGAATTTCAAATTCATCAAAACTAGGCTTGTCTATTGACAGGCATCATAGCCCTCAAAAAATAAAGAGATATCACAAAAACATGAAGTTAAAGTCAAAAGTCAAACGGAAAAAGAACATATGCATAGGAAAAATAATACCCAGGCCTAAAATCTATTTTGGGTTCAACTTTCAGACATGAAATAGGTGGCCAAACGACCTCTGACTGAACTAAAAATTAGTGTGTCCATAGTAGAAAACATCAGCTTTCATACAAAAAAGAATCAATGAGTTTTGACTGGAAATGAAAAGGTTACGCCCTCTCAAACATGGCCTCAGGCTATGTTTGCAACGGTTCAAAAAAACGTACCCAGGCCAGAAAACCATCTTTGGTTCAACTTACAGGCCTAAAACAGGACCAAATGTAACGACCCTAAAATTTTGATAATTAAAAATAGTCAATTTAATTAGATTCTGTGATTAAATATATGAAGAAATTAAAATGGGATTTATTAATGAAATAATAACTAAATATGAAAGGTAACAAAGTTAATTAAATTTAATTATTAATAATTAAATTTAAATTCCAATAAAGGAAATAATGTAAATGTTATACTTGGTTTTAAATTGAATACAAGAAAACGAATGTAAATATTTAATTAACTAATGAAATAATATATTGTTAATAGTAATTGAATAAAATTACTATGATGTAAGAAATTGTAAATAATGAATTTATAAATGTGAGCAGAAGTTATTAGTAATAATTATTATATATTACCTATTTATTTGGTCTATTAAATTTAATTAGAAACCAATTGCAATTAATTCCTTAAATTATTGCAGTTAATATAGGTAAGTTGATGAACACTCTCAAATTTACATAATACAATCTTTCAGCAATGACGGCCTCCAGATCTAGATCTGGAGATTAGGGTTTCATTCTCCTTCTCTATTCTCTTTCGTTTCTTCTTTAATCGTCTATTATTCTCTACAAAATTGGGCATACATAACGGGATCTCTACGAGATGAAGAAGGTTGGGAGGAAGTGAGGAGGAAAAGGGGCAAGGCTCCAGCTCCTTCGGGTCCTGAAACCAGGCTCAATTTGGGAGGACAACTGAGTAGATCTGGGACAATTCCAGTCCGGAGTTCGGGGGGAAGGACTCATGTAGCTAATGGTGGACGGACATCCACAAAATCAATGAAACCAACTAAGCCAAATTCCGTTCAAGTAGGAAGCAATTCTAAAATTAAATTTACCGTTTCTAAGAACGCCAAAAAAAATTCATACAGTGAGGCAGTTAAAATAGGAGCAGTTGGCGATATAGGAAACCTAGATCTCGAGTTTATTGAGCCCAAAATAGCTGATGGTAAAAGGATTGGTTCCCTTTCATCAGAAGCTATTAGAGAAGCGGAGGATGGCTGGGATTTATGTATACTGTTTTATGTTGTTGGTTATAAACCATGGCTTAAAACTTTTGAAGGATATGCAAAGAGAGTATGGTCAACACAGAAGCCGTCTTCAGTCCACTCAAGGAATAACGGTTTCTTCGTGGTTAGATTTGGCACTGAGGAAGACTGCAACAAGATCTTGAAATCAGGTCCTTGGTTTATGGACCGGAACCTGATCATAATGAAGCGCCTATCCCCAGACATGAAAACAGATAGAGATCTACTTACATCCTTGCCTATGTGGGTCAGACACCTTGGTTTAAGTTTCAAACTGTGGGGCAATAAAGCAATCAGTGCCCTAACAAGTACAATAGGAGTCCCTATAAAGATGGATGAGGCCACGAAAAACAAATCCAGATTAGCCTACGCTAGAGTTCTGATCGAAGTCAACGCTGCTTATGGTTTGCCAAACACCATTGAAGGCATGGATGACAAAGGAAGGAGCTTCCTCCAGGAGGTGGTATATGAGAACCCCCCTCCGACATGTGGTAAGTGTGTGTGTTTTGGACACGTAACAGCAGAATGCCCAATGACCAAGTCTTGGGTACCAAAACAGACTCAAACAGAAGTCCCTGATAAAGAAAACCCTATGGATCCAAGCCCTGTGGGATGTTCGGAAAAAGCAGAAGAGGAAGTTGGTAATGACACCTTTATAGATCTGAGCACGCAGGTGAACGAAGGAAATCCCTCTGAACTTCTAGATACTGAGCTATTGAATGAAGATCCAGCTCCAGAAGGAGAAATCAGGCACTACGCGGAGGAGGTTTCAAGTGGAGAAGTTCAATAACAGGAAAATCAAGAAAATTTAGATCTAAACGCTAATTCTAATATAGCTAGGTCTCAAGATGAAAATCAGATAGCTTCTGACATGCTGGAAACAGATATTAGGGGAATAGTTCAAAACCTTGTGGCCACGAAAGATACCCTTCCTAGCCTAGGAAACATTGAGATTCCCATCCCCGTGAGAACAACTTCCTCGAAAAGTCTACCATCTCCGAAGTCTCCTTCAACTAATATCACAATTCTCAAACGGCCATCACCATCATCGGACCTTCCTCCAATCTCTGATTCTTTACATTTTAATGATATTTGTATTGACGATAGTATAGTTAATAATGTTAATTTTATGAGAGGCTCTGAACCATGTATTTATATACAGGTACAGGCAAATCTGGGTCAAGATACAGGATTGACAGAAGAGGCAGATGAACGGGTTACATATGATAATGAAGATCCAGTTCAGGAGGAGCAGCTTATTCCTAAGTCCCAGGATACAAAATTTGAGAACATTCAGAAGGATAAGCTAGTCCGTAAGAATCCCAAGTGGGTTCAGATGTTAGGCATCCCTGCGGAAGAAAAAGGGGAGTCCACTAGCAGTAGACTGCAGAGGACTCGCAACAACAAAGTTACATAATGTCGATAGCATGTTGGAATGCTAGGGGGTTTCACAACCCTAATAAAATGAAAGAAGTGAAAAATCTTATAAATAAATATAACATAAGTTGTATCGGTGGCTTGGAAAACAAGTTGTTGCTTTCGGATATTATGAAGCTTGAAAGAGCACTGGATGACGGATGGAAAACAATAAATAATGTTTCCTGTTACTTTAGATGTAGAATTCTTGTTCTCATAGATGGAAACTCTTGGGATTATAACTACATCAGTATTAGTGACCAACATATAACCATAGAACTGATTAACATCTCCAAATTCAAATGCAATATATCCTTCGTATATGCTCAGAACCATGCTACACTAAGGAAAAGATTATGGAGAAATTTATAGGAGGATGCTATCAGTATTTATAGACCCTGGCTAGTTATTGGGGACTTCGATTGTATTAGCAGTCCCTCAGATAAAAAGGGAGGTAACCCACTAACGTTTGGTAACCTGTTTGAACTTGATGAAATGTCCAGATACACAGGTCCTAATGAGATAAATGTTAAAGGTTATGAATTTTCTTGGTGGTCAGGCCCAAGTCGTAACATATTCTCTAAGATTGACAGGGTCTTCGCAAATCTAGATTGGATTAACTTATTTACAAACTTTGCGGCTGAATACCTACCTCCTTCGGTGAGTGACCATAATGCTATCCATGTTTCACTTTTTTGCAAACCCAGGAACAAGAACAGACCTTTTAGGTTTATGAATCATTGGCCTTTATGTGAACTATACTTTCCTTTGATAGAGAAATTATGGAAGAAGATCGTCCTCTTTACCAAATCATGTACATTCTTAAGAATATTAAAAGAGAACTTAAGATCTAGAGCGCAAAATTCGGAATACCAAAATGGAGGTTAAAGTTCAGAGAGAGAATTGTTCTAGACTTCAGAAACTTCTGGAAAAATCTAATGATCACAATTTAGCTATGGAATTTCAAAACGCCAAAATCAATCTGGACATGGCTCTTAAAAAGGAATTTCTGGATACCAAACAAAAGAGAAAATGTGACTGGTAGATGATGGGTGATGAGGCCTCTTCTTTTTTCTATGCTAAAATGTCTAGCAGAAGAAGTAGAAAAAGTTTGACGAGAATTGAAATAGAAGGAAAGACGATCTCGGAAGACAAGTTTGCAGAGTCAGCCATTGACTACTATAAAGGAATATTCAATCTCCCCCTATGTGAGCAGTTTCCAGAAGTCACCTGTAAAACGATCATTACTGAGTACAGTGCTAATTTTTTGAACGACAGCATTTCTTTGGACGAAATTAGATCTGCATTGTGGGATATTAAAGATACTACATCACCAGGCCCGGATGGTTTTAATTCAAAGTTTTTCAAAACACATTGGAATCTTTTGAAAGACCTAATACTTAAAACCTTGAATGATGTTTTTCTTAAGGGTTTAATTATCAAAGAATGGAGCCACACTTTCCTGCATTTGATTCCTAAAAAAGACCATTCCACCAGTATTCAAGATTTTAGACCCATTGCCTGTTGTAATACATTGTACAAGGTTTTCACAAAAATTCTTTGCAACAGACTAGTTCCATTCCTGGATAAGTTGGTGTCCCCTAATCAGACGGCATTCATTAAAAGCAGATCTATAGGGGACGTAATTTTATTTGCTCATGAAATTATTAGGGGACTTGGGAGAAAGGAAAATAAATATATGTGCATTAAAGTTGACTTAAAGAAAGCTTATGATTCAATAAATCGAACTTTTGCTATACACATGTTAAGAAGCTTGGGCTTCCCATGGTGAGAATTATGAAAACATAATAACGTCACCTGTGTTTTCCATTATTACAAATGGGGAATCGCACGGTTACTTCAAGAGTTCAAACGGTCTCAGGCAAGGTGACCCTATTTCACCTATCCTATTCACTTTGGTAATGGAGTACTTTATGCTTTTGATGGACGAAAAAGTTAGGGATGGTCTGATTTCTCCAATTACAGAATTTGATAATAAATTGACCCATCTTATCTATGCCGATGACATAATTATCTTCACTAAAGCCAATGAACAAACAACAACAGCTATTAGGTACGTCTTCAATAGAATGAGGAGAGCTACCGGACTGGAGTTAAGTTGTGAAAAATCCAATGTTTTCTTTGGTAAAGGTGTGGAGTACTGTACTGACATTAGTAACATCCTTAATATTCAGCAATTGGATCTCCCAGTAAGGTATTTGGGTATTTCATTGTCGAGTGCTAACTTGAGGGATAAGGATTGTGCTAATTTGATAGAGAAGATTAAACTAAGATTTGGAGGATGGGAAACTAGAATGCTTAGCTTAGCTGGAAGACTAGAACTTATTAAATCAACCATTTACCCTATAATACAATTTTGGATGCAATGTTTCCGTCTTCCTGTCTCCACTATTCAAAAAATAAAGCATTTGATTCTCAACTTTCTATGGAAAATTCGTAGCAGTAAGATACCCAAGGAAATTCTGTGCAGGCAGAAAGAAGAAGGAGGAATGGGATTGAGAAACCTCGAAGAGATGAACCGAGCGTTATTTATTAAGTTGATATGGAAAATAATTAATGCAGAAGGAATCTGGGCGAATTTCATGGTTTGTAAGTACATTGGGTATAAAAGTTTTTGGGAAATCTCCCAGAAATCGGACGACTCGGGAGTATGGAAATTCATTCTGAAAAATAGACACGAAGCTCTGAAATGCCTATCTCTCAACATTGCTGATGGTAAAACTACTTCCCTATGGTTTGACCCATGGTTGAATGGAAGCTCTATTATGGAGCGTATTGGCAGAGACGCAGCCTTTAGAACTGGAACGGAAAACTTGTCACTTTGTAAGATTATAAAGAATGGTGAGTGGAGATGGGATGTGTTTAGTTTTTTATTCCAGATACATGCAGAAATTGAAGGTGTATCGATTCACAAGGACAGGGAGAGGGACTATTGGTCTTGGAAGTGCACTAAGGACGGTCTTTACCAATTTAAAAAAGTTTGAAATTCGGTGAGAACCAGTTATGGAATTAAAAATTGGTCGGCTTTGGTCTGGAATAAAATTCACGTCCCAAAAATGGCGGTTTGCCTTTTTAAAGCTATTAATGACTTTTTACTGACTAAAGAAAGATTACTACAGAGGCATATAGTCGTGTACCCTATTTGTGTTTTCTGCAATAATCACATGGAAACTATAGACCATCTATTTTTTCAATGCAACTATACAGGAGATATTTGGTTGTGGAGCAGCAATTTTTTTTTTAATTCACCGAAAAGTTTGCTTTCCTTTACTCTGAAGGATGATTTACATAAAATAGTTTCTATAACTAGAGTAAAAAATTTAGACTCAGACTTGTTACAACTTTCGTTGTCTGTTTGTGTTTGGCATACATGGAGAGAAAGAAATGAAAGAATTTTTCAGAATCGATTCACCGAACATTCACAGATATGCACACAGATTTTCCAGACAATAAATATTAGAATGTCTAAATCAAAATACTTTAAGAACATCACTGGCATGAATGATATAATAGCAAAGAAATGGGGATATACCTCCCAATGCTGAATTGGGGGCTGCATCTTTTTTATCATATGTCTCGCCCTCCTGCTATCTTCTAGACTCTCTGTATCTAGGCTGAGGTTTCACTTGTACCTGTATTATTTACATTTTCCTCACTCCCTCTCATTTATTTTACATAATAACTTACTAACAACAATACTAATTGATCTAGTTTGTAAGTTTTCGGATTGCAGTTTCTTCTGGAACAAAGATAACTGTTGCAGTCCAATGTCTCATTGTCAGCTGACCTAAGACATAAAATTCACAGATATTAGTTATTTATTATCCGACAGTTTATCGAAAACCTACTGTTTGGGTGTCGAGACTTAGCTTGCGATATTATTTTTCTTGAGGAGATTCTGGCTGCTGAAACTGCTCATAATTATCAACCTAACTGTAGCAGCTAAGGATCAGTCACAAATAAAATTAAAAGATTTGTTCATCTGGGTTTCAGAGACTTATCTTGCTCATCTGAGAGAAAAGTAAAGTAATTGGATTAGCTTCTTGAATAAAGGTTAAAGAATTTATTTTTAAGGGTTGCTGAGACTTATTGCTTAGATCTGCGGGGATCTTCGCGGAGACGTCACCACAGTTCTCAGATCCTTCTCGAGTGACCTAGTAACAAAGAAGTTAGTTAGTCTCCCTACCAAAGTTTAAAAGAGTATCCTTTTTAGGGATTCAGAGACTTATCTTCGTTTCAAGCAACACTTAAAGTTGCGGTCTGTCGGTTCGTCTTCCTTTGCACTTTGCTTCCAAGACTTAGATGCGTAACCTCTAAGAGCAAAGACATGCTGTAAATTACTGTTATAAAGCTAAAAGGCTCCTCTTTTCTGAATGATAGAGGCTCACCTGTCTTTGTCACTTTAGAAGAGGCTCTGATAGAAGGTTTTGTTACATCTGGAGTGCAGACTGTTTGGATCTTGCAGTAGAAGACGAAGTCGAGAATTCTTTTCTCGTGCCGCCATTAAAGACCTTTAGCATGGAGTTTCTTTTTTCATTTTTTTATCAGTAAGGAGATTAGGAAGTGGGTTAGATACGAGATGCCTTTTTTAATTCGCGCATTGTCTCGAATCTTCTGGCACACGGGCTTCGGTAGGGTATTGGAATGCAGGCCTTTTTATTTTTATGGGCCTAGTTATGTATGGGGTCGTATTTGTTTTTGCAAATAGTTTGAGTTGTTTTGAATTTGCCTCTATTAGGCCTGTGTATATACTTTTGGGATACCTTCTTAATAGAAAAGCTTGAACCATCTTTCAAAAAAAAATATATAGGTAAGTTGATAATGCAAATGTTGATTAATTAGTGGAATAAGGTATAATTAATTATCGTTGATTATGATAGTGGGGTAGTAGTAGTTATAACAATTAATTGTAAACATTAAACTTACAAATGTTATAAAGTGTAATAATGGTGACGACTGTTGTTTGTTACCAATATATTTAATCAATTGAAATTAAATGCAATTAAATGTTGCATTAATGTAAGTTAAGACAATAACTGAAATTTGTGAATGTAAAAAAAGAAATAGAAATGTAATTATAATCGCCTTGGTAATAAATTGATTTAATAAAAGAGTGAAACTAGGATAAATAATTAACTGGGATTTTTATTTAATTAATATATAAATTTTACAAGATTCAATATAATTGGAATGTTGTAGTTAATACAAATAAAAGATAAAATTAGAAAATATGAGTATAATAAGATATAAATCATGATAATTAATCCATAACGTAAAAATTAATTGTATAATAAGATGGAAAGTCAAATAAATGAATTTACTGGAAATTTGAATTTTAGTTACTGAATTTGTTGAAATGGAAATTAAACACTATAAATTGTGAAATATTCAATAATAAATTTGTAACGACCCGTAAAAATTCGAGGTTTAAAATGAATTAAATTAATAAGATTTTAAAAATAAATTCAGAAAGAAACAAAAATCTTATTAATTTATATGGGAGCGAATATAGAAATTAGATGTATCAATGATTATTAAAATTTACAATTTAAATTTTATATTGCAATTAATTGAAATAGTGTAAATTGGCATACTTGGTTTTAAGTTTAATATAAGAAACAAATGGGAATGTTGATTAGTGATTTACCAAACAAAAATATTTACTAGAAGGGAATTAAAATTTATTTAACAATGGAATAATAGCTAAATTAAAATGAAACAAAGTTAATACAAGTTAATTGTCAATAATTTTAATGAAACTCTAATCCATTTTATTTAAATCTGCTATGCTTGGTTATCTTGTGCACTAATTATAGTGGGATGAAAAAAGTAATAAAGTAATGTGTAATAATTGGTTGTAAAGAATAAACTTACAGATGTATAAAATTGATTAATAAAATTTTAGTTAACACAAATAAAAGATGAAATTAGAATTATAATGTTGTTTTTGATGATAAACGTTACTTTACTGATTGTAATATGAAATAACGGAAGCGTGAATGGAAATTAATAGAAACATAAACTTATTTTAAGGTTAACTAAGGTAATTATTTATAAATCAAATGAAATGCAAATCCATGGCAACAATTGTTGTTAATGATAACTTGTAAGTGAAATTGAATGTTAAGTGGTAAAGATTTTTTTGGATTAACTATTTATTTAGCTTATTAAATAAAATTTGGAAATCAATTTGCAGTCAAAGGAAATTAAGTAGCACGTTAATTGAAATAAATTTAATAAATACATTAATGAAATGTATTATAATTCAATGTTATTTATACCTATAAAATGTCTATTTATTGAATAGCTAGATTTTAAAATCAATAAACGAATTTATTGAGGTTTCAATTTATAATTAATAACATTTAATGTGGAATCAGTTACGATTTATTGACTTAAATTATGAAGTTAGGGTAGATTTGATTTGTCATTGAAAATGATTAATTTATAAGATGTAATTTATGCTAAGCCTGTTTGTTTTATGAAAATTGGTTGATTTAATGATTTGGAAGCAAGATTTATTATTTCGGTTGAAGTGTAAAATTCAATAATTGAATTTATTGCAAATAAATGAAATTCAACATTTATTATTACGTGAATTAAAACTAAATGGAATGTGAGGATATTTTATAATAGATTTTGAATAAAATGTTGATTTCATCAGGTGTAATAATCAATTGAATGAAATACAATAAAAAAAGTACGTTGAATACAAGAATGGAAATAAAGATTTATAAATTTATTGAGATTCAGACTATAATTGGATTTAATTGCAATAAAATGAAATATTTAGATATTATGTAAATGTAAATTTAGATGAAATTTGGAGATATTTACGTAATAGAGTATGAATCCGGTGGTAGTCTCATCTATTGGATACTAATAGATTGAATAATTGAATGAAAAGTCAACTAAAGGGGAGTATTGCAAATTTAATTTATAATTTGTGAATATAATGAAATTGAAAATTTAACGCTGAAATGTATAAACTAATTTACTCTAAATTTACATCTAAATTTGGTTTAATTAATGTGAATGATTAAGAAACTAAAAATGACAAGAATTGTCGATTATAGAATTGAAATTTAAAAATTGGATTTAATTAATTTAATATTAAACTATTTAATTAACGTAAAAATAGTCATTTTGGCCATTGACTCGGATTTCGACGAAACTAGTTTCATCGGATCCGTAACGGTGAATTATTGTAGGGTTTCAAGTTTTATAGCGATCAGACTTGTCATTTGATCGTACGGACTCGAAACGCCTTGAAATAAATGCAATTGAAATCAATTTGAAAAATATTTTTTTTAGCATAACTTCTTCATACGATACAATTTGGACCTGAAACCTTCTCAATTGCGCCTAAAATATTTTAAAACACCTATTTTGATATATGGGTTTATCCAATTTCGTTTCGGGGTCAGAAAGGGCTTTTTGGGTCACTTTGGCGTGAGCGTGTATATCTGTTTGATCCATCTATTCTATTTTCAATTCTGCCTATAAATATCCTGCTATAAACCCTAGCCTTCCAAATTCTCATTTGTCTGTACGTACATCTCAACTCTCCTCCTCAATGGCAGACAAACAAGCTTTAGATCCAGATCCAATTGCAAATCAAATCCAAAGCATAAAATTCAAAGTCCTTAGAAAAATCTGAAAAAAAATATGTTGAAGCTCTCGACTAGCGTAATTCAATTGTGGTATTTGTTTTTCGTTTTGGATTGTCGTTTGACCGGTAAAAATTGAAGAAATCTCGGCCGTCCATCACGCGTCGGTGAAAGTTGTCGGATTGTCAAATCCTTTCTGGGTATTGTAAAGGGGGACTGAGGGGAGTCGATCTATTTGGGTTTCATGGTGAGTTGACGGTCAGAGTTGCGGCAAATTTCAATCTAGGGTTTCAAATGGGGGGCAGCGCACTGCGTTTTTGGGCGACTGAAGGGGTGGCGGCCGATGTAGGAGGAGGAGGTGGTTCCGTTGGTGGCTGCGGCGTGTCGAAGTGGGGTAGGACGGCGACGTTAGGGGCGGTCAAAGTTGGGTCAACGGCTTTGGATATGGGTTCGGCTGTGTTCGATTTCGTGAGTAGCTTCTGCACGCGTTGTGTTGAGGGGATGATGACGTGGCAAAATAGGTAAAGTGATCTTTTTTTTATTTTTTTAATTGAATCCATACGCATTTATCGCTATATCTTCCACATACGAACTCCATTTTACGCGCGGTTTCTTTTGTTAGGATCGTATTAAAATTCCAGACTTGATGATGTTGATTTGGACGAATTCTAAGACGGTCAAATTTTTGGGTTTAAATTGGATTTAAAAAAGGTGAGTGTTTTAACCCACTTACAACTTCTAAAATTTCTTATGTTTGTTAAATTTATTTATGATGTGTTTAAAAATTTATTTATAGCAGTTTGGCATATATTTCATCATTATCTCAGTTAAATTGCGTTCATTTAATTTACTTGTTATTTAGTTCATTATTGCAATAAACTGCCAGTTAAGTTTCTTGTTAAATTTATTATTGCATATAAACCGATAGTTAAATTATTAGTTAATTTATTTTGCATATAAACTGCCAGTTAAATTATCAGTTAATTTATTTGAAACTGCCAGTAAATGCCTGTTATTTATTACCTGTTATATATTGATGTATTGTTTGAATTTGATGATGATTTTGATAAATGGTTGATGGATGATGTTGGATGAATGGATGCTGTATTGTGTATTATTATAAATTGCAAGTTATTATGTATTTCATCTCATCGCATTTGGGATTGCGGTTTGAAATGATATACAACCGCATTTTTATTTTTAAATTGCGGATTGAAATGATAAATATCCGTATCACTTGACCTAGGGTAGAAAATTTTATACAGGCACCGCAGTATATATATGTATAAAATTATTTTGAATTTTTTTATGCTTTTGTAAAGAAATATATATGGTTTTATGAGATATTGATTTCGGATATTTGAGAAAGGTTATTATTTTATATATGGTTAAAATCTTGGTTTTAAACTATGTATAAAATTGTTTAAAGTATGAAGTTAGTTTAATAATATAGTGGATTTTATTAAAATATATTATGGATAAATATTTACTAAAATTATATTCTAATATATAGTTTATATTGATTTTTATAATAAAGTTGAGGAGATAGCTTGAAATTGATTTGAGATTTCATTTTGTAATGACCCGGAATTTCCGAAGCTGAAAATTCCAGATAGTTAAGAAAAAGGAGAAAGAGAATAGAAGAAGAAGAACAGAAACACCAAACATCTCACAATCGCAGCGGATAAAATATAATAATAAATAATAATAGTTTACAAAAGAAAATTATATCTGTCGATTACATTTAATATGCATCAGAGTTTCACATATACACAGTCACTGAATAAATACAATTATCATGTCTTAGATTAACAATAATATAAATACAGCGTAAATATTCTATATGCTCCTGCCATCCAGTTCGCCTCCTGAGCTCCAAAACGTACTTACTTGAAAATCTGTAATACTCGGTCTGACCCGAGCATTACACCAAAGTAACACCCGGGTCAGGCTGGAAACCAGCGTGAGTAAACCCAACTAATATGGAATACCAAAGCAATCAACTTATATAAACCCGGGTAACTTATATCAATTTAACTAATTCACAATTTGCTATAGACAACACTTATTTCACCTATAAATTTCTAGGTACCAAACTTAGATAAAATAATCCAATTCACTTAATCGTTTTATGCCAGCCTATTGATTTCTCACATCAATTTATAAAAATTCGAAGTGGTTTCGGGTATTTCCTAATACCCAATCCCGACCTCTTCGAGTCTCACATCATCTGATTCCAATTTATCCATACGAAATACACAACATTTCATATTAGAGGTATCAACTTATTCAAAGCATCCAATACCATTTAGTCATCCATAAGAAATGCTTAATTACATACAAATTAATTCAGTTGATTCCAATTGAATTTCTAACCACATTCTCTTAGATTCCTTCCTTCAATATTAATTAATTCCAATGCAATTAATTAGTCATCCCTTCATTTTTTATCTTGATCAATCACCCTGGATTAATTAATTTTCAATTACATTAGTCCATAATTACATATATTAATTAACTTCTCATAAGTCACTTGTATTGATTTATTTTCTTAACTAATCGATCTCAATTTACATCGTTGATTTTATAGATAAATGATTTTTTTTATTATTTACATTTCAATTATTTCAAATCTAATTTTAATTAAATTAAATCATTAATCATTAGTTAAACCGTATGGATTAGTCAAATCTGATTTATCTCAGCAGATGATTAACTAACTTTTATTTTCCTTATTAAATAAATTGATTACTCCTTAATTAATCATTTTAATTAATCTCTTGATTAACTCCACAAAGTAATTATCCTTTATCAATATCATTAAGCAATTATTTATCAACCCACCCAATGATCATTCCAATTAATTTTAAACCCAATTAATTAACCTAATCATAAATTAATTAAATTTATTAAGTATTCATTAAATTATCCTATTTATTCAGTGAATCACTTATCATTAAATCTTTATTGATTTTAATTGGAACTATTTCCTTATTTACGATTTAAGTTTAAAACATTTAAACCCAAATACCTCGAGTCAAACAACAATTAACTCGAGAGCCAACCCCAAAACCAAAATTACTAGATCATCTGATACACATTCAATCAATCCAATCATTCAACCAATTAATTAAATCTAACCATTTAAATCCGCATAAAAATCAAACAGAGTGAGATTTACTCACCTTTATTCTATTAGCATCCATTCCGAAATCCAGCTTGTTTTTTTCAAGATTTGACCTTGTATAAAAATCATATGATTTTATTAATATTTGAAATAAATCGATCAAACAATTACCGTCATAAAAATGATTTAAATTTAAACTAGAAAGATTTCTCTTTGAGACTCATATACACTTAATCTATTACTTATAAAGGAAAGCAGAAACCAGAGAAGTGATTTGCTGACACGTGTTCTCATCACTTTTTACCCTATTGTTTTTCAACTTCGGTTTGTAAACTGCTGTTCTCCTCATTCCGTTACTCATCCACATATGCTTCACTTTGCCTCTCACCCGAACTTCAGAACCTTTTTGCTTCCATTTAGCCGTCCTCCCTCCTCGACAACACCATCGCTGTTGCCCTTCCCGCTCCGTAAATTTCCCCGTTACTGTTCTCTTCCCTTTACCTCTTTACCCGCTTCTTTTTGCAACTGCCCACCATTGGTTCGACTAATCTTTGCCTCTTCCTCCTCCCCTCCCTTCTTCCACGCTCTACCTGTTAACCCGGCTATCAATTCCACTGGTGTCAAATTTTCCCTTGCCATAACCTTTGGCCACAGCAGAGGTCAGTAACCACTGTTCTCTCCTCTATCCTTATACTCACACTTCTCTCCTCTTCACTTTGGCTTCAATTTAGTAGAAAAATTCTCGGTAACTCTTTTCAATTCCTAATTACGTCTTTTTTAAATTTTATAGTTCATGCATGCTCTGCAGAATGACTGGCCGACATCGGTAATTGATAATTTGTACAGTCTGCGGAATTTAGAGTCAATAGGTATGGATCCCCTCTTTTCTTTTGATTTACTTCACGTTTATTTTTTATTTTATTTGGGTTAAGTTTTCTTCCTCTCATCTTCGACTGAGAAATATCCGTTAAACAGAACATTGATATTGCCGCTGACTCTTTTTTATGACTGTTAAACAAATAAAAATTTGTTTCCCACGCTCATTTGATTTCATTGTAAAATTTAGCCACACCTTCTATTTTGTACTAACTATGTTTGCAAAATTTAGTTTTATAATGTCCATGAAACCAAAATTTTGAGTAGATAAGCTACTCCCATTTTCTAACCATTTGACATATGACTCCCATGTCAGCTACTCTCATTTTCTAACCGTATGGTAGAGTGAAATGTTAATGTTCAGAAAAGATAATGGTAGCTGTACTTATAAATTGCTATATAATTTGTCGTTGACTTCACTGTTCTATTCAATCCATATAGAGTTGTTTTCCGTCTTACATACCACGACGATAATAGTTACTGCATTGTACAAGCAACCTAATAAAGGTTGTTTTTTCGTACGTAAGCCCTCCTGAACATATTTTTGTGCACAGGCCTGCTGTCTAAACTTGAATTTTTTGTAACGTGTGATTGGTTGATGGACCACACCCTCTGTATGTAATTAAACATGTCGAATTCTATCCCTCACTGCTGTCACCGTTTAAATAATTTGCAGCGAAGTAGTACCATATTTATTTTTAATCAGTACGTAACGATACTTACTGCCGCTTATACAGGCTTTACATACTACCCACTCTCTGCCTGACGACTGTAAACCCTTGCACGCCATTTTCTTAATCATAAATTATGGATACCCCAGCTGTGGCTAGGGATGCTAGAGCTGAAAGAAAAGGTGCAATGAATGCGAGAAAAAGAAAAAGGTGTACAGTTTTACAGCAACAAGGGACAACGATGGAAGATACAAGCACATCCCGTGGAGATGCGTCATATAAGCCAAAGATTACTTCAGGACGGAGTGGTCGTAATGGTACGTTATGCTTGGTTTACATACCGTTATTTATTTCACAACTTAAGTCACCTCAACTACTGCTTTCCACTGTAACTAAAATAGGGAAAAAAAGGAAAAGGACGATATTCCTCACCGAGTTCCCGCAGCAATGTGTTTGCAAAAGTAGGCGCGAGTAATGGTTTACTCTTATTCTTCCTCTCTGTTCCAAGCTATAATATAAACTGAAATACCCCATTTAGCTGTTGCGTTTTGAAGATATTTACGGTTGGTAAAATGATCGTTACATACTATATGGTTTACCCAGTACAATTCACTTTGTTGTTAATCAACCTTACAACGGTTCGTCTACCACTTTGTTTTTCCTTGGCATGTGTACAGTACACATTCGTGTTATGAATGCTGATGGCTAAAATTTTGGAACAGGAACTGCGGTTCAGCCATGGAATTTCGGTGGACCCACCTATGTTTGCTCAAGTTGTAATGCAGCAGCTTGGTACGAAGAAAGGAACAGGAAGTCAAGAAGACCCGTGAATCCGAAGTTCTCTATTTGCTGTAAGGGTGGTAAAATTAAGTTACCAGGGTATAAAAATGCCCTGACTACATAACCTGCTTGATTACAATGGTGGCCGTGAAAGCTCTAATTTCAGAGAGAACATACGGGTATATAATGGGATGTTTGCATTTACATCTATGGGTGGTCGGATTGATAATTCAGTGAATATAGGTCGGGGTCCTTATGTATTTAGAATTAGCGGGCAGAATTATCATAAAATAGGCTCTATGCTACCCACGGAGGGGCAAGCTAAATTTGCACAACTATATATCTATGACACAGCCAATGAGGTTACAAACAGAGTTAATGCGCCGGGGTTGTCAGCTAACCAGTCTACAAACCCTCTTATTATTAAAAATTTAATATCTATGTTCAACAACTGTAACGAGTTGGCTAAGGTGTTCCGGATGGCCAGAGACAGGTATGAGAGTAGTAGTTTGTCCAATGTTTCGCTTCATTTGTTGGAAAGGAGGGGTAGAGATGGTAGGCAGTACAATATACCAACAACTTCTGAGATCGCAGCTTTGGTTATAGGGAATGGTAACCGAAGTGAAGGTTATCGGGACATCATAAGCGAAGAGAGAAGTGGACTGCTTAAGAGAATTAACGAGAAACACCCCAGTTTTATGGCCATGCAATATCCCCTCTTATTTCCCTATGCAGAGGATGGTTATAGACTGAACATACCTTATCAGTCCATCGACCCGGCTGATATCGGCAAGGATGACATGGTAACGATGCGTGAATATTATGCGTACATACTGCAATATAGAGAGGGTGATGGTAATACCTTGCTTTATGGTGGGAGATTGTTCCAGCAGCTAATAGTTGATGCATACTATTGCATCGAGGAGGACAGATTGAATTGGATAAGAAATAACCAACATAACATCAGGTCTGAACTGTACAAAGGGCTGAAGGATGCGGTTGCAGCTGGTGACACATCGGCGTTGTCTATTGGCAGGAGAATGGTTTTGCCTTCCTCTTTTACCGGTGGGCCTAGGTACATGATTCAGAACTACCAAGATGCAATGGCAATTTGTCGATGGGCTGGTTCTCCAGATTACTTTATCACATTTACATGCAACTCTCACTGGCCAGAGATTAAGGAGTGCTTAAAACAATACCAGGTCAATGGGCAGAAGATAGATCGGATATAATTTCACGCGTTTTTCACATCAAGTTGCAACAATTGATGCATGACATAAAGGAAAAAGAACATTTTGGAAAAGTAAATGCAGGTCCGTCACACGGTCCACTAAAATTTTGTACAAAAAAATTAACATACACTGAGAATGATGATTAATTTTGGTTAATATTTGAACAGCTTTGTACGCTATTGAATTTCAAAAGCGAGGCTTGCCTCATGCGCATATCTTGTTGTTTGTACGGAGAGAGGACAGACCAAAAATGACGGCCGAGGCGGATAAGGTCGTTAGTGCAGAATTACCCGACCGTCAGGCAGATCCTGTTGCATACCAGTCAGTCAGCCAGTTTATGGTACATGGACCATGCGGCGTTCATAATCCTAACTGCCCATGTATGATAAATGGTAAATGTTCAAAACATTACCCAAAATGGGTTAATTATGAAATGACGTATGACAAAAATGGTTTTCCAAATTACAGAAGACGAAACAACGATAACTATGTCACCACATTATCGGGGGTTAATTTAAATAATTGTTGGGTAATACCACATAATATGAGCTTAGTTGTGAAGTATCAAGCACACATCAATGTTGAGATATGCAATCGTGCGAAGTCTGTTAAATATTTGTTCAAGTACATTCACAAAGGCCACGATAGGGCTGCTGTTGTAATTGAGGAAAACAATGTAACGAACCACAATTTTGTTCACGCTGTGGATGAAATAAAGACTTATATAGATTGTCGTTACATATCAGCTTCAGAAGCAAGTTGGAGAATTTTCAAATTTGATATTCACTATCGAAAACCTGTAGTTGAACGATTACACTTTCATTTACCTGAAGAGCAAAACTTTGTTTTCCACGATGACGATAATTTGGCTGAGGTAGTATGTCAACCTGCTGTTAACAATACTATTTTCACTGAGTGGATGGAAACTAATAAACTTAGTGAGGAGGCACGAAAGCTGACATATGTAGATTTTCCTACAAAATGGGTATGGAACAAAAAAATTGGCATGTGGACAGCACGGAAGAAAGGGGACACAATAGGCAGAGTTTATTTCGCTCATCCAACATGCGGCGAACGATTTTATTTACGTCTACTACTAAACATTGTCAAAGGACCAACCTGTTATGAAGAGATTCGAACCGTTAATTCCGTTTTTTATGACTCTTTTAAAAGTGCATGTGTTGCACGTGGATTACTTGAAGACGATAATGAATGGAACATAGCTTTAACTGAAGCATCACGTTGGGCAACTGCATCGTCTCTACGTGAACTTTTTGTCATGTTGCTACTTTTCTGCGAAGTATCCAACCCACTACAACTTTGGAATAGAAATTGCAAAATGTTGGCAGAGGATATTGAATGGCGTCGCCTTCACACGTACGAACAACAACCTGATTGTTTTGATGACTGTCAACTGAAGTTGGAGACTGTATGTGAATTAGAGAAGATATTCAGTAGAAGTGGTAGATCTGTAGCAGAATTTAATTTCCTCCCTCCATCAGAACTTATTCCAGTTTTCACACGTCAGGCTACCTTACAACCAACGGAAACTGCTTATGATATGGAAATGTTGAAAGCCGAATCGCAACCACTTATGTTGTCTTTAAATTTTGAACAACAAAATGTATTTAAAACTGTATGTGATTCTGTTGAGCGTAACGAAGGTGGTTTTTTCTTTGTTTACGGAAGTTGGGGTACAGGGAAAAATTTTTTATGGAACACCTTTATCACTTACTTAAGGGCAGAAGGGAAGATTGTTCTAGCTATCGCTTCTTCTGGTATAGCATCCTTACTTCTACCTGGCGGTACAACCGCCCATTCAAAATTCAAAATTCCCCTTATTGTGGATGATAATTCAACATGCAATATATCAAAACAATCTCCTTTAGGGCAGTTGCTCAAATCTACTGATTTAATTATTTGGGATGAGGCACCTATGATGCACCATAATGCCCTTGAGGCTTTTGAAAAAAGTTTACAGGATATAATGCAGGTTGGCACCGATGACGGACCTTCTAGGATTTTCGGAGGAAAGAGGGTTTTACTTGGAGGTGAATTTCGACAAACTTTGCCATTAGTTCATAAAGGTACTAGAGATATGGTGGTCTCTACTACCATCAACAATTCATATCTATGGGCAAGGTGTAAGGTTTTCACTCTCAGAAGAAATATGAGACTACAACGTTCAACATGCACCTCCCAGGAAATGGAGAAAGTTGATAAGTTTGCACAGTGGGTGCTTGACATTGGAGATGGAAATGTTGATGCAGTCTTAGTAGACGGTGACGATGATCCTTCTTGGATTACTATACCTTCTAAATATCTTATCGACGATGGAGATTGTGGTCTTCAAAATATGGTTGACAATATATATCCTAATTTGCGTAATAGGTTGGCGGACAAAGAGTATTTACGCACACGGTGCGTGCTCGCTACAACTAACGAATTTGTTGAGGAAATTAACTCCTACATCCTTTCTCAAATTAATGGTGAATTAAGATTGTATTTCAGTGCTGATTCTATTAGTCCTACGTCCGAACAAGTGGACGATCAACATACCCTTTATCCTACCGAATTCCTTAACACTCTAAAAATATCTGGATCACCTAACCACATTCTGCAGTTGAAGATAGGAGTTCCAATTATGTTGTTACGAAATTTGAACCAGAAGTTGGGGCTTTGCAACGGAACACGGTTAATTGTAACTCAACTTGCTGAAAGGGTTATTGAAGCAGAAATAATTACTGGTACTAATATCGGTGCCAAGGTCCTAATTCCTCGCATCATTCTTACATCCGCGGATACAAAATGGCCATTTGTGTTACGTAGGCGACAATTCCCCATTAAAGTTTGTTTCTCAATGACGATAAATAAAAGCCAAGGGCAAACATTGGACAATATAGGCATATATTTGCCACTCCCAGTTTTCAGCCATGGTCAGTTGTATGTTGCCGTATCAAGAACATCTTCATATCATGGTATAAAAATTTTAATTGGTCAATTGGAGGGTGGACGTCGTGGGCTAACGAAAAACATTGTATATAAAGAAGTTTTCAATGGTTTATCAGGTAATCACACCTTACATCGTGTACTACATGCATTTCAATACTGACTTTCACACCCACTTCTCTAAACTTTCTTCCCTCTGCTTTCAGGCTGAAGTTACGGAGGGAAAAAATGCGGTTACATGACCGGTTTCTGCTGTATCTACTTTTATGGACTATCATCTGTTAAGCTACACCCTGCAAATTAATTTGTCCCTATTTCCTGCACAGTTTACCATCACTACTACTATCTGCATTTGTACTGTTTCTTTTTTTTGGCGTTAAACTTGTATATTTGTAACTTAATGGCATGATTTATTCATTGTTAACACTGCTCATTACATGTACTTGCTGTTTTCTATCCAACACCTACCTTTTCAGGCTGCTCTCTGTTTGACGAGCGTATTTACAGTTAGACGCTGCAATGTCGCTGATGTCAGTACTATTACGACAATTTTTGTTGTCTGTCCTTTTTTCCACCCGAGCTTGGATATTTGTAACTTACTGGACTAATGTATATGATAAACACCGTTTCCCGGACTGTTTGTACACATTTGTCCTAATAACAAAAAAACCTGAACACTAACTTTGACACATACAAAATACAAGTACTCAGCATACGCATTAAGCAGTGCTTATTCATACTTACGCCCCATACCACCAATCAACATAGTTCAAAATCCAAATTTAATATTGATTAGTGCTCAAACAATGTACTGTAATCTTATGCACATTTCTACACTATGAAGTTTAGTTTAGGATCCGTTAACCTGTTTGACTGAGTATTAGCAGCAATTTACTTCAACCACTTTGTCAAACACATTATTTACTACTTTTACAATTGTTACTTTTACTGCTGTACAGTCAATATTAATTCATCTTACATGGTTCATAATACTTAATGAATTTGAAGCGATGCTCTTCAAATCTTATGTTAACTTAGTTTAGGCAATGAAGTATTAACATTTGATGTATGAAATAAATTAATGATAAGGCAGTCAGTTATTTACAACCCCCCGGCTTCAACGCATTATCAATTTATCACTGTCAAAGTTCTTCCTACTTAACGACGCCTCCACTTTTTTTCCTCCACAGTGTTTCTTTGACAGGTTCTTCTCCTACTATTTCGTCCTCAGTTGATGGACCTCAAAACTTTGAAATGCTCCAAATTCAGGTAAAGACAGCTTTTTAATCTCAACTTTCATTTACCATTCATTATTTTCATGATGTTTGAAACATACTTGCTTAACATATCAATTTTTTTGACTGCAGATTATATTTTAACTCACAATAAGCGACAGTAAATCGCGTAGACACAACGCGGGAAGATATAATCGCTGTTTATTTTAACTTCTGATGTTTCCATATTTTTACACCATAATTTTCCATGTTGAACTTATATTTCTCATTAGATTATTTATTCAAAGAACAGGTTTGAAATCGTTCGTCCATTTTTTTCCTCCTATATGATACTGTCCTCATTTATACACACATACTATGAATTTAAGTCCACGATCTGTTTCACTCTTTGACTCCTTATTTGCAGCAATTTAGTTCAACCTTTTTGTCTGCCACCCTACACAGTACTGTTACAACTGCTACTTTTACTGTGTTACTTTAAGATGTTATACAAGTAGATGGTGTTATTTGTTTTTACAAAACTTTTTTCTTACCTTTTATCACTTCATTTCATTAACAGTTTCATGTACGCTGCTGCTGACATGACCATCAGATGCTGGCCTGTAAATTGCTCAGGTTGGATATATCTTTATGATAAGTTTAACTTCATCATCTACTTTCCCGCAATAACATTATGTTCACCTTTCAACTGCCGGTACACTTTCGTAATGTACAACAATTTTTGTACATTTTCAAGTTAAACTGATGACTTTTTTGCTCAACGTACATTGTTGCTGAATTGCTAGGAGGTGGGACTGTTAAGGATAGGGATTTGTCAACAAGTTGTTCAGACAATATTATGCTCCTCCTGCACTCAATGCTCAGCAGGTATTTTTAACATTTGGCTTTGAGAAATACATAGCGACAAGTAAACGTAATATAGCGTACAGTAGAACTGGCACTAGGTACAGTTATCCCAGCTTGAAGTCAGTTGTAGTCGACTATTGGATTCCCAAAGTAATCTGTTCAGCAGCCCTATATCATAGGGCATTTTCAAATTTTTAACAACTGCACCTCCTCTACTTCTTCAGACTAAAAATAACTAACTTCATCATCGACCCTCTGACAATAACATTCTGTTCATTGTGCAACGTCAGGTACAGTTTCGTAATTTATGATAATTTGTGCCCATTTCCAACTTAAACTGACGATTTTTTTTCACATCGTACAAATTCTGTTCTACAATGGAAATCTGTTTAAAGATTTAGTGGAATGCACTATTTAATTAACATTTTTTTCCACGCATACAACATGGTTTGATAATTGTAAATCGTTGGCAACTATTTCCAAAATATTTACGTAACTGAGTTTTCATGTGTAGGTTATATTATTTGACAAATAAAGGAATTTGGAAAATGCTCATTGTTCATATTTACGCTGCCCACATAAATACAGCTCCGAGAACAATATCTAAGCAGTGGGGCGCTTTATTTATGCATATGAAATTTTTTGGGTACTCACTTTACAATATTTGATTATTGGATCTACAGTGATTAAATATTTTGTTTTAAGTACTATGTACTGTTCGTTTTCACACAAGTACTGTATATGACTTTACTGTATCTATGTTACTGCTTCTACCTTAAGTCCTAATACAGATAGCTTTACCCTTCTCAGAATTAATAAAATTTCATATATGGACATACTTAGGTTGCCCATCTCTTTTAAACATCAAACTATAAATTCTACACTTGGAGCCATTTTACATCTCCTTGCAGCATTTGCAGCGATTTTTTTATGCTGGTGAATAAATGGAAAGAAAAAAAACTAGATTATCAGAAAATAAGGAATGATATCGTAATGCCCTTTTTACAGTTAGCAGTGTCCACAGTTGTATAACCTTCCTGCTGTTCTTTATTAATACTATACTAATATGCTATTGATTGCAGCGCGGGTGTCCATGGCTATTTTGGACAACACCGCTACTCGCCATGTTACAAACCATGTACACAACAGCAACATCATGATGCATCCCCTCTATCGATAGAGCTCAGGTCAACACTGTCCCCTTCTCCAATCAGCATCTGTCACCACCCTTCGTGGTATTATTATACACTTGCCGGTATGCTTTCACTTGAATCATGCTTTCGCTGTATACAAAGTGAGGACCAAAAACAAAACAACAGCTTACTACCCAGTCAAACAGAAACAAGGGTGTGTGAAGACGGATTAAAAGTACGCCACTTATCCTTGGAAGCAGTTTGGACAGCAACAGGAAGCAGATATACTGTGTTTTTTTTCCCATTTTTGTAATTTTTTTAGGTGCGCGAATAGTAGAAAACCTGTATTGCTTTATATAAAATGCTCCCTACATCATGAGCATATATGCATGTTTGTGTAACTGGAATTGATGGATTTCGGCAACTTATTGTTTCCTTTTTAACACTCATTTTGCATATACTATGATCACCATTACCTTTGTAATTTGACATAGGAACGACGACACTTTCCAGTTTAAAGATAAAAATATTCCAAATTTAAGAAAGACTGTCAGCTATGCTATGTGCTCATGTATGTACTACTTTTTTTAATAATGTTAACACTGCATGAATAAAAGATTAGTCATATCATACTGTATGTGACATGAATCTGTCGCCTATTCTTTTCAACACACATGATTTCACTGCTCATATCAATGCAATAGCCATTTCACGTTACTGACTACACAAACTGCGTTTATAAAACTACTCTGCAAATGATTTTACAACTTAGGCGGCTACATTATTGATTTGTTAATACCATTTTATCCGCAGATATGGTTTTGAAGATCTTATATGACATTTTGGATATGTAAGTTGAGTTTGTTGTTAAGTTAGATGGTACCAAACAATATAACAATATAAACTGCATCCTGTATAACTAATTTACTTTCACCCTATCAATAACAGAAAACTCATGTTCGGAATCCAATTCCATGATATTGCTATTTGCACTAATATATCAACGACCGCAGTAATATTGTACTTCTTACGTCTGTTACGTGTATTATACCTTGCACCAGAGTTGTCCCATCCTCTTTACTAAATTATAATTGCCAACGCAGATTTTAGTACTCACTTTTATTATCTTTTCATGAGCAGGCAGCTACTAGCTTATTTTAATTGCCCCTTACCATCAACGACAGTACCACTTTTCCCTTTGTGAATGTACTAACTGACCCCTGCTTCACATTCACTCTACCAGCAGTACGAATGACATAAAAATACAACTTACTTTAAATATGGTGTGTAGACACCTGTACTCCAACCACGAAGTGCGAACATTTCACAAACCAGCAACTGTTCTCACCACGTACTAAACTGTTGGAATGCACGTAATTTTATCACGGTTGCAACTGTCCTTTGGATACAGTTATGTTCCCATAGTCAACCGATCAAACCCACTTCCTACGGTAACTACATCCACTACGAACATGTACAAAACTACTTCACAGGTGTTGAAACAACGTTTTCTCCTAACTGTCCACTCTTCACTTTCCATCTACAAATAATTCATCAACCTCATTTCGTACATACACTGCGCCTCATCAAACTATTATCTACCACTGTACAGTACTCCCCGGGTACTCTCTTGGCTTTAAACAAAATAACATTCGTTCACCCAGTACACCTTCTACGCAACCTACCCCACTTCAGATATCAAATTTCTACTTTTTCTACTACTACTCTGTTTAGCACTGTTGTTAATCTTTCTTCCATTTCCTCCAACAGATATCAGAATGACGAACCAATATCAACTACTGTCTGAGTTACAAGTTGGTCCTAACTGGATCGCATACATGTATGCTTGTCCAGGATGTGTGATTCAATCTCCAAAGCCGCAAAAGAGATTTACTCGACAAATCTTCATCTTCTTGACGTAAAGGTAAGCCGTAAATCAACGTAATATCTGAACATTTCTTTTTTCCCCCAATATCCATGCTGCAAATAGATCACAGTTTACTTTACGATAGAGCAACCAAAAGCATGCGGTCGTGCCAAAGAGTTTGGTGGCCAAATACTCAAAAACGTTTGAAGAACAATGTTTATACGAGATTGAAACGTTCAACGTCTACCCTGCGCAAACTACATACCGCCCCATAGATGACGAGGTGATGATCATCCTTCGTACCGACACGACAGTCAAACAGCTGCCACAAACACTGTATGATATTCCTAGATACAGATTTGGTTTCGTTGATAATGAAACTCTTGCTCAACGCATAGATAAGGTGGCTCTACTTACAGGCGCACTCAATTATCGTACTACCACACGCTCTATACTATCGCTCTACCGTTTCATCTAACACTGCTACTCAAATTTCTTTTACATTCCTTCTTTTTCAACCTTCGTACCAGATGTTGGTGGAGTGGTGCGAGGTATTTCTGATGTTGTTCAGTTGACAACAAGGACCGGATGTCAAACATCTAAAAGAGAGATTACTGTTTACACTGGAAGGTTTAACATTTGTCAATGTCTCACATTTACGTCTACATATTTGCATGCTAACACTCTACATTTCAACTTTTACACAGTCTGAAAAATACAACTATTACTTTGTGGGCTGACAAAACTGACCTAATAGATGTGACTGCTATGGAATCGGAAAAACAACCACTGTCGGTGATATTCAATTCTATGATTGTCAAACTATTCAAAGGTAAATTGTCTTTACTCCTTCCTGTTTCCTTGATGAATATCAACCTTATCTCCAATGTAATAATTGTAGGAGAGTTTACATTCTCATCAACTAATGCCACACAAATATACTTCGGCAATGAATGTGTAGAGGTAGCAAAATTACTTTCCAGGTATACCACCAATTCATTTGTACTAACTATTGCTGATCCGTACACTTCATCCACAACCTTATTCCCACTGCATTACTTTTCAGCGTCACTAACATTGAAGACAGTACCATTACATCGACTGAGCGTCAACGGCCTGCATCTTCAACTACTTACGACCTCGAAATTAAAAGTACCATAGCTAATATGTTAGACGACATACGCTCTAACGACTGCCACGTAATTCAATATATTTTATTCCTATCATTATGTTACCTTTACTTTTTCATTGACATTTTTCCATCTCATCCTCCTTTGCAATCAAAAAAGTATGTCGTAAATGTAACATTGATGAGGATTAACACATCATCAGGATGGAATTATCTTTCATGTCCCATTTGTAGGAAGACGGTGACAAAGGAAGCAACTGGTTTCAGCTGCTCTAAATGCAATAGCAATATTACTCATCCACTGAACAGGTCTGCATAATTAACTTTACTATTCAGTTTCAATTCCCTCACATTATGTTATATCCTCACAGGTACAGGATATCTATGGAAGTTTTCGACCGCACTGGTACTGCGACTGCTTTCGACAAAGATACTGCCTACCTCCTCAAACGAAGTGTCGATGAGATGATGGATATATCCAAAACGTTACACATCTTACACCAACACTTTTTTAATCGACTGACATTACTACTTTCAAACTGTCTAACCTTACCTTGCAACTACTGTCCCCCTCCTTTATCTACTGCCTCACCCTACATGACACTGCTGTTACTTTTTGTTTAGACCAACGGTGACGAACTGATTGGGAAACTGTTCACCAGCTTGATGGGTACGGAAGCTCGGTTTGAATTGAAACCATCAAAGTACGACATAATGAATTACGGAAAATCGCTCACTGTTAGTAGAGTTTCACATATTCAACCCCCTATCAACTCACTGCCTGATCAACCTAAACCCCTTGAACCAAAGGATACAAAATACAGTGATGGTACACAGCTAACCACTGAATCCAACAACGTCACAAAAACAGGTACTGCTATTTTTACAACCTCTGCCAACTCTTCTTAACATATCTTCCACACATTTTCCCTACCTAAAACTTGCTTTTCTTATTCAGGTGCGACGGACATAGAAATAATTACAGTTTAACAGGTTTGTATTCCACCCCAGACTTGGTTCTTCTTTCCACATAACACACCAAATAACGTTTACCCACCGCGTACCTGCAGGAGATTGAGGAATGTTTACATGATAGAAGCATAACCGACCTCACCGTTGGACGGAAGAATGAACCAGCCTGTCACACGCTGCCTGCTGGTAGGCAGAGGAAACGTGGACGAGCAACTGGTAGTAAGAGGAAGAAGTAAGCAGTATGTGAGCATCTGCAAGCCAAACCATAGTCTGTCCGCAACAACATCCTACCTCCATGTTCCCCACTCATGAATTCTGTGTTCTGTTTGGTTTTGTACATCTTCATTTATTCCTGTACCTATTACTTCCTACATGTACAAACGTTAAAGGCTGTTCTATTTCCTTACCCTATCTGCTTACGTTTGTTTAAAGATGTTTACTACTGTTTGTCCCACAGTATTTTTAAGCATTACAATAAATCACATACTTTTACACTGTCAACTCTGTTTCCTGCACACACTTCTCTTTACTATTATACACTGTTCATAAAAAACACTCTACAATGCTACACACACTGTTCCCCACCCGTACCACGCACCACACTCATTGACCTTCTTACTCTCCTCTTTAATTCAACTATGAATGACAGTTTGCATTTTTCAGAAATTGAGCTTCTGTCTGCAACAACATACGACACATCACCCATTTTTAAACTACTGCATGTATTCTATGTTACAACTATTACTGTCATGCTTCACACATCGAAATCATATCCACGTAGCAATCCACCGACCATTATCCAACAAAAATGTGAACAAAATTAGCCTACACTCAGCTAACACCTACTACTACACTGCATACGTTTACACGGCAGGAACTTTCCTTTCCGCTAATCTTACTTTCACCAATACATATATATTTTGTAAACAAGACCCGGCTAACAAAGCATGGTAACTAAAATAGTTTACATTTTTTTTCCGCTCTTCTTTCTCTCATTTCTACACTAAGTTAGCATGAATCCAGTTAGTACTAGCACCATGGGTAAAATATTTACTCCATACGGTTGACATGAAGGCAGATGATGACAAGGTGCACTACATATAGGTGCTTAATTCAACGCCGTTCTATTAATTTTCAAAAAATGGACGTCACTCTGGTAACCAACTTAAATTGGCATTGAACTATCAGCTCAATGTTGTACAAGAATCAAAGTGCAATGAAAACTACCAAATTTTGCTCACCATTTTCAATTGGGTGACTTGCTATCTCCCTGTAACATCATGCGTGGTTTAAATCAGAGCTAAATATATGATGTTTATGGGGATACGCTTTTTCACTTCTCACTCTAAGCTACCACTCCCCCTGTTTCCCATACACATTTCATCACGCCCTGCTCTCTTCCTCTCTGTTTCTCAAATTTGTGATAGTCTTTTTCCACCTTCATTTTGCAATCCGCATAGCAGTAAATAATGAAGTAACTGATACACATATCCTCCAACTCCTGCTGCATGAACATGGCGACAGCGACATCGACCACGGCGATGACCAAGCTGACCGCTCCACTACGATATGCACAGTCATGAGTGTAATACTCATAGCACTGGCTTTTATGTACTATGACTTGTTTCATTTCAGTAATTGTTTACAGCCTTTAAACAGTTTTATTGCGTTCCTCCCTCGGTGGTTGTCTGCACCGTTCTTGCTCGCCTTAATTTGCTCCACTGGGCTTCTGCTTATGCGTGCTGACACAAAAATTATATGGACAATTATTTCTCCATTTGTACTATGCCTTTCCAATTATCATTTGATATCCTACTTCATTACGTACGTATCTCTGATTTGTATAGGATTTTTGTTCTGAATTTTTGGTGTTCTGTGAACATAGTTAAAACAGGTGAACAAAGAGGGTTGCAAGGATAATTTGGTTGTACTTTTTGTTATTTTTGACTGCGGATACTGTTGATCAATTTAAAAGTTCAAACGGAGTGTAGATTAACGATTATATTCATCATGTTATCTTTTTTAACTCAATGTGTTTCAACATTGATCTGTTCGTTTATACTATTTTCAGATGATATATACTCTAACATAAATCACTTTACAACAAATAATCAAAGTTATGTACATTTTTGTATTACCATGTTATTCAAATTATATATTGCTTAAAAAATTTCATGTTGGTCCACCTTTTAATTTTTATATTCCTTATAAAAGGTATATGTAATTACTATTGTGTCTACTATGAATCCAAGAAAATATCACCAGCGTCCTTTTATGTTTAAGCCAATTTACAATAATGAATTTAGTATTACTATTCAACACATTATATTTGAGTATTTTACCTACTACAATTTTTGGTGGCGTACAATATTACTGTCATAAGCTTGATTCAAAAAATGAAGGAAATTAAAATTTACAGCCCATGCACCCTTACGTATATAGTGGCACAGTAAATTAAAAAAATCAGTTCAGCATTTTAGGCATTCAAACATTGGACAACATGACTTACACTCCATTCGCATATCCAATAGAGACGAAATAGGAAATCACAAAAAAAAAATATACGTGACAACACCACAAATATATAAAAAACAAACAATACTCCATTTCAATAGTACCGACCATACAATCTTAACCCAAAACAGTTATGTACACTACCCGTGTGCGTAGCACGGGCCACACAATTTCAACTCCCCTCCACCAAGGTACTAAATTTCAATTCTTTCCAAACGTTTTACGACAACTTACAATATCCAATTAACATACCTGTTGGAATACCAAACATAAAAACCACCGACAATATTCACCATCCCTGCACAAGGGACAGTTTGCACATATGGACATATGCGCACGCAAACGTTTTGTTCTCTATTCACATCAGATTTCGTAGATCAAACGGCGTACGCTAAACAATACTTCCACCTAATACCATCACTTTACATTCATCGACAAAAAAATTAGTTGTTGAAATTAAACAATTACACATATCTTCAAGAACAACATAAATTCCTCAAATTTTAATTACACACATGCCCGTGTGTGTAGCACGGGCGACGCACTAGTAAATTATAAATTTCAAAACCCAAACTTTTGTAAAGGCTTTAAACATTTTAAAATCCCTGTATAAATGAATTTAAAACTGCATACTTTTCTGTATATGATTATACAGATGCACTCATATCCATATATTTTCTTTTTACTGTTTATAAACATATGTGTAGGTAAATTAAATTAAATAACAAAAATTGAAAAATTATACCTTACTGCTCACACAATACTGAGCCCTTGGTTCACGAACCCCCCAACCCCACCTCCCCCCCCCCCCCCCCGCGATCAATCCCCACGAATTCCAAACTACTCCTCTCGACAACATGAATTCCTGAACAATCGACAGTAATCGCCACCTCCACCATTTGCGAATCCACCTTGGCCAAGCTCCACTTCAGACTCCGCTCAAATCCAACACCGAGTGCTTCAAACTCCTCTTCAAACTCTGCTCGAATGCACTCTAAGCCCTAGCGCCGCGATACTCTTCTCACCCTCGAAACAAAATCGAAGTCGCCATCTACTCTATGTGCTCTCGAGAAGCTTCTCTCGCTACCGCTGTCCAATTCTCGCGCGTGCGCTCGCCTCAGTTGTCTCGTGACTTGCTCGTGCTCAAATTCGAATTCAATTAGAATTCGTAATGGGGAAGGGACGTGAATTTTGGGAAGAATGGTTTCGAACTGAGTGGAGAGGGAATCGAATTAGAAGAGGGGTAAACATAAGTTCGCCGACCATTTTTTCATTTTTTTATAGGTTAAAACGTTTCGATTTCAATTTCCATTTTGTTCCCTTTCCAAACAAATTAAGTTTTTAACAGATACGAGAAAGAAGAGGCGTGATTTAGATTGAAAGGAATCGCGTGTTCGAGAAGGTAAAGGAAATGTGTACGCTTCAATTGAGGGTGACAGCCTGGATTTTGACTAAGATACAAACATTATCCAGTTTCCGGAATAGATTCAACGCGCTTATATATCGTACTCTCACACAACAACTCCAATCACTACGAAAGTTGAAATCCGATAATAGTACACCATTACGGATCAAATGGAACTGGTTTCGTCGAATTCCGAGACTGTGCCTCGGAAGGCTATTTTTAAATTTAATTTGAACGATATATTATTAAAACTAAACAAAACACTTCCAAATTCAATTTCAACACTTTCACTACCTTCAGTGCTATCAAAATAAATTTTATAAGCCTTTAAATTATTATAAACAGGCTTAAAACTCAAGATTCAGCGTTTTACCCAATTTTCAATTATTAAATTCAATATTTAAACTATATAATTCAATGATTTAATTATCAAGTAAATGTTTGATATCTGGAATTCAAGTTAAAATTAACATTTAAATATTTCAAAATCAATTAATTATTCCAATTTAATTCGTTAAATTTCCGGGTCGTCACATTCCTCCCCCCTTAAAAGAATTTCGTCCCCGAAATTACTAGTTAGGGAGAATGGACCAATACCCTTTTACTTTCTCCCAAAACTCACAATTCAATGTTTTACCCACTATCTTTCATTAAAGGCCCACTGTCCTCTTAACCAATTTCCTAAAACCTTATATATTTTCACACAACACCCCTTTGCTCAATCCTTGAATTTCAATTTAAAACCAAATTTTGAATTACCAAAATTTTCTCAAAATTTTTCTAACTCCCTAAATTTCCGAGAAATTTTGCCAGCGTCTCCTTTGCGCGGCTAGCTCGGTACAACTACAAAAGGCCTCTACGGGCTCCTAAATTCCAAAAGAAAACAAAAGCCAAGTGGCTACATCAAAAACCTAATCCAAATTCATTCAGAAATTTTAAATACATACCTTTTTGTCGGGCAATTCAAATTTATCTTCTGATATCAAATCCAATTTCCTTTTCCTTATAATCCCTGCATATCTTATTTAAAAATAATATCAAATCATAGCCCTTTCAAATCTTTACATACTTATCCTTACAGAAGTTTTCATATCCTTTCCTATTCAACTAGTTTTCCCCACTTCATACGAATCCAATTTACTTTAAACCTTAAATGTTGAATTCTTATCTTTTAAGTATATCTGATTCATATTAGTTTCATATACTAATTTACTTTAATTCCGCATTTGAAATCGTTTTGCCGTTAACAAAAATTTTCCCCAAAAATTTTCTAACTCCCAAAATTTTCAGAAAATTTTGGCAAAGTCTCCTTTGCACGGAGGAGCTTTTGCAATTTGACAAGAGATATAAATATATATACATCGACCCACCCGGTCGGAAAAAGGCAAAAACAGTTCATATTTCCAATTTTTATTGCGTAGGCGTACCTTATTTAGCATTTTAAGCAAGCAGCTTATTAATTTTAGCAATTAGTGCAATCCAAATCCAGCCAAACGGCCTATAGGTACCTGTACTTACTCAATTTAAACATATAAGCACTATATATATAAAGTTTACAACTCTCTCTTACTTAAACTACTATAACAATTCAATTATAAAGGAAATGCATTTGAAATATCTTCCATGAGCAATTTATATGTTTCCAAACCTAATTCAATTGCTTTCAACCAACTCATAAGCCAATTCATTCAATTTTATTAGGTTACAACTCAATTGCTTATGTTCAATTTGTAAGTCCAAACAAGCTCATATTTAATTTAATTGATTCTAAAATCAGTTTATTAAATCACAATCAACTCACAGAAATTCAATTACTTTGGTTTACGCCAAAAAACAATCATTTTTACGCAAATTGATGATATCCGCTTGAATAGAAAATTACGTAAATTTTATAACCATGTTAAATTAATTTCCGACTCAATTTGTTTAATTCAATTCCACTTTAATTTATTCATAACCATTTATCATTTAATTCACCATCTTAATTCATTTTAGTTTATAACTACCATAAATTAATTATCCAGTCATTTTATATTTAATTCCATTTCATCTCCGCATTGAATTCATTCAAAACAATCTATTAAGCTTGGCACATTCAACTAATACATCAATAACCATTTCCAATTTAATTTAACCCAGACTTTTATGATCTTTTCATTTTTGCTCGAAGCCAACTCCTATCAATTTTAAACTTAAGTGAATTTACTTTAATTTATTCCAACATCAAACTTAAGTTTACTTCTATTTGATTCACATTTAATCAACTTCCATTAAATTCAGTTAGCTCATCCATTTTAAATTCTAATTTTAAATTCACCTTCTCATTTTATTATTTAACTCAATTAACCCATTTAAAATCTTTAATTCAATTATTTAATTCGTTATTGAATTTATTTTATTAATACAAGGCTATACTCAATTTATTTCTATTCACTTGGGTTTTTATTTTGCAACTCAAACCATTTCTATCATAGTCACTTCTCCTATATCCAATTTACTTGCAAATTTCATTAAATATTATTCAAATCACCCTTGAATTTTAGTTGTAATTCAAACCATCACATTTTTCAATCCAACTCTATTTTATTGTTATTTTACAACATCTCTTCTTATTTAATTCATTATCGAATTTAAGTCGAATTCTATTTAAAATTCGAATTCATCCCCAAAACCATTATCAACTTACAACCCATTTATTTTCCCAAGTTAAATTATATTAATATACTCAATCAAATGATAATTTAGCCAATTAGCTTACTTTCAACTTCTAAATCAATATTCGGTTTTAATTACAAATTCACTTCATTAAAATTTCAGTCTGGATTTCCTTGATCTGCCAAAATTCAACATCTTTATTTAAATTTTTTTTTGAAATGCTTTTACATTCACACCCGATGTCTCAACCTGTCCATCCTTGTTATTACAGAAATTCAGTCATATGTTGATCAGGCGTAGGACTGAAAATCTATAAGTACTTGTGTGACGCCCCACCTCTATACCCACGCTAGCCAAGAACATTACGGTGAATGCTGTCAACTAGCACGGAGAATAAGGCTGTTGAGGAGCGACCATCCGTGTAATTGCTTTGCGCGAGCATCGATATGTCAGATAGTATACATGCATTTCTTTACCAAGAGGGAAATACGACATACCGACACAAACTCAAAGCTACTACACAGTGGCTATAATAATCTTCGGAAACAAATATAGAAATAAACATAACATAAATCAGTCACAGATAATTCATGTCACAAAGGCGGAAGAAGATATGAATGCATAATTAACACATGGAAGTGTATGCCAGAGTAGTGGTCAAACAAGATCCACAATAATACAAAGGAATAGATTGAAGTGCTAGACAAAAATATGTATACATCAAGGAGTCTGTATCTCAAATGTATACAACAAAAACTACCAAACTAGAGTAGTTAGCCAAAAGTCAGAAGATGGTTCCAGATAGGAAGCCATGAGGAAGCACCTGTAAAATCTCAGTCTGACCCGAGTATTATTTAAGAAGAAAATAATAAACGGATCAGTCTAGCTATAAATATCAGATGAAGTGATATATAATAAGAGATATGACATAAACATATAATAATCACAATGCCAAGCTGTGATAAATAAGTAATTGAAAATCAACAAGAGATTAATCAATATCACAATAGTCTACTCAAGATAAAAAGGAATGTCATACTCCTAATTTCATTCACCAAGCCACAATAATTGACATATATATCAATGCCCATCGTAAAAGTTGGTGAAACATAAATTCCAGAAATCAACACACGAAATCCAGAAATCACAATAAAAAGGATGGCCAATCCATAAAAATGAGCCAGAGCTCCTCCAGACAGGGTATAGTCCCCCATTGCGGACATTGAGCCGAAGCTCCTCCTGGTGAACCGAAGTTCCTCCTGACAGGGTATAGTCCCCCATTGCGGACTTTGAGCCGAAGCTCCTCCTGTTGAGCCGAAGCTCCTCGTGACAGGATATAGTCCCCCATTGCGGACTTTGAGCCGAAGCTCCTCCTGGTGAACCGAAGTTCCTCGTGACAGGGTATAGTCCCCCATTGCGGACTTTGAGCCGAAGCTCCTCCTGGTGAGCCAAAGCTCCTCGTGACAGGGTATAGTCCCCCATTGCGGACATTGAGCCGAAGCTCCTCCTGGTGAACCGAAGTTCCTCGTGACAGGGTATAGTCCCCCATTGCGGACTTTGAGCCGAAGCTCCTCCTGGTGAGTCGAAACTCCTCCTGACAGGGTATAGTCCCCCATTGCGGACATTGAGCCGAAGCTCCTCCTGGTGAGCCGAAGCTCAATAAAAACGACGTACAGTCCTCTACGTGGACAAAGAGACATCGCACAATGCTAGTCTAAACCATAAAATGATCGTCATGATCAAAGAGAAGTGTCAATTACAATAAGCTAGTAAATGTATGAGCTTAGCTTCATGTCTCATAACCACTAGCTTAACTTAAATATTTACGAACAAATTGTAGATCTCCACTAGAAAATTGTCACAAGAGATTCAATCGAATAAGTCCAAGAATTAACCGACGAAGTAAACGCAAGCGTTTCATACCACTTGTTTTACTAAGTCGTTTAATTAGATTTCTCATATGAGTGAGGTAATGGTTTGTATATACTAATAGGTTGGAAAACGGTTTAAGAAAAGATTTTTGTTATTGAAAATAGAGTTGAAATCTTTTGATGAAAGAGTTTTGATATTTACTACTAGTATAGAAAACATTTATATTTTTAAAGTGACAAATCACAAAGAAGATTGTAATAACAATCAATTCAGTAAAATTCACATTCAAAGACGTGAATAAAATCCAAAGAAACCGATAAAGAATCCATCGAAATGGATATTCAAAAATCCCTAAAAAGGAGTCATCAAAGTCATAATAAATGATAACAACAAATAGGATCATCACGAGTCGATTTAAATTGGAATTCTCAAGCGAAAAGGCAAGTAGGCAAAACACTGCTGATTCAGACGTCTGAAACAAGTGGTTCAGACGTCTGAATCTGGAAATATAAAAATTTCCAGAACACAATTCAGACGTCTGAACCAAGTGTTCAAACGTCTGAAATAGGCACTTTTTAGCCTATTTCCTTTCTGGTTCCAAACGAACCAATTCAGACGTCTGAATCAAGTGTTTCAGACGTCTGAAATAGGCATAGTTTGGCCTATTTCCTTTCTGGTTCGAAATAGAACCAATTCAGACGTCTGAACCCATATATTCAGACGTCTGAATCTGGGAATAGAAATCTTCCCAGAACAATATTCAGACGTCTGAATATTACGTTTCAGACGTCTGAATGAAGGGTTCAGGGCATTCCCTCAACCTAGGCCAAAAATGGCCAAGCGAATATCGGAAACGATCGAACGAGCAAATGGCGATGACTAAGGAATTACGTCGAACGACAACCCAGCCTAAACGGCTCTTCGATACGCCTCAAATATCAATGTCCAAATATCCATAATAGGATTTTCATAAATTAGACCAAAACACCAAAAATTGGAATATACACAAAATCAATCCAAACCAAAATCAATTGCACACGAATAAACGTTAGGAATTCGTACCTAACAATCGAAGATAATTATAGACAAAGATGTGAGATGAAAATCTCACCTTTGAACCCAAATTAATGAAGGAGAAGCTTTAAAAACATGCTAAGATCAATTCCTCTTCAATAACAACTCAAGAAGCTTCAATCTAAGCTTAAAAGAGAAACATTTCCTAAATTAGGTTTAGGAATTTTCTGAAATCAAAGAGAGAATGAGTTGGAGAAGATGAAGGAGATGCTTACCAATGGGTTCACTTGAGTTTGGAGCAAGAAGATGGATTTGCTAATGGAAACTAGGGCTTAGGAATTTCTATTTCCCATTCTCTTCCACCATTGTTGCTAAAGTTTGAGTGTTTAAGCAAAGAGGAGAAGTTATGAAGAGAAGGGGGTTGGGCTGAGCTAATAAGGGTGCAGTCCAAACCAAAGTCATAAGCGGGAAAAAGTAGCAAAAATCAACTATCTCCAACATATCGAAGGTTACAGTCAAAAAGGTCGCAAACGACATTTTAAACTCAATGGGGGTGGTCTCGAGTCCCAATTCGACTGTTTGCAAAAAGTAGCTTTTCGGACCAAAATCCGACTAACGATAAAATATTTAAATAAAATATTTAAATATAAAATCGATAAATATGCAGGTTGTTACAGACTCCCCTCCTTAAAGAAATTGCGTCCTCGCAATACTTAAGAAGAAAATAAGAAGTAACAACCATAGAAGCATATCAACACAAAAGAAAATTTGAAATAGGAAGTTCACCATAAGGAGCATGAAAGAGTTAGCCAGAACGGGATCGCTCGATGAATTCCCAGGGACCCCAAGATAAATCCTTAGGATCTGAGAACCAATGAACTTTCACAAGAAGAACACCTTTATTCCGAAGGCGCTCAACCTCCGAAGCAATGATGCGAATGGAATGTTGCTCATAAGTCAAATCTGGTGAAACTTCAATTTCCTCAATATCACCGGGCTCATGAATAAAATAGGAAACCTAAAAGCATTTCCATAGTTAAAAGACGAAGAAAACGTCAAGAATAGCAGAAAATTGAGCCAGTGCAACGGCGTAGTACAGAAACGATACGCCCGACAAAACTCGAATAATTTGGAACACCGACGTAGTACAAAAACGGTACGTCCAATGAACCGATAAACCGGAACAACGATGTAGTATAATAATGGTACATCCATTGATCCAAATGAGATGGAACATCGATGTAGTACAATAATAGTACATCCGATGAACCGAACACCATAAAAGAACACCGGACACTAGTCCATAAAAGTAATGAGATAAAGCTCGATAAAATGAAGTATACCAAAATGTCCGATGAACTTGATAAAAAGATAATTCCATTCAGACATCATCAAAGAATCAACCACTTGTTGCCTACGACAAAGCGCATTGGCAACACGATTTCCCTTCCAGGAATAAAAAGAGTATCAAGATCATAAGATGTCAGGAAATCGAGTCAACATGAAGTTCCTTATGAGAAAATAAATATTCCAAAGATTTATCATCGAGGTAGAGAACAAATTTCTCATCCAAATATGATGATGCCAAATTCCAAAAGTAAAAACAATAGCCGCGAGCACTAGATCATGAGTGGCATATCTAGTCTCGATAAGCTATAATGATTTAAAAGCACAAGTGATAGCACGTTATCTTATGTAAGAGAACGGCATCCAAACCAATACGATAAGCATTGGTACAAAAGATAAAGTCTTGGTTCCCCCTCGGGAATCACAAGAACAAGAGTATCGAAAAGAAAGAATTTCTTTTAAATAACCTTCTTTCCTGAAAAGTTAAAACTTTCAAAATTACCTTTATCATTATGTAATAATCTTTCTAGAAAAATTTACTATTTTCAAATTAATATACTGTGTCTGATTGTCTCATCAAAGGGTTTAGGAAATTCCTATCGATAACGTTGATCAAGCGCATCGACCAAAATTCTTAAAACACTAAATGGGCAATACAATCACAAAATCGTATTCTATAGGATAAGTAAGTTTCTCAAAAACTTCTAAGAATATTCTTTGTTCGTTTTAAGAACAAAAATCCGGTTATACTTCTAAATAAATCTTATGAAAAAGATTTTGCAAAATTTTAAATTGCTACTTTCATCCAAAAATCAATAAATAAAAGAATGGTCTCATCGAAATATTCATAGAATATTTGATATATAAAATGGATGAAATAAGATGGACAAATTGAATGACAAAATAAGTCATTCATTAGAATCATAACGAGTGCGAAGTGCGTAAGTGGAATGCTAACTCACGCGACTCGTAGCCAAATGAAAATCGGTGGCAAGATCAAACTAAAAAGACCTTAGCACCACACAAAAGATTACTTAGGTGATAATCCTAAGACAAGTCCAAATAAACCGGAAAATTTCACAAACTATTTAGATGAGAGAAATAAAACTTTCCTCATCATGAGGGTTTAAAGAATAAAATGATGCCTTCAAAAATTTGAAATCGGAATCATAAGGAAAAATAAAAATCTGCTTAACAGATAGAAAATGTCGAAGATGAATAGTCCACACGGAAAATAGGATATGGACTTCACAACGATTAAGCCAATCCTTACAAAAAATCAATTCCGAAGCCTAAGTAAAAATGTCAGCTCGGAAAGAAAAACCACATAAAATAGTTTCGACATCAATAGAAAGCAAATTGAGTGTTGCGGATCTACCATCCGGATTCGTAACTCTCAAAGAACTCATCAAGCCCAAAAAATATTTTTAAAGAAAAAGAATCACAAGTTCACTTGATATAAAATAGTGAGATGGAACCCATATCAAAAAGAACTCAAATAAGAAGATCACGAAATAAAGCAATGTCATCAAGGATTGAATGTAAAATACCTTGACTAAGAGAAGAGTTGCTAGGGGCTTGCAGCTTCCCTTCTCTCCTGCTTTGACGCTTGGGACACGAAGATATATAATGATCCGCACTTTTGCAATAGCGGCAAGAAATAGGCCTTGGACACCTATTTATATAGTGGTCCCTAGAGCCACAATTGTAGAATTCTCCGCGATTAAGGATGGGAGTATTTTCTATAGAAGTCTCTTGCTTCGCCCTCTTGTTAGGATTAGGACTTTCAAACCTAATAAAGGGATGCCTCTTCTTGTTGTTGTTGGAGTTCGGTTTGGCACTCCCAATCTCGACATCAATTTCTCTATCGGCCTCTTCAAGACGAAGAGCGATATCAATAAGCTGATCAAATGAAACCTCAAGTTTCAGGTGTAATGACTTCTTAAGATTCTTATTCAAGCCATAGACAAATCTCTGATTTTTCTTCAATGGGGTGTTGATGTATTCAACCCCGTATTTGGACAGAGATTCGAAAGATGCGACATAGTCTGTCACAGAAGATTCACCTTGAACAAGGTCTATGAAACGCCGGGCTAAAGTTACTTTCTCAGCCTCCGGCACAAATTTCAATTCGAATCTTTTCCAGAATTTCTCCCAAGTGAGATCCGCTTCAACGATTTCAGAAATTAAAAGCTCATACCAATCTAATGCTCTTCCTTGGAGCATGCTAGAAGCCACTTGGACTCGATGTAAATCAATAAGGTTCATGCGAGAAAAGATGCAATCGCATGATTTAAGCCAAACTTGAATTTCTATAACACTCTCGGATCCCTTGAATGGCCTTCCACCCAAATCGATGTAGTCTCTGCACAAGCGTGCAAAACCGGATCTAGGATGAGTAGGCTCTGGAATGGGTCCGGCTGCTTGAGCGTTCTTTACTAGATCAAGAAGTTGCTGGGCAGACATAAATACTCCATCATGGGGAGTAGCACTAGATTGACCGGCGCTAGGACGGCCTGGTCTAACCATTTCTCTTCTTTAATAAAGAAAGAAGGAGAAAAGTTATTCTCAAAATAAATATCAAGCAATCTTGATAGATAAAACAAGGAATCATAAAAGAAAGTAGGATAGAACGGTACGAAGACCCGAATAAAATCCTAAAGCACGACTCCTAAGATGGACTTAGGACGATGATCCTTGTTATAATATTCCATATTGTTCCGAAGTTTGGCTCTGATACCAAGCTGTGACGCCCCACCTCTATACCCACGCTAGCCAAGAACAATACGGTGAATGCTATCAACTAGCACGGAGAATAAGGCTGTTGAGGAGCGACCATCCGTGTAATTGCTTTGCGCGAGCATCGATATGTCAGATAGTATACATGCATTTCTTTATCAAGAGGGAAATCCGACATACCGACACAAACTCAAAGCTACTACACAGTGGCTATAATAATCTTCGGAAACAAATATAGAAATAAACATAACATAAATCAGTCACAGATAATTCATGTCACAAAGGCGGAAGAAGATATGAATACATAATTAACACATGGAAGTGTATGCCAGAGTAGTGGTCAAACAAGATCCACAATAATACAAAGGAATAGATGCAAGTGCTAGACAAAAATATGTATACATCAAGGAGTCTGTATCTCAAATGTATACAACAAAAACTACCAAACTAGAGTAGTTAGCCAAAAGTCAGAAGATGGTTCCAGATAGGAAGCCATGAGGAAGCACCTGTAAAATCTCAGTCTGACCCGAGTATTATTTAAGAAGAAAATAATAAACGGATCAGTCTAGCTATAAATATCAGATGAAGTGATATATAATAAGAGATATGACATAAACATATAATAATCACAATGCCAAGCTGTGATAAATAAGTAATTGAAAATCAACAAGAGATTAATCAATATCACAATAGTCTACTCAAGATAAAAAGGAATGTCATACTCCTAATTTCATTCACCAAGCCACAATAATTGACATATATATCAATGCCCATCGTAAAAGTTGGTGAAACATAAATTCCAGAAATCAACACACGAAATCCAGAAATCATAATAAAAAGAATGGCCAATCCATAAAAATGAGCCAGAGCTCCTCCAGACAGGGTATAGTCCCCCATTGCGGACATTGAGCCGAAGCTCCTCCTGGTGAACCGAAGTTCCTCCTGACAGGGTATAGTCCCCCATTGCGGACTTTGAGCCGAAGCTCCTCCTGGTGAACCGAAGCTCCTCGTGATAGGGTATAGTCCCACATTGCGGACTTTGAGCCGAAGCTCCTCCTGGTGAACCGAAGTTCCTCGTGACAGGGTATAGTCCCCCATTGCGGACTTTGAGCCGAAGCTCCTCCTGGTGAGCCGAAGCTCCTTGTGACAGGGTATAGTCCCCCATTGCGGACATTGAGCCGAAGCTCCTCCTGGTGAACCGAAGTTCCTCGTGACAGGGTATAGTCCCCCATTGCGGACTTTGAGCCGAAGCTCCTCCTGGTGAGTCGAAACTCCTCCTGACAGGGTATAGTCCCCCATTGCGAACATTGAGCCGAAGCTCCTCCTGGTGAGCCGAAGCTCAATAAAAACGACGTACAGTCCTCTACGTGGACAAAGAGACATCGCACAATGCTAGTCTAAACCATAAAATGATCGTCATGATCAAAGAGAAGTGTCAATTATAATAAGCTAGTAAATATATGAGCTTAGCTTCATGTCCCATAACCACTAGCTTAACTTAAATATTTACGAACAAATTGTAGATCTCCACTAGAAAATTGTCACAAGAGATTCAATCGAACAAGTCCAAGAATTAACCGACGAAGTAAACGCAAGCGTTTCATACCACTTGTTTTACTAAGTCGTTTAATTAGATTTCTCATACGAGTGAGGTAAAGGTTTGTATATACTAATAGGTTGGAAAACGGTTTAAGAAAAGATCTTTGTTATTGAAAATAGAGTTGAAATCGTTTGATGAAAGAGTTTTGATATTTACTACTAGTATAGAAAACATTTATATTTTTAAAGTGACAAATCACAAAGAAGATTGTAATAACAATCAATTCAGTAAAATTCACATTCGAAGACGTGAATAAAATCCAAAGAAACCGATAAAGAATCCATCGAAATAGATATTCAAAAATCCCTAAAAAGGAGTCATCAAAGTCATAATAAATGATAACAACAAATAGGATCATAACGAGTCGATTTAAATTGGAATTCTCAAGCAAAAAGGCAAGCAGGCAAAACACCGCTGATTCAGATGTCTGAAACAAGTGGTTCAGACGTATGAATCTGGAAATATAAAAATTTCCAGAACACAATTCAGATGTCTGAACCAAGTGTTTCAGACGTCTGAAATAGGCACTTTTTAGCCTATTTCCTTTCTGTTTCCAAATGAACCAATTCAGACGTCTGAATCAAGTGTTTCAGACGTCTGAAATAGGCATATTTTGGCCTATTTCCTTTCTGGTTCGAAATAGAACCAATTCAGACGTCTGAACCCATATATTCAGACGTCTGAATCTGGGAATAGAAATCTTCGCAGAACAATATTCAGATGTCTTAATATTACGTTTCAGACATCTGAATGAAGGGTTCAGGGAATTCCCTGAACCTAGGCCAAAAATGGCCAAGCGAATATCGGAAACGATCGAACGAGCAAATGGCGATGACTAAGGAATTACGTCGAACGACAACCCAGCCTAAACGGCTCTTCGATACGCCTCAAATATTAATGTCCAAATATCCATAATAGGATTTTCATAAATTAGACCAAAACACCAAAAATTGGAATATACACAAAATCAATCCAAACCAAAATCAATTGCACACGAATAAAAGTTAGGAATTCATACCTAACAATCGAAGATAATTATAGAGAAAGATGTGAGATGAAAATCTCACCTTTGAACCCAAATTAATGAAGGAGAAGCTTTAAAAACAAGCTAAGATCAATTCCTCTTCAATAACAACTCAAGAAGCTTCAATCTAAGCTTAAAAGAGAAACATTTCCTAAATTAGGTTTAGGAATTTTCTGAAATCAAAGAGAGAATGAGTTGGAGAAGATGAAGGAGATGCTTACCAATGGGTTCACTTGAGTTTGGAGCAAGAAGATGGATTTGCTAATGGAAACTAGGGCTTAGGAATTTCTATTTCCCATTCTCTTCCACCATTGTTGCTAAAGCTTGATTGTTTAAGCAAAGAGGAGAAGTTATGAAGAGAAGGGGGTTGGGCTGAGCTAATAAGGGTGCAGTCCAAACCAAAGTCATAAGCGGGAAAAAGTAGCAAAAATCAACTATCTCCAAACATATCGAAGGTTATAGTCAAAAAGGTCGCAAACGACATTTTAAACTCAATGGGGGTGGTCTCGTGTCCCAATTCGACTGTTTGCAAAAAGTAGCTTTTCAGACCAAAATCCGACTAACGATAAAATATTTAAATAAAATATTTAAATATAAAATCGATAAATATGCGGGTTGTTACAGACTCCCCTCCTTAAAGTAATTCCGTCCTCGCAATACTTAAGAAGAAAATAAGAAGTAACAACCATAGAAGCACATCAACACAAAAGAAAATTTGAAATAGGAAGTTCACCATAAGGAGCATGAAAGAGTTAGCCAGAACGGGATCGCTCGATGAATTCCCAGGGACCCCAAGATAAATCCTTAGGATCTGAGAACCAATGAACTTTCACAAGAAGAACACCTTTATTCCGAAGGCGCTCAACCTCCGAAGCAATGATGCGAATGGAATGTTGCTCATAAGTCAAATCTGGTGAAACTTCAATTTCCTCAATATCACCGGGCTCAAGAATAAAATAGGAAACCTAAAAGCATTTCCATAGTTAAAAGACGCAGAAAACGTCAAGAATAGCAGAAAATTGAGCCAGTGCAACGGCGTAGTAAGAAACGGTACGCCCAAGAAACTTCAAACTCAAATAATTTGGAACACCGACGTAGTACAAAAACGGTACGTCCAATGAACCGATAAACCGGAACAACGATGTAGTATAATAATGGTACATCCATTGATCCAAATGAGACGGAACATCGATGTAGTTCAATAATAGTACATCCGATGAACCGAACACCATAAAAGAACACCGGACACTAGTCCATAAAAGGAATGCGATAAAAGCTCAATAAAATGAAGTATACCAAAACGTCCGATGAACTTGATAAAAAGATAATTCCATTCAGACATCATCAAAGAATCAACCACTTGTTGCCTACGACAAAGCGCATTGGCAACACGATTTCCCTTCCAGGAATAAAAAGAGTATCAAGATCATAAGATGTCAGGAACTCGAGTCAACATGAAGTTCCTTATGAGAAAATAAATATTCCAAAGATTTATGATCGAGGTAGAGAACAAATTTCTCATCCAAATATGATGATGCCAAATTCCAAAAGTAAAAACAATAGCAGCGAGCACTAGATCATGAGTGGCATATCTAGTCTCGATAAGCTATAATGATTTAGAAGCACAAGTGATAGCACGTTATCTTATGTAAGAGAACGACATCCAAACCAATACGATAAGCATTGGTACAAAAGATAAAGTCTTGGTTCCCCCTCGAGAATCACAAGAACAAGAGTATCGAAAAGAAAGAATTTCTTTTAAATAACCTTCTTTCCTGAAAAGTTAAAACTTTCAAAATTACCTTTATCATTATGTAATAATCTTTCTAGAAAAATTTAATATTTTCGAATTAATATACTGTGTCTGATTGTCTCATCAAAGGGTTTAGGAAATTCCTATCGATAACGTTGATCAAGCGCATCGACCAAAATTCTTAAAACACTAAATGGGCAATACAATCACAAAATCGTATTCTATAGGATAAGTAAGTTTCTCAAAAACTTCTAAGAATATTCTTTGTTCGTTTTAAGAACAAAAATCCGGTTATACTTCTAAATAAATCTTATGAAAAAGATTTTGCAAAACTTTAAATTGCTACTTTCATCCAAAAATCAATAAATAAAAGAATGGTCTCATCGAAATATTCATAGAATATTTGATATATAAAATGGATGAAATAAGATGGACAAATTGAATGACAAAATAAGTCATTCATTAGAATCATAACGAGTGCGGAGTGCGTAAGTGGAATGCTAACTCACGCGACTCGTAGCCAAATGAAAATCGGTGGGAAGATCAAACTAAAAAGACCTTAGCACCACACAAAAGATTACTTAGGTGATAATCCTAAGACAAGTCCAAATAAACCGGAAAATTTCACAAACTATTTAGATGAGAGAAATAAAAATTTCCTCATCATGAGGGTTTAAAGAATAAAATGATGCCTTCAAAAATTTGAAATCGGAATCACAAGGAAAAATAGAAATCTGCTTAACAGATAGAAAATGTCGAAGATGAATAGTCCACACGGAAAATAGGATATGGGCTTCACAACGATTAAGCCAATCCTTACAAAAAATCAATTCCGAAGCCTAAGTAAAAATATCGGCTCGGAAAGAAAAACCACATAAAATAGTTTCGACATCAATAGAAAGCAAATTGAGTGTTGCGGATCTACCATTCGGATTCGCAACTCTCAAAGAACTCATCAAGCCCAAAAAATATTTTTAAAGAAAAAGAATCACAAGTTCACTTGATATAAAATAGTGAGATGGAACCCATATCAAAAAGAACTCAAATAAGAAGATCACGAAATAAAGCAATGCCATCAAGGATTGAATGTAAAATACCTTGACTAAGAGAAGAGTTGCTAAGAGCTTGCAGCTTCCCTTCTCTCCTGCTTGACACGAAGATATATAATGATCCGCACTTTTGCAATAGCGGCAAGAAATAGGCCTTGGACACCTATTTATATAGTGGTCCCTAGAGCTACAATTGTAGCATTCTCCGCGATTAAGGATGGGAGTATTTGCTATAGAAGTCTCTTGCTTCGCCCTCTTGTTAGGATTAGGACTTTCAAACCTAATAAAGGGATGCCTCTTCTTGTTGTTGTTGGAGTTCGGTTTGGCACTCCCAACCTCGACATCAATTTCTCTATCGGCCTCTTCAAGACGAAGAGCGATATCAATAAGCTGATCAAATGAAACCTCAAGTTTCAGGAGTAATGACTTCTTAAGATTCTTATTCAAGCCATAGACAAATCTTTGATTTTTCTTCAATGGGGTGTTGATGTATTCAACCCCGTATTTGGACAGAGATTCGAAAGATGCGACATAGTCTGTCACAGAAGATTCACCTTGAACAAGGTCTATGAAACGCCGGGCTAAAGTTACTTTCTCAGCCTCCGGCACAAATTTCAATTCGAATCTTTCCCGGAATTGCTCCCAAGTGAGATCCGCTTCAACGATTTCAGAAATTAAAAGCTCATACCAATCTAATGCTCTTCCTTGGAGCATGCTAGAAGCCACTTGGACTCGATGTAAATCAATAAGGTTCATACGAGAAAAGATGCAATCGCATGATTTAAGCCAAGCTTGAATTTCTATAACACTCTCGGATCCTTTGAATGGCCTTCCACCCAAATCGATGTAGTCTCTGCACAAGCGTGCAAAACCGGATCTAGGATGAGTAGGCTCTGGGATGGGTCCGGCTGCTTGAGCGTTCTTTACTAGATCAAGAAGTTGCTGGGCAGACATAAATACTCCATCCTGGGGAGTAGCACTAGAATGACCGGCGCTGGGTCGGCCTGGTCTAACCATTTCTCTTCTTTATGAAAGAAAGAAGGAGAAAAGTTATTCTCAAAATAAATATCAAGCAATCTTGATAGATAAAACAAGGAATCATAAAGAAAGTAGGATAGAACGGTACGAAGACCCGAATAAAATCCTAAAGCACGACTCCTAAGATGGACTTAGGACGATGATCCTTGTTATAATATTCCATATTGTTCCGAAGTTTGGCTCTGATACCAAGCTGTGACGCCCCACCTCTATAACCACGCTAGCCAAGAACATTACGGTGAATGCTGTCAACTAGCACGGAGAATAAGGCTGTTGAGGAGCGACCATCCGTGTAATTGCTTTGCGCGAGCATCGATATGTCAGATAGTACACATGCATTTCTTTATCAAGAGGGAAATCCGACATACCGACACAAACTCAAAGCTACTACACAGTGGCTATAATAATCTTCGGAAACAAATATAGAAATAAACATAATATAAATCAATCACAGATAATTCATATCACAAAGGCGGAAGAAGATATGAATACATAATTAACACATGGAAGTGTATGCCAGAGTAGTGGTCAAACAAGATCCACAATAATACAAAGGAATAGATGCAAGTGCTAGACAAAAATATGTATACATCAAGGAGTCTGTATCTCAAATGTATACAACAAAAACTACCAAACTAGAGTAGTTAGCCAAAAGTCAGAAGATGGTTCCAGATAGGAAGCCATGAGGAAGCACCTGTAAAATCTCAGTCTGACCCGAGTATTATTTAAGAAGAAAATAATAAAAGGCTCAGTCTAGCTATAAATATCAGATGAAGTGATATATAATAAGAGATATGACATAAACATATAATAATCACAATGCCAAGCTGTGATAAATAAGTAATTGAAAATCAACAAGAGATTAATCAATATCACAATAGTCTACTCAAGACAAAAAGGAATGTCATACTCCTAATTTCATTCACCAAGCCACAATAATTGACATATATATCAATGCCCATCGTAAAAGTTGGTGAAACATAAATTCCAGAAATCAACACACGAAATCCAGAAATCACAATAAAAAGGATGGCCAATCCATAAAAATGAGCCAGAGCTCCTCCAGACAGGGTATAGTCCACCATTGCGGACATTGAGCCGAAGCTCCTCCTGGTGAACCGAAGTTCCTCCTGACAGGGTATAGTCCTCCATTGCGGACTTTGAGCCGAAGCTCCTCCTGGTGAGCCGAAGCTCCTCGTGATAGGGTACAGTCCCCCATTGCGGACTTTGAGCCGAAGCTCATCCTGGTGAACCAAAATTCCTCGTGACAGGGTATAGTCCCCCATTGCGGACTTTGAGCCGAAGCTCCTCCTGGTGAGCCGAAGCTCCTCATGACAGGGTATAGTCCCCCATTGCGGACATTGAGCCGAAGCTCCTCCTGGTGAACCGAAGTTCCTCGTGACAGGGTATAGTCCCCCATTGCGGACTTTGAGTCGAAGCTCCTCCTGGTGAGTCGAAACTCCTCCTGACAGGGTATAGTCCCCCCATTGCGGACATTGAGCCGAAGCTCCTCCTGGTGAGCCGAAGCTCAATAAAAACGACGTACAGTCCTCTACGTGGACAAAGAGACATCGCACAATGCTAGTCTAAACCATAAAATGATCGTCATGATCAAAGAGAAGTGTCAATTACAATAAGCTAGTAAATATATGAGCTTAGCTTCATGTCCCATAACCAGTAGCTTAACTTAAATATTTACGGACAAATTGTAGATCTCCACTAGAAAATTGTCACAAGAGATTCAATCGAACAAGTCCAAGAATTAACCGACGAAGTAAACGCAAGCGTTTCATACCACTTGTTTTACTAAGACGTTTAATTAGATTTCTCATACGAGTGAGGTAAAGGTTTGTATATACTAATAGGTTGGAAAACGGTTTAAGAAAAGATCTTTGTTATTGAAAATAGAGTTGAAATCATTTGATGAAGAGTTTTGTTATTTACTACTAGTATAGAAAACCTTTATATTTTTAAAGTGACAAATCACAAAGAAGATGGTAATAACAATCAATTCAGCAAAATTCACATTCGAAGACGTGAATAAAATCCAAAGAAACCGATAAAGAATCCATCGAAATGGATATTCAAAAATCCCTAAAAAGGAGTCATCAAAGTCATAATAAATGATAACAACAAATAGGATCTTCACGAGTCGATTTAAATTGGAATTCTCAAGCGAAAAGGCAAGCAGGCAAAACACTACTGATTCAGACTTCTGAAACAAGTGGTTTAGACGTATGAATCTGGAAATATAAAAATTTCCAGAACACAATTCAGACGTCTGAACAAGTGTTTCAGACGTCTGAAATAGGCACTTTTTAGCCTATTTCCTTTCTGGTTCCAAATGAACCAATTCAGACGTCTGAATCAAGTGTTTCAGACGTCTGAAATAGACATATTTTGGCCTATTTCCTTTCTGGTTTGAAATAGAACCAATTCAGACGTCTGAACCCATATATTCAGATGTCTGAATCTGGGAATAGAAATCTTCCCAGAACAATATTCAGACGTCTGAATATTACGTTTCAGACGTCTGAATGAAGGGTTCAGGGCATTCCCTGAACCTAGGCCAAAAATGGCCAAGCGAATATCGGAAACGATCGAACGAGCAAATGACGATGACTAAGGAATTACGTCGAACGACAACCCAGCCTAAACGGCTCTTCGATACGCCTCAAATATCAATGTCCAAATATCCATAATAGGATTTTCATAAATTAGACCAAAACACCAAAAATTGGAATATACACAAAATCAATCCAAACCAAAATCAATTGCACACGATTAAACGTTAGGAATTCATACCTAACAATTGAAGATAATTATAGACAAAGATGTGAGATGAAAATCTCACCTTTGAACCCAAATTAATGAAGGAGAAGCTTTAAAAACAAGCTAAGATCAATTCCTCTTCAATAACAACTCAAGAAGCTTCAATCTAAGCTTAAAAGAGAAACATTTCCTAAATTAGGTTTAGGAATTTTCTGAAATCAAAGAGAGAATGAGTTGGAGAAGATGAAGGAGATGCTTACCAATGGGTTCACTTGAGTTTGGAGCAAGAAGATGGATTTGCTAATGGAAACTAGGGCTTAGGAATTTCTATTTCCCATTCTCTTCCACCATTGTTGCTAAAGCTTGAGTGTTTAAGCAAAGAGGAGAAGTTATGAAGAGAAGTGGGTTGGGCTGAGCTAATAAGGGTGCAGTCCAAACCAAAGTCATAAGCGGGAAAAAGTAGCAAAAATCAACTATCTCCAAACATATCGAAGGTTATACTCAAAAAGGTCGCAAACGACATTTTAAACTCAATGGGGGTGGTCTCGAGTCCCAATTCGACTGTTTGCAAAAAGTAGCTTTTCGGGCCAAAATCCGACTAACGATAAAATATTTAAATATAAAATCGATAAATATGCGGGTTGTTACAACTTGGTAGACCTGTTTTCAACACTCAGTGAAAATACCTTTGAAAATAATTTTATTGAAAATATAGAAAACAGTTTTTGAAAATAGAGGAAATATCTTTGGTGAGAATGCTCTGGAAATCATCACCCCCATCCATGGTCACAGTTACATCCAGGGTTACGTTGTCGTCATAGCAAAAGTCCATGTAACTGCAGGCTCTCCGCGGCCTCTGATTTTTTTGCTGTCAAAATGAAACCTCTCCACTCCTACACTCGCAGTCTGCCGATATAAAATCAAACGCAGACTGTTTGCTCTCAGCAGCATACACGACTTTCGCTATGTTATACAATAGGTCGCAGTCTACCGATATAAAATCAAACACAGATTGTTGGCTCTCAGCGGCACACAAGATTTCCGCTATGGTATACTCTACTCATAATCCTCAGGAACTAGTTTTGTCCGGACTCCTCACAGGATCACCTTTAGAACCCCCCTTGAGGATCAAGGCAGCATCACCCCGTGGCACTCCTGAGAAGTTCATTTCAAGGGAGCGCCTTTTTTCCCAGAGCCATCATCAAAATATTTTATACTATTCACATATAGTATCTCCAAATCATACACCTAGTATGATCTCATACAAAGCTCGTTTATACAAAATCGATTATTCCAAAATCGATAATTCTCAAACTAGGCTTTCCAAATTCTCATATTGATTTTACCCAAAAATCAAAAGCCTTTCCGAATCCAAAGGTTCTCAAAACCTTTACCAAAATCCTCATAAGATCCTATATATATATATGTGTGTGTGTGTGTGTGTGTGTGTGTGCAGATATTTTTTTTAAGACTTTGGATTATTTCAAACTTGTATAAAACCCTTTTTATACTTCAAACACCTTCAAAAATCCTTTTCTTCTAGAAATAATCAAATATTCCAATTTCACTTATATTTGTACGATGTACACATATCATCCGTACGCTGTACCAATCTGATCGCTAACTCGATCACACAATTTCACTTCGAAACTAGTATCGTCCACCCGATTTCCTAGTGCGGACTCAGATCTGATTTCTTGATTAGAAACCGTCATTCTCCTTGCATAGCCATAACTATAAAAGAGAACATCCGGAACCAATCAACAATCCACATCCAGGTTCGCCGTCGAAAATAGAGTGAAAAATCCCAACTCGGATCGATAATCTATATAGAAATTCTGTGTTCGAATTTGGATCAAATCGCTATGCGAATTAGAATAATATACTTACATCCTACGTATTTATTTCTATTGATTATCAGCCAAATCAATTTCCTTTCCATTCACATTTTCTTTAACTCCCATTGAATTGTCACTTCAATTCTTACCTCAGTTGGGTATTTAAACCAATTAACAGTTTGAACTCCGACCAGTTTTAGAAAATAGCTTGAACATTTAAAAATAAATAAGTAGTTGAAAATAATTATTAGTTCACCAAATAGCTATAAAATAATTAACTAATTGTAAAATAGTCGAAAAATAATTGAATAGTTTCAAAGATTCCAAATAAATGCAAAATAGTTGTAAAATAGAAATTAGTTTGTGAAATAGTTGAAAAATAGTAATTAGTTTAAGAAATAGTTGAAAAATGGTTAAATAACTCCAAAATAATGGTAAACAATTATAAAATAGGTTAGCTTTAAAAAGAAAGGTTGTATATATTTAATAGCTTAGAAAATAAGTTTATATGAAAACAATTTATATTGGAAATAGTCAAGAGTCAAACTGTTCACTTCCCCAACTAATTTCCATTTAATTGACTCAATTCTAACTTGAATAACTTCAATTTTTGTTTGAAATTTATTCCCAATTCAAATTGAATCAATCTTGATTCCTTCCCCAATTTAAATCAAATTCTAGTTGATTTTAATCCTGTTCGATTTTAATGTCATATTAGTCCAATCAATTTGAATTATTATCAATTGAATCCATTTCAAATTCAAATCATTTCAATATATTCCAATTCAATTTCCCATTTAAATTTTAAACTCATACATCTTCAATCACCAATCCAATTAATTCAAACCAAATTCGATTTTGAACTAATTCAATCTGAATCTTGAATTTAAACTATCTCGAATTATATAAATTCGAGTTAAATTCTCAAAGGTTGGTTTAACCTTTTAAACCAAATTAACGTTTATTCAAAGTTTTTAATCAATTTAATTTTTGAGTTCAATTTTCAAAATTCCATTTTAAATTATCTTAACTTATGTATTTCATGGTTCAATACAATTTTATTTTAAAACTTAATTTATTATTCAATTTTATCTTTCAGTTTTGAAGCCAGTTCTCAAACAAGTTTATTTTACAATTCAATTGTTCAAATTTATTTTATTTATACAATACCATTCTCAATTTAAATATTTTTATTAACAACAGGATGATATCATTTAATTTATTATAAAACGTCCACCCTTTTTAATTTTTAAATCTCAAACCCGTTTTGAGATCACACAAATTCCCAATTCCATCTTGAAATTTCCAATTCAGGCTGCTTTTTACTCAACTTATTTAACTTCCCCAAAGTTAAATTCCAATTTATTTATTCCAATCATCCTTACTCAGTTTGAATTCCCGCTTTAAACTTCAAAATTCTTTCCCTCTTATAAGTTCAAAACTTATATCACTTTGGGTTTTTACATCACACTTCAGGAAAAATCAAAACTCAACCTCTTAAAGTTTATTTCAAATTATCTTTGATATCATGTATATCCATACATATATACATATTTATTTCTTGGCCCTCCCAGCCATGTTCTAAAATTTTAATCCACCCTTGGTTTTAAATTCAAATCAAACTTCAAACAAACCATTGTTTTCAACAAGTCCCAATTATGCAAATAATACTTATTTATTATTTTTCATTACTTTGAAACAAAATTTTCAAATTCTGGGACCAGATTTAGAATTTTATCTTCAATCAAATCAATTTTAATTTGGTTGTATTTCTATTTCTCCTTATTTTAATTCCAATTCAAGACTTCCGTTTGGTTATATTATATTACTTCTTAGTTGTCATTTCAATAAATTTAGCAACCAATCGCTTTAATATTTATTAGAAGGAAATATTGCTTTATATATAACAAAATATATTTTATATAAAATCATTTAAAATCTTTATATAAGAAAATAACAAGTACGCGCTCATATATACATACATATATATATATATATATATATGTATATATATATATATATTCTCAACTCATTCTAGAGTACTACAAACTCTATTAAATGAGTAATCCCCACCAGAGCCAAGGTTCTCGCTTAACCTTCAGCTCTGATACCACAATGTAACGACCCGGAATTTCCGAAGACGAAAATTCCAGATAGTTAAGAAAAAGGAGAAAGAGAATAGAAGAAGAAGAACAGAAACACCAAACATCTCACAATCGCAGCGGATAAAATATAATAATAAATAATAACAGTTTACAAATGAAAACTATATCTGTCGATTACATTTAATATACATCAGAGTTTCACATATATACAGTCACTGAATAAATACAATTATCATGTCTCAGATTAACAATAATATAAATACAATGGAAATATTCTATACGCTCCTGCCATCCAGTTCGCCTCCTGAGCTCCAAAACGTACTTACTTGAAAATCTGTAATACTTGATCTGACCCGAGCATTACACCAAAGTAACACCCGGGTTAGGCTAGAAACCAGCGTGAGTAAACCCAACTAATATGGAATACCAAGCAATCAACTTATATAAACCCGGGTAACTTATATCAATTTAACCAATTCACAATTTGCTATAGACAACACTTATTTCACCTATAAATTTCTAGGTACCAAACTTAGATAAAATAATCCAATTCACTTAATCGTTTTATTCCAGCCTATTGATTTCTCACATCAATTTATAAAAATTCGAAGTGGTTTCGGGTATTTCCTAATACCCGATCCCGACCTCTTCGAGTCTCACATCATCTGATTCCAATTTATCCATACGAAATACACAACATTTCATATTAGAGGTATCAACTTATTCAAAGCATCCAATACCATTTAGTCATCCATAAGAAATGCTTAATTACATACAAATTAATTTAATTGATTCTAATTGAATTCCTAACCACATTCTCTTAGATTCCTTCCTTCAATATTAATTAATTCCAACGCAATTAATTAGTCATCCCTTCATTTTTCATCTTGAACAATCACCCTGGATTAATTAATTTTCAATTACATTAGTCCATAATTACTTATATTAATTAACTTCTCATAAGTCACTTGTATTGATTTATTTTCTTAACTAATCGATCTCAATTTACATCGTCGATTATAGATAAATGATTTTTTTTTATTTACATTTCAATTATTTCAAATCTAATTTTAATTAAACTAAATCATTATTCATTAATTAAACCGTATGGATTAGTCATTTCTGATTTATCTCAGCCGATGATTAACTATCTTTTATTTTCTTTATTAAATAAATTGATTACTCCTTAATTAATCGTTTTAATTAATCTCTTGATTAACTCCACAAAGTAATTATCCTTTATTAATACCATTAAGCAATTATTTATCAACCCACCCAATGATCATTCCAATTAATTTTAAACCCAATTAATTAAACCAATCATAAATTAATTAAATTCATTAAGTATTCATTAAATTATCCTATTTATTCAGTGAATCACTTATCATTAAATCTTTATTGATTTTAATTGGAACTATTTCCTTATTTACGATTTAAGTTTAAAACATTTAAACCCAAATACCTCGAGTCAAACAACAATTAACTCGAGAGCCAACCCCAAAACCAAAATTACTAGATCATCTGATACACATTCAATCAATCCAATCATTCAACCAATTATTTAAATCTAACCATTTAAATCCGCATAAAAATCAAACAGAGTGAGATTTACTCACCTTTATTCTATTAGCATCCATTCCCAAATCCAGCTTGTTTTTTTCTAGATTTGACCTTGTATAAAAATCATATGATTTTATTAATATTTGAAATAAATCGATCAATCAATTACCGTCATAAAAATGATTTAAATTTAAACTAGAAAGGTTTCCCTTTGAGACTCATATACACTTAATAAATTATAAATTTCAAAACCCAAACTTTTGTAAAGGCTTTAAACATTTTAAAATCCCTATATAAATGAATTTAAAACTGCATACTTTTCTGTGTATGATTATACAGATGCACTCATATCCATATATTTTCTTTTTACTGTTTATAAACATATGTGTAGGTAAATTAAATTAAATAACAAAAATTGAAAAATTATACCTTACTGCTCACACGATACCGAGCCCTTGGTTCACGACCCCCCCTTGCGATCAATCCCCACGAATTCCAAACTACTCCTCTCGACAACATGAATTCCTGAACAATCGACAGTAATCGCCACCTCCACCATTTGCGAATCCACCTTGACCAAGCTCCGCTTCAGACTCCGTTCAAATCCAACACTGAGTGCTTCAAACTCCTCTTCAAACTCTGCTCGAACGCACTCTAAGCCCTAGCGCCACGTCGTGATACTCCTCTCACCCTCGAAACAAAATCGAAGTCGCCATCTAGCCTACGTGCTCTCGAGAAGCTTTTCTCGCTGCCGCTGTCCAATTCTCGCGCGTGCGCTCGCCTCAGTTGTCTCGCGACTTGCTCGTGCTCAAATTCGAATTCAATTAGAATTCGTAATGGGGAAGGGACGTGAATTTTGGGAAGAATGGTTTCGAACTGAGTGGAGAGGGAATCGAATTAGAAGAGGGGTAAACATAGGTTCGCCGGCCATTTCTTCATTTTTTTATAGGTTAAAACGTTTCGATTTCAATTTCCATTTTGTTCCCTTTCCGAACAAATTAAGTTTTTAACAGATACGAGAAAGAAGAGGCGTGATTTAGATTGAAAGGAGTCGCATGTTCGAGAAGGTAAAGGAAACGTGTACGCTTCAATTGAGGGCGACAGCCTGGATTTTGACTAAGATACAAACATTATCCAGTTTCCGGAATAGATTGAACGCGCTTATATATCATATTCTCACACAACAACTCCAATCACTACGAAAGTTGAAATCCGATAATAGTACACTATTACGGATCAAATGGAACTGGTTTCGTCGAATTCCGAGACTAAGCCTCGGAAGGCTATTTTTAAATTTAATTTAAACGATATATTATCAAAACTGAACAAAACACTTTCAAATTTAATTTCAACACTTTCACTACCTTCAGTGCTATCAAAATAAATTTTATAAGCCTTTAAATTATTATAAACAGGCTTAAAACTCTAGATTCAGCGTTTTACCCGATTTTCAATTATTAAATTCAATATTTAAACTATATAATTCAATGATTTAATTATCAAGTAAATGTTTGATATCTGGAATTCATGTTAAAATTAACTTTTAAATATTTTAAAATCAATTAATTATTCCAATTTAATTCGTTAAATTGCCGGGTCGTCACACATTTAGTCAAAATCTTATTGAAATTGAGATTTAAAAAGAATATGTTGTTATAACTAAATTCGGGTTAAGATGATTTAAGCGAATATATCTAGTCTAAATAAATCGAAGAATATTCAATTATTGAATTTGGATGTTTTATTTAAAGGATACTGGATTTATTAAGCAAGTATTTCAAAACTAAATAAATAGTAAAAGGATTTGATATATATATATATATATATATATATATATATATATATATATATAAATTTTAGTTTTGAAATTGTGGAATATTTGAAACTTTTAAATATATGGAATTTAATTGGTTTTTTGGAAATTCATATCTGTATTTGGAATTGATTTAAGAAGTTAAACAGCTAATTTACTTTATAAAGTAATTGATTATTAAACCATTTAAGCATTGGAAATTATGTTTCGAAGCTATGGGTTTAAGGTATATATATTTGAAAGTACTACGATTTTTGATAAAGGCATATTTGAAATAAAAATGATATCATATTGATTTGGGTTTGAAATAGAAATGATATTATATTGGTTTTGAAATGAATGTTTATTCTAATTTTTAAGTATAAATTATTTTGAAATAACCACGGTGTTATAATAACGTTTGGTTGTTGAAGAGACCGGGATCAGAAGTTGTCATACTCTTTGCCAACTCCGAAAACCACTTTAACAACCGTGTACGCAGTGGAGATTCCAGAATGAAGTAGGATGGTGGTGGCGTTTTCTTTTGAGGTAAATACGTGGACCCGACTCCTGTGAGTTAGCATAAGGTGGCTAAAACAGGAGCGATTCTCGAGCCAAGGCGGTTAGTGCCATTTATCGGATACTCCTCTTCGATATTATACTCTGACTTTTGGATTTGATTCGGTGGCCACTTTTGATCTTTGATTTTAGGGGGGAGTTTGTTCGAGGTGGGCGGTAGCTGCGGCTACAAGTTACCACCAGCCCGGATGCGTATTGGTATATCTACCCTGGCATTGCCTAGTTGTGCCGTGTCACCTACCATACCGAGCCTTTAATATGAGTTTCTATTTGTGTCGTACCTATGGAGTATCCTCTGGTAGCCTCCCGATCAGGAGGTATTATGGTACTGTATAGACTATTGGCATTATTTGTGCTAAGGGCTATCTGGGTAACCCCTTAACGCTATTAAAAAGTAAGTTTATTTTACAATTAGACACTATTATAATAGCGAAATATACTACATAGTAAATAGTTTAACGGACCCTTAAGATATGTAAATCTCGAGCATCTTTTGAGTTACTACACTCATATTTATTTTTGTTGATTTAACTTACTTAAGATCTTTTAGTTCTGACTCAAGTGTTTTGTCTTTTCAATTCTCTCGGGTCAGTCTGAGAATTTCAGGATCGAAGACTTTATTTCTGAAGGATGAAGACGAAGATTTCATTATTATTATTATATATTATATGGTTCCACTACACACTGTATTCCGTTGCATTGATATTTATTGGTATGTGAACTCTGATATATATTGTGTAAGTAAAATTAAATATTTTGTAAATAGCTACAAGAACTGTATATTGATTATTATATTTTATCCTTCCGCTGTGAGATTCTATTTTGGTTTATTTCTTTCTTGTTTTTTTATTTACCCCATAACAATCCGCCCTTCCATATGGTTTGAATTGGCACGTGCGTCGATTTAAAATGTACGAAAAGACGGGACGTTACATCTGGTATCAGAGCTTTGGTTTAGCGATAAACCTTAGCTTTATAGGGTATGACCCTTTATTAATAGGGTAGTAATACCCTGTGATGAGTCGTTGAGCGTATATATAAGAGAGCGTATTTGTTAGTGTTATAAAAAGGTTTTAATATTGTGTTAATCTGTTTCGTTTTGTATTTATAAATTCGGGTTGATGCATGGGACTCTATGATATCAATAGGGATTTCTAAACACTTGATAGTATAGACCGACGCAATATTTGTTTTAATATAGGTGAATGAAATAATTTTGCCTATTATATTTTCTATATATAAAGTAAGTTTTATAAAGGTTATATCTGGTTGTATTATATTGGTTGTTAGGTAATAAAATTTAAAAATAATAAGTAAAATGAGATAGAAAATAAAATCAATGAATTTGGAAATTTTGGAACTTAAGTCTGGGATTTTGAAAATTTCTTTCAAATGGTTTTGGAATATAATAATAATATTTTAGAAGTATTTTCTGATATAAATATTGAATTTAATTTGAAAGAATCATTTTAAAAGAAACTTTGAAAAGAAATAAGTTTGTACTCCCCTCTCTGTCGGTGGAAAAAAATTTCGGTGATGAGTGCACGCATCATCGACATTCATTTTCGAGTTTCGAAGTGGGAAGGCCACTGTAGTAGTTTACTGCAGATTAGTTTTGATAAACAAATTTAAATTTTAAATTGTTTAAATATAATTTGATTTTGTAAGCGTATATTTATCTATTATTTTGAAATGAATTGACATTTAACCCTGGATTTAATTCTTAAGTTTCCGATTTATTAATAGTTTCCGTTATGGTAGTAAAATGGAAGTTAATTAATAATTGGAGTCTTTAATTTAAATAAGGAATTTAATGATAGGTTATAAATAGTATTAAATGAAATTTAAAATTTTAACCTATGAAATAAAGGACACAATTATTGAACATTAAATTAATTAGAAGAAATAGAATAAATTTGTATAACTTCCAAATTACATCCTTAAAAACATATATATAACTCACCGAACATTAAAAGTTGAAATGTTTAATAAGAAATGTAATGGAAGTGGTACAAGTAAAAGTATGTAATGAAGTGTTCAATAAAATTTATTTTATTCTTAAGAATTGATGTTGTAATTGTTATCAACCTAAGTTATAATAGAAATCTTACTATAATGAAATATGATAGAAGATAAATGTTGTAAGTAATTATAGACTTAAGTAAATGTCGAAGTTAATTATTTTAGTAAACAGAAAGAGGAATACCGTAAATAAATGAAATTAAGCAGTAAATAAATGAAGTAATATGCAAAGGAATCGAATTATAAATGAAAACTGTAAGAAATAAAATGCAAAATAAAAAGATAAACCATTATATGAATAAAAAGGAAATCAAACAAAAGGTTATGAAATGGAATTAATGAAAAAAATGAACTTGAATTATTGTGTGAAATTGTTGTTTGTTAGTTTATGGTTGTTTGGGTAAGGATACTTTAAAATTTGTTGAATGAATGAATAATCTATTTAGTTTCACCTAAGACTGTTTAGTGCAGGGTACACTTGATAGTTTATTTTTCATTCTGTGCAATTTAAAGTTTGAACCCGAACAACAATTTGTTTTGTTGATATGAATGAATGATTGATTTGTATGGATTCTATGTGATTGCTGTATGCCTTGTTGCAAGTGATTGTTGACTGTATTGAATTGTTTGTTTGTAGTTGAAATATTTGTTGTATATTGGTATAGCTGATATTATATTTTTCCCCGAGCTTCTCCGTACAAAGGAGTCTGCCGAAATTTTTCATAAATTTTGGACTTAGAAAATTTTTGAAATTGATTTCCAAACTTTACTTATTTAAGTATAAAAAGATTTACAGGGTATAAATTGGTATATTATATTTTAAATTATTTTATTTTGTAAATATATTTGTTTTTTATAGATTTAATATTTTAAAATAAGATATATTGATTTCTTAATCTTTCTTCTCCCTTCTTTTTCCTTTTCGGGGACGAAAAGTTTTGAGTGGGGGAGAGTGTAACGACCCGTAAAAATTCGATGTTTAAAATGAATTAAATTAATACGATTTAAAAAATAAATTTAGAAAGAAATAAAAATCTTATTAATTTATATGGGAGCGAATATAGAAATTAGATGTATCAATGATTATTAAAATTTACAATTCAAATTTTATATTGCAATTAATTGAAATAGTGTAAACTGGCATACTTGGCTTTAAGTTTAATATAAGAAACAAATGGGAATGTTGAATTAGTGATTTACCAAATAGAAATATTTACTGGAAGGGAATTCAAATTTATTTAACAATGGAATAATAGCTAAATTAAATTGAAACATAGTTAATACAAGTTAATTGTCAATAATTTTAACGAAACTCCAATCCATTGTATTTAAATCTGCTATGCTTGGTTATCTTGTGCACTGATTATAGTGGGATGAAAAAAGTAATAAAGTAATGTGCAATAATTGGTTGTAAAGAAAAAACTTACAGATGCATAAAATTGATTAATAAATTTTGGTTAACACAAATAAAAGATGAAATTAGAATTATAATGTTGTTTTTGATGATAAACGTTACCTTAATGATTGTAATATGAAATAACGGAAGTGTGAATGGAAATTAATAGAAACGTAAACTTATTTTAAGGTTAACTAAGGTAATTATTTACAAATCGAATGAAATGCAAATCCATGGCAACAATTGTTGTTAATGATAACTTGTAAGTGAAATTGAATGTTAAGTGGTAACGATTTTTTTGGATTAACTATTTATTTAGTCTGTTAAATAAAATTTGGAAATCAATTTGCAGTCAAAGGAAATTAAGTAGCACGTTAATTGAAATAAATTTAATAAATACATTAATGAAATGTATTATAATTCAATGTTATTTATACCCATAAAACGTCTATTTATTGAATAGCTAGATTTTTAAATCAATAAACGAATTTATTGAGGTTTCAATTTATAATTAATAACATTTAATGTGGAATCAATTACGATTTATTGACTTAAATTATGCAGTTATGGTAGATTTGATTTGTCATTGAAAATGATTAATTTATAAGATGTAATTTATGCTAAGCCTATTAATTTTATAAAAATTGGTTGATTTAAAGATTTGGAAGCAAGATTTATTATTTCGATTGAAGTGTAAAATTCAATAATTGAATTTATTCCAAATAAATGAAATTCAACGTTTATTATTACGTTAATTGAAACAAAATGGAATGTGAGGATATTGTTATAATAGATTTTGAATAAAATGTTGATTTCATCAGGTGTAATAATGAATTGAACGAAATACAATAAAGAAAGTACGTTGAATACAAGAATGGAAATAAAGATTTAAAAATTTATTAAGATTCGAACTATAATTGGATTTAATTGCAATAAGATGAAATTAAATATTTAGATATTATGTAAATGTAAATTTAGATGAAATTTGGAGATATTTACGTAATAGAGTATGAATCCAATGGTAGTCTCATCTATTGGATACTAATAGATTGAATAATTGAATGAAAAGTCAATTAAAGGGGAGTATTGCAAATTTAATTTATAATTTGTGAATATAATGAAATTGAAAATTTAACGCTGAAATGTATAAACTAATTAACTCTAAACTTACGTCTAAATTTGGTTTAATTAGTGTGAATGATTAAGAAATTAAAAATAACAAGAATTGTCGATTATAGAATTGAAATTTAAAAATTGGATTTAATTAATTTAATATTAAACTATTTAATTAATGTAAAAATAGTCATTTTGGCCACTCAATCAGATTTCGAAGAAACCAGTTTCATCGGATTCGTAACGGTGAATTATTGTAGGGTTTCAAGTTTCGTAGCGATCGGACTTGTCATTTGATCGTAAGGGCTCGAAACTCCTTGAAATAAATGCAATTGAAATCAATTGAAATCAATTTGGAAAATATTTTTTTTAGCATAACTTCTTCATACGATGCAATTTGGACCTGAAACCTTTTCCATTGCGCTTAAAATATTTTAAAACACCTATTTTGATATACGGGTTTATCCAATTTCGTTTCGGGGTCAGAACGGGCTTTTTGGGCCACTTTGGCGTTAGCTATATCTGTTTGATCCGTCTATTCGATTTTCATTTATGACTATAAATATAATTCTATAAACCCTAACCTCCAAAATTCTCATTTGCCTGTACGTACATCTCAACTCTCTCCTCCTCAATGGCAGACAAACAAATTTTAGATCCAGATCCAATTGCAAATCAAATCCAAAGCATAAAATTCAAAGTCCTCGGAAAAATATGGAAAAAATATATGTTGAAGCTCTCGACTGGCGTAATTCAATGGTAGTATTCGTTTTGGATTATCGTTTGATCGGTAAAAATCGAAGAAGTCTTGGCCGTCCATCATGCGATGGTGAAAGTTGTCGGATCGTCAAATCCTTTCTGAGTATTGTAAAGGAGACTGAGGGGAGTCGATCTATGTGGGTTTCATAGCGAGTTGACGGTCAGATTTGCGGCAAATTTCAATCTAGGATTTCAAATGGGGAGCGGCGCGCGGCGTTTCTTGGCGACTGGAGGGGTTGCGGCCGATGTAGGAAGAGGAGGTGGTTCCATTGGTGGCTGCGGCGTGTCGTAGTGGGGTAGGACGGCGACGTTAGGGGCGGTCCAAGTTGGGTCAACGGCTTTGGACTTGGGTGCGGCTGCGTTCGGTTTCGTGAATAGCTTTTGTGCGTGCACTGTGTTGAGGGGATGATGACGTGGCAAAATAGGTAAAGTGGTCTTTTTTTAATTGAATCCAAACGCATTTATCGCTATATCTTCCACATACGAACTCCGTTTTATGCACGGTTTCTTTTGTTAGGATCGTATTGAAATTCCGGACTTGATAACGCTAGTTTGGACGAATTATGAGACGGTCAAATTATTGGGTTTAAATTGGATTTAAAATTCAATTTAAATTCAAAAGGTGAGTGTTTCAACCTACTCACAACTTCTAAAATTTCTTATGTTTGTTAAATTTATTTATGATGTGTTTAAAAATTTATTTAAAGCAGTTTGACATATATTTCATCATTATCTCAGTTAAATTGCGTTCATTTAATTTACTTGTTATTTAATTCATTATTGCATATAAACTGCCAGTTAAATTTCTTGTTAAATTTATTATTGCATATAAGCTGATAGTTAAATTATTAGTTAATTTATTTTGCATATAAACTGCTACTTAAATTATCAGTTAATTTATTTTGCATAATAAACTGCTAGTAAATGCCTGTTATTTATTTCCTGTTGTATATTGATGTATTGTTTGAATTTGATGATGATTTTGGTAAATGGTTGATGGATGATATTGGATGAATGGATGCTGTTTTGTGTATTGTTATAAACTGCAAATTATTATGTATTTCATCTCGTCTCATTTGGGATTGCGGTTTGAAATGATATACAATCGCATTTTTATTTTTAAATTGGGGATTGAAATGATAAATATCCGTATCACTTGACCATAGGGCAGAAAATTTTATACAGGCACCGCGGTATATATATGTATAAAATTATTTTGATTTTTTTTATGGTTTTGTAAAGAAATATATATGGTTTTATGAGATATTGATTTCGGATATTTGAGAAAGGTTATTATTTTATATATGGTTAAATTCTTGGTTTTAAACTATGTATAAAACTGTTTAGAGTATGAAGTAAGTTTAATAATAAAGTGGATTTTATTAAAATATATCATGGATAAATATTTACTAAAATTATATTCTAATATAGAGTTTATATTCGTTTTTGTAAATCAAAGTTGAGGAGATAGTTTGAAATTGAATTGAGATTTCATTTAGTTAAAATCTTATTGAAATTTAGATTTAAAAAGATTATGGTGTTAGAACTAAATTCGGGTTAAGATGATTTAAGTGAATATATCTAGTCTAAATAAATTGAAGAATTTTCATTTATTGAATTTGGAAGTTTTATTTGAAGGATACTTGATTTATTAAGAAAGTATTTCAAAACTAAATAAATAGTAAAAGGAATTTGATATATATATATATATATATATGAATATAAAATTATTTTTGAAATTGTGGAATATTTGAAACTTTTAAATATATGCAATTTAGATGGATAATTTGGAAATTCAAATCTGTATTTGGAATTGATTTAAGAAGTTAAAAAGCTAATTTACTTTATAAAGTAATTGATTATTAAACTATTTAATTATTGGAAATTATGTTTTGAAGCTATGGATTTAAGGTATATATATTTGAAAGTACTATGATTTTTGAAAAAGACATATTTGAAATTAAAATGATATCACATTGATTTAGGTTTTAAATAGAAATGATATCGTATTTATATGGTTTTGAAATGAATATTTATTCTGATTTTTAAGTATAAGTTATTTTGAAATTACCGCAGTGTTATAATAACGTTTGGTTGTTGAAGAGACCGGGATAGGAAGTTGTCATACTCTCTGCCAACTACGAAAACCACTTTAACAACCGTGTACGCGGTTGAGATTCCAGAATGAAGTAGGATGGTGGCGGCGTTTTCTTTTGAGGTAAATACGTGGAACCGACTCCCGTAAGTTGGCATAAGGTGGTTAAAACAGGAGCGATTCTCGTGCCAAGGGGGTTAGCGCCCTTTATCGGATACTCCTCTTCGATATTATACTTTGACTTTTGGATTTGATTTGGTGTCCACTTTTGATCTTTGATTTTAGGGGGGAGTTTGTTCGAGGTGGGCGGTAGCTGCGGCTATGCTTTACCACCAGCCCGGATGCGTAATTGGTATATCTACCCTGGTATTGCCTAGGTGTGTCGTGTCACCTACCATACCGAGCCTTTACTTCGAGTTTCTATTTGTGTCGTACCTATGGACTATCCTCTGGTAGCCTCCCGATCAGGAGGTATTACATTACTGTATAGACTATTGGCATTATTTGTGTTAAGGGCTATATGGGTAACCCCTTAACGCTATTAAAAAGTAAGTTTATTTTACAATTAGACACTATTATAATAGCGAAATATACTACATAGTAAATGGTTTAACGGACCCTTAAGAGATGTAAATCCCGAGCATCTTTTGAGTTACTGCACTCATATTTATTTCTGTTGATTTAACTTACATAAGATCTTTTAGTTCCGACTCGAGTGTTTTGTCTTTTTAATTCGCTCGGGTCAGTCCGAGCATTTCAGGATCAAAGACTTTATTTCTAGAGGACGAAGACGAAGATTTCATTATTATTATTATTATATATTATATGGTTCCACTACACATTGTATTCCACTGCATTGATATTTATTGGTATGTGAACTCTGATATATATTGTATAAGTAAAATTAAATATTTTGTAAATAGCTTAAAGAATTGTATATTGATTATTATATTTTATCCTTCCGCTGTGAGATTCTATTTTGGTTTATTTCTTTCTTGTTTTTTGTTTACCCCATAACAATTCGTCCTTCCGTATGGTTTGAATTGGCACGTGCGTCGATTTAAAACGTACGAAAAGGCGGGACGTTACAAAATTGATATAGAAATTTGTTTTAAACGGATTATCTTTTTTTTTTTTGAAAAAGGGTTCAAATTTTTCTATAAAGAACAAAAAGTATTTACAATTGCCCAAAGGCAAGTTCACTACAACACTTTACCAAGTTCTCATCAGTTCAAATAAACTTTATCTCAACTATACTGCCGACATACATAAAAAATAATAACGCTAAAAGAAAAGTGATAAATATCAGAGCATTCGAGAATCTTAGAGCATTAATAGTATGTCTCCACTTCCATCTGTTCTTTTATTCAGTTTCGAAGAGAAAAAATAAATGCTCTTCAATGGCGGTTGTCAAAACTTCTCGCGCTTCTCTTCTTTATCATCTCTTGCACCCCAATATTACTTCTACCGCTAAAATGGAACGGGAGGAAGGCTGTAGGGGCCAGATCTAGAGGAACTTACTACACTTTCAGAAGAAAGGCTTGGATCTGCTCATGGTAAGTTGTTAGTTAACTAAAGTTTTTGTCTTTAGGCTTTGTAGATCTGAGTAGATATAGAATAATCACTTTCACTTCTTGAAGTGTATGGATCTAGATTGGTAAAGACTCAGATCTAGAGAAAAGCTACTGTATTCACTTGTAAAAATGAAATGAGTCTCAACCAGATAAGTTATTGCACCCATACAGTTCCTGTCTTTCATCTTTGTGTACTTCTCACTAAGATTTTGGTCTGACTTGATTCATAGGCGTGGAGGCAAGTGCTTACGAAACTCGAAGTAAAATCTGCTACCACCAGCACAACTGAGGCCAGATAACTGAGTCTTCTCCAAATGAACAAACAGATAAGTCTCTGTTATCCTGAACGTATTGGATAATGTGAAACTTATCATATTGTTTGTATGTAGGTTAATCCGGGAAAGCAGAGGATGACAACAGACATCAAAGCAGCCCAAGGAACGACATTCTGCAACTTAACAAACTAGATCAAAATGTATTGTTAATTGGTAATTAAAATGTAAATTAAAAGAGTGGAGGTGAGGTCAATGTAAATAATACAGGTAGATGAAAAACTAAACCAGAATTCAGGGATAGAAGAATGAGAGCAGGAGGACGCAACATATGATAATGCAGAGTACCCCAATTCAGCGTTCGGAGGTATATCCCCATTTCCTAATTATTGTCTCATCCATGCCAGTGATATTTTTGAAATGTTTGGATTTAGACATTCTGATGCTCATTGTTTGATATATTCTGGTGCATATCTGCGTACTGTCTGAAAATCTATTTTGAAATATTCTATCGTTTCTTTCTTTCCATATATGCCAAACACCAATTGATAGAGATAGTTGAAACAAGTCTGAACTGAGAGTTTTAGTTTTTGAGTAAGAAACTATTTTCTGTAAATCTTCTTTTAAGGAGAAGGACAGCACATTTTTCGGTGATTTGAAAAAAAAATTACATCTCCATTGCCAAAAATTTTCTGTATAATCACATTGAAAAAATAGGTGGTCTATAGTTTCAATGTAATTATTACAAAATACACAATAGGGATCCACAACTATCTGCTTCTGAAGTAATCTATCTTTTGTCAATAAATAGTTGTTTATGGCTTTGTAAAGGCACACCGCCATTTTTGGAATGTGGATCTTGTTCCAAACCAAATTCAACCAGTATTTGTTTTCAAAACTGGTTCGTATCGTGTTCCAGACATTTTTAAACTAGTATGTTCCATTCTTCGTACACTTCCAAGACCAAAAGTCCCTATCCCTATCCTTATGGATTTTGACGCCTTCTATTTCTGCATGAATTTGAAATAAGAAGCTATAAGAGTCCCACCTCCATTCTCCTTTTTGAATAATTTTACTTAGAAGAAGATTTTCTGTACCAGTTCTAAAAGCAGTGTCTCTACCTATACGTTCCATGATAGAGCTACCATTCAACCATGGATCGTACCATAATGATGTAGTTTTACCATCAGCTATATTGAGCGATAAACATTTCAGGCAACATGTCTATTTTATAAGATAAATTTCCAGACTCCCGAATCGTCCGAACGTTGATTAATTTCCCAAAAACTTTTATGACCAATATATTTACAGAGCATATGTTCCACCCAAATTCCTTCTGCGTTAATTATTTTCCAAATCAATTTGGTGCATAACGCTCTATTCATCTCTTCTAAGTTTCTCAGTCCCATTCTGCCTACTTCTTTTTGTATGCACAAGATTTCCCATGGAATTTTACTGCTACGACTTTTCTAAAGAAAGTTAAGAATTAAATGTTTAATTTTTTGAATTATAGAGATTGGGAGACAAAAACATTGCATCCATAATTGAATTATTGGGTAAATGGTAGATTTAATAAGTTCAAGTCTCCCAGTTAAGCTAAGCATTTTGTTTTCCCATCCTCCAATGCTTAACTTGATCTTTTCTAGCAACAACGAACAATCCTTATCCCTCAAATTGACACTAGACAATGGTATTCCCAAATATCTTACTGGAAGATCCGATTGCTGAATATTGAGGACATTGCTAATCTCCGAGCAATGTTCTACCCCTTTACCAAAGAAAACATTAGACTTTTCACAACTGAGTTCCAGGCCTGACACTCTTCCCATAGTTTGAAAAACGTCACTTATAGCCCTTGCAGTTTGTGCAATGGCTTTAGTAAAGATTATAATATCATCTGCATAAATAAGGTGTGTCAACTTGTTATTAAAATCTGTGCTTGGGGAGATTTGACCTTCTCTAACTTTCTCATCCATTAATAGCGTAAAATATTCCATGACCAGTGTAAATAGAATGGGAGAAATTGGGTCTCCTTGTCTAAGGCCGTTTGAACTCTTAAAATATCCGTGCGATTCCCCGTTTACTATGATTGAAAACATAGGAGTCGATATGACGTTGTTAATGATCTTCACCCATTTTCCTGGGAAGCCCAGGCTAATTAACATGTGTGTAACAAATGCTAGATTAATCGAATCATATGCTTTTTTTAAATCAACTTTGATGCACATATATTTATTATCCTTTCTGCCAAGGCCTCTAATAATTTCATGAGCGGACAATATTCCATCCCCTATTGATCTTCCTTTTATAAATGCCGTCTGATTCGGGGATATCAACTTATTCATAAATGGGACCAGTCTGCTGCAAAGAATTTTGGTGAAAATCTTATATACAGTATTACAACATGCAATGGGTCTAAAATCTTGAATACAAGTGGAGTGGACTTTTTTTGGAATCAAATTCAGGAAAGTATGATTCCATTCTTTGATTATTAAACCCTTTTGAAAAATATCATTCAAGGCTTTGAAGATAAGGTCTTTCGAAAGTTTCCAGTGTGTTTTGTAAAACTTAGCGTTAAAACCGTCCGGGCCTGGGGAAGACGTATCTTTAATGTCCCACAATGCAAGTTTAATTTCATTCATAGGTATATCATCGCTCAAGAAATTAGCACCGTATTCAGTGATAATCGATTTACAAACAACTTCTGGGAACTTATCACCTAAGGGACGGTTAAAAATTTGTTTGTAGAAGTTGATGGCCGAATCGACAAATTTATCCTCTGACTCTACTTTGCCATCTACTACAATGTTAGTCAAACATTTTTTACTTCTTCTGCTAGAAATTTTAGCATAAAAGAAAGAAGAAGCCTCATCTCCCATCCTCAACCAATCGCATTTAGCCTTTTGTTTGGTATCCAGATACTCCTTTTTGAGTGCCATATCTAGTTTAAATTTGGCATCATGGAATTCCAGGACTAAATTTTGCTCATTAGATGTTTCCAAAAAAATTTGGAGCCTAGAACAGTTCTCTCTTTGAACTTGAACCTCTTGTTTGGTATTCCTTATTTTAGCGCTCCAAATCTTAAGCTCTCTCTTAATATTCTTGAGGATATTCAAGAGTTGAAATAACGGTCGATCTTCTTGATTAGAAGTCCACTTTCCCTCAATGAGAGGGAAGTATTGGTCACATAGCGGCCAATGATTCATAAACCTAAAAGGTCTATTCTTGTCTCTAGGTTTGGAAAAAAGAGATACAATGATTGCGTTATGGTCGCTCACCGAAGGAGGTAAATAGAAGGCCGTTAAGTCTGGAAATAAGTTGATCCATTCTAAGTTGGCAAAGACCCTATCTATTTTAGAAAATATGTTGCGACTAGGACCTGACCACCAAGAAAATTCATAACCTTTAATGTCAATTTCTTTAAGTCCTGTATGATTAGAAAAATCGTCTAATTCAAACAGATTTTCAATTGACACTGGATTTCCTCCCTTTCTTTCAGAAGGGCTGCGAATACAATTAAAGTCTCCAAGAACTAGCCATGGTCTAAAAATATTAATAGCATCTTCTCTTAAATTATCCCACAGCTTCATCCTCAGATTAGTAAAATTCTGAGCGTAGATAAAGGATAAATTACATTTGAATTTCAAACTGTTGATCAACTCAATAGAGATATGTTGGTCGCTCGTACTGATAAAGTTAAAGTCCCAGGAATTTCTGTCAATAAGAATGATTATTCTGCATTTATAATAACAAGAGACATTGCTTATAATTTTCCACCCGTTGTCTATAAGTCTTTCTATTTTCAAGGTGTCCGAAAATAACATCTTATTTTCTAAAATACCAAAGCAACTTATATTATACTTATCAATTATATTTCTCACTTCTTTCATTCTATTGGGGTTGTGGAACCCCCTCACATTCCAACAACCAAACGTCATTATGCTTTATTATTCCGAGTCCTCTGTGACCTTCTACTAGAGGACTCCTCTATGTCTTCTTCAGTAATGCCTAGCATCTAAACCCACTTGGGGTTTTTACGAACAAGCTTGTCCTTAAGCACGTTCTCAAATTCTTTATCCCGAGGCTTAGGGATAGCCTGCTCCCCCTGAGTTGACTCTACATTATCATATGAATATTGTTCCTTTTCCGATTCTTTCGATCCTGTGTCCTGGTCCAGCTTTTCCTGTACCTACGTATAATTGCATTGTTCAGTACCTCTCCTATAATTAACATTATTAATAAAACAATCTTCAATACAAATATCAGTAATAAGTAAAGTATTAGCAGGTGTATTATTATCCGATATAGGCGAAGGGCGATTGAGAATAGTTATTTGATTCGGGGGTGATTGCGGAGGTGGTGCTTTCAGTTCACTGTCTCCCGAAGGGTTGGTCAATTCACCAATACTTAGATCACAATCTATCCTGGCCTCAGAGATTTGATCTATATTGCTCGTTGTCTCTTTCTCCTTCGTAATAGTTTGAATTCCATCCTCCTCGTTTGAGACCTTCTCCTCGTTGTTTCTTGTGATTCCATCAGGTAGACGAATACTGTCCATAAGCTCCGTGTTTTGTGATTCTTTGGGACTTTCAACCTGCACCTGATTATCCTGTTCGACTGTGTTATCCTTTCCTCCTATCTCCCTAGCTTCCTCAAAATATCCTACAATGCCTGATTCTAAAATGTTTTCTTCAATTGAATCAGTTACTTGGTTCTTTTTAGGAACCCATGACTTGGTCATTGGGCATTCCTCAGATATATGACCAAAACACACACACTTGTCACAAATAGGAGGAGGGTTCTCATATTCCACTTCCTGTATGAAGCTCCTTCCTTCATTATCCATACCAACAATGTTGTTAGGCATACCATAGGATGCGTTAACCTCAATCAATACTCTGGCATAAGCTAACCTATTTTTGATTTTCGTTGCCTCGTCCATCTTTATTGGGATTCCAATAGTACTTGTTAGCGCACTGATAGCTTTATTACCCCACAGTTTAAAACTTAGACCAGGTAGTCTAACCCACATTGGCAAAGATGAAAGAAGATCTCTATCTGTTTTCATGTCTGGTGACAAGCGTTTCATGATTATCAGGTTCCTGTCCATAAACCATGGACCTGATTTCAAGATCTTGCTGCAGTCTTCCTCCAAACCAAATCTCACCACAAAGAATACGTTATTCCTAGAATGAACAGAAAACGGCTTTTGTGTCGACCAAACTCTATTGGCATATCCTTCAAAGGTCTTAAGCCATGGTTTATATCCAATAACATACAGTAGAATACATAAATCCCATCCACCCTCTGCTTCTTTGATAGCATCATCTGAAAGTGTACCTATCCTTTTGCCATCTACTATTGTAGGTTCAATAAATTCAAGATCTAGGTTACCTATGTCTCCAACTGCACCAATTTTCACTGCCTCACTATAAGAAAAAATTTTAGCGTTCTCTGAGACAGTGAATTTAATCTTCGGATAACTTCCTTTCTGCGAGGCGACCTGCTTTGTTAATTTTTGAAATTTTGTTGATGTCTGACCTGCTGCCGCCTGAACCTTATTCATTGATTTCCGATCTGATGTATATTCATTTTTGTTTGATCTAAGACCACCCAAATTGAGTTGAGTTTCTATTCCACTAGGAGCTGGAAATTTGCCCCTTTTCCTTCTCACCTCCTCCCAGCCTTCTTCATCACGTAGTGATCCCATAATTGACATCCAGTTTAGAGGAGAAAGAATTGAAGACAGAAATTGGAATAATTAAGATGATGGAAGAATCGAAAGAAAAGGAGAAGAGGAAAAAACCCTAATTAACGTTTTGAATAAACGGATTATCAATTACTAAGTAATCCTAAATGATAGAAATTGTAAACTATTAAATTTAAATTGAAAAGTGACCAAATTAATTTAATATTAATTTATCTAATTAACGTGAAAATAGCCATTTTAGCAACTGTCTTGGATTTCGATGATACTTGTTTCATCGGATCCTAAAGGTGAATTATTGTAAGGTTTCAAGTTTCGTATCGATCGGACTTGTCGTTTGATCATACGGACACAAAATGCGTAGAAATCAATTTAATTGAAATCAATTTGAAATAAGCTGATTTATTTAAGCTAACTTCTATATACAATGGAATTAGGTTTGGAAACTAGTTCCAATGAGTTTAAAAATATCAAAAACCTATTTTTTGATATATTGGGTGATCCATTTTTGTTTCGGGAACGAAACGGGCTTTTTGGATCGTCGTTATCATTTCGATCCAACCGTGCCTATATGTAGGTTGTTATAAATCCTAACTGTTTCTCACTTCATTATTTTTGAATGTACATCTCCTTCCTCCTCCACAAATGACAGAACATCAAACCTAATTCCAAATTCCAAAACCTAATTTAAATTTGTAAAAATGAGTGGATCTGCAATAACTTCGGGTCGCTCTTCGGGTTTCAAAGGCAAAAAGCCTCTAGCAACTTCGGGTTAGGAAGAAAATGACTCGGGTCTCGAATCATTTTGGCCAAAACTCAAAGCAAGCACCGATGGTTTGAGGCGGCGGACCGAAGTTGAACCGTAGTCGACCTAGGACCAGAATTTTTCAATATTCTAATTGTAACGACCCGCTATTTTGGACCATTCGCATCCGCACACGTCGGACTTGAATAATTCAAAATACCGAGTTGTTAATTTATATTTGGAAAAACTGAGCATATACAGTAAATAAATAATCACAGATCATAGATACAGAGTAATAAATGCACCGGAAACGGAAGATAGTAGTTCATGAAGCTACTGTATATAATAGAGTTAAATAAGGTACAACAAAAGTCTCGAATACAATATCAGAAAACGTCACTGGAATCAACTGAAAATCTGAAAGCCGGATGGATAGCTAGATCTCCAAACGAGGCTACAACTCCACAGATGAGTCTCAAAAGCTGAACTGCTCAGTCTGACCCGAGTGTAAAGCAAAACACAAAACACTTTAGTCGGAATTAACATTCTTATATGTGAAATAACAACTGAAATACAAGTAACTCAAAGGACATTGGAATAACCATCTTCTAAGGATCCGTTAAACTATCTACTATGTAGTAGTGTATGCTAAGTAGACAATGCCTATCAGTAATATAAAGTATCAAATAGTGTTAAGGCGTTACCATCAACCCCTTAACACATTTTTATATAAGCTCATAGACTATGCAACACTGTAAACTCCACCGTAAACTAGTGGGCTATCAGGGAGTACTCCACAGGTATAACACAAAACAAATTCGTAGTGGTCGTGTATATAGGGATACAAGTATGACAAGCACATGAGGCAATACCCAAGGTAGTGAAACTACAGTTTGCCTGATCCGGACTGGCGGGAACGCATCGCCGCAACGATCGCAACACCACGAAACAACACTCCCAAAATTTCGAGGGTGCACCAATCAATAACAAGTAATGAGTAGTTTACGAAGAAGTATGTTCTCTCGAGGTGGCTAACACCATTTGGCCCGGCACGGCTCCTGTTTTAGTAATTTCCAATTTGACACAAGTGTCAAGGCTATCCATTATCGTTCTCTTTCTTCGGACATCACATACATCATTCCAACCACTTCATTTTGGATCACACTCTGTGTAAAATTATTAAAGTGGTTTTCGGTTTAGACAGAAAGTATGTTCATAATCTATCTCGGTTTCTTTAATAACTCCGATTGGTCGTTTAATAAATTTCAAAACCAAATCAAATTCAATTTCAATTAGAATTTTTAAACCATCATTTCATTTGTCTTTCTAAATCAATTTCCATAGTTTACGTTTCAAAACTTCCAAATTCATATTTTCAAAATGCTATAATTCAACTTCAAAATTTATTTAAAACAATTCAAATATTGATTCAAGTTCGTATATAAGTTTCATTCCAAAATCATTTAAATTAATTTAATTTAACATTCAAATCAATTTAAATTCACCGATTGATTTCATTCAATATTCGTTAAGTTAATTTATCATTCAAACAATTTCTATTAAATTTCCAATTTATTGAATCCATTATTTAAGTTCAACTCCATTATATCAAACTTACAAATTTGATTAAATTAAATTCGTTAATCAAATTCTTTAAATTACAAGTCTTACATTAATTTCAATAAATCACATTTTATTTCCTAATGAAGAAATTCAATTTCACTTATTTACTTATTTAATTTAAACAAATTTCCAAAACTTAATTATTACAAAACTCAATTTCACTTATTAAAGAAGTTCAATTTCAATTATCAAAGAATCCAATTTTATTTAATTATTAAATAATTCAGTCTCGTTTAATTATTTAATAATTTCAAAACTTAATTATTAACTAATTTCAAACTTAATTATCAAATAATTAAATTTTAAAACAACATCCTTTTATCAACTACTATGTTGATATTTTGCTTCAGATTTTAAATATTAACACTTCCCTCTCATTAAAATTTAAATTCCAATTTTATTTCAAAACCTTATTATTTATTCAAATAAAATCTTTATTTTATTTTAAATCAAATTATTGACCAATCGGATTTTATTTAATTCTCTATCCTAAGACAAAGTTTATTCGGGTATTTATCATTTCAACCCGATTCCATTTCAATTCAAAAATCGAAGCATAGCAAAGGGAACTTGCAATGTGATAACGGGGATGGTATAAAGTAAATAAACAGGCAACAACAATCAACAATAACAATCCAAAGTTTATTAAAATAATCCCGAAATAATCGTATTAATTTACACTTGTTGTTTATGAAAATTAATATAATTATTTCTAAAATCTACACTATCATTTCATGTCGATTGAAGATTATTACACTTTTTTTTTCATGCAAATTTCACTTGACATCCATTATTCAATGTCATGCTACATCAATTTATACAACATACATTTAAATGGTTCAAGGTGTAATTAGCCATATTTCTACGTGTCAAATAATTTAAACATTTAAAGGGGTCATATTATACTAATTTTATCTAATCAAATTCAACACATATATCAATTTCAAATTGTTAACCCCTACGACAATTTCAATTGTAAATTATTTATCACTTCATACACTAACAATTTAACGTCCAATATCGACATCAAATAATCAATCATTTGTCAACCAAACTGGATTATCATCGTATAAATAATAGATAATGGTGTCAGATGTCACAGGTGAACTGATACAAGTAATAACATATATAACAATGTAAATAATTAACAGCAGCATATTTCAATTGTCATTTCAATTTTAAATCAAATTTAATAAATAAAAGAACATTAATCGTGAGTGATTGCTCATCTTTCGAGGCTAAAGACAGCCGATAATGAAGTTGAGTTAAGAAATCCCGGCACGAATCCAAATCAATAGCTAGATTGGCTCGAATCGATGAACAAAGCTAATAGATTGGGAATCAAGAACAAAAATCAGATTGATGTAACCAAACAAAATGTGTATTATATTATTATTATTATTTTACTAAAAGTAATTTAAACATATATCTCAAATTAATAATTAACACATAAACAAGGTCTTCATATATTTTGGAATATATTCCTAGTATGTGTTTTAAAATCAATATTTCTTAAATCAAAATAACTTACATTATCATAATATATCTATAAACACAACAAGTCATGTACAGTTATATAAACTTGCATATTCATAAACAATCAGATGGACAAATATGCAGAACAATACACACACACACACACACGTGTATGCCTCCCACAATATTATTACTAACATATTATATAAAATATACATCTCAGAGCCTTAACAAACAAGTTTTGTAAACAAATAAACGTAACATATATATATTGTAACTTATGTAGAAAAATATTACTTTATAATATAATACAATGTCCTTTGTAACCGTGCCTAGCCTATATATATAAATGTAAAATATATACATAAACATCTAGATATCTTACTACTATATATTTTAAACTGATCTACACACTAATATATAACTTAATATTCGGCTAACAAAATATATATACGCCTATATCTTATTAACTGATACGAAAACTGTTGTTGAAATTATATGTATAATACATCACATATGTAGACTGACTAAATACACACACACACACACACACACACACACACACACACACACACACACACACTATATTTATATAAACCCTTGAAAACAATTTTCCAAAACCCATGAAAATCATTTTCAAACTCGAAAGGAAATTTAATCTTTTTCAAATTGCAAACCCTTTCAAAACATTTCCAAATATTCCCCTGGAATTTTACTTCCAATTACAAATCACATTTGCAAATCTTATACTTATTTAATTTCACAATTTTCTCTTTACTTATATAAGATCATTTCACAATTGTAAATCACCTTAATTATAATTCCATACTTAATAATTCATTTGCTTATACAATTTATTCTTTTACAATTGTTTCTATTTAGATTATTCAAACATCCTTTAATTAACTTATGTATATCCTTACATTTTCAACAACCAAACAATCAATTTATATAAACTTTAATAATTTTGAAAACTTATTCCTTCATATATAAAATATAATCGAAGTAAAATTATTTCATTTACCCAATTTAAAATGATATCGTGTCAAATTGTTCTGTACAAGTGTTTAGAGATCCCTTTGAACAACATTAATTACTCGTATTGACCAGAATCCATATACCACTTAACAAACCAATCTTCACAATATAAAACAATTTTATATTCACTAACAAATACACGCTCATATCTATTATTACACTCACACTCATTCTAGAGTACTACTGACTCTATCTCTAATGAGTAATTCCCAACAGAGCCAAGGTTGTCACTTAACCATAAGCTCTGATACCAAATTGTAACGTTAGCGATTTTTCATCCACGAAGGTCGACATCAATACGTCCACTGTATCAACTGCCGAGCAATCGAAGGCCCGAAAACTGTATCGTTAGGGTTAAAGAAGAGGTAGAAGATAGAAGAAGAAAGAAAGAAGAAGAAAACAGAAACAATAACAGAATCTCACAATCGCAGCGGAACAACATATAATAGATAAATGAATATCTTTAAAACAAAGAACTACATCAGTTATTACATTACATCACATTACATTACATTATCAGAGTTTACAACGACAAACAGCGGAAAAGAAATACTATATAGTAGTGATACGCCATGTCATCCAGCTTGCTCCTGATCTCTACAGCAGCTCCTATATTCCAGAATGACCTGATAACCTGACTCTTGACTGCCCATGTAGAAATTGGTGGGCGTCCAGAGTTTAGGAAGGAAACAATAAACTCCAGGTCAGTCATGTGACTGGTGTGAGAACTTAAAACAGTTTATTTTTAAAAATAAACATAGAAATTATTTTAAATTAGATTCACAATGCTTTTTAGAAAATGAGACTACCATAAGGCCTCCCGCACACACACAATGCAAACGCAGAATCGGTGGAGATTTCTCCTTATGATAGTCAAATATGTTTCATTCATAAATTTTCTTTGATATTATTACTATAAGTGCAAAGTGTAGGAAAACATTTCGAAAGTAGTGATATAAATCTTAGCCAACATAGATATTCCGAACTATGCCTACAATAGTTACCATCTAAACAGTGGTGACCACCATAAGTAAATGGCAGGTTCTACAACTAAGACCATACAGGGTTTCGTATCGGAGTTTAGATTTCCAACAAATGGTCAGGCCAAGGAACTTCTCATTGCCACATAGGTACGCCTCTGGAAAGACGCCCCGGGAACCAAATCGGATCTCTGCCAACACAAGGCCGGGTTACCCTTAGCTGGGTAACTACTGACTCGAATATGCCATCTCCCAGTCGTAACCGACCTAAATCCCGGGATTGACCAACAACCACAAAGTAATAAGTTTGCAGCAACAACATAGGTTAAATATCAGGGCTCCATACCATAATACCACCTCTATCCATAAGGAATGACATACACTAAGGGGGCGCTATCCCCTAATAACCTTGCTGCATCTTTATTGTTTTGACCATTTCCGAGGTGTGAGGTCCGACGAAGTCTCGCCCACAAAGCTATGCTTTATACAAAAGCCACACTTTGATCAGCAAATTCTCAACAGCACTTCGTATGCCACATTACCAATTTGGGAATATATCACCACTAGCCATCAACTACATAACCTCTGAGCTCGTACGTCTTAGAGAAGGGTGTTAAGCTAAGAGAATAAATTCTCCACCACCGATAGAAATATATTTGATAGAAACCAGCTTTACATCTAAAATTGTTACGTCAGACACACATCCATACAAGTCCATTCTGGGTTCGAATAGAACCGAAGGCACTTCCAAAGAAGCCCTTGCAATCTGGATATTCACTAATCACGATCGGACTTCCGATCACAAAGGGTGATAAAATCTCTATATCAGAGATCAGCCGATGCAGAGACATTCGACGGTAATCCTTCCACTTTCAAAAATATCCGGTGTTCAACACCGGTCTTCAAATGCTATCCGTTATGACATATCATTATTCGAAATGGGATTTATGACACAAAGATCTTCTCCTGGCTAAACCGAATAATGAGCGCTTATTTTCAAAATAAGTGTAGCATTCAAATTCAAGCAATCATAACAAATACCCGTTTAAAGGTAAATATTGATAGTCGGCTATTTAACTATCAAGGCCTACAAACAAATATCCAGCACCATAAATCACTAGGCCCTTTTTATTAATCTTCCATAAATTAATAACTTGCCAGATATTTACTTCAATTTATCTTTAAAAAGATATATCCTCTAAACCATTTCAATTTCTTCATTGGAAAACATTTCCATACTTATTTAATAATAAGTAATTCACAAATCTATTTATTTTCAATACTTAGAAAATATTCAATATACTTAAAACACGATTAAGTATATATTTCATTCTTTAAAGAAAACATTCTCTTAAACATATTTATTTGAGTCAAAACGAATGTTGCGTAAAACATCGTTACGACAACCCAACATCACTTGCATAGGGATTTGAAATTTAGATAGGTGTACAAATCCCAATACTATACAAAAACATTTACTTTCGAAAATCATTTACTATAACAACAGTGTTATAGTCCATCTTTTCCTTTTATTTCTCGAAAACGCCTATTTCAACAATGAATGTTGAAATCTATGGTTTTGATCCTTAACACATTTTAAAACAACTTCAAATCGTTTTGATTCCATTTAAAAGATCACTTGCTAAAACATTTCTTTAATATATCAATCACTGTTCAAAATCTTAAATATACTTCATTAACTAAATTCAATATTTCTACCCATTTTAATTTAAAGGATTATCCACTGTCCAAAATTGTGGACATATCTCCTTTAAATAAGCTTTCATATTTACTTATCAAATTCAATTGGTTTTGGATTTATAAAAAAACATTATAAATTCATATCTATAAAATTTTACAAAAACTTTAACTTATAAAATCCCTCAATTAACTAATTCTATTTAAATCTCATTTAAATGCCAAAATCCAATTTCTAAGTAAATTACTTATGAATCTTTTATTTTACAAAAATCTATTCATTGTATAACTTCACAATTTATAAATCTATAAATTTCATTCACTTATGAAATCCATTTATACTTCATTTTAACACTTACAAAAATTCGTTTTATAATTCCAATATATTTTTTTATTTAAAAATATCAATTTTTATAAATCTTTTATATAAACCGTTTATAAAAATTCAATAAAAACCCCAATTTAAACCATTTTATAAAATTCATTAACTCCATATTTCGAAAATCACATTTTAACTATATTTCTCAAAAATCATAAATTTTATAACATTAAAATTATAACGTTTATTTATCTAAGATCGATCAATTCCAAAATTCAATAAAACGTATTCTTTCAAAAATCACTTTAAAAATCCTTTTAAATTTGAAAACGTTATTTCAACATTTTTAAAACTCCAAAAATAGGCCCAATGCTGCAACAGCACCAAATATAACAATCACGGCATCCAAAACATCGTATATCATATGATAGCAGAATATATCACAATATCTGTAAATAAATCAATACGGGTGAGGAATCTAGTTGGATCCCTCCAACCTGTTTCCCTGCATCCACAGATGTTAGCACAATACCAGTCCCGTTCCAATATAGAATATCGCGGTATATGGATTTATAAAATACTATCCGCTATTATGCGGCGCAATAGGGTCTCATCCGCTATATAATGCGAGAAAATCAACTCCAAGTACATATATAACACCAATTACATATCAAGATGAAATATCGAGGTATATGTGTTTAATAAATAACATCCGCTTAATATACGGCGGATAAGGTCTATTTAAAACAATAGATAATAATTTATCATTCAATCGCACAATTAAGCAATTTTAAATCTAACTATTTAAAATTTAAATCGAAACAATTCGATTGAGTGAGAAGTTCTCACCTTGCTTTCAATAACCGTTGTAGTGTTTTATTTCGAATAAAATTAAACGCGCGTTTAATTTACCCAAAAATTTCACGAGCTTCAATCAACTCCAATCCAGCTCCATCCGTAATGTTCGTCAATACGAACCCGATGCAATTCGTTTCGTGCGAAACGGACCTCGTATGAAAAAATTATAGCATTTTAAAGTTTGAACGATTTAATATATAATAATTTTACTAATTTCTTTTTATTTTTATAACCTCTACAATCTGGGCCGTTCGTTTTACCAAGGAAATCATGGCCGCTACTTGTTTTCTTCTCCATCGCGTATAACCCAGGTGATAACCGAACCCATAACCGCCCTAAACCCTAATTTTTCGAGCCCACTCCGTTCAACTTCGTGCCGATCGAGTACCACCACTCCAAACGCCAACGTGAGCTCCACCTTCGGTTCGAGTATCAAGGAGCTTGGTCGCTACTATCACTCGAAAAACATGCCGAAACGTGCGGCCTTCATCACCACTTTGCCGTCAATCCATCTCTTCTTTTTCGATCATGACCGTTGATCTCCTAGTTCGTGACGTGCTCTACGAAGTTGCAGTTGAAAGTTTCTTGGATTAGAGTGTGGATTGGAAAGAATTGAGGGAAGAACAATGGCAATTTTTGGCCGTTAATTTCTGAAGGTGGCGGCTAGGTTAAGAAATTAGGGTTTGGTGCAATTTGTGAAAATAGAGGGCCTTATATAGAAAATTTGACGAAACACTATTCAGTTGAAATTTTCCGAACTCCAAAAGAAGCATGCCGGCTGGCGTTTCTATGGTTTACCCCGCGTTCCGGACACAATGGAACATGTTTCGGAAGCTACTTTGATCATATTTGAAAGATAAGTTTTCAAATCGAATTATTTAAATTTATAATTAACTCAAACCGATTTCTACGCGTTTTAGCTTGCCCTGGACAAACCGTAAATCCGATTGACACGAAATTTGAAACTATACAATAATATAATATTACGGATCCGATGAAACTGGTTTCGTCGAAATCCGAGACTGTTTGAAAAATGGCTATTTTTACTCGTCAATTAAATATTTAAATATTCAATTTTCACAATTTAACTTTTAATTCGATTTTAAAAGTTCTATAACATCGTTCTAACTCCAACAGATTTAATACAACTTTACAAATCATTTTTAATCATATTAAACCCAATTTCCAATTATTTCTGTAAATTCAAATATTAAATTATCGATTTAATTATCCAATTAAATCCAGATATTCAAAATAAAAAATTTTCGGCTTACAAATTTCACATGTTAATATTTAAAATCAACTAAATATATGAATTTCAATTGACAGAATTATGGGTCGTTACAAACTTCCCCCTTAAAAGAATTTCGTCCTCGAAACTACCAAGTAAGAAAAAGTTACAGAATCCATTAACTTTTCAAAACCATTTGTTCAAATTGAATTTCAAATTCATTTAAGTGTTTAACTTTCCTAAAATCCATAGTCAAACCTCTTACAATAAATTTACTAAGTTTTCAAATCATACTTAGTTATCTTTTCAAAACCAACTATATCGTTTAACTTTTCACTCCAAAATCAAAGTAATAGTTTTCCAAAATTTTTCAATTTTCTCAAAAATATTCTAACACCTTAAATTTTCGAAAAATTTCGCAAGCGTCTCCTTTGCGCGGCTCATGCCGAAAAAAAGGCAATATACATATCACAAATATACATCTCATCAAGTAATGAGGCATCCCGCAAGGAAAAAAATGTAAAAGTACGATATGTAATCCGAGATATGTACCTTATATTTTATTAGCGAGCATATATGTGACGGCTCGGAATTTTCAAGCAATTAAAATTGGAATATTTAATTGATTTTGGATGTCAATAGAGTAATTTTAATTTGAATTACGAACTGAAATATTAAGTCAAACTTGAAATAATAAAGTCCATAATTTATGAATTTTGAAATGAACTGATAAGTAAAGACATTTATTTCAAATGGAATAAATTGGGAATCAATTTGGAAAATTGATTTAAGTGATTGAGATTGAAAATGTCTCTCTGAATAACCGAGTACGTTTTCAAAGTAAATTTTTAAATATAAGTTAAAAGTTTAAAAGTTGTTTTAAAAGGCAAGTTTTGGAAAATTTCTTATATCTAATATATTTAAATTCTAAAGTAAGTATTTTCTCTTAATCTATTATAATAGTAATTATTTAAAGAATGACTTAATATTATGTTTTTAAAAGTATAAATCTAGTTTTATATTTATTAAGTAACCGTATGTTCAAAATTTAATATAGTACGTATTTTTAACAAATCATTAAAGTAGTTTTAAAGTAAATGTTTTAAAGTATATTTCATAGTAGTGTGTTTTAAATTATTTTAAAATCTAGTTTCGTGCTTGGTGATTTCAGAGGGATAGTAAATATTTGGGAAGTTTATTCTGAAAAGAAAGATGGTTTTGAAACTGTTTTCAAAGGATTGAAAATAGAAATATATCTGGTGAAGATATTTTTTTGATGTAAATAAATAATTTGGAAAATTATTTATTGTTTGATGGATGTTTGTGAATAGAAATTGATAGTTAAATAACCGACTATCAATATTGGACAGTGCGTTGATCGTTTCGAAGAGACCGGGATCGAGATTTATTTCTCGAAAACCACTTCGATCCGGTTTGTATGATTCGTGGAAACAATTTTGGATTCGAAGATGGAGCAGTGAAGTACAAGGGCTAGTAGCTACTAATCCTGAGGATATTTCCAAAATGGATGTAGTAGGAATAGTGCCTTCGGTTCCGTTCGAACCCGGGACGGACTTGTATGGATGAATGCTTGCGAAACATCGTCAGGTGGACGATGGGCATTCTAAGGAATATATTCTAAAAAGGTAACGCTTAGCCTCAAGCCTCATCAAATGGGAATGACTGAAAATCAGGGGTTATGCAGCAAGGCTAGGTGGGTAGCACCCAAGCAGGGTGAGGTCATTCCAGTCTAGATGTCCCTTTTTATTTCGGCTTAGTGGTGCGGTTGCTGATCCCAACCGCGGGGTGATCTCACTCGGGACTGTCCACTAAGGGATGGTTCCGGCCTTGTGTTGCAGGGGAGCGGGCGTACTCCTCGGTACGGTGATCTAGGCCCCGTACTATGACAGGTGGTACCCCAGTGCCTAGTCATTAGTTGGAAATTCATTCTCCCTACGAGCCTTGTACGAGTTTTGTTTGTATTACCCACTCTGTGGCTAGTAGCTGGAATTTAATCATGTAACAATTTCGGCTATTTTATAAGTATTTGTATATAGACCCTATCATAATATCAGAGGATTTCTATAAAAATTGTTTTAGCTATCGTAAGGTAAAAACCCGACATGTTTATTTGTGGCGTGGTCTTACGAGATGCTTTTGTTTTCAAAGGATTTTTGAAACTTTAATAGTCAATTGAGTGTGATTTTCTCACGCTGGGTTTCCAGACTGACTCGGGTGTTATCTAACTATAATGCTCGGGTCAGACCGAGTATTATAGGATACAGGATATGATGCTGTAGAGCTCAGGAGTCGAGCAGGAGAGCGATATGTACTTATATATATATATATATATATATATATATATATATATATATTCCGCTGTATTGAGTTGCTATGTATCCATTTGTATGATACTGATGTTGAGCTGTGATTGATGTACTCTGATGATGTAATATGTAAACAGATGTATTTACTTTTTGAGTAAAGTTTATTTATTTATTTATTTCTCTATTATATTTTATTCCGCTGCGATGGTTAGATTCTGATGTTGATTTTGTTTTCTCTTCTTCTCCCTCTTCTTCTTTAACCCAAATGGTTCGTATTTCTGTACATCTTGAGTTGATTTTGGTAGAATAGTATTAACTCAAGGGGTACGGATTTGCGGGTCGTTACAGTTGGTATCAGAGCTTAGGTTGATGATCAGCTTGGCTCTGGTGGGAATTACTCATAAAATAGAGTCTATAGTACTCTATAATGAGTTTGAGTGTATTAATAGATATGAGCGCGTATTTGTTAGTGAATATAAATTGTTTTAATATTGTGTTGATTGATTTATTGAGTGGCATATGAACCTTCGTCGACACAGTCCGCGCAGCTGTATCGAAAGGGTTTCTAAACATTTGAATAGAGAAATGGACACGGTATTGTTTTAAATATGGGTAAATGAAATAATTTTACCCAAAAACATGTTTTGATATAAAGAATAGTTTTTGAAAACTATTTAGCTAATATATGGCTGCTTGGATGTTAATTGGTTGTTAGGAATGACGATATTTAAAGTATTATCATTGTTAAGTGAAAATTTAACTAGAAATTGAAGTATAACTACAATTTAGGGGAATAAATTCATTTAAAATAAAATTTATAAATATGAATTATAAAGGTAATTTATGAATTGGAATAACATTAAATGGCAATTTGTATAAACATAAAGCTGTACAAATGAATTATAGTTAAAATTTATTTAAGCAGGCTTTGGAAATTCAAAATCCCGGAGCTTTGGAAATGTTTATCGATTTGGAAATGTTTATCGAGGTGTTTGGAGATAAATAATAGTATTGTTGTTTTGGAGACATTTTTGAATGGAAATCTGTTTTAAATAGATCTTGAAAGTGAAATAGCATTGAAATCACTTGGATTATTGGAAAATAATTCTGATGATGACGGCCGCATCATCAGTTTTCATTTTCGAATTTCTGAGTGACAGATTGCTACCAAAATTGATTTTTTCAGGAAAACCTATTGTTTTTGAAATTTCAAAGGGAATTTGTTGAAATTAAAAGCCAGGGTTGGTCTAATTTTTGAGAAGTGTGATTTTGAAATGTTGGAGATTTCAAAATAACTTGAAACCAAAGCCGGGTGTTTAAAAATTCTGAGGAGATAGGTTGTATGCTTATAAATTTAAATGAGTTTTAAATCAGGAAGGGAATATAAGCTTTGGGATGTTGGAATTTAAATTTAAAGAGAAAAGTACAAATGAAATTAACTTGAATGGGAAATAAAATTTTAACTGGATTGGAATAAATCGAATAAGCTGGAATAATATCCGCTTGTATTCGAATCAAGTTGAAATTGAATTGAGTTGAATAAATTTGAGTTAAAGTAAAATTGGTTTGGGATGAGAATTCAATTAAATAAATAAATGGAAAATAAATTGAATAAGGATTGGAATTGGAATAAATAAATCAAAATAACTTATAAAAGAATTAAAATGCATGGAATAAAATATGTTTGGGTTGTAAATAAGCATAAGGCTTGAGTTAAAAATAAAAGATGAATATATTCAAGTCTAGAATGCATGGAATTGTGTAAATAAAATGTTGTGACTTATAAAATCAAATAGTGAGATATAAAATCCCAAAATAAATATAGTTTGATGTATTGCAAAATAAAATAAAAATCAAAAATTAGATTATAAAATAAATTTGAACCCAAGAAAAATTAAATGAAGAGATTTTGGGGTTAAAATCAAGTTCTGGATTATATGTTGGGGAAAAACTAGTTAGATAATAAATTAGATGATGAAATATGTAATGAGAACTCAATGCAGTTAAATAAAAGCTGAACTGTGAGATAATAAGGAAGATTGGAAAGAAAACTCAAGTTATAAAATTAAATTCGATTCAAATTGTTGATGAATTGAGAATGAGATTGAATTGTGAGTTCATAAAATTGAATGGTAAATTGAAAATGGATAGTGGATTCGGAACTTGGGCTATGAATTAAAATCTTAACCTAAGATGTTAACAAATTAAAAATAATTGGAAATGTATCGAATAAAAATGAAATTAGATTAAAATAGTAATGGTATGAATTGCAAATAAAATCCAAATCAGTGGAAAAAAGTTGGAAATGGCTTTGTGATAAATTGAATGAGTTGAATCTTGGAAGTTAAATTCTATAATAACCAATCAAATGAAATTGCAAATTTAAAATGAGATTGGATTGAAATAGAATCAAGTTAAATTGAAAAGAGAACTTGTTTGCAAAATGAGAATGAGCTTAAGTTTAAAATTTGAATAAATTGAAGGAAATTGACTTAAGCTAAATGAATGAAGGAGAGTTGAATTGAATCCAACTTAAACAAAATTTAATAATATTGGATTGGTTTTAAATCAAGTGGAAATGAATTTTTAATCGAAATAAAATTCGGTGAGTTATAAATAATATTAATGGAATGAAATTCTAGAATAAATAATTGTAAACCATTTAAATTATTGAGAGATTGAAATAACTTGAGACAATAAGAAAAAAAAATAGAATGTTTCAAGTTTACTAGAATGGTTTAAGTGAATGTGGATAAAATAATGATATTGGATAAATAAATGATGGAATAAATAAGTATCAAATTAAATATGGTTTAAATAAGTTGAGAAATGGTTATGGAATGAAATAGCTTGGATTGTCTTCGAGCTAAATAAAATAGTTTAGAATAAACAAATATGGAATGAAATGCAAATAAATGGATTGGAAATGAAATTTAAATGGAATGGGTCGAGCTAAATAAATGGGTGTGAATGGATTAAAATAAAAAGGAAATTTAATTGGTAAGGAGATGGAATCTAAGTTGTTAATGGTTTTGAGTGGACTAGTTTGGCTAATAAAATGAAATGCGAGTGAATGGATTCAAATTTAAATGCAATGAAGCTGAGAATATACAAATTGTGAATAAATTAAAAATGGAATAGAATTAAGTATAAATTGAGTTGAAATCAATTTAAATTGATTACAAAACTTAAGTGCTTATTTATTCACATAGATCTAGTCAAATTGCAAAGAATGAATTGTCATTTGATGTAAATTGAAGTAATTAAAAATTTCTACGAGGTGATAGAAGTAAAATAAATTGATTTTGAGGGCAATTGAATTAAATATGAGTTCAGTTCGATTAAAAATAAATTAAATATAAGTAATTGAGTTTTAAACCATTAAAATTTGTGAAGTTGTATACGAATGGGTTGAAAACCATCCAAATTGAATGAAAATGGATATAAATAAATGGAAACAGTTGAATTAACATGGGAATTATATCAGTTGCTTATGGAAAAATGTTTGGTGTGAGTTTCTTTTAGAATTCATATGTTTTAACTATTGCAAATAAGTGATATGTTGTTAAATTTCATATATTTGGTACTTACATGTTTAAATTGAGTAAGTACAGGTACCTGGAAGCCATATGGCTGGATTTGGGTTGCATTAACTGCTAAATAAATAAGCTGCTTGCTTAAAAATGCTAAATAAGGTACGCCTACGCAATAAAAATAGGAAATATGAATTGTTTTTGATTTTTCGACCGTGTGGGTCGATATATATATATTTATCTCTTTTGTCGAATTGCAAAAGCTCCTCCGTACAAAGGGGACTCTGCTAAAAAATTTCAAAAATTTTGGGAGTTAGAAAATTTTTGAAAATTTTTGGAAAATTTTGTTAACGACTAAACGGTTTAAAACTGAAAATTGAAATAAGTTAGTAAATGAAACAATTAAAGTAATGATATGAATTAGTAATAAATGACAAATAAAATTTATATATTCAGAGTTAAAAATAAATTGGATTCATATGGAAATGGAAGAATCGTATTGAGTAGAATTAGATTAACTGAAGTGGAAGATGGAAATAAATATCAGAAGCGTATAAAAATTTTATACTAACTTAAGTATGAAACGGTGCATTCTTAACTGGGAAATGGAATATTACAAATACATTCTGAGTTGATATTTGGATTAATAATATTGACATTGGTAAGAAAGTCAATAAAATGTTAAGTTGTGTTTGGATATTAGTGCTAAGCCGGATATGCAGGTATTATAAAGAGAAAAGAGAATTGATTTTGATTTCAGAAGATAAATTTGAAATGATCGACAAAAAGGTATGTATTTGAATTTGGTATGAAATTTGATTGGGATTTGGATTGAGCCACTTGGCGTTTTGTTTTCTTTTTGGATTTGGGAGGCCGTAAAGCCATTTTGTAGTTGTACCGAGCTAGCCGCGCAAAGGAGACGCTGGCGAAATTTTTCGGGAATTTAGGGAGTTAGGAAAAAAAAATTGAGAAAATTTTTGGTAATTCAAATTTTAGTTTTAAATTGAAACTTGAATGGTTAAACCAATAGTATAGTTTGAACTATGGAGAAGTTTGGAAGGTTAATAAGAATAATAACGGGTCTTTTATAAAAAGATAGTTGGTTAGATGTTGGATTGTTTAGTTTTGAGGAAAAGTAAACGGGTATTGGGCCATTCTACCTAATTAGTAATTTCGGGGACGAAATTCTTTTAAGGGGGAAGGAATGTGACGACCCGGAATTTTCAAGCAATTAAAATTGGAATATTTAATTTATTTTGGATATTCAATAGAGTAATTTAAATTTGAATTACGAATATCACAACTTATTTGATAATTGAATTATTAAATTAAATAATTGAAAGTTGGGTAAAATGTTGAATCTGGAATTTTAAGCCAGTTAAAAATAATTTGAAGGCTTGTAAAATTTATATTGATAACACTGAAGATAATAGAAGTTGTAAAATTGAAATTAGCAGTGGTTTGTTCGGTTTTGAAAATTTATATTGCTTAAATTGAAAAAAAAAGAGAAAATAATAATAATAATAATAATAATAAAATAAAGGTTAGCTTTGTTCGTAAGCTAATGAACAAAGATTTTAAAACGTGTTCCTCTCTCTTCTGTTCTAGCCCTACCGCTTTTAAAAAAAAAAAAGAGGATAAGGGTCGAAACCCTTTCCTTTTCAAAACGGAATTCGTCCGAAGTTTTTTAAAAAAAAATTCTCATGAAAAATCCAAATTTATAAATTCGTACTCAGTAGATTAGCATCCTATCTAGGTTCAGGTGAGCTCAGGCGAGTGTTGAGCTAACGGCAGTTACTTTGGAGCACTAGGGTTTCAAGTGAGGAGAGTATAGTCGGAGATAGGCGAAGTTGGGATCAGATTCGAGTTAGGCAAGGCGAGGCTTGCTCGGAGGCGAAGCTCGCAAAGTCGCAGTGGGTTTTGGAGGAGGGCGACATGGATAATCACGTATAGGAATTCGCGTTGCTTGAGCGACTCAGGGAGGATGTCGATGACGATGCTAAAATCCTAAGTTTTCGTACAAGTACGTTCGTGTTGAAGTTCTCGATTTGCAGTAGAACGAACATCACAGCCCAGTGTTGAGCATTTGCAGTGAGGTGTTGACTTGATCGGTTTTGGAAGTGACTGGCAGTAAGGTATAATTTTTAAGTTTGTTTTAATATATAAGTATTCAACTCAGTAATCGATGGATCTAAAAAAATATTTTAGGTAAGGTTTAGGTAGTAGAGAACTTTTAAAAATGGTAATATCAATTATTATGATTTTTATAAGTATATATGTATATAGGCTGAAATAGGATTTTTATTTTCTTAAGAATTCAATTAAATATGTTTTCAAAAGGGAAGTAACTTTGTAATTTACTCGTTTAGTTAATTATTTATGATAAGTGATTATTCAGTTGGCCTAAATAAAAATCATTTCTTAATTTAATTCAATTTAACAAATGGAAATTATTTGTTCGATTTATTCGGATATTAACAAAATAATTAGTGAATTAAATTTATTGAATGGTAATTGAATATTCAAGTGGTCCAAATGTTAATAAAATCATATAATTTTTATACAAGGTAAAAATTTGAAGGAAGCAAGACGAATTGGGTCGGATTGCAACGTTAAAGGTGAGTTAATCTCACTCAGTGAACTTAAATTTAAAGTTAAATGATTAAATTTAAATAATTGTTTGAGTGGTTGAATTGATTAATGTGCTGTAGTATGGTATATTTTGGGATTGATAATTACATTGTGCTAACGTCTATGGATGCAGGGAAAACAGGTTGGAGGGATCCAACCGGGTCCCTCAACATTTATTTAAAATTATTTAATACCCTCTGTGTGATTATGTGATATTCTTTGATGAACTTTATTGAAATATTGAATGCTATGGTTCGATTGAATATAATTGTTTATAATGAACTATCAACAATATACATAAATTGGATTTTGGAAGGAAAATAAAAAAAGTAATTTGTAAGAAAATAATTATAGAAAATTTGAATAAGTTTAAGAATGAATGGAAAAAAAAGAGAAATAAAGTGACTTTAAAAATTTAATAAATAAATCTAGAGTATGGGAAGGAAAATTTACATAAACAGGAAATCAATGAAACTTAAACTTCAAGGTTATTGTTTAAAAGAACAAAACATTTATTTTAAATTTAGGGTTTAAATTATTTAAGAAGAATAAAGAAGAAATTGGGAATAACCTGTAATTTGTATATTTCAGCTAAAGGACTTAAAAAATCAAACTGGAAATAATAAAGTCCATAATTTATGAATTTTGAAATGAACTGATAAGTAAAGAAATTTATTTCAAATGGAATAAATTGGGAATCAATTTGGAAAATTGATTTAAGTGATTGAGATTGAAAATGTCTCTCTGAATAACAGAGTACGTTTTCAAAGTAAATTTTTAAATATAAGTTAAAAGTTTAAAAGTTGTTTTAAAAGGCAAGTTTTGGAAAATTTCTTATATCTAATATATTTAAATTCTAAAGTAAGTATTTTCTCTTAATCTATTATAATAGTAATTATTTAAAGAATGACTTAATATTATGTTTTTAAAAGTATAAATCTAGTTTTATATTTATTAAGTAACCGTATGTTCAAAATTTCATATAGTACGTATTTTTAACAAATCATTAAAGTAGTTTTAAAGTAAATAATTTAAAGTATATTTCAAAGTAGTGTGTTTTAAATTATTTTAAAATCTAGTTTCGTGCTTGGTGATTTCAGAGGGATAGTAAATATTTGGGTAGTTTATTCTGAAAAGAAAGATGGTTTTGAAACTGTTTTCAAAGGATTGAAAATAGAAATATATCTGGTGAAGATATTTTTTTGAAGTAAATAAATAATTTGGAAAATTATTTATTGTTTGATGGATGTTTGTGAATAGAAATTGATAGTTAAATAACCGACTATCAACATTGGACAGTGCGTTGATCGTTTCGAAGAGACCGGGATCGAGATTTATTTCTCGAAAACCACTTCGATCCGGTTTGTACGATTCGTGAAAACGATTTTGGATTCGAAGATGGAGCAGTGAAGTACAAGGGCTAGTCGCTACTAATCCTGAGGATATTTCCAAAATGGATGTAGTAGGAATAGTGCCTTCGGTTCCGTTCGAACCCGGGACGGACTTGTATGGATGAATGCTTGCGAAACATCGTCAGGTGGACGATGGGCATTCTAAGGAATATATTCTAAAAAGGTAACGCTTAGCCTCAAGCCTCATCAAATGGGAATGACTGAAAATCAGGGGTTATGCAGCAAGGCTAGGTGGGTAGCACCCAAGCAGGGTGAGGTCATTCAAGTCTAGATGTCCCTTTTTATTTCGGCTTAGTGGTGCGGTTGCTGATCCCAACCGCGGGGTGATCTCACTCGGGACTGTCCACTAAGGGATGGTTCCGGCCTTGTGTTGCAGGGGAGCGGGCGTACTCCTCGGTACAGTGATCTAGGCCCCGTACTGTGACAGGTGGTACCCTAGTGCCTAGTCATTAGTTGGAAATTCATTCTCCCTACGAGCCTTGTACGAGTTTTGTTTGTATTACCCACTCTGTGGCTAGTAGCTGGAATTTAATCATGTAACAATTTCGGCTATTTTATAAGTATTTGTATATAGACCCTATTATAATATCAGAGGATTTCTATAAAAATTGTTTTAGCTATCATAAGGTAAAAACCCGACATGTTTATTTATGGCGTGGTCTTACGAGATGCTTTTGTTTTCAAAGGATTTTTGAAACTTTAATAGTCAATTGAGTGTGATTTTCTCACGCTGGGTTTCCAGACTGACTCGGGTGTTATCTAACTATAATGCTCGGGTCAGACCGAGTATTATAGGATACAGGATATGATGCTGTGGAGCTCAGGAGTCGAGCAGGAGAGCGATACGTACTTCCGTACTTATATATATATATTCCGCTGTATTGAGTTGCTATGTATCCATTTGTATGATACTGATGTTGAGCTGTGATTGATGTACTCTGATGATGTAATATGTAAACAGATGTATTTACTTTTTGAGTAAATTTTATTTATTTATTTATTTCTCGATTATATTTTATTCCGCTGCGATGGTTAGATTCTGATGTTGATTTTGTTTTCTCTTCTTCTACCTCTTCTTCTTTAACCCAAATGGTTCGTATTTCTGTACATCTTGAGTTGATTTTGGTAGAATAGTATGAACTCAAGGGGTACGGATTTGCGGGTCATTACAATATACGACTAATATAGCGTGAAAGCAAGCTCCAAATGCGAAGCAATGCGCAATCTGCACCTACTATACTCAACAACAATGAGAAACATGGATATATGAAAGTAATATCAATATACAACATGTATCACTATAACAACTACATATGCCAATATAGCAAATGCAACAAAAGCAACAAATCTAACCATCATTCGACTAACATCCATAACCAAATCAATACGCTTTCCCTTCTCATTAATATTCATTGAATTGGTTTTCCAATTTAAATCACATTTGATTCATTAACATTGGATGTTTTTACTAACGTTTATTTACTCATATTCAGTTAGTTTACATTCACAAATTCATTTTCAAGTTGGTTTACTTCCACATTCAAATCAAATCTATTTAGATTTACTTACTTCCAATTTGAATTCAATGATTTTAGCTTTCAGTTTCATTAATTCAGTTTCATGTGGATTTCTATACAATCAACTAACAACCAACGTGTAACCAACTTAACCAAATTTATTTAATTCGCTTACATTCATTCAATTTGATTTAATGAATTAACACTTACATTCATTATTCTATATCAATTCATTTCCATTCAATTGATTAATATTCAATCCATTTATTAATCCAATTGTTAATTCATTTAACAATTAAGGCGTAACAACCCGAAATTTTCGAAGCCGAAAATTCTAGATAGTTATGAAAGAAAGAAGAAAGAGATAGAAGAAGAAGAACAGAAACACCCAACATCTCACATTCACAGCGGATAAAATATAATAAATAATAACAGTTTACAAAAGAATATTATAACTATCGGTTACATTTAATATACATCAGAGTTTCACATAATATACAGTCACTGAATATTTACAATTATCATGACTCAGATTAACAATAATATAAATACAGCGGATATACTCTATACGATATTGTCTCCAGCTCGCCTCCTGAGCTTCAGAACTTACCTACCTGAAAATCTGCAATACTCGATCTGGCCTTGAGAATTACTCCAAAGTAACACCCGGATCAGGCTGGAAACCAGCGTGAGTAAACCCAAGTAACATGAAATACCAAAGCAATCAACTTATATAAACCCGGGGTAACAAATATCAATTTAACAAATTTAAATTTTCTATAGACTACACTTATTCCACACATCAATTTCTAAGTATCAAAATTAGATAAAATAATCAAATTTACTTAAATCATTTCATTCCAACCTATTGATTTCACAATTCAATTTATAAAAAAAATCGAAGTGGTTTCGGGTATTTCCCAATACCCCGACCCCGGTTTCTTCGAAACTCATGTTATCCTAATCCAAGTTATTCAAATGAAATTCACAACATTTCATATTAGAGGTATCAACTCATTCAAAACATCCAATACCATTCAATCATCCATAAGCGAAGCTTAATCACATACAAACCAATTCAATTGATTTAAACGAAATTTCAAACCTCAATCACTTAGATTCTTTCATTTAACGTTAATTAATTCCAAATCAATTAATTGGTCAACCCATCCTTACCTTAACTAATAACCCTGAATTAATTATTTACTTATTTTCAATTAAATTCAAGTAATTATCTTTAAATCAATCTCACGTTATTAATTATCCTTAATTCCCAATCAATAAGTAATCCTAATTGCTTCATAAATTAATTAACAATATTAATAACATTAATCCTTAATTACTTATATTAATTAACTTCTCATAAGCCACTTATATTGATTTATTTTCTTAACTAATCAATCTCTATTTGCATCATTAATTATATAAATTAATGATTTCTCATTTACCTTTCAATTTATTCAAAATCTGATTCAGTTACTCTTTTAATAATGGAAGCTTAAAGGAATTTAAAACCAATTTATTTTTAAATTCAGTTCGATTTAAAATTGCGCTTTAACATTCAAGTTATTTAAACACTTAATATTTTAAAACCTTATTTGTTAGATTTAACTTGGATTTAGAACCTGTTTTAAATCTCTACTTTACAATTTAACTCCAGTCTTTAAATATCCCTTTTATTTCTTTCCAATTCATTTTTAGTTTATTCTATAATTATTTCGTTTCAAAATTTTAGTCTTATATTTCTTTCAAAAATCCAATCTTATATATCTCGATAACTCAGGGTATCAAAATATCCAAGCAACCCACAACATTTAAGTCATCCAATTATCAAAAATATTCATCATAGAATATCAAACATTCCTGTATATACTATATGTTACTATATAATATAGCACATCGATTCAATTCAACCATTCAACCAAATTCGTAAATTTAACCATTAAATTTAAATAAAAATCCAACAGAGGGAGATTTACTCATCTTTGATTTTTGTTTGGCAATCCAATTCCATCCCAACCATCTCTACCCGATTTGAACCTTATATAAACATTGTAGGGTTTTATTAATATTTGTAATAACCAAACAATCCATTAATTTAATTTAACAAATTTTTCCTTAAATAGTTCCTTAGCAACTAAATAATTTAAATATGTTAATTTAAAACAGGCTGCTAAAAAGTATTTGCTATAGTTATCTATATACACATATATTTAAAAATAGAATCACGGTTCAAAAGATGATTATACATAAATTTACACTTCAAAATTTCTATATATATAATTTTCCAAAGCCTTCCTATATAAAATAACTTTCTATCTTAAACTTCGTATATATTTCATTCCATATTTATTTGATTTAATTTCAAAAATAGAACAGCCTATACTTTACAGTAATAAAAGTATCATCGTTTCTTTTTTTTCTTTTTTTCCCCATTACTAGGCACACATACAGAACAAAGTAAAATTCTAATATATAGCATTATCAATCATCTCTATTCTATGGACCGAGTCTGCTAGAAAACAAATAATTTCAAAACCGTGCAAGAGAAGACAACTACTTACAAACTAGGCATGTTAACAAGGTTGAGTTTCATTTTCAGTTCATCAATCTTGTTTCACCCATATAATAACTGCATCTCAAAGCATCCACTTAATCCATGCTATAATTTATATTTTTATTTGAGTAGAACCAAATCACTATGTTTCAAGGGCAAATTTGGATCACAAGACATTTAAAATTTTCAAGTCTGTCAAAATCTCAATTGTTTGGAGGAACAAGAAATTTAATTTAACATGCTGCAATCGCTAATGTAATCAATTAAGAACCAGATCCACATAAAAACAGAAGGCGCAATAAAGTAACCCCAAACATGAGACTTGATTACGTATTAAAGAAACTAGCAGGGTCCATAAATTAACGATGATAAAAAAAATGAAGGTGATAAGAAATAGATTCCATATTAGAAGAAATACTACTACGAATAGTATAAGTCCAGAATCAATTACTCAGAAACCCCATACGGAAGATAAATAAGGGTTTTAAACTCACCTTGCCGTCGCCGCACCACCCCCTCAAGTCGCGACTACCTCGAACGCGACTGCAAAACTTCCTACCCCTGCGCACCGAAACCTAGCTCTCGCGACAGCTTCCATCATCGTCGCGGCATTGAAAATTGGAAACGAGGAAGCGGGCCTCGAACGATTCATGCACGCGCAACTTCCCCCGGCCATGATTTCATAATTCCCTTTTTTTTTATGAACGAATTGATCCGTTTCAACACTGGGAAGGGATGAACGAATATATGGAGGGAGAGAAGGAACATTTGGTCATTTTATTTTTATTATTTTTCATTCGGTCGCCATTTTTTTTGAATTCGTTTTCGATTCTGGGAATAAAAGAAAGGGCACGATTTTAAGCAGAAAAAGAGGCGTGTTTGGGAAGGAAGGAATGGCTTCTAGAGTACGCTTGATTATTTATAAAGATAACTTTGACTAGTTGACTTCCAATTTTATATAACTTCCACAACGTCTCGCTAAATGCCATCTAAAATTTCGAGCTCCTTTTAAGGAATGCCGCTAGGCGATTATAAGGTTTTACCCGCATTCCGAACACAATAGAACGTGTTTCGGAAGCTAATTCGATCATATGCGCGAGTTACGAAAATAAACGATCGATTTTAAATTAGATCGATTAAATAGTTCTACGCATTTCGAACTGCCCGGGTCAAACAACAACTCCGATTGCTACGAAAATTGAAATCCGATAATAACCAACTATTTCGGATCCAATGGAACTAGTTTCATCGAATTTCGAGACGGTGCCTCGGAAGGCTATTTTTAAATTCCAATTTAAACGATATATTATTAAAACTGAACAAATTACCTTTAAATTAAATTTCAACCATTCTATTATCGTCAGTATTATCATTATAAATTTTATAAGCCTTAAAATTATTTAAATAGACTTAGAAAATTTCAGATTCAACAATTTACCCAATTTCAATTATTAAATTCAACATTTAAACTATATAATTCGAAATTTTAATTACCAAGTAAATATTGATATCTTGAATTCAAGTTAAAATTAACCTTTAAATATTTAAAATCAATTAATTATTCCAATTTAGATTGTTAGAAATTACGGGTCGTCACATTCCTCCCCCCTTAAAAGAATTTCGTCCCCGAAATTATTAATTAGGAAGAATGAACTAATACCCGTTTACCCTTCCCCCAAAACCAACAGTTTTAACAACATCCTACCAACTATCCTTTATTAAAACCCCTTATCACATCAACCAACTTCCGAAAACCTTCTATAGTTTCAATCAATATCCTTTTTCTCAATCGTTCAAAATTCAATTTAAAACTAAATTTAGAATTATCCAAATTATCTCAAAAAATTTCTAACTCTCTAAATTCCCAAATTTTGCCAGCGTCTCCTTTACGCGGCTAGCACGGTACTACTACAAAAGGCCCCTACGGGCTCCCAAATACCAAAAGAAAACAAAAGCCAAGTGGCTACATCCAAAAACCCAATCCAAATTCATACAGAAATTAAAATACATACCTTTTTGTCGGGCAATTCACATTTATCTTTTGGAATCAAATCCAATTTTCTTTTCCTCTTTTTAATAACTGCATATCTTGTTTAGCAACAATACTCAATCGTAACTTTACAAATCATTTTATACATTCTCTTTTATAGGTTTCCATATTTACTTCTATTCAAATTCGTTTTTTCCCGTTTTAATATGAATTCAACCTATTTCAATTTTGAATGTTAAATTTTATTTTCCATTTTACCGAATCTTATTGGTTCCATCTACTAATCTATTTCAGTTTCACATTTAAAATCGTTTAATTGCTTAACAAAAATTTTCCCAAAAATTTTCAAAAATTTTCTAACTCCCAAAATTTTGGAAAATTTTTGGCAGAGTCTCCTTCGTACGGAGGAGGCTTTTGCAATTTGACAAGAGATATAAATATATATTCATCGACCCACCCGGTCAGAAAAATCAGAAACAGTTCACATTTCCTATCTTATTGAGTAGGCGTACCTTATTTAGCATTTTAAGCAAGCAGCTTATTAATTTAAGCAATTAGCGTAATCCAAACCAGCCAAACGGCCTCCAGGTACCTGTACTTACTCAATTTAAATATGTAAGTGCCATATATGGAGAATTTATTAACATTCTACTTACTTTCAATAGCTAAACATATATATTACTAAACACCCAGCACCAAACACATCCCATAAATAATTTACATGCTTTAAAGCTAATTCAATTTCTTTTCAACCAATTCATGTGTCGATTCATTTAAGTTTTAATGGTTCACAACTCAATTTCTGATATTCCATCGATTATAATTCAAACAAGCTCGTATTCACTTCAAATGATTCAGAACCAATTTTATTTAATCCCCATTAACTCACAGGAATTTAATCACTTTTGTTTATGCCAAACGACAATCATTGTTATGCAATTTCGGCGATATTCGCTTAATAAAGTATCTATTTTAATTTATAACTATCTTAAATTAATTTTCAACTCATTTCATATTTAATTCCATTTCATTTTTAATTTATTCACCCACCATTCATTAGCTCGACATATTTCATCCTTGTATACTACTAGCCATTCCCAAATTAATTCAATCCAAGCTTTTATTTATTGGGCTTTCACTCTTATTCGAAGCCAAACTTCCATAAATTTTAAAATTAAGTGAATTTTCTTTAATTTATTCCAACATCAGACTTAAGTTTACTTCTATTTGATTCACATTTAATCAAATTCCATTAAATTCAATTAGCCCATGCATTTAAATTTTAACTTTAATTCATCTTCTCAATTTATCAAAATAATATCCAAGCACATACTGAACTCATTTATTCTTCAAATTAATTTACCACCAAATTTAAGTTCAGTCTGATAATGCAATTCCAATTACAACTTTGATTTAGTTTTTATTTAATCATACTTCATCTATTTATTTTATTTTAAATTCGATTAACCCCTTTTAAATTTTTAATTTACTTACTTAATTCATTTTCGAATTGATTCCATTAATACAAAGCCATTCTCGAACTATTTCTACTCATCTGGATTTTATTTGCAACTCAAACCATTTCTATTACAATTCTCTTCCATCATATCCAATTTACTTACAAATTTCATTAAATATTATTCACATCACACTTGAATTTTATTTGTAATTCAAACCATCTTATTTTCAATCCAACTTTATTTTATTTTTATTTTACAAAATCTCTTCTTATTTATTTCATTATCAAATCCAAGTCGAATTCTATTTACAATTTGAATTCATTGTCGAACCCATTATCACTTACAACCCATTTGTTTACCCAAGTTAAATTTTGTTAGTATACACAACCAAATAATTATTTAGCCAATTAGTTTACCTTTGACTTCTAAATCAATGTTCGATTTTAATTACAAATTCACTTCATTAAAATTCCAGTCTGGATTTCCTTTTTATTTTCCCAAAATTCCAACACCTTATTTAAAATTTTAGAAATGCTTTTAAATTTACATCATACTTGATAAAATAGCTCTTTATAAAAATACTTTTATAACTCGATGTCTCAACCAGTCCATCCTTGTTCTCATAGAAATTCAATCATACGTTGATAAGGCGTAGGACTGAAAATCTATAAGTACTTGGTAAATCCGTTTCAACACCCAGTGACAATATTTGGAAAAAAAGTTATTGAAAATATAGAAAACAGTTTGTGAAAATAGAGAAAATATCTTTGGTGTGAATGCTCTGAGAATCATCACCACTATCCATGGTCACAGTTACACTCCAGGGTTACGTTGTCGTCGCAGCAAAAGTCCATGTAACTGCAGGCTCTCCGCGGCCTCTCGATCACGCCATGGATCCTACACAACTCACAGTTACATCCAGGGTTACGTTGCCATCGCAGCAAAAGTCCATGTAACTGCAGGCTCTCCGCGGCCTCTGATTTTCGCTGTCGAAATGCAACTTCTCCACTCCTACATAGGTCGCAGTCTGCCGATATAAAATCAACTGCAGACTGTTGGCTCTCAGCGGCACACATGATTTCCGCTATGTTATACCATAGGTCGCAGTCTAACGATATAAAATCAAACATAGACTGTTGGCTCTCAACGGCACACACGACTTCCGCTATGGTATACACTACTCATAATCCTCAGGAACTAGTTTTGTCCCGACTCCTCACAGGATCACTTTAGAATCCCCTTTGGGGCTTAAGGCAGCACCACCCAATGGCACTCCTGAGAAGTCCATTTCAAGGGAGCGCCTTTTTCCCCAGAGCCATCATCAAAACACTTTATACTATACATATAGTATCTTCAAATCATACACCTAGTTTGATTTCATTTAAGGCTCCTTTACACAAAAATCGATTATTTCAAAATCGATAATTCTCAAACTAGGCTTTCCAAATTCAAAGGTTCCCAAAACCTTTTTCTCAAAATCCTCATAAGACCCTTTATATATATATTCTAATATATATAACTTTCAAAAATTTGGATCATTTCAATCTCATATAAAACTCCCTTTTATACTTCAAACATGTTCAAAAATCCTTTTCTTCCAGCAATAGATTCAACAATGGAAGATTCGTCTTATATAACAAAGATATATAACCTTGTTTGTCCAAAATCAAATATTCAAATTTGATTACTTTTTCCAAGATCAATTTCTTTTCTAATCACATTTCCTTTAATTCCCATTGAATTGTCACTTCAATTCTTACCTCAGTCGGGTATTTAAACCAATTAACAGTTTGAACTCCGACCAGTTTTAGTAAATAGCTTAAAATTTTTAAAAATGGATAAGTAGTTGAAAATAATTATTAATTCACCAAATAGCTATAAAATTATTAACTAATTGTAAAATAGTCGAAAACTAATTGAATAGCTTCAAAGATTCCAAATAATTGCAAAATAGTTGTAAAATAGAAATTAGTTTGTGAAATAGTTGAAAAGTTGTAATTAGTTTAAGAAACAGTTGAAAGATGGTTAAATAGCTCCAAAAATAATGGTAAAACAAATATAAAATAAGTTAGCTTTAAGAAAGAAAAGTTGTATATATTTAATAGTTTAGAAAAATAAGTTTAAATCAAAACAATTTATATTGAAAATAGTTAAGAACCAACTGTTCACTTCCCCAACAATTCAATTTAAATCACCATTTAAATTGACCCAATTCCAATTCAAATAACTCCAAATTCCATTGGAATTGATTAATTCCCAATTCAAGTTGAATCAATCTTGATTCCTTCCCAAATTTAAATCAAATTCTAGTTGATTTTAGTCTTGTTCAATTTTAATTATAATCTCATATTATTCCAATCAATTTGAATTATTATCAATTGAACCCATTTCAAATTCAAATCATTTCAATATAATCCAATTTAATTTCCCATTTAAATTCTTAATCCTATACGTCTTCAATCACCAATCCAATTAATTCAAACCAAATTCAATTTTGAACTAATTCAATTTCAATCTTGAATTTAAACTATCTCGAATTATATCAATTCGAGTTAAATTTTCAAAGGTTGGTTTACCCATTTAAACCAAATTAACCTTTATTACAAGTTTTAATCAGTTTAATTTCTGAAGTTCAATTCTCAAAATTCCATTATAAATTATCTTAACTACATATTTCAATGTTCAAATAAGAATTCAATACAATTTTATTTTAAAATTTTAATTTATTATTCAATTTAATCTTCCAGTTTGAAGCCAGTTCTTAAACAAGTTTATTTTACAATTCAATTATTCAAATTTATTTTATTTATACAATATGTAACAACCCGGTATTTCGCATTGATTTATAATCGACTTAAATGATTAATATTATTGCAAATTTCCTTCTGAAGTTTTAAATTTTTAATTTTTAAATTGATTTATAAATTGTTAAAAGAAATTCTTAAAAATAAAATAAAATAAAATTTGTGATTATCGGCCATTTATTTTTGAATGTCGTTCGACCCTCCCCCATTTTCTCTTTTCATTTTCGAACCCATCCCCTTTTTCATTTTTCGAACCCTAATTAAAACAACACGCGAAGAAAGAATATAAATGGCGGCCACGTTAGTTCCTTCGTTCGATCGTTCGTCTCCAAAATTAGGGCATGGGGATCGAAGGCTATGGCTTCAGGGGTTCGAACTCCGCTCGAATCAATCTTCAGAAGCTAGGGCTTCTCTGTTGATTGATTCTCGTGCTTGGCTTCAATTCGTCGACTAGGTGAGATTACTCACATCTAATTCAACTTAGCAATATGTTTTGCGTTTGATTTGGGTTCGTTGTTGATGCTTTCTCTGATTTTACATATTCGTGTATATTTGGTTACTTGGTTAACTCGGCTTTGAATTTGGACTGTTCAATATCTCGTGACCATCACGATTTCGATTTTTTTTTGTGACTTCAGTCACTTGATTTTGGGGACTTTTGTTTGGTGGACCATACTATGCTTCAACTTGATTTTTAAATCAAAATAGATTTGGTTCGATTTTTGGGCACTGACTTCGTTTCTCTGTTGTTCCCTTTTGTTGATGGTGCTTTGAGACTGTTGCATTTGTTTCTTTTTGGTTTGATTCGAGACTGCATCGAATTAATTCTGTGCATCCATTTGTTGTTTGAATGTATCACTTGGCTTCAAGTTGTTGATGCATTTATGTGTGAGTTGCGCATCCTTATGCTTCTGACCTTAATGTTGTGCATGTTTATTTTGCCCATATGCACACTGTACAATTGCATGTATGTTGTAATTTTTGTGCACTTGGTTTGTGATTCAAATCCATTGCTTTCACGACCCACTGCTACAATATGCATTTATTACACTTCTTTTTCATGCAACACATTTGTAGTTGAAGTATCCTTCGAGTTTGATCCTCCTGTAGCTTATTTTGATATAACCATTGCATTGAAAATATTTTCTACTTAATCATGATGTCTAGTTGACACTTGAGTTTCGTTGATGATTGTGCACTGCTTCAATTTGTATCTGCAGTTGTTTACTTGACATTTACTGCATTAGTTTGCAAATTGTGTTGAAGTTACCTGACTTCAACATCTTTGGACATTTGATTTACTAGCTGCCTTGACTGAGTTCACTGTGTTCACAGTGTTGCTCTTTGTACCTTGCTGATCCACTGGTATATGTGTTGGTTCAACATTTTATTGGTTGCTTGGGTATGGAACTGTTTTATCCTGTAGCTTCATACTGCCACCTCTATTTTATTCTGTAGCTCCTTACTGTCATCTCTTCTTTATCTTGTAGTCTCTTGTAGGAGATCTCGGTCCTACTATTCCAATTGGTAGGCCTTGAACTTGGTTGATTGGTTTGAGCTGAGTATTTTGATTTATATTCAGTGTCATTTGTATTAATCTGGAGTTGTTGGTTGCATTCAGTCATTTGAGTCTTGTGGTCTTTGTCATCTTCTCTTGCATATTGTTCATTTTTGTAGTTTGGTCCGGCCTTCATGCAGTTGCACTACCTCGGGTTCAAGTGGTTGCCATTCACTTTAACTCAGTTGTAATTTATCCCTTTGCTTCAATTATAGATGTCTGGACTTTTATATGTGCACTCATTATCACTTGCTGTTGGAAATTTTATTGCTCCACCATACTATAGTATTTTCATTTAGTATCCTTGCATTGCCCAGTTTCGCAGTTGCATCCCATATATGTGTTTCCACCTGAGCAGCATTGTATTGGGTTCATGTAGTATTGGGGCCTTACATCTTGCTGTTCATTAGTAGTTCACTAGCTGTCTTGGAATTTCATGTCATTTATGTGTGTTCATGAAGGTTTACATCGACTGTTTTGTTTGGGGGTCTTGTGGCACTGCTTACAGTCGTGTTACATTGAGTTATCATGTTGTCACCTCTACTTGCATACTTAGCTTGTTGCCTTGAGTACATATATATGTACTGCATTGCAGTTATGATGGACTCTTGTATATCACCTATGTTGACTTCGTCCTTGATGCTGTTATGTGATTCCCCGACTTTGTATTATCTTCGGCCAGCACTCGTATCAAACTGCTGTTTCATATTGGGAAAGCATTATAGTTTATTTGTGCTGGTGTCGTGATTTTAAATATATTTCACCTGTGTTGAACCCGTATTTTTATTTTGGGTTTGACCATGTGCCCGGTTGTGTACATCATCACTATAGTGGCAAGGCAGTGCACGCAAGCGTGAACTGCAGCCACACGGTATTGAGTTTTTGGGTACGACATCACTATAGTGGCAAGGCAGTGCACGCAAGCGTGAACTGCAGCCACACGGTATGGTTTTGTGATATTCTATTTTGTTTTGATTTATTAATCTTTTGCGTAGTTCATGTGCTGTAGTGGCGAGGCAGTACACGCGTGCGTGTACTGCAGCCCTACTCATCTTAATGTTTTAATTGATATTCCAATGGTTTGAACTGTTTTGTTTATTTCAATTCAATGTTCTGAATTGCATTCTGATTTGGTTTAATTACTATCGTCTATTCATTATTTAATTATTATTGCTTCTGTGCATTAATAACTGAGTTTGAATTAGACTGACCCGAGTATTATTTTCTTTTGAATTTAATACTCGGGTCAGACCGAGTATTTCAGGTTGTAGATATTCTGCTTTGGGTTGCTGCTAGAGCTATGAAGTTCTTTCATATCTTTTGGAGTAGTCGTCGTTATTTGTAGTAGTCTGTAAAATTGTATTGGAAGATATGTGTTATGTATATTAAATACGTTAATGTACTTGTATATGTAACTTCCTTAGTCGACTGTTGTAGTTGTATCACATGTACCGTGTGAATGTATTGTAACTGACATCAGTTATTATATATATATGAGACTTTCTGTTTCATCTGTGTTCCGCATTTATATTATCTGTGTTGTTATTTTATATTTACTGTTCTAAACTATTACGAACCATCGTAGTTCGTTTTATACTGGAATTGGGGTATGTCGATGGGAGAAAATAAATCAGAGATGAAAAATGAAAGAATATATATATTTATATATCACTCCTATCGAGATAACCAATACTAGTGTAAGGCCAACTATTGATGGCCGCTCCTCAACAGCCTTATTCTCCGTGCTAGTTGACAGCACTACACCGTAGTGTTCTTGGCTAGCGTGGGTATAGAGGTGGGGCGTCACAGCTTGGTATCGGAGCCTGGGGTTTAGAACAAATATAAAACATAACTTAGATAGTACATGCGTTACAACTATTTGTCGATGTTTTATTTCACATCTTTGTCTTAAGATTATCTTTGATTGTTAGGAATGAATTCCTAACGCTTATTCGTGAGCATTGCTGCTATTCTCTATCGCACTTGCTCACTTGAGTTTACACTTCTAAGTATCAGTGTATATATGCTCTACCAAGTTGCATATTGCTGCAACTAGTACCCCCTTCGATTTGAACTCGCATTGTTTATTCGAACTGCTATCTATAGGCATTCTTATCTCTGATTCGTGTACTTAATGCAGTTTCCATACAATTGGGTTTTGGGTATCAATCTTTGAGACAAATTGCATTCCAATTGTCGACTCTGTCTGTTTATCCATGGTTTGTTGGTTTTCATGTGCCTCTCTCTGATAGTTTTAAAATTTCTTTGGTATTAAAGAAATTGTCTTGGTCTTTGCCTTGTCGATATCGACGTTGACTTGACTTTTACTTTTGCTAAAGTCATTCAAGCATTTATACTCGTTCTGCTTTGTTTTTCCAATTGTTGATCGGTTCTTCTTTTCCGGTTAGTTGCTATCACCTTTGTCGACTTTGATAACTTCTATTTCAGGAATTTTGGGTATTCCTACTTTGATGGATTTGGAATCGAATTCTTTGTATTTTATTCACGTCTTCGAATGTGAATCTTAGTGAATTGATTTGGTTTTCAAATTTAATCGATTCTTGATTATTTCCCGATTTGTTGCTATCATTTATTAGCAACTTTGATGACCTTTTCTTCGGGATTTTTGTGAACATACCTTTCGATGAATCCGGTATCGATTTCTTTGGATTCTATTCACGTCTTCGTATGTGAATTCTTGTGATTGATTGTTTCTACAATCATTTTTGTGATTTGTCACTTTAAAAATATAAAGGTTTCAATACTAGTAGTAAATATCAAAAACTCTTTTATCAAAATGTTTTCAACTCTATTTTCAATACCAAACTCGTTTTTGAAACTGTTTTTCAATCTATTAGTATATACAAATCTTTATTTCACTCGTATGAGAAATCTAATTAAACGACTTAGTAAAACGAGTGGTATATAACGCTTGCGTTTACTTCGCCGGTTAATTGTTGGACTTGTTCGATTGAACCTCTAGTGACAAATTTTATTAGTGAAGATTTACAGTTTGTTCGTAAATATTTAAGTTAAGCAAGTGGTTATGGGACATGAAGCTAAACTTTTATATTTACTAGCTTAGTGTAATTGACACTTCTCGTTGATCATGACGATCATTTTTACGGTTAGACTAGGCCTCATCGGTGTGATTTCGTCTCACACATATCTCTTGGGCTTTGAGGATTGTCTAGACACCACTTGTGTGATTTCATTCACACATACTTTTCTTTTGATTGTGAGGTTAGACTAGACACCACTTGTGTGATTCCACTCACACATACCTCTTTTGATTTTTTGGTTAGTCTGGACCTCAATCTGTGTGATTTCGACTCACACATGTGGGGTAGCGCCCCACGGTCTTCGGGCCATTCGTGTGTCAAAATTAATGGCTTGCAACCATGAGATAGCGTCTCGTTATGCGTTGCACGTGTTGATGATTTTTCATGCTCGCGTGTAGGTGAGATTCCGTGCTCCCGTTCTCGCTTTGCGTTGCACGTGTTGATGATTTTTCATGCTCGCGGGTAGGTGAGATTCTGTGCTCCCGTTCTCGCTTTGCGTTGCATGTGTTGATGATTTTTCATGCTCACGTGTAGGTGAGATTCCGTGCTCCCGTTCTCGCTTTGCGTTGCCCGTGTTGGTGATTTTCATGCTCACGTGTAGGTGAGATTCTGTGCTCCCGTTCTCGCTTTGCGTTACATGTGTTGATGAATTTTCATGCTCGCGTGTTGGTGAGTTTCCATACTCTCCTTTGAGTTTTCATACTCTGTTCGAGTTTTCATACTCCGTTTGAGTTTTCATACTCCGTTTGAGTTTTCATACTCCGTTTGAGTTTTCATACTCCGTTTGAGTTTTCATACTCCGTTTGAGTACTCCGTTTGAGTTTTCATGCTCTGTTTGAGTTTTCATACTCCGTTTGAGTTTTCATGCTCTGTTCGAGTTTTCATACTCCGTTTGAGTTTTCATACTCCGTTTGAGTTTTCATACTCCGTTTGAGTTTTCATACTCCGTTTGAGTTTTCATACTCCGTTTGAGTTTTCATACTCTGTTCGAGTTTTCATACTCCGGTTCGAGTTTTCATACTCGCGTTCGAGTTTTCATACTCCGGTTCGAGTTTTCATACTCGCGTTCGAGTTCTCATACTCTTAGCTTGTGTTTTCTGGATTTCTTGTGGGGATTTCTAGAATTTGTGCTTCACCAATTTTCGTGATTTCTATTGATAAGTTTTATCAATTCTTGTGCATTGGTGAATTCGTGTTTTATTGACTTGTTACGAATACAAGTTTAGGGTATGATACCCCTTTCTATCTTTGAGAAGATTCTTGTGACTCTTTGGATGAATGAAAATCCACTTGTCGAAGTTGCTACTGACATTGCTATTTTAATCACGTGTTTTAAAAATTTGTTATTCTTCAAAATATTTCAAAATATAAATCAAAATTGTTTTCAAAATCTTTACGATTTGCGCTTTCAAAAGAATGAGGAAGCAAATTAAACGTTTCAGAAAAATCGAGGACTATGACCCCTTTCTTTTACTGATTCGCTTAATTCCGGACTTGTCCGTTTGAGAACGTAAAATGTTATTTATTTAAAATACACAATTTAACACTTTCAAGGAAACGATGAAGTGAATTAAACGATTTAGTAAAACTCGTGGTTATGAGTCATGTACGTTTGCTATTTCGGTTAATTTCGGACTCGTTAATTGAAAAATTTGTAATTTGAAATTTGATTACCGTTGTGGTCATTTCTGATGATCGTTTTGATAATCAGATATTTATTGTTTCTAATTATCTATTGATAATTAGATATTTGAGATTTAATTGTCGTTTGTGATAATTAAATATTTGTGATTTAAGATTGATTTTCGATTTTGATAATCGAATACTTGTTGATTTGATTATCGTTTTTGATAATCGAATATTTGTGATTTGAGATCTCTGAATTATCTATTGATAATTAGATTTTGTTGATAATTTGTGAATTTCCTTTATGAAATTAAAAGATTTCTTTGGCGTTTATATTGTACTACGCCAGTCTACCGACTCAATTTTCTGCTATTCATGACGTTTTCCACGTCTTCCAATTACGGAAATGCCTTTGGGATTTCCGATCTTTATTCTTGAGCCCGGTATTATTGAAGAAATTGAAGTTTCACTAGATTTGACTTTGAGCAAACACGTTCTGGCTTGCTCCTTCATGCTCTTTATGGTGAACTTCATATTCCGAATTTCTTCATCTTGTGATGATATGCTCTTTATGGTTGTTACCTTTTACCCGTTTGTTCCTTATGATTACGAGGACGCAATTTCTTTAAGGAGGGGAGTCTGTAACAACCCGGTATTTCGCATTGATTTATAATCGACTTAAATGATTAATATTATTGCAAATTTCCTTCTGAAGTTTTAAATTTTTAATTTTTAAATTGATTTATAAATTGTTAAAAGAAATTCTTAAAAATAAAATAAAATAAAATTTGTGATTATCGGCCATTTATTTTTGAATGTCGTTCGACCGTCCCCCATTTTCTCTTTTCATTTTCGAACCCATCCCCTTTTTCATTTTTCGAACCCTAATTAAAACAACACGCGAAGAAAGAATATAAATGGCGGCCACGTTAGTTCCTTCGTTCGATCGTTCGTCTCCAAAATTAGGGCATGGGGAACGAAGGCTATGGCTTCAGGGGTTCGAACTCCGCTCGAATCAATCTTCAGAAGCTAGGGCTTCTCTGTTGATTGATTCTCGTGCTTGGCTTCAATTCGTCGACTAGGTGAGATTACTCACATCTAATTCAACTTAGCAATATGTTTTGCGTTTGATTTGGGTTCGTTGTTGATGCTTTCTCTGATTTTACATATTCGTGTATATTTGGTTACTTGGTTAACTCGGCTTTGAATTTGGACTGTTCAATATCTCGTGACCATCACGATTTCGATTTTTTTTTGTGACTTCAGTCACTTGATTTTGGGGACTTTTGTTTGGTGGACCATACTATGCTTCAACTTGATTTTTAAATCAAAATAGATTTGGTTCGATTTTTGGGCACTGACTTCGTTTCTCTGTTGTTCCCTTTTGTTGATGGTGCTTTGAGACTGTTGCATTTGTTTCTTTTTGGTTTGATTCGAGACTGCATCGAATTAATTCTGTGCATCCATTTGTTGTTTGAATGTATCACTTGGCTTCAAGTTGTTGATGCATTTATGTGTGAGTTGCGCATCCTTGTGCTTCTGACCTTAATGTTGTGCATGTTTATTTTGCCCATATGCACACTGTACAGTTGCATGTATGTTGTAATTTTTGTGCACTTGGTTTGTGATTCAAATCCATTGCTTTCACGACCCACTGCTACAATATGCATTTATTACACTTCTTTTTCATGCAACACATTTGTAGTTGAAGTATCCTTCGAGTTTGATCCTCCTGTAGCTTATTTTGATATAACCATTGCATTGAAAATATTTTCTACTTAATCATGATGTCTAGTTGACACTTGAGTTTCGTTGATGATTGTGCACTGCTTCAATTTGTATCTGCAGTTGTTTACTTGACATTTACTGCATTAGTTTGCAAATTGTGTTGAAGTTACCTGACTTCAACATCTTTGGACATTTGATTTACTAGCTGCCTTGACTGAGTTCACTGTGTTCACAGTGTTGCTCTTTGTACCTTGCTGATCCACTGGTATATGTGTTGGTTCAACATTTTATTGGTTGCTTGGGTATGGAACTGTTTTATCCTGTAGCTTCATACTGCCACCTCTATTTTATTCTGTAGCTCCTTACTGTCATCTCTTCTTTATCTTGTAGTCTCTTGTAGGAGATCTCGGTCCTACTATTCCAATTGGTAGGCCTTGAACTTGGTTGATTGGTTTGAGCTGAGTATTTTGATTTATATTCAGTGTCATTTGTATTAATCTGGAGTTGTTGGTTGCATTCAGTCATTTGAGTCTTGTGGTCTTTGTCATCTTCTCTTGCATATTGTTCATTTTTGTAGTTTGGTCCGGCCTTCATGCAGTTGCACTACCTCGGGTTCAAGTGGTTGCCATTCACTTTAACTCAGTTGTAATTTATCCCTTTGCTTCAATTATAGATGTCTGGACTTTTATATGTGCACTCATTATCACTTGCTGTTGGAAATTTTATTGCTCCACCATACTATAGTATTTTCATTTAGTATCCTTGCATTGCCCAGTTTCGCAGTTGCATCCCATATATGTGTTTCCACCTGAGCAGCATTGTATTGGGTTCATGTAGTATTGGGGCCTTACATCTTGCTGTTCATTAGTAGTTCACTAGCTGTCTTGGAATTTCATGTCATTTATGTGTGTTCATGAAGGTTTACATCGACTGTTTTGTTTGGGGGTCTTGTGGCACTGCTTACAGTCGTGTTACATTGAGTTATCATGTTGTCACCTCTACTTGCATACTTAGCTTGTTGCCTTGAGTACATATATATGTACTGCATTGCAGTTATGATGGACTCTTGTATATCACCTATGTTGACTTCGTCCTTGATGCTGTTATGTGATTCCCCGACTTTGTATTATCTTCGGCCAGCACTCGTATCAAACTGCTGTTTCATATTGGGAAAGCATTATAGTTTATTTGTGCTGGTGTCGTGATTTTAAATATATTTCACCTGTGTTGAACCCGTATTTTTATTTTGGGTTTGACCATGTGCCCGGTTGTGTACATCATCACTATAGTGGCAAGGCAGTGCATGCAAGCGTGAACTGCAGCCACACGGTATTGAGTTTTTGGGTACGACATCACTATAGTGGCAAGGCAGTGCACGCAAGCGTGAACTGCAGCCACACGGTATGGTTTTGTGATATTCTATTTTGTTTTGATTTATTAATCTTTTGCGTAGTTCATGTGCTGTAGTGGCGAGGCAGTACACGCGTGCGTGTACTGCAGCCCTACTCATCTTAATGTTTTAATTGATATTCCAATGGTTTGAACTGTTTTGTTTATTTCAATTCAATGTTCTGAATTGCATTCTGATTTGGTTTAATTACTATCGTCTATTCATTATTTAATTATTATTGCTTCTGTGCATTAATAACTGAGTTTGAATTAGACTGACCCGAGTATTATTTTCTTTTGAATTTAATACTCGGGTCAGACCGAGTATTTCAGGTTGTAGATATTCTGCTTTGGGTTGCTGCTAGAGCTATGAAGTTCTTTCATATCTTTTGGAGTAGTCGTCGTTATTTGTAGTAGTCTGTAAAATTGTATTGGAAGATATGTGTTATGTATATTAAATACGTTAATGTACTTGTATATGTAACTTCCTTAGTCGACTGTTGTAGTTGTATCACATGTACCGTGTGAATGTATTGTAACTGACATCAGTTATTATATATATATGAGACTTTCTGTTTCATCTGTGTTCCGCATTTATATTATCTGTGTTGTTATTTTATATTTACTGTTCTAAACTATTACGAACCATCGTAGTTCGTTTTATACTGGAATTGGGGTATGTCGATGGGAGAAAATAAATCAGAGATGAAAAATGAAAGAATATATATATTTATATATCACTCCTATCGAGATAACCAATACTAGTGTAAGGCCAACTATTGATGGCCGCTCCTCAACAGCCTTATTCTCCGTGCTAGTTGACAGCACTACACCGTAGTGTTCTTGGCTAGCGTGGGTATAGAGGTGGGGCGTCACACAATACCATTTGCAATTTAAAGATTTTCACTAACAATAGGATGATATCACCCAATTTATTTAAAAACATCCATCCATTTCAATTTTTAAATCTCAAACCTGTTTTGAGATTACACAAATTCCCAATTCAAATCAACCATTTAACTTTCCAAGTTAAATTCCAATTCCATCTTGAAATTTCCAATTCAGGTTGCTTGTTCTACATTTATTTAACTTTCCCAAAGTTAAATTCAAATTTTACTTAATCCAGTCAACCTCATTCAATCCTTAAACTTCACAATAATACTCTTCCCACTTAAAAACTTATATCACTATGGGCTTTTACATCACACTTCAAGGAAAAATCAAAACTCAACCTCTTAGAGTTTACTTCATTATTTCAAATTATCTTTGATATCATGTATATCCATACATGTATACATACGTATTTCTTGTCCCTTCCAGCCATGTTTTAAAAATTTAAATCATCCTTGATTTTAAATTCAAATCAAACTTCAAACTACCCATTGTTTTCAACAAGTCCCATTTCCCTTTTATACTATTCTTATTTCTATAATTTCAAGATTAAATTCCAGTTTGAATCCCATTTCAAACTTACATTTATTTAAAGCTTTTAAATAATTTAATTCCTGAATCCTAATTTTAGAATTTCATTTTCAATTATTTTAAATTTCGATTTGGTTGTATTTTCGTTTTTATTTCATTAGTTCTAATTCAAGACTTCAATTTGGTTGTATTGTATTACTTCTAAATTTTAATTCCAATAATTTAACAACCAACCACCTTAATATTTATTAGAAGGAAATATTGCTTTATATATCCAAAAATATATGTTTTATATAAAATCATTTAAAATCTTTATATAAGAAAATAACAAGTACGCGCTCATATATATACACTCAACTCATTCTAGAATACTTTGGACTCTGTTTAATGAGTAATCCCCACTAGAGCCAAGGTTCTCTCTTAACCTTTCTGTTCTGATACCAAATGTAACAACCCGAAATTTTCGGAGCCGAAAATTCCAGATAGTTATGAAAGAAAGAAGAAAGAGATAGAAGAAGAAGAACAGAAACACCCAACATCTCACATTCGCAGCGGATAAAATTTAATAAATAATAACAGTTCACAAAAGAATATTATAACTGTCGGTTACATTTAATATACATCAGAGTTTCACATAATATACAGTCACTGAATATTTACAATTATCATGACTCAGATTAACAATAATATAAATACAGCGGATATACTCTATACGATATTGTCTCCAGCTCGCCTCCTGAGCTCCAGAACATACCTACCTGAAAATCTGTAATACTCGGTCTGACCCGAGCATTACACCAATGTAACACCCGGGTCAGGCTGGAAACCAGCGTGAGTAAACCCAAGTAACATGAAATACCAAAGCAATCAACTTATATAAACCCGGGGTAACAAATATCAATTTAACAAATTTAAATTTTCTATAGACTACACTTATTCCACACATCAATTTCTAAGTATCAAAATTAGATAAAATAATCAAATTTACTTAAATCATTTCATTCCAACCTATTGATTTCACAATTCAATTTATAAAAAAAATCGAAGTGGTTTCGGGTATTTCCCAATACCCCGACCCCGGTTTCTTCAAAACTCATGTTATCCTAATCCAAGTTATTCAAATGAAATTCACAACATTTCATATTAGAGGTATCAACTCATTCAAAACATCCAATACCATTCAATCATCCATAAGCGAAGCTTAATCACATACAAACCAATTCAATTGATTTAAACGAAATTTCAAACCTCAATCACTTAGATTCTTTCATTTAACGTTAATTAATTCCAAATCAATTAATTGGTCAACCCATCCTTACCTTAACTAATAACCCTGGATTAATTATTTACTTATTTTCAACTAAATTCAAGTAATTATCTTTAAATCAATCTCACGTTATTAATTATCCTTAATTCCCAATCAATAAGTAATCCTAATTGCTTTATAAATTAATTAACAATATTAATAACATTAATCCTTAATTACTTATATTAATTAACTTCTCATAAGTCACTTATATTGATTTATTTTCTTAACTAATCAATCTCTATTTACATCATTAATTATATAAATTAATGATTTCTCATTTACCTTTCAATTTATTCAAAATCTGATTCAATATCTCTTTTAATAATGGAAGCTTAAAGGAATTTAAAACCAATTTATTTTTAAATTCAATTCGATTTAAAATTGCGCTTTAACATTCAAGTTATGTAAACACTTAATATTTTAAAATCTTATTTGTTAGATTTAACTTGGATTTAGAACCTGTTTTAAATCTCTACTTTACAATTTAACTCCAGTCTTTAAATATCCCTTTTATTTCTTTCCAATTCATTTTTAGTTTATTCTATAATTATTTCGTTTCAAAATTTTAGTCTTATATTTCTTTCAAAAATCCAACCTTATATATCTCGATAACTCAGGGTATCGAAATATCCAAGCAACCTACGGCATTTAAGTCATCCAATTATCAAAAATATTCATCACGGAATATCAAACATTCCTGTATATACTATATGTTACTATATAATATAGCACATCGATTCAATTCAACCATTCAACCAAATTCGAAAATTTAACCATTAAATTTAAATAAAAGTCCAACAGAGGGAGATTTACTCATCTTCGATTTTTGTTTGGCAATCCAATTCCATCCCAACCATCTCTACCCTATTTGAACCTTATATAAACATTGTAGGGTTTTATTAATATTAGTAATAACCAAACAATCCATAATTTAATTTAACAATTTTTCCTTAAATAATTCCTTAGCAACCAAATAATTTAAATAAGTTAATTTAAGACAGGCTGCTAAAAAGTATTTGCTATAGTTATCTATATACACATATATTTAAAAATAGAATCACGGTTCAAAAACTGATTTTACATAAATTTACACTTCAAAATTTCTATATATATAATTTTCCAAAGCCTTCCTATATAAAATAACTTTCTATCTTAAACTTCGTATATATTTCATTCCATATTTATTTGATTTAATTTCAAAAATAGAACAGCCTATACTTTACAGTAATAAAAGTATCATCGTTTCTTTTTTTTCTTTTTTTCCCCATTACTAGGCACACATACAGAACAAAGTAAAATTCTAATATATAGCATTATCAATCATCTCTATTCTATGGACCGAGTCTGCTAGAAAACAAATAATTTCAAAACCGTGCAAGAGAAGACAACTACTTACAAACTAGGCATGTTAACAAGGTTGAGTTTCATTTTCAGTTCATCAATCTTGTTTCACCCATATAATAACTGCATCTCCAAGCATCCACTTAATCCATGCTATAATTTATATTTTTATTTGAGTAGAACCAAATCACTATGTTTCAAGGGCAAATTTGGATCACAAGACATTTAAAATTTTCAAGTCTGTCAAAATCTCAATTGTTTGGAGGAACAAGAAATTTAATTTAACATGCTGCAATCGCTAATGTAATCAATTAAGAACCAGATCCACATAAAAACAGAAGGCGCAATAAAGTAACCCCAAACATGAGACTTGATTACGTATTAAAGAAACTAGCAGGGTCCATAAATTAACGATGATAAAAAAAATGAAGGTGATAAGAAATAGATTCCATATTAGAAGAAATACTACTACGAATAGTATAAGTCCAGAATCAATTACTCAGAAACCCCATACGGAAGATAAATAAGGGTTTTAAACTCACCTTGTCGTCGCCGCACCACCCCCTCAAGTCGCGACTACCTCGAACGCGACTGCAAAACTTCCTACCCCTGCGCACCGAAACCTAGCTCTCGCGACAGCTTCCATCATCGTCGCGGCATTGAAAATTGGAAACGAGGAAGCGGGCCTCGAACGATTCATGCACGCGCAACTTCCCCCGGCCATGATTTCATAATTCCCCTTTTTTTTATGAACGAATTGATCCGTTTCAACACTGGGAAGGGATGAACGAATATATGGAGGGAGAGAAGGAACATTTGGTCATTTTATTTTTATTATTTTTCATTCGGTCGCCATTTTTTTGAATTCGTTTTCGATTCTGGGAATAAAAGAAAGGGCACGATTTTAAGCAGAAAAAGAGGCGTGTTTGGGAAGGAAGGAATGGCTTCTAGAGTACGCTTGATTATTTATAAAGATAACTTTGACTAGTTGACTTCCAATTTTATATAACTTCCACAACGTCTCGCTAAATGCCATCTAAAATTTCGAGCTCCTTTTAAGGAATGCCGCTAGGCGATTATAAGGTTTTACCCGCATTCCGAACACAATAGAACGTGTTTCGGAAGCTAATTCGATCATATGCGCGAGTTACGAAAATAAACGATCGATTTTAAATTAGATCGATTAAATAGTTCTACGCATTTCGAACTGCCCGGGTCAAACAACAACTCCGATTGCTACGAAAATTGAAATCCGATAATAACCAACTATTTCGGATCCAATGGAACTAGTTTCATCGAATTTCGAGACGGTGCCTCGGAATGCTATTTTTAAATTCCAATTTAAACGATATATTATTAAAACTGAACAAATTACCTTTAAATTAAATTTCAACCATTCTATTATCGTCAGTATTATCATTATAAATTTTATAAGCCTTAAAATTATTTAAATAGACTTAGAAAATTTCAGATTCAACAATTTACCCAATTTCAATTATTAAATTCAACATTTAAACTATATAATTCGAAATTTTAATTACCAAGTAAATATTGATATCTTGAATTCAAGTTAAAATTAACCTTTAAATATTTAAAATCAATTAATTATTCCAATTTAGATTGTTAGAAATTACGGGGCGTCACATAAGTTTGAATTTCATTTATATAACTCAAGTCCATATTCATCTAATTCACTTTATTAATTTACTTCGATACCAAAATCAACTTCATTCAACATTACTTAAGTTATATTCCATTTCAAACATCATTTGTTTAACTTAACTTAAATTTCCACTTATAAATCCAACTCCGATTCCAATTCCAGTCCTATTTACTTACAAATTCGAAATGGATTTCAATTTCATTTTCTTGCACTTGCAAATTTTTATTTATTCATTCACAATTTATTTTCCAATTAATAATTGTATTCCAATCATTTTATATAACATTCCAGAGTCTTTTCAATCTTCCAAAACCATTTTTGAAACCAACTCAATTATCCTTTGAATTTCAAAACCCAAACCCAAATTTTCCAAACAACTTCCATTTAAAACAACTTGGCAGCAATCCCTCTTTTGAAAACCCGAAAATGAACACCGATGATGTTGCAATCATCATCGAAATTATTTTCCAGCGACCGAAAAGAGTTTAGCGCTTTCTTTCCTTCAAATTTTTTCTCCAAAACCCTTGAAAATCATTTTAAATCTCAAAAAGGAATTTAATCTTTTTCAAACTGCAAACCTTTCAAAATATTTGCAAATATTCCCTTGGAATTTTACTTCCAATTACAAATCACATTTACAAATCTTTTTCTTATATAATTTCACTATTTTTTCTTTACTTATATAAGATCATTTCACAATTGTAAATCACATTAATTATAATTCAATACTTAATAATTCATTTTCTTATACGATTTATTCTTTTACAATTGTTTCTATTTAGATTATTCAAACATCCTTTAATTAACTTATGTATATTATTACATTTTCAACAACCAAACAATCAATTTATATAAACTTCAATAATTTTTAAAAATTATTCCTTCATATATAAAATATAATCAAGGTAAAATTATTTCCCTTACCCAATTTAAAATGATAACGTGTCAAATTGTTCTATACAAGTGTTTAGAGATCCTTGTCAACAACGTTAATTACTCGTACTGACCAGAATCCATATACCACTCAACAAACCAATCATCACAATATAAAACAATTTTATATTCACTAACAAATACGCGCTCATATCTATTATTACACTCACACTCATTCTAGAGTACTACTGACTCTATCTCAAATGAATAATTCCCAACAGAGCCAAGGTTGTCACTTAACCATAAGCTCTGATACCAAATTGTAACGTTAGCGATTTTTCGTCCACGAAGGTCAACATCAATACGTCCACTGTATCAACTGTCGAGCAATCGAAGGCCGGAAAACTGTACCATTAGAGTTAAAGAAGAGGAAGAAGATTGAAGAAGAAAGAAAGAAGAAGAAAACAGAAACAATAACAGAATCTCACAATCGCAACGGAACAACATATAATAGATAAATAAATATCTTTAAAACAAAGAACTATATCAGCTATTACATTACATCACATCACATTACATTATCATAGTTTACAACAACAAACAGCAAAAAAGAAATACTATATAGTAGTGATATGCCATGTCATCCGGCTTGCTCCTGATCACTACAGCAGCTCCTGTATTCCAGAATGACCTGATAACCTGACTCTTGACTGTCCGTGTAGAAATTGGTGGGCACCCAGAGTTTAGAAAGGAAATAATAAACTCCAGGTCAGTCATGGGACTGGTGTGAGAACTTAAAACAGTTTATCTTTAAAAATAAACAAATAAATTATTTTAAATTAGATTCGCAATGCTTTTTAGAAAATGAGACTACCATAAGGCCTCCCGCACACACATACAATGCAAACGCAGAATCGGGGGAGATTTCTCCTTATGATAGTCAAATCTGCTTGATGCGCAAATTTTCTTTGATATTATTACTATAAGTGCAATGTGTAGGAAAACATTTCGAAAGTAATGATATTAATCTTAGCCAACATAGAAATTCCAAACTATGCCTACTATAGCTACCATCTAAACAGTGGTGACCACCATAAGTAAATGGCAGGTTCTACAACTAAAACCATACAGGGTTTCGTATTGGAGTTTGGATTTCCAGCAAATGGTCAGGCCAAGGAACTTCTCATTGCCACATAGGTACGCCTCTGGAAAGATGCCCTGAGAACCTAACCGGATCTCTACCAACACAAGGCCAGGTTACCCCTAGCTAGGTAACTACTGACACGAATATGCCATCCCCCGGTCGTAACCGACCTAAATCCTGGGATTCACCAACAACCACAAAGTAATAAGTTTGCAGCAACAACAGAGGTTAAATATCAAGGCTCCATACCATAATACCACCTCTATCCAAAAGGAATGACATACACTAAGGGGGAGCTATCCCCTAATAACCTTGCTGCATCTTTCCTGCTTTGACCATTTCCGGGGTGTGAGGTTCGATGAAGTCTTGCCCACAAAGCTACGCTTTATACAAAAGCCACGCTTTGATCAAAAAATGCTCAACAGCACTTCGTATGCCACATTACCAATTTGGGAATATATCACTAGTAACCATCAACTACATAACCTCTGAGCTTGTACATCTCAGAGAAGAGTGTTAAGCTAAGAGAATAAATTCTCCGCCACCAACAGAAATATATTTGATAGAAACCAGCTTTACATCTAAAATTGTAACGTCAGACACACATCCATACAAGTCCATTGTGGGTTCGAACAGAATCGAAGGCACTTTCAAAGAAGCCCTTGCAATCCGGATATTCACTAATCAGGACCGGACTTCCCATCACAAAAGGTGATAAAATCTCTATATCGAAGATCAGCCGATGCAGAGACATTCGACGGTAATCCTTCCGTTTTCAAAAATATCCAGTCTTCAACACCGGTCTTCAAATACTATCCATTACGACATATCATTATTCGGAATGGGATTTATGACACAAAGGTCCTCTCTCGGCTAAACCGAATAACGAGCGCTTATTTTCAAAATAAGTGTAGCATTCAAATTCAAGCAATCATAACAAATACCCGTTTAAAGGTAAATATTGATAGTCGGTTATTTAACTGTCAAGGCCAATAAACAAATATCCAGCACCATAACAATCACTAGGCCCTTTTTATTAATCTTCCATAAATGAATAACTTGCCAGATATTTACTTCAATTTATCTTTAAAAAGATATATCCTCTAAACCATTTCAATTTCTTCATTGGAAAACATTTCCATACTTATTTAATAATATGTAATTCACAAATCTATTTATTTTCAATACTTGGAAAATATTCAATATACTTAAAACACGATTAAGTATATATTTCATTCTTTAAGGAAAACATTCTCTTAAACACATTTATTTGAGTCAAAACGAATGTTGCGTAAAACATCGTTACGACAACCCAACATCACTAGTACAGGGATTCGAAATTTAGATAGATATATAAATCCCAATACTATACAAAAACATTTTCTTTCGAAAATCATTTACTATAACAATAGTGTTATAGTCCATCTTTTCCTTTTATTTCTCGAAAACGTCAATTTCAACATTGAATGTTGAAATCCATGGTTTTGATCCTTAACAAATTTTAAAACAACTTCAAATCGTTTTAATTCCATTTAAAAGATCACTTCCTAAAACAATTCTTTAATATATCATTCACCGTTCAAAATCGTGAATATACTTTATTAACCAAATTCAACATTTCTACCCATTTTAATTTAAAGGATTATCTACGGTCCAAAATTGTGGACATATCTCCTTTAAATAAGCTTTCATATTTACTTATCAAATTCAATTGGTTTTGGATTTATAAAACAACGTTATAAATTCACATCTATAAAATTTTACAAAAACTTTAACTTATAAAATCCTCAATTAACTAATTCTATTTAAATCTCATTTAAATGTCAAAATCCAATTTATAAGTAAATTACTTATGAATCTTTTATTTTACAAAAATCTATTCATTTTATAACTTCACAATTTATAAATCTATAAATTTCATTCACCGGTGAAATCCATTTATATTTCATTTTAACACTTACAAAAGTTTGTTTTATAATTCCAATATATTTTTTATTTATAAATATCAATTTTTATAAATCTTTTATATAAACCGTTTATAAAATTCAAAAAAATCCCAATTTAAACCATTTTATAAAATTCATTAACTCCATATCTCGAAAATCACATTTTAACTATATTTCTCAAAAATCATAAATTTTATAACATTAAAACTATAACGTTTATTTATCTAAAATCAATCAATCCCAAAATTCAATGAAACGTATTCTTTCAAAAATCACTTTAAAAATCCTTTTAAATTTGAAAACGTTACTTTAACATTTTTAAAACTCCAAAAATAGGCCCAGTGCTGCAACAGCACCAAATATAACAATCACGACATCTAAAACATCATATATCATATGATAACAGAATATATCACAATATCTGTAAATAAATCAATACGGGTGAGGAATCCAGTTGGATCCCTCCAACCTGTTTCCCTACATCCATAGGTGTTAGCACAATACCAATCCCGTTTCAATATGGAATATCACAGTATATGGGATTTATAAAATATTATCCGCTATTATGCGGCGCAATAGGGTCTCATCCGCTATATAATGCGGGAAAATCAACTCCAAGTACATAAATAATACCAATTCCATATCAAGACGAAATATCGCGGTATATGTGTTTAATAAGTAACATCCGCTTAATATACAGCGCATAGGGTCTATTTAAAACAATAGATAATAATTTATAATTCAATCACATAATTAACCAATTTAAAATCTAACTATTTAAAATTTAAATCGAAACAATTCGATTGAGTAAGAAGTTCTCACCTTGCTTTCAATAACCGTTGTAGTGTTTTATTTCGAATAAAATTAAACACGCGTTTAATTTTATTCAAAAAATTCACTAGCTCCAATCAACTCCAATCCAGTTCCATCGCGTAGTGTTCGTCAATATGAACCTGACGCAATTCGTTTCATACGAAACTGAGCTCGCATGAAAAGTTATAGCATTTTAAAGTTTGAACGATTTAATATATGATAATTTTACTAATTTCTTTTTATTTTATAACCTCTGCAATCAGGGCCGTTCATTTTACCTAGGAAATCATGGCTGCTACTTGTTTTCTTCTCCATTGCGTATAACCTAGGTGATAATCGAACCCATAGCCGCCCTAAACCTTAATTTTTCGAGCCCACTCCGTTCAACTTCGCGCCGATCGAGTACCACCACTCCAAACGCCAACGTGAGCTCCACCTTCGGCTCGAGTATCAAGGAGCTCGGTTTCTTCTATCACTCAAAAAATGTGCCAAAACGTGCGGCCTTCATCACCACTTTGCCGTCGATCCATCTCTTCTTTTTCGATCATGACCGTTGATCTCGTAGTTCGTGACGTGCTCTACGAAGTTGCAGTTGAAAGTTTCTTGGATTAGAGTTTGGATTGGAAAGAATCAAGGGAAGAACAATAGCAATTTTCAACCATTAATTTCTGAAGGTGGCGGCTAGGTTTAGAAATTAGAGTTTGGTGCAATTTGTGAAAATAGAGGGCCTTATATAGAAAATTTGACGAAACACTATTCACTCGAAATTTTCCGAACTCCAAACGAAGCATGCTGGCTGGCGTTTCTAGGGTTTACCCTGCGTTCCGGACACAATGGAACATGTTTCGGAAGCTAATTTGATCATATTTGAAACATAAGTTTTCAAATCGAATTATTTAAATTTAAAATTCATCAAACCGATTTCTACGCGTTTTAGCTTGCCATGGACAAACCGTAAGTCCGATTGACACGAAATTTGAAACTATACAATAATATAATATTACGGATCCGATGAAGCTGGTTTTGTTGAAATCTGAGACTGTTTGAAAAATGGCTATTTTTACTCGTCAATTAAATATTAAAATATTCAATTTTCACAATTTAACTTTTAATTCGATTTTAAAAGCTCTATGACGTCATTCTAGCTCCAACATGATTTAATACAACTTTACAACTCATTTTTAATCACATTAAACCCAATTTCCATTTATTTCTATAAATTCAAATATTAAATTATCGATTTAATTATCCAATTAAATCCAGAATTCGAAATACAAAAAAATTCGGCTTACAAATTTCACTTGTTAATATTTAAAATCAATTAGATATATGAATTTCAAAGGACGGAAATTCTGGGTCGTTACATATATAACAATATTTATTATTAACAATATAAACATATAAACATAAAGCCTGTATATAATATAAACAAAATATTGTATACCAATACAACGAGACTTATAAAAATAAAGTAAATTACATATATTTGTTTCAAGTTCTGTGAATATGTAAGCGAAAGTATGAACAAAATAAGAGTACAAGAAAAGCAGAGGTTGCTTATATGAACGCATAGTACAACTAAAGCAAGCTACAAAAAGAAGGAGGAGGCCGCTTACATTGGTTCCTGGCAACGGAGTGGCTGCAAGGTGGCCCGGAAGGAGGGGGCAGATGAAGGCGGTTTGGATGGCGAAGGCCACGGCCATGATGTCAGAGTGGTGTAACTGGGAAGGGATGAAATGGATGATGGAAGAAGGAGGTTGGGTGGTGCTGCAGGCGCGGGATGTGGCGTTGATGAGCTGTAGCTTATGGCCGAGGCGATGGAGGAGGGTGAGGGGATGGCCGAGATGGGTTTCGTGTGGTGCTTTCGAAGAGTGGGCTAATGGAGTAGCACTGGAGCTCGGAGGAAAAGCAAGAAGAGGGGCAGCGGTCGCAGAGGTCGAGCTAGAGGGAGAGGCGGATGCTAGGGTTGTGTGGCTGCTCTAGGTAAGGGAGGAGGCCGAGGCTAGGAACGGCTGCGATAAGTGGCGTTCGGTAATGTAGGCCTTGATGGTGGAGGGGAGGTGTAACCGGAGATGGTCAGTGGGAGAGGCGCGGGAAGGAATAGGCTTCGGTGGAGAAGAAATGCGGGTTTGCGTGACTAGCCGAGAGGAGAGGATGGAGGACGAATACACGTTAGGTTGGCATTTTGGGTTAGGTGGAAAGAAATAGAGGAGGGGATGACTTAAGGAACTAAGAGAGGAAGCGACAGAGAATACGCTTTGTGCATATAATTAATATTATTCTGATAAATAGAAATAACGAAGAGATAGAGGCGAAAAGAAACGTAACACATTAATTGCAAAGTGGAATAATAAAGTCAAGCACGAGAATTCAGAAAATAATAAAAGCCACTACAGTTTGAAGATTTGAATGAACACCACAAATAAAAGTGTAAAAGTGATTCCGATACGGATCGGTTTTCACGGATTCCACGGTGTACCGAATTTCAAAACACGGAAGTGAGTATACCACAGAGATCATCACGACGGGACGATCAAAACGGTATATAAATACCAGCGGTACGATTAAATTATAAAAATTCGAATTTTCTACTAGCGGAAAATGCAGCAAAATCGAAGAAAAATAAGATCGACGAAGCTAAAGAAGTCCGAATTTGGAAAAACGAAAAATGACGTCTTGCTCAGAAGATGATTTAGAATTTTTCTATATAAAAATATTTAGTTTTCGAAAGCATTTTATTTTCATCAATTTTTAACTGATTAAATTATAATAAATTTACGCACGAAAATAAACTACATATTTTCGGACGAAAATTTACCAGTTGCTTTGTTTACCTAGATGCATTTCAAATATCAAATTTATATTCCAAAATTTTATTGTTTAAAATTTCACAAAATTTCAATTAAATATATTAATAAAACGAATAAAAATTATCTAAAATTTACGGGTCGTTACATTCTTCCCCACTCAAAATTTTTCGTCCCCGAAAAGGAAGGAGGTAGGAGAATAGAAACAACCAGAAGAAAATAGACTTGAATTACAGAATAAAACAATTAATTCAAACCATATAAATTTCAATTGAATCAATTAATGTTCAATAATTGATTTTAAACTCAAGGAATTTCATTAAGTTGGTTTATGTTCAATTTGTTGTTGTTTGTTACAAAATTTATTTCTAACAACAGTTTATTTTATTAATCCATTTATTATTCAACTAACCTAGTATTCTATTTATCTCTATTAACCATTTTATAATTAAACTTTAAGTGTATAACATCTATTATTCTAATTATCATAACTTTTTCATACGAGCTCGAATTCACGCGCGATTTATTTCTTTGGGATTGTATCGAAATTCTAGACGCTGGTTTGGAGAAACTCTGAGACTGTTGAAATTTGGGCCTTTATTTAAATTTCAAATGGATTTGAAATCCAAAGGCGAGTGTTTTAACTCACTTACAACTTCTAAAAAAATTTATGTTTGTTAAATTTAATTTATAGTGTGATTAGAAATTTATTTATGGATGTTCGGTATATTTAAATTGTTATTCATGTTAATTTAAATTTATTTGGATTTAATTGTTATTTAATTCATTATTGAATATAAATTGCCAGTTGATACCTGTTGTTGATTATCACTTCTATATTAATATTTGTTGATTAGTTTGGATGATTTTTGTGATGGATGTTTGATTGTTGATATTCGATGAATGTATGCTGTATTTTAATTGTTATAATACTGCAAGTTCACTATAGGTAGAAATGATACATAACAGAACGATCTTATAGATTATGGGAAAATTATTACGGGTTGAAATGGTAAACCGGAATCGTTTTTATTGATTTGAAAATGTTGATTTTTGGTATTGGTCGAAATGAATGATATATATATATATATATATATATATATATATATATATATATATTCTTGAATTTGGACTATGTGTTGGAATTGAATTATTTTAAAGGTTTAAGTTAAATTTAGCATTTTTCTAACCAAAGTGGTTAAATTGATACCTCGAATTATTTGAGATCTTCTAATAATTATATTAACATTGTACGCTTGATAAGAGATGGAAAATCCCATAACATTTCTGAAGCCATTGCACTCACATTTTATTTTAGAATAATCTGACTTACATAAGATCTTTTAGTTCTAACTCAAGTGTTTTGTTTTCATTACGCTCGGGTCAGTCTGAGCTTTTTTAGTGTACTGAAGACCAATTTATTTTCTGGAGGACGAAGATGAAGATTCGATATACTATTACTATTCATTATATCTATTCCACTACATCATGTATTCCGCTGCAATATTTATTTATTTATGATGTATGTAAAACTCTGATTTGAATGTGTAAAAGTATAATCAAATATTATTTGTAAAATAGCTTCATGAACTGTTTATTTGATTATTATATTTCGTCGTTCCGCTGCAAGATTCTTTGTTTTGTTTTTCTTTCTTTTTTTTCTTTTTTTATTATTTATCCCATTAACATTCCTTCCTTTTGAATGGTTTGAATTAGAATTGTGTGGTTTATTGTCGATTTAAACCATCCAAAAAGGTGGGTCGTTACAGTTGGTATCAAAACTTTGGTTTAGACATACATTAGCCTATTGGGGTTAACTCATTAGAGATAGGATAGTAATACCCTAGAATGAGTTGCTTGAGTGTGTTTGCGAGAGCGCGTATTTGTTAGTATTATAAAAAAATGTTCTATATAAGTTTTGAAATCAAATTGTATTTTCCTATTATTATATGATATATATAAAGGAATAAAGTTTTATAACTAATTGAGTTATTTTTAATGTGTTTGATTTATGAAACGATAATTTTTAGTTATTATCAATTATTGTGGATTAGATGAGTTTTTGTCAGTTTATAAAAATTGGCTAATTATTGTTGATTGAATTAATGGACTAAACACTAGTTTAATAATGGTGTATTAAAGTGAATAAAATGAATAATTTGGATATTTGTTCACAGAATTGAAATGTTTTCTTGTGAAACTTATTGTCGTTGATTATTAGTTTCAACTATTGAAATAAAATAGAATATTTGGTTATTTGGATAGTCAAAACTTCTGAATTAATATATGAGTTGAAACTTAATAATTGTGTTGAATTATGTCGTTGAATTTGATAACCTTAATTTGAATGCAAGTGAAACAAGGTTAATCTATTAGAGTTGAGTAGAATTATTGTATATATTATTGGCATGTAATGTAATAATATTTAAAAATTGAAATTGTGAACTTAGTTAACATTTATGAAATGTGTCAAAAATAAATTGAAAGGTAAAGGTGAAAACTAAATGTAACGACCCGGGATTTTCGATCCCGAAAATTCCAGATAGTTATGAAAAAGAAGAAAGAGATAGAAGAATAAGAAGAACAGAAACATCAACATGTCACGCCCCACCTCTATACCCACGCTAGACAAGAACATTACGGTGAATGCTGTCGACTAGCACGGAGAATAAGGCTGTTGAGGAGCGACCATCCATGTAATTACTTTGTGCGAGCATCGATATGTCAGATAGTATAAGATGCGATACTTTATCAAAAGGAAATCCGACATACCGACACAAACTCAAAGCTACTACACAGTGGCTATAATATCTTCGGAAACAAATACAGAAATAAACATAACATAAATCAGTCACAGACAATTCATATCACAAAGGCGGAAATAGGTATGAATATTACACTAATAAGTGTACGTCAGAGTAGCGGTCTAAAAAGATCCACAATATCACAAAAGAATAGTTACATGAACTACACAAAAGAATAAGTATACATTATGGAGTCTATATCTCGAATGTATACACCAAAACAAACTACTAATCTAAGTAGTAAGCCAAAAGTCAGAGAAATCAATCCCAAGTGAGAGGTCAAGCAAAAGCACCTGTAACATCTCGGTCTGACCCGAGTATTATTTAATAAGAAAATAATAAACGGATCAGTCTAACTATAGATATCAGATGAAACGATATAGAATAAGAGATATGACCAAACACATAATAATCACAATTCCAAGCTGTGATATATATAAGTAATTGAAAATCAACGAGAGATTAATCAATATCACCAAATCTACACAAGAATCAAAGAAATGCCATACTCCTTATTTCGTTCATCAAACCACAAATATTGACGATTATATCGAAGTCAATCACAAAAGTCAATGACATACAAATTCACCAACACACAAATATTGATAAAACTTATCAATGGAAATCACGAAAATTGGTGAAGCACAAATTCTAGAAATCATCTCAAGAAATCCAGTAAATGACACACAAATTCACCTATGCACAAAAATTGATAAATCATATCAATAGAAATCACAAAAATAGGTGAAGAAGGAAATTCCAGAATTCGACACACGAAAACCAGAAGTCACACAAAAATAGAGGGGAGGCCTATCACACGAACGGGAGCATGAAAACTCACCAACAGCTGTAACACACGAACGAGAAGCTATCTCATGGTAGCTACCCATTAATTTGACACATGAATGGTCCGAAGACCGTGGGTTGCTACCCCACCAATTTGAGTCGAAACTCCACAAAACGGGGTTTAGTCTACCTGCAGACAAAGAGACATCGCACATTGCTAGTCTAAATCACAAAAATGATCGTCATGATCAACGAGTAATGTCGATTACAGTAAGCTAGTAAATATATGATCTTAGCATCATGTCCCATAACCACTAGCTTAACTTAAATATTTACGAACAAATTGTAGATCTCCACTATAAAATTGTCACAAGAGTTTCAATCGAACAAGTCCAAGATTAACCAACAAAGTCAACGCAAGCGTTTCATACCACTTGTTTTACTAAGACGTTTAATTAGATTTCTCATACGAGTGAGGTAAAGGTTTGTGTATACTAGTAGATCGGAAAACGATTTTATAAACGAGTTTGATATTGAAAATATAGTTGAAATCGTTTGAAGAAAGAGTTTTGATATTTAATACTAGTATTGAAACCTTTATATTTTTAAAGTGACAAATCACAAAAATGATTGTAGAACAATCAATCACTAAAATTCACATTCGAAGACGTGAATAAAATCCAAAGAAATCGATACCGAATCCATAGAAATGGATATTTGCCAAAAGATCCATAAAAAGAAGTCATCAAAGTCGACAATAAGTGATAACGATTAGGATCGCTAAAATCGATAAACAATGGAAATTCACACAAAACAGCCTGAATAGGCAAAAATAAACATTTCCAGACGTCTGATTTGGAATCCAGACGTTTGGATTTGTTCTCTGGAAATAACCCAGAGAACACCCAGACGTCTGAAACCTCAAGTCAGACGTCTGAGACCTATCCAGACGTCTGGTTTGATGGTTTAGACGTCTGAAAATAGTCTCTGGCTTTTTTCTTATAATATGCGTGCATACATTTTTACTTTCGAGATCCAAACCAGACGTCTGGACTTGGTCGTCAGACGTCTGGTCACCTGGTCTAGGCAATAATTTGCCTAGGCCAAAGTGGCCAAAACGTATCGGGAGCGATCGGACGAGCAACGACGACTAAGGATTTATGCCTAGCGACAACCCGGTCTTATAGGCTCTCCGAAACACCTCTTAAAGCATGATCAAACATCAAAGTTTGGATTTTTAAAGATTTGACTACAAAACACCAAAATTTGAAATATTCACCAAATCAATCCAAACCAAAAGCAAATGCACATGAATAATTGTTAGGAATTCATACGTAACAACCAAAGATACTTATAGTTATAGATGTGAGATAAAAATCTCACCTTTTCACAAAATCAAACAAGAAGAAGCTTGAAAGAAAATGGAGAATCAACCTCTCTTCAACACAACCCAATTGAGCTTGAATCTAAGCTCAAAAACAAGAACATTCCCAAAATTAGGTTTAGGAATTTCTGAAATTGGTAAGAGAATAAGTTGGAGAAGAAGAAGAGAAGCTTATCAATGGGTTCTTCTTGAGTTTGGAGCTAGGAATTTGATTTGCAAGAGAAACTAGGGTTTTGGAGTTTTTAATTTCCAATCTCTCCCACAATTAATGTTATAAAAATTGAAAAGAGAAGAGAATGAGGGTGAGTGGGGAAGAGTGGCTCAGATTTGAGCATAAGTTAACATAGGGCTGAGCCCAAAACCAAACCCAAAGTGAAAAGTAGCAAAAATCAACTTTCTCTAAACATATCGAAGCTTGTACTCAAAAAGGTCGCAAACGGCATTTTAAACTCAATGCGAGTGGTCCCGAGTCCTAATTCGACCGTATGCAAAAAGTAGTTTTTCGGACTAAAATCCGACTAACGATAAAATATTTAAATATAATATTTAAATATAAAATCGATAAGATTGCGGGTTGTTACAGACTCCCCTCCTTAAAGAAATTGCGTCCTCGCAATATTTAAGAAGAGAACATAAAGTAACAACCATAAAAGCATATTCAATCACAAAAGAAACTTGAAATAAGAAGTTCACCTCAAAGAGCACGAGAAAGTAAGTCCGGATGTGTTCGCTCGATGTACTCTCTAGATTCCCAAGAACAATCCTTAGGATTTGAAGACCATTGAACTTTAACAAGCGGAACATCTTTATTTCGAAGTCGTTTGACTTCCGAAGCAATGATACGAATAGGATGTTGCCCATAAGTTAAATTAGGCGAAACTTCAATCTCTTCCACAACACCGAGCTCAAGAACAGAATCGGAATCTCGAAGACATTTCCGAAGTAGAGAAACGTGAAACACGTCATGGATAGCAGAAAATTGAGCCGGTAATAAAAGGCGATAAGCCATGGAACCAATACGTTCAATGATAGGAAATGGCCTAATATATCGAGGCGCCAATTTTCACGATCGACTGAAACGTACAACACCTTTCATAGGTGAAACACGAATGAACACAAGATCTCCCTCAGAAAATTCTAACTTCCTTCTCCGGTTATCGGCATAGGATTTTTGTCTACTCTGGGCTTCTTTCATCCTATGACGAATAAGATCAATCTTTTCTGTGGAATCACGAATAAAATCTGGACCTAAAACCAGCTTCTCACCGGCCTCAAGCCAACAAGAAGGAGATCGGCATGGCCTTCCATAGAGTGCCTCAAAAGGTGCCATACCAATACTAGATTGGAAGCTCTTATTATAGGAAAATTCAACAAGTGAAATATGATCTTCCCAACTTCCACCAAAATCAAGAACACAAGCACGAAGAAGATCTTCATGAGTTTGATTCACACGCTCGGTTTGTCCAACGGACTGGGGGTGATAAGCGGTGCTAAAATTAAGCTTCGTTCCTAAAGCTTTTTGAAGACTCTTCCAAAATCCACTAGTAAACAATGGATCACGATAGCTAACAATAGAAGTAGGAACTCCATGCAATTTAACAATTTCTTTGATAAAGATTTTGGCCAAAAGAGGAACGGTTCGATTAGATCGAATGGGAATAAAATGGGCGGATTTAGTAAGTCTATCAACGATCACCCATAAGCTATCATGACCCGAACGAGAACGGGAAAGGCCGTCAATAAAATCCATGGAAATTTGATCCCACTTCCAAACTGGAATTTCTAAAGGTTGCAGTAACCCACCGGGCCTTTGATGTTCGGCCTTGACGAGTTGGCAAGTCATGCAACGCTTAACGAAGTTAGCGATGTCAAGTTTCATTCCCTCCTAATAATAAAGTCGCTTCATATCCGCGTACATTTTACTACTACCTGGATGAATGGTAAATTTAGAATGATGAGAATCTTCTAAAATATCTTTACGAAGATCACCAATATTTGGCACGACAAGTCTACCAAATTTCCGAATGCCGCCACGAGAATCGATTTCAAAGTCTTTCAAACCTTCAATATCAATTTTATCCTTAATATTTTGGCCAAGAAGAGCCAATTCGGGATCTAGCCTTTGAGCTTCAAGAATGCGGTCCAAAAGAGAAGGATGAGGCTCAAGGCTACATAAAACAAATGATGAGCATAAATCGGATACGCGGTCTCGAATCTCACAAGTGGATAAGATCTCGAGATCGTTCCATTCGGATATCATCATAGAAACAACATCTTGTTGTTTACGGCTAAGAGCATCGGCGACACGATTACCCTTACCGGGTGTATAAAGAATATCAAGATCATAAGGAGCAAGGAACTCGAGCCAACGTTGTTGACGCAAATTAAGTTCCTTTTGAGAAAATAAATATTTCAAAGACTTATGATCCGTGTAAAGAACAAATTTCTCTCCTAAAAGATAATGACGCCAAATCCGAAGAGCGAAAACAATAGCCGCGAGTTCTAAATCATGAGTGGCATATCTAGTCTCAGCTGGCTTCAATTGCCTAGAAGCGTAAGCAATAACACGTTCTTTTTGCATAAGAACGGCACCCAAACCAATGCGGCTAGCATCGGTATAAACAACGAAATCTTGATTCCCCTTGGGAATAACAAGAATAGGATCATCAGAAAGGAGTTCTTTTAATTTCTGAAAAGAAGCTTCACATTTGTCCGACCAAATGTATTTAACACCTTTCTTAGTCAAGCTAGTGAAAGGCACGGCAATCTTAGAAAAGTCTTTGATAAAATGACGGTAATAGCCCGCCAATCCGAGAAAACTACGAATCTCTGTCACACTCTCCGGTCTCTTCCAATCTTGAATCGCTTCAATCTTTGAAGGATCCACGGAAATTCCGGATTCGGAAATAATATGACCGAGAAATTTCACACGAGATTGCCAAAAGTGGCATTTAGAAAATTTTGCCCTTAATTGATTACTCCTAAGAGTTTCCAACACAATCCGAAGATGTTTTTCATGCTCCTCCTCGGTTTTAGAATACACAAGAATATCATCGATAAAGATGAGAACAAACCGGTCGAGGAAGTCTTTGAAAACTCTATTCATAAGGTCAACGAAATACGCCGGAGCATTCGTTAGACCAAATGGCATAACAAGCCATTCATAAGATCCATAACAAGTACGGAACGATGTCAAAGGAATACTATCCTCTATAATACGAAGCTGATGAAATCCAGTAGCTAAGTCTAATTGTGAAAAGACTCTAGCACCACTAAGTTGATCGAATAGATCATCAATCCGAGGTAGAGGATATTTATTTTTGATAGTAAGATCATTAAGCTTGCGGTAGTCAACGCAAAGCCTAAGTGTTCCATTGGATTTCTTCACAAAAATAGCTGAAGCTCCCCAAGGCGAGGAACTAGAGCGAATAAATTGCTTTGTCTCCAATTCGGATAATTGTTTGCGCATCTCCTCATTTTCTTTATTGGACATACGATAAGGAGGACGAGTGATAGGTTGAGCTCCAGGAATGAGATTAATTCTGAACTCAATTGCTCGCTTAGGTGGTAATCCTAAAACAGGCTCGAATATGTCGGAAAATTCACAAACGACGTGAATAAGAGAAATAATATCACCCTCGTCGTCATCATCATCATCACGAAGATTTAAAGAATACAAAGATGCAACCAAGCTGGAATCTGAATCTTTAAGATTAATAGAAATCTCCTTAACAGATTGAGGATGTCGAAGATGAATAGTCCGCTGAGGACATAGGATTTGAGCTTCATAACGATTAAGCCAATCCATTTCCAAAATCATTCCAAAGCCTAAGTAACGCGTGACATGCAAATCGGCTAGGAAAGGAAAATCACACAAAATAATCTCGACATCTTTACACAATAAACTGATTGTCGCGGATCCACCAACCGGATTCGCGATTCTCAAAGAAGTCATTAAACACAAAACATCCAAGGAAAAAGTATCAACAAGTTCTTTTGATATAAAAGAATGGGACGCACCCGTATCAAAAAGAACTCGAATAGGATGATCACGAAATAAAATAATTCCATCCAGAATAGAATGAGAAATACCTTGGCCACGAGATGTGTTGCCAGGGGCTTGAGCAACATTAAGCTTTCCCTCCTTCCTGCCCTGAAGCTTGGGGCATGAAGATATAACATGACCGGGAACTTTGCAGTAGCGACAAGAGAGACTTTGGGCACTTGTTCGCATAATGGTCCTTCGAACCACAATTATAGCATTCTCCACGGCCAAAGGAAGAAGTCTTTGCCACGGAGGTTGCTTGCTTCCCTTTCTTATTGGGATAAGGTCCTTTGAATTTATTTGGCCTCTTCTTGTTGTTGAAGTTTGGTTTGGAACCCACCACTTCAACATCATTCTCCCTATCCGCCTCTTCAAGACGAAGAGCAATATCAACGAGTTGGTCGAAAGAAACTTCTAACTTTAGAAGTAATGGCTTCTTGAGATTTTTGTTTAAGCCATAAACGAACCTCTGGTTCTTCTTTAAAGGGGTGTTGATGTATTCAACCCCATATTTGGAAAGCGACTCGAAGGAGGCGACGTAATCCGTCACGGAGGACCTACCTTGAACAAGGTCTATAAATCGTCGAGCCAATGTCACTTTCTCTGCTTCCGGTACAAATTTCAACTCGAAGCGTTCTCGGAATTTCTCCCATGTGAGATCCGCTTCATTAATCTCAGAAATAAGAAGCTCATACCAGTCCAATGCTCTTTCTCGGAGCATACTTGAGGCCACCTGAACTCGGTGAAGGTCAATAAGATTCATGCGAGAAAAGATTCGGTCGCGTGATCTTAGCCAAGCCTGTACTTCAATAACAGTTTCGGAACCTTTGAACGGCTCCCCACCCAAATTAGTGTAATCGCTACACAAGCGTGCAAATCCCGACTTTGGGTGAGTAGGTTCCGGGTTAGCTCGAGCTGCTTGAGCATTTGTCACTAAATCAAGAAGCTGTTGAGAAGTCATAAAAACTCCATCTTGGGGTGGAGTGCTAGATGGCACGGCTCTGGGGCGGCCTGGTCTAGACATTTCTCTTCCTTTAGAAAGAAAGAAGAAGAAGAAAAAGGTTATTCACCAAATTGAATATCAAGCAATCTTGATAGATATACAAGGAATCATAAGGAAAATAGGATGAATCGGTACGAAGACTGGAATTAAATCCTAAAGCACGACTCCTAAGATGGACTTAGGACAATGATCCTTGTGATAATATTCCATATTGTTCCGAAGTTTGGCTCCGATACCAAGCTGTGACGCCCCACCTCTATACCCACGCTAGACAAGAACATTACGGTGAATGTTGTCGACTAGCACGAAGAATAAGGCTGTTGAGGAGCGACCATCCGTGTAATTACTTTGTGCGAGCATCGATATGTCAGATAGTATAACATGCAATACTTTATCAAGAGGAAATCCGACATACCGACACAAACTCAAAGCAACTACACAGTGGCTATAATATCTTCGGAAACAAATACAGAAATAAACATAACATAAATCAGTCACAGACAATTCATATCACAAAGGCGGAAATAGGTATGAATATTACACTAATAAGTGTACATCAGAGTAGCGGTCTAAAAAGATCCACAATATCACAAAAGAATAGTTACATGAACTACACAAAAGAATAAGTATACATTATGGAGTCTATATCTCGAATGTATACACCAAAACAAACTACTAATCTAAGTAGTAAGCCAAAAGTCAGAGAAATCAATCCCAAATGAGAGGTCAAGCAGAAGCACCTGTAACATCTCGGTCTGACCCGAGTATTATTTAATAAGAAAATAATAAACGGATCAGTCTAACTATAGATATCAGATGAAACGATATAGAATAAGAGATATGACCAAACACATAATAATCACAATTCCAAGCGGTGATATATATAAGTAAATGAAAATCAACGAGAGATTAATCAATATCACCAAATCTACACAAGAATCAAAGAAATGCCATACTCCTTATTTCGTTCATCAAACCACAAATATTGACGATTATATCAAAGTCAATCACAAAAGTCAATGACACACAAATTCACCAATACACAAATATTGATAAAACTTATCAATGGAAATCACGAAAATTGGTGAAGCACAAATTCTAGAAATCATCTCAAGAAATCCAGTAAATGACACACAAATTCACCTATGCACAAAAATTGATAAATCATATCAATAAAAATCACAAAAATAGGTGAAGCAGGAAATTCCAGAATTCGACACACGAAAACCAGAAATCACACAAAAATAGGGGGGAGGCCTATCACACGAACGGGAGCATGAAAACTCACCAACAGCTGTAACACACGAACGAGAAGCTATCTCATGGTAGCTAGCCATTGATTTGACACACGAATGGTCCGAAGACCGTGGGTTGTTACCCCACCAATTTGAGTCGAAACTCCACAAAACGGGATTTAGTCTACCTTGTAGACAAAGAGACATCGCACATTGCTAGTCTAAATCACAAAAATGATCATCATGATCAACGAGTAGTGTCGATTACAGTAAGCTAGTAAATATATGAGCTTAGCATCATGTCCCATAACCACTAGCTTAACTTAAATATTTACGAACAAATTCTAGATCTCCACTATAAAATTGTCACAAGAGTTTCAATCGAACGAGTCCAAGAATTAACCAACAAAGTGAACGCAAGCGTTTCATACCACTTGTTTTACTAAGTCGTTTAATTAGATTTCTCATACGAGTGAGGTAAAGGTTTGTGTATACTAGTAGATCGGAAAACGGTTTTATAAACGAGTTTGATATTGAAAATATAGTTGAAATCGTTTGAAGAAAGAGTTTTGATATTTAATACTAGTATTGAAACCTTTATCTTTTTAAAGTGACAAGTCACAAAAATGATTGTAGAACAATCAATCACTAAAATTCACATTCGAAGACGTGAATAAAATCCAAAGAAATCGATACCAAATCCATAGAAATGGATATTTCCAAAAAGATCCATAAAAAGAAGTCATCAAAGTCGACAATAAGTGATAACGATTAATAGGATCGCTAAAATCGATAAACAATGGAAATTCACACAAAACAGCCTGAATAGGCAAAAATAAACATTTCCAAACGTCTGATTTTGAATCCAGACGTCTGGATTTGTTCTCTGGAAATAACCCAGAGAACACCCAGACGTCTGAAACCTCAAGTCAGACGTTTGAGACCTATCCAGACGTCTGGTTTGATGGTTCATACGTCTGAAAATAGTCTCTGGCTTTTTTTTATAATATGCGTGCATACAATTTTACTTTCCAGGTCCAAACCAGACGTTTGGACTTGGTCATCGGACGTCTGGTCACCTGGTCTAGGCAACAATTTGCCTAGGCCAAAGTGGCCAAAACGTATCGGGAGCGATCGGACGAGCAACGACGACTAAGGATTTATGCCTAGCGACAACCCGGTCTTATAGGCTCTCCGTAACACCTCTTAAAGCATGATCAAACATCAAAGTTTGGATTTTTAAAGATTTGACTACAAAACACCAAAAATTGAAATATTCACCAAATCAATCCAAAACAAAAGCAAATGCACATGAATAATTGTTAGGAATTCATATCTAACAACCAAAGATACTTATAGTCATAGATGTGAGATAAAAATCTCACCTTTTCACAAAATCAAACAAGAAGAAGCTTGAAAGAAAATGGAGAATCAACCTCTCTTCAACACAACCCAATTGAGCTTGAATCTAAGCTCAAAAACAAGAACATTCCCAAAATTAGGTTTAGGAATTTCTGAAATTGGTAAGAGAATAAGTTGGAGAAGAAGAAGAGAAGCTTACCAATGGGTTCTTTTTGAGTTTGGAGCTAGGAATTTGATTTGCAAGAGAAACTAGGGTTTTGGAGTTTTTAATTTCCAATCTCTCCCGCCATTAATGTTACAAAAACTGAAAAGAGAAGAGAATGAGGGTGAGTGGGGAAGAGTGGCTCAGATTTGAGCATAAGTTAACATAGGGCTGAGCCCAAAACCAAACCCAAAGTGAAAAGTAGAAAAAATCAACTTTCTCCAAACATATCGAAGCTTATACTCAAAAAGGTCACAAACGGCATTTTAAACTCAATGGGAGTGGTCCCGAGTCCTAATTCGACCGTATGCAAAAAGTAGCTTTTTGCACTAAAATCCGACTAACGATAAAATATTTAAATAAAATATTTAAATATAAAATCGATAAATATGCGGGTTGTTACACAACATCTCACATTCACAACAGATAAAATATTATAATAAATAATAACAGTTTACAAAAGCATTCTGTATCTGTCAATTACATTTATAATACATCAGAGTTACACATTTATACAGAAACTGGATATCCACAATTTCCATGCCTCAGATTTACGATAATATAATATAGCAGAAATACTCTATACGTTCTTGCCATCCAGCTCGACTCCTGAGCTCCAGAATGTTCTTACCTGGAAATCTGTAATATTCGGTCTGATCCGAGCATTACATCAAAGTAACACCCGGGTCAGGCTGGAAACCAACGTGAATAAACCCATCTAACATGGAATACAAAGCATTCAACTTATATAAAACCCGGGGTAACTCGTTTCAATTCACAAAGCCACAATTAATTATAGACATCACTTATTCCACACATCCATTTTCTAAGTACCAAGGTTTAGATTTAAATAGTCTAATTCCTTTAAATCACTTCATTCCAGCCTATAGATTTCACATATCAATCTGTAAAAATTTGAAGTGGTTTCGGGCATTTTCTAATACCCTGCCCCGGTCTCTTCGAGTCTCATGTCATCCTAACCCTAGTTATCCAAATGAAATGCATAACATTTCATATCAGAGATATCAACTCATTCAAAGCATTCAATACCATTCAGTCATCCATAAGCAAAGCTTAATCGCTACCAAAATTAATTTAATTAATTCAAATTGAATTTTTAACCTCAATCACTTAGATTTCTTCACTTGTCATTAATTAATTTCAAATTAATTAATCAATCATCCCTTCATTTTTCCTCTTAATCAGTTACCCTGGATTAATTATCCTTCAATTGTATTCAAGTAGTTATCTTTAATTAACTTCACAATATTAATTATTTTTAACCAAAATCAATAAGCAATCTTAATTACTTCATGATTTAATTAACTATTTTAATTACATTCATCCTTAATTATTTATATTAATTAACTACTCATAAGTCACTTACTACTGATTAATTCATCTTAATTAATCAATCTTTAATTACGTCATTAATTATATAATATTTATGATTTCCAATTATATTTCAATTTATCCTAATCTAAATTAATTACATTAAATAATTAATCATTAATTAAACTGCAAAAATTAATCATTCTTGATTTATCTCAACCTGTGATTATCTACCTTTTTATTTACTTCATTAAATAAATTAATTACTCCTTAACTAACTATCTTAATTAATCTCTTGATTAAATTCACTAAGTAATTATATTTTATTAATTACATTATGTAGTAACCTATCGAACCATCCATTGATTATTCTACATTAATTAAACTTAATAAATTAACTTAACCTTCATTAATTAATTGAAATCCTTAATTACTAAATTAATCAACCCAAATCATTAATTAAATGAATTAATTAATTATCCATTTTAATTACCTTTCTAATTTGATGAATCACAAATCATTAAGCCCTTATTAACATTAAAATGAAAACATTTTCTTATTTATGACTTAAGTTTGAAACAATTTAAAACCTAAAAACTTCGAGTCAAGGCACAATAACACGAGAACCAACCAAAACCAAAGTCACATTATCATCAGTGCACATCCAATCAATTTAATCATTCAACCAATTATTTAAATTTAACCATTTAAATTTAAGTAAAAATCCAACAGAGTGAGATTTACTCACCTTTGTCCCTTAAATTTGGAATTCACCTCATTCTCGACTTGGTTTCCCGGGTTATAACCTTGTATAAACATTAAATGATCTTATTAATATTCGAACAATTTGAATAATTAATCTTTATTTGATAGATTTAATTTAATTAACAAATAATTTAGTTTAGCTAATCTTCCTATAAATAAATAATTCTTAGGAACAAAATAATTAAATTTCAAGTTACAAAAATAATTAAATAAGTCAATCTCTTTAATACATATATAAAAAAATCTTTAAAATTTTTATACCTGTTTTATTTTATCCTTGAAATTATATAAACATGAAATAAATCGTAGACTTCAAAAATCTATCTTCACATAACATTTTCAAATCTTCTTTTCCTTTCTTTTTGTTTTTCTCTTTTCCCAATTTATCAAAATAATTTCCTATTTCCTGTAAATAGATATATATATATATATATACACACATATAAATTATGATTAAACACATTTAAAATTTGCTCTTTTTAAATTAAAATGGAACGATCGTACGTTACCGCATTTGAACACATATACATATGTATATAACAAAATTCTAAATTTGGATGAAATCAATTTTATACCTTACTGACGCGCTCAAAATCCATCCTAGCCATCACTACCCTCCTAGTACGAACTCTGCCTCGAGCTTCACCTCACAGTCTCGCCGCCGCCGAGCTCGTGAAAACCCTAAAAGGCTCCCTCTCACACGAATCTTCAATCGGGAATTCCCTTACTTGAGCGCAAGTGCTCGCAGCCCTAGCAGCATCTCCACGCGAAACCCTAGCTTTGACGTTGGTCACAAGTCGCCTCCCCAAGCATCGATCGCCGAGCCACCGCTCTTCTTCCCCTCCACGCGAATGACTCTCGTAATCGACCCTACTCCTATTTATTTAATCTTTGTCGCGCCCCCTCTTTTTTTTACAAAGGGCTTTGGCCATTTTTTTATGAACGAACTGATAGTATTCGGCTTCGATTTCAATTGGAGAGAAAAGGGAAGGATTGGAAGAAAACATTGGCCATTATTCTTTCGTTGATTTCCATTTTTTTCCCCTTTTTTTTATGTATGAAAGTTAGAGAGGAAGACGGATATGAAATAGAGATTTGGGGATGGCTTTCTGAGTACGATTGTTGGTTAATAAAAATATCTCTCACTAATCTACTTCAAATTTTATTGTATTATAAAACTTCCAAAATGCCTTGTTACTTGCTACTTAAAATTTCGAACTACTCTTAAGGAATGTCGCTAGGTGATTATAAGGCTTTATCCGCGTTTCGAACACAATGGAACGTGTTCCGGAGGCTAATTTGATCGTATGTGGAAGTTAGCATTTTAAATCGATTTGAAATATTAAATTATCTGTTTTAATTTCAACGCGTTTCTCACCCGTACGAGCAAAAGGTAAATCCAAATGCTATGAAATTTGAAATCCGATAATAGCTAACCATTATGAATCCAATGGAACCAGTTTTGTCAAATTCCGAGACCGTGCCTCGGAAGGCTATTTTTAAATATCAATTTAAACGATATATTATTAAAACTGAACAAATCACCTTCAAATTAAATTTCAATCATTCTATTATCTTCAGTATCATCATTATAAATTTTATAAGCCTTCAAATTATTTTTAACAGGCTTAAAACTCCAGATTCAACATTTTAACCAATTTCAGTTTATTAAATCTCATAACTTAATTGCTCTTAATGAAAATATTTGAATTCAAATTAAAAATTAACTTTTTAAATATTTGCAATCAATTAAATATTCCAATTTAAATTGTTAGAAATTCCGGGTCGTCACATTCCTCCCCCTTAAAAGAATTTTGTCCCTGAAATTACTAGTTAGGAAGAATGGTCCAATGCCCGTTTACTTTTTCACCAAAACCAACAGTTCAACATCCTACCAACTATCCTTTATAAAAGACCCCTTATCATTCTTACTAACTTCCCAAACTCTCCCATAATTTTCAAAGGATACCATTTACTTAATCATTCAAATTTCAATTTAAAATCAAATTTTGAATTATCAAATTTTCTCAAAATTTTTCTAACTCTCTAAATTTTCGAAAATTTTTGCCAACGTCTCCATTGCGCGGCTAGCTCGGTACATCTACAAAATGCCTCTACGGGCTCCCAAATTTCAAAAGAAAACAAAACGCCGAGTGGCTAGATCAAAATCTCAATCAAATTTCATATAAAAATTTAAACACATACCTTTTGTCGAACAAATTCAGATTTATCTTCGAAAATCAAAACCAATTTTCTTCTCCCTTTATAATACCAGCATATCCTACTTAGCAACAATATCTAATCGTAACTTTTAAAATCATTTATATATTTCCTTACAGAAGTTTTCGTATCTACTTCTATTCAACTTAGTTTTCCCCGTTTTCATATGAATTCAATTAATTTTCAATTTTGAATATTGAATTTTATCTTTCATTTATAACTGATTCATATCATTATCTTAAATTAGTTTCATCCACTACTTTATTTCAATTTCCAATTTGAAATCGTTTTGCCGTTGACAAAATTTTCCAAAAAAATTTCAAAAATTTTCTAACTCCCAAATTTTTCGAAATTTTTTGGCAGTCTCCTTTGTACGGAGGAGATTTTGCAATTTGACAAGAGATATAAATATATATACATCGACCCACACGGTCGGAAAAGCAAAAACAGTTCATATTTTCTATTTTTATTGCATAGGCGTACCTTTATTTAGCATTTTAAGCGAGCGGCTTATTATTTTTAGCAATTAGCGCAACCAAATCCAGCCGAACGGCCTTCAGGTACCTGTAGTTACTCAATTTAAACATGTAAGCACTATACATATGAAGTTTATAACATTTCTCTTACTTAAACAACTACAACACATTAACTCTAAAAGAAATGCATTCTAGATAACTTCCACGAGCAATTGATATGATTTTAACACTAATTCAATTTCTTTCAATCAATTCATATACCATTTCAGTTTTATTGGTTTACAACTCAATTGCTTACATTCAGTTTATTTTTAATCCAAACAAGCTCATATTCAATTCAATTGATCCTAAAATCAATTTATTGAACCTTTATCAACTCATAGAATTTTAATTAAATCTTGTTTATGTCAAACGACAACTATCTTTATGCAAATTCGACGATATTCGCTTCATAGAGTATATATTTTAGTTTATAACTACTTCAAACTAATTTCAACTCATTCTGTAATTAATTCCATTACATTTCTAATTCATTCACCAACTATACATTTGCATTTCATTTCATCTCCGCATTGGTTTCACTTTAAAACTAATTCATTGAGCTTGACAACATTCAATGCTTATATTAATATCCATTTTTTTCAAATAAATTTAACCTAAACTTTTATTTAATAGTCATCCATTCTGATATCTCAATTAAAATTTAAAACTTTGATTTAATTTCTATTCAATCAGACTTCATCCATTTATTATTTAATTCAATTAACCTATTTTATTCACCCCATTTTATATTTTTAATTCACCTATTTAATCCATTTTCAAATTTACTTTATTAATACAAAGCAATTCTCAATTTATTTATACTTACCTGGGGTTTTTTTGCAACTCAAACCATTCTATTATAATTCAATTTCATTTCATTCGACAACACTTCCCTTATATCTAATTTACTAGCAAATTACGTTAAATATTATTTTTACAACATCTCCACTTATTTTAATTCATTATCAAATCCAAGTCGAAATTCTATTTATAATTCGAATTCATTTCCAAACTCCATTATTAACTTACAATCCATTTTATTTAACCGAGTTAAATTTCATTAATATCCTCTATCAAATAATTTATCTAGCTAATTAGCTTATTCCAATTTTATATCAATATTCGATCTTATTACAAAAATCACTGCATTAAATTTTCCTGAGTTCAAAAATTTTTCATAATTCCAGTCTGGATTTCTTTCATTTTCCAAAATTCCATCACTTTTAGTTTAAAAATTTAGAAATACTTTTAAACTCACATAATATTATTGAAATAGCTTTTTATAAAAATACTTCTTATAACTCGATGTCTCAACCAGTCCATCCTTGTTCTCAAAGAAATTCAGTCATACGTTGATCAGGCGTAGGACTGAAAATCTATAAGTACTTAGCAGACCCATTTTCAACATCCTGTAAAAATACTTGGAAAAATATTTTTATTGAAAATATAGAAAAAAGTTTTTAAAATAGTGCAAATATCCTTGGTGAGAATGCTCTGGAAATCATCACCTCCATCCATGGTCGCAGCTACATTCCAGGGTTACGTTGCCATCATAGCAAAAGTCCATGTAACTGTAGGCACTTCGCGCCCCTCAATCACGCCATGGAACCCACAACAGATTGCAGTTACATTCCGGGGTTACGTTGCCATCGCAGCAAAAGTCCATGAAACTGTAGGCATCAACGCCCCTCGATTTTAGCTGTCGAAATGAAACTTTTCCACTCCTACATAGGTCGCAGTCTATCGATGTAAAATCAAAAGAAGACTGTTGGCTCTCAGTGGCACACACGATTTTCTCTATGTTACCATAGGTCGCAGTCTGCCTATATAAAATCAAACATAGACCGTTGGCTCTCAGCAGCACACACGACTTTCGCTATGGTGCACACTACTCATAATCTTCAAGAACTAGTTTTGTCGGGACTCCTCAGAGGATCAACTTTAGAACCCCCCCCCCCCCCCCCCCGCTTTGGGCTCAAGACAGCACCACCCGGTGGCACTCCTAAGATGTTCAATTCAAGGGAGCGCCTTTTTCCCCAGAGCCATTATCAAAACACTTTATACTATATACATATATAGTATCTTCCAAATCATACACCTAGTATGAATTTCATATAAATCTCCTTTACACAAAATCGATTATCCCAAAATCGATCATCCTCAAACTAGGCTTTCCAAATTCTCATACTGATTCTTACCCAAAAATCAAAAGCCTTTCCAAATCCAAAGGGTCCAAACCCTTTATCTAAATCCTCATATGATCCTTTATATATATACATAAATATATATAATTTTTTTCTTTAAAATTTTAGATCATTTCAATCTTGTATAAAACTCCTTTTATATTTCAAACACTTTCAAAATCATTTCCTTTCGGCAATAGATTCAACAAGGGGAGATTTATCTTTATATGACAAAGATATATAACTTTGTTTATTCAAAATAAATTATTAAAATTTGATTACTCTTTCCAATATCAATTTCATTCAAATCTGTACGATGTACACTAATCATCCATACGCTCTACCAATCTAATCGCTCACTCGATCACACAATTTCACTTCCGAACTAGTATCGTCCACCCGACTTTCTAATGCAGACTCAGATCTGGTTTCTTGATCAGAAACCGTCATTCTCCTTGCATAGCTATAACTATGATAGAGAATATCCAGAACCAAACAACAGTCCATATCCAGGTTCTTCATTGAAAATCGAGTGGAAAAATCCCGACTTGGATCGATATTACTATCTCGAAATTATATGCTCGAATCTAGATCAAATCACTATGCGAATAGAATAATATACATACACCATACGTAATTAACTTCATTGATTATTAGCCAAATCAATTTCCTTTCTATTCATCCCTACTTTTAATTTTATTCACTTATTCACATTTGCCTTAATCCCCATTTGGATTATCACTTCAATTCTTACCTCGGTTGGGTATTAATCAATAATAGTTGAACTCCGACCAATTTATTTTTAGAAACTAGCTTAAAATTTTTTAAAATAGATAAGTAGTTGAAAAATAATTATTAGTTTGCAAAATAGATGTAAAATAGTTAACTAATTGTAAAATAGTTGGAAAATAGTTACATAGTTTCAGAAATTTTAAATAATTGCAAAATAGTTGTAAAATAGTAATTAATTTGTAAAATAGTTGAAAAATAGTAATTAGTTTATAAAACAGTTGAAAAATTGTTAAATAGCTCCAAAAATGATCGTAAAACAAATATAAAATAATTGGGCTTTTAAAAAGAAAGGTTGTATATATTAAATAGCTTGGAAAAATGAGTTTACACTAAAACAATTTATATTGAAAATCGTCCAAAGTTAAAACTGTTCACTTCCCCAACAATTCAATTTAAATTCCCACTTCCGTTTAATTGACTCAAATCCAATTTAAATAATCTTCAATTTCTAGTTTGAAATTGATTTGAATCAATCTTGATTTCTTTTCAAACTCAAATCAAATTCCATTTGATTTTTATCCTACTAACTTTAATTACCATTCCAAATTATTCCAATCAATTAAACTCACTTCAACTTCAAATTATTTCAATTCAGCTCAAATTTTCCATTTGAATTTTTAAACTTAAACATCTTCAATCACAAATCCAATTAATTCAAGTCAAACTCAAATTTGAACTAATACAATTTCAATCTCAATTTTAAACTATCTCGAATTATATAGATTGAGTTAAATTCTCAAAGGTTGGTTTAACTTTTTAAACCAAATTAACCTTTATTTAAAGTTTTTAAACAATTTAATTTCTAAGCTCAAATTATAGAATTCCATTTCAATCAATTTAATTTTAACTTTATTGTATTTCTGATACCACTTAATTTCATTCCAATTCAAGATTTCAGTTTGATTGTATTTTATATTACTTCTTAATTTAATTTCAATAATTTAACAACCAATCACCTTAATATTTATTAGATGGAAATATTTCTTTATATATCAAAATATATTCTTATATAAAATCATTTAAAACCTTTATATAAGAAAATAACAAGTATGCACCCATATATATATACACACACACACACACACATAGTCAACTCATCCTAGAGTACTACTGACTATATTTAAGGAGTAATCTCCATCAGAGCCAAGGTTCTCGCTTAACCTTTCAGCTCTGATACTAACTGTAACGACCCGGGATTTTTGATCCCGAAAATTCCAGATAGTTATGAGAAAGAAGAAAGAGATAGAAGAAGAAGAAGAACAGAAACATCAACATCTCACATTCCCAGCGGATAAAATATAATAATAAATAATAACAGTTTACAAAAGCATTCTGTATCAGTCAATTGCATTTATAATACATCAGAGTTATATATTTATACAGACACTGGATATACACAATTTCCATGCCTCAGATTTACGATAATATAATACAGCAGAAATACTCTATACGTTCTTGCCATCCAGCTCGACTCCTGAGCTCCAGAACGTCCTTACCTGGAAATCTAATACTCGGTCTGACCCGACCATTACATCAAAGTAACACCGGGTCAGGCTGGAAACCAGCACGAGTAAACCCATCTAACATGGAATACAAAGCATTCAACTTATATAAAACCCGGGGTAACTCGTTTCAATTCAAAAAATCACAATTAATTATAGACATCACTTATTCCACACATCCATTTTCTAAGTACCAAGGTCTAGATTTAAACAGTCTAATTCCTTTAAATCACTTCATTCCAGCCTATAGATTTCACATATCAATGTATAAAAATTTGAAGTAGTTTCGGGTATTTTCTAATACCCTACCCCGGTCTCTTCGAGCCTTATGTCATCCTAACCCTAGTTATCCAAAGGAAATGCACAACATTTCATATCAGAGATATCAACTCATTCCAAGCATTCGATACCATTCATTCATCCATAAGCAAAGCTTAATCGCTACCGAAATTAATTTAATTAATTCAAATTGAAGTTTTAACCTCAATCACTTAGATTTCTTCACTTGTCATTAATTAATTTCAAATTAATTAATCAATCATCCCTTCATTTTTCATCTTAATCAATTACCCTGGATTAATTATCCTTCAATTGTATTCAAGTAATTATCTTTAATTAACTTCACAATATTAATTATTTTTAACCAAAATCAATAAGTAATCTTAATTACTTCATGAATTAATTAACTATTTTATTTACATTCATCCTTAATTACTTATATTAATTAACTTCTCATAAGTCACTTATTGCTGATTAATTCATCTTAATTAATCAATCTTTAATTACGTCATTAATTATATAAATTTATGATTTCCAATTATATTTCAATTTATCCTAATCTAAATTAATTACATTAAATAATTAATCATTCTTGATTTATCTCAACCTATGATTATCTACCTTTTTACTTACTTCATTAAATAAATTAATTACTTCTTAATTAACTATCTTAGTTAATCTCTTGATTAATTTCACAACGTAATTATATTTTATTAATTACATTAAGTAATAACTTATGGAACCATCCATTGATTATTCTACATTAATTAAACTTAATAAATTAACTTAACTTTCATTAATTAATTCAAACCCTTAATTACTAAATTAATCAACCCAAATCATTAATTGAATGAATTAATTAATTATCCATTTTAATTACCTTTTTAAATTGATGAATCGCAAATCATTAAGCCCGTATTAACATTAAAATGAAAACATTTTCTTATTTATGACTTAAGTTTAAAACAATTTAAAACCCAAATACTTTGAGTCAAGGCACAATAACACGAGAACCAACCAAAACCAAAGTCACATTATCATTAGTGCACATCCAGTTAGTTTAATCATTCAACCAATTATTTAAATTTAACCATTTAAATTTAAATAAAAATCAAACAGAGTGAGATTTACTCACCTTTGTCCCTTAAATTTGCAATCCACCTCATTCTCGACTTGGTTTCCCGGGTTATAACCTTGTATAAACATTAAATGATCTTATTAATATTCAAACAATTTGAATAATTAATCTTCATTTGATAGATTTAATTTAATTAACAAATAATTCATTTTAGCTAATCTTCCTATAAATAAATAATTCTTAGGAACAAAATAATTAAATTTCAAGTTACAAAAAAATTAAATAAGTCGATCTCTTCAACACATAAATAAAAAAATCTTTAAAATTTGTATACTTGTTTTACTTTATCCTTGAAATTATAAAAATATAAAATAAATCGTATACTTCAAAAATCTACCTTTACATAACATTTTCAAACCTTCTTTTCCTTTCTTTTTGTTTTTCTTTTTTCCTAATTTATCAAAATAATTTCCTATTTCTTGTAATATATATATATATATATATATATATAAATTAGGATTAAACACATTTAAAATTTACTGTTTTTAAATTAAAATGGAACGATCTTATGTTACTGCATTTGAACACATATACATATCTATATATAACAAAATTCTAAATTTGGATGAAATCAATTTTATACCTTACTGACGCGCTCAAAATCCAGCCTAGCCATCACTGCCCTCCAAGCGCGAACTCTGCCTCGAGCTTCACCTAACAGTTTCGCCGCCGCCGAGCTCGCGAAAACCATAAAAAACTCCCTCTTCATGCGAATCTTCAATCGCAACTTCCCTTACTTGAGCGCGAGTGCACGCAGCTCTAGTAGCATCTACACGCGAAACCCTAGCTTTGACGTTGGTCGCAAGTCGCCTCCCCAAGCATCGATCGCCTAACCGCCGCTCTTCTTCCCCTCCACGCGAATGACTCTCGTTACCGATCCCACCCCTATTTCTTTTGTCTCTGCCGCCCCCACTTTTTTTTATGAAGGGCTTCGGCCATTTTTTTATATGAACGAACTGATAGTATTCATCTTCGATTTGAATTGGAGAGAAAATGGAAGGATGGGAAGAAAACAGCGGCCATTATTCTTTCGTTGATTTCCATTTTTTTCCCTTTTTATTGGGAATGAAAGTTAGAGAGGAAGACGAAGATGAAATAGAGATTTGGGGATGGCTTCGTGAGTACGATTGTTGGTTAATAAAAATATCTCTGACTAATCTACTTCAACTTTTGTTATATTATAAAACTTCCAAAATGCCTCATTACTTGCTACTTAAAATTTCGAACTCCTCTTAAGGAATGCCGCTAGGAGATTATAAGGTTTTATCCGTGTTCCGAACACAATGGAACATGTTCCGGAGGCTAATTTGATCGTATGTGGAAGTTAGCTTTCTAAATCGATTTAAAATATTAAATTATCGGTTTTATTTTCAATGTGTTTCTCCCCCGTACGATCAAACGGTAAACCGAAACGCTACGAAATTTGAAATCCGATAATAAATAACTATTACGAATCCAATGGAACTGGTTTCGTCAGATTCCGAGACTGTGTCTCGGATGGCTATTTTTAAATATCAATTTAAACGATATATTATTAAAACTGAATAAATCACCTTTAAATTAAATTTCAACCATTCTATTCTCTTCGGTTTCATCATTATAAATTATATAAGCCTTCAAATTATTCTTAACAGGCTTAAAACTCCAGATTCAACATTTTACCCAATTTCAGTTCATTAAATCTCATAACTTAATTGCTATTAATAAAAATATTTGAATTCAAATTAAAAATTAACTTTTTAAATATTTACAATCAATTAAATATTCAAATTTAAATTGTTAGAAATTTCGGGTCGTCACATTCCTCCCCCTTAAATAATTTCGTCCCCGAAATTACTATTTAGGAAGAATGGTCCAATACCCGTTTACTTTTTCCCGAAAACCAACAGTTCAACATCCTACAAACTATCCTTTATAAAAGACCCCTTATCATTCTTACTGACTTCCCAAACTCTCCCATAATTTTCAAACAACACCATTTACTTAATCATTCAAATTTCAATTTAAAATCAAATTTTGAATTATCAAATTTTCTAAAAAAAAATCTAACTCTCTAAATTTCCGAAAATTTTTGCCAGCATCTCCATTGCGCGGCTAGCTCGGTACAACTACAAAATGCCTCTACGGGCTCCCAAATTTCAAAAGAAAACAAAAACCCAAGTGGCTAGATCAAAACCCCAATCAAATTTCGTATAAAAATTTAAACACATACCTTTTGTCAAGCAAATTCAAATTTATCTTCAGAAATCAAAACCAATTTTCTTTTCCCTTTATAATACCTGCATACCCAACTTAGCAACAATATCCAATCGTAACTTTTAAAATCATTTACATATTTCCTTACAGAAGTTTTCACATCTACTTCTATTCAACTTAGTTTTCCCTTTTTTCATATGAATTCAATTTATTTTCAATTTTGAATATTGAATTTTATCTTTCATTTATAACTGATTCATATCATTATCTTAAATTAGTTTCATCCATTACTTTATTTCAATTTCCAATTTGAAATCGTTTTGCCGTTAACAAAAATTTTCCCAAAAATTTTCAGAAATTTTCTAACTCCTAAAATTTTCGTAAATTTTTGGCAGAGTCTCTGTTGTACGGAGGAGCTTTTGCAATTTGTTAAGAGATATAAATATATATACATCGACCAACATGGTCGAAAAAGCAAAAACAGTTCATATTTTCTATTTTTATTGCGTAGGTGTACCTTTATTTAGCATTTTAAGCAATAGACTTACTATTTTTAGCAATTAGTGCAACCAAATCCCGCCAAACGGCCTTCCGGTGGCTGTACTTACTCAATTTAAACATGTAAGCACTATATATATGAAGTTTATAACATTTCTCATACTTAAACGACTACAACACATCAACTCTAAAAGAAATGCATTCTAAATAACTTCCACGAGCAATTGATATGATTTCAACACTAATTCAATTTCTTTCAACCAATTCATATACCATTTCAATTTTATTGGTTTAAAACTCAATTGCTTACATTCAGTTTATTTTTATCCAAACAAGCTCATATTCAATTCAATTGATCCTAAAATCAATTTATTTAACCACTATCAACTCATAGAATTTTAATTTAATCATGTTTACGTCAAACGACAACTATCTTTATTAAATTCGATGATATTCGCTTAATAAAGTGTATATTTTAGTTTATAACTACTTCAAATTAATTTCAACTCATTCTGTAATTAGTTCCATTTCATTTCAAATTCATTCACCAACCATACATTTGCATTTCATTTCATCTCCGCATTGGTTCACTTTAAAACTAATTCATTGAGCTTGACAACATTCAATGCTTATATTAATATCCATTTTTTTCAAATAAATTTAACGCAAACTTTTATTTAATAGTCTTCCATTCTGATACCCCAATTCCAATTTAAAACTTTGATTTAATTTCTATTCAATCAGACTTCATCCATTTATCATTTAATTCAATTAACCCATTTTATTCACCCCATTTTATATTTTTAATTCACCTACTTAATCCATTTTCAAATTTATTTTATTAATACAAAGCCATTCTCAATTTATTTCTACTTACCCGGGGTTTGTTTGCAACTCAAACCATTCTATTATAATTCAATTCCATTTCATTCGACAACACTTCCCTTATATCTAATTTACTAGCAAATTACGTTAAATATTATTTTTACAACATCTACACTTATTTTAATTCATTATCAAATCCAAGTCGAATTCAATTTATAGTTCAAATTCATTTCCAAACTCCATTATTAACTTACAATCCATTTTATTTAACCGAGTTAAATTTCATTAATATACTCTATCAAATAATTTATCTAGCTAATTAGCCTATTCCAATTTTTATATCAATATTCGATTTTATTACAAAAATCACTAAATTAAATTTTCCTGCGTTTAAAATTTTTTCATAATTCCAGTCTGATTTCTTTCATTTTCCAAAATTCCATCACTTTTAATTTAAAAATTTAGAAATACTTTAAACTCACATAATATTATTGAAATAGCTTTTTATAAAAATACTTCTTATAACTCGATGTCTCAACCAGTCCATCCTTGTTCTCACAGAAATTCAGTCATACGTTGATCAGGCATAGGACTGAAAATCTATAAGTACTTAGCAGACCCATTTTCAACATCCGGTGAAAATACTTGGATAAATATTTTTATTGAAAATATAGAAAATAGTTTTGAAAATAGAGGAAATATCATTGGTGAGAATGCTCTGGAAATCATCACCTCCGTCCATGGTCGCATTTACATTCCAGGGTTACGTTGCCATCGCAGCAAAAGTCCGTGTAACTGTAGGCACTCCACGCCCCTCAATTACGCCATGGAACCCACAACAGATCGCAGTTACATTCTATGGTTATGTTGCCATCGTAGCAAAAGTCCATGTAACTGTAGGCATTAGCGCCCTTCGATTTTCGCTATTGAAATGAAGTTCTCCACTCCTACATAGGTCGCAGTCTACCGATGCAAAATCAAACACAGACTGTTGGCTCTCAACGGCACACACGACTTTCGCTATGTTACCATAGGTCACAGTCTACCTATATAAAATCAAATGTAGACCGTTGGCTCTAAGCAGCACACACAACTTTTGCTATGGTACACACTACTCATAATCCTCAGGAACTAGTTTTGTCCGGACTCCTCACAGGATCAACTTTAGAACCCCCTTGGGCTCAAGGCAGCACCACCCGGTGGCACTCCTGAGAAGTTCATTTCAATGGAACGCCTTTTTCCCAGAGCCATTATCAAAACACTTTATACTGTATACATATATAGTATCTTCCAAATCATACACCTATTATGAATTTCATATAAATCTCCTTTACACAAAATTTATTATCCCAAAATCGATAATTCTCAAACTAGGCTTTCCAAATTCTCATATTGATTTTTACCCAAAAATCAAAAGCCTTTCCAAATCCAAAGGTTCCCAAAACCCTTTTTCAAAATCCTCATAAGATCCTTTATATATATATATATATATATATATATATATATATATAAGTATATATAATTTTTTTCTTTAAAAACTACAGATCATTTCAATCTTGTATAAAACTCCTTTTATATTTCAAACACTTTCAAAATCATTTCCTTCCGGCAATAGATTCAACAAGGGGAGATTTATCTTTATATAACAAAGATATATAACTTTGTTTATTTAAGTAAAATATTAAAATTTGATACTCTTTCAACATCATTTTCATTCAAATCTGTACGATGTACACTAATCATCCATACGCTCTACAAATCTGATCGCTCACTCGATCACCCAATTTAACTTCCGAACTAGTATCGTCCACCGACATTCTAGTGCAGACTCAGATCTGGTTTCTTGATCAGAAACCGTCATTCTCCTTGCATAGCTATAACTATGATAGAGAATATCCAGAACCAAACAACAGTCCATATCCAGGTTCGCCGTTGAAAATGGAGTGGAAAAATCCCGACTTGGATCGATATTACTATCTCGAAATTCTATGCTCGAATCTAGATCAAATCACTATGCGAATAGAATAATATACGTACACCATACGTAATTAACTTCATTGATTATTAGGCAAATCAATTTCCTTTCTATTCATCCCCACTTTGAATTTTGTTCACTTATTCACATTTGCCTTAATCCCCATTTGGATTATCACTTCAATTCTTACCTCAGTTGGGTATTAATCAATAACAGGTGAACTCCGACCAGTTTATTTTTAGAAAATAGCTTGAAAATTTTAAAAATAGATAAGTAGTTGAAAAATAATTATTAGTTTGCAAAATAGCTAAAAAATAGTTAACTAATTGTAAAATAGTTGGAAAATAGTTAAATAGTTTCAGAAATTTTAGATAATTGCAAAATAGTTGTAAAATAATAACTAATTTGTAAAATAGTTGAAAAATAGTAATTAGTTTATAAAACAGTTCAAAAATTGTTAAATAGCTCCAAAAATGATCGTAGAACAAATATAAAATAATTTGGCTTTTAAAAAGAAAGGTTGTATATATTAAATAGCTTGGAAAAATGTGTTTACATTAAAACAATTTATTTTGAAAATCGTCCAAGCTTAAAACCGTTCACTTCCCCAACAATTCAATTTAAATTCCCACTTCCATTTAATTGACTCAAATCCAATTTAAATAATCTTCAATTTCCAGTTTGAAATTGATTTGAATCAATCTTGATTTCTTTTCAAACTCAAATCAAATTCCAATTGATTTAAATCCTACTCACTTTAATTACCGTCCAAATTATTCCAATCAATTAAACTCACTTCAACTTCAATTTATTTCAATTCAACTCAAATTTTCCATTTGAATTTTTAAACTTACACATCTTCAATCACAAATCCAATTAATTCAAGTCAAACTCAAATTTGAACTAATTCAATTTCAATCTCAATTTTAAACTATCTTGATTTATATAGATTGAGTTAAATTCTCAAAGGTTGGTTTAACTTTTTAAACCAAATTAACTTTATTTGAAGTTTTTAAACAGTTTAATTTCTGAGCTCAAATTCTAGGATTCCATTTCAATCAATTTAATTTTAATTTGATTGTATTTCTGTTACCACCTAATTTAATTCCAATTCAAGATTTCAGTTTGATTGTATTTTATATTACTTCTTAATTTAATTTCAATAATTTAACAACCAATCATCTTAATATTTATTAGAAGGAAATATTGCTTATATATCAAAATATATTCTTATATAAAATCATTTAAAACCTTTATAGAAGAAAATAACAAGTAAGCGCTCATATATGTGTGTGTATAGATATATACACTCAACTCATCCTAGAGTACTACTGACTATATTTAAGGAGTAATCCCCACCAGGGCCAAGGTTCTCGCTTAACCTTGTTGCTCTGATACCAACTGTAACGACCCGAAATTTTCGATCCCAAAATTTCTAGATAGTTATGAAAAAGAAGAAAGAGATAGAAGAAGAATAAGAAGAACAGAAACATCATCATCTCATATTCGTAGTGGATACAATATAATAATAAATAATAGCAGTTTACAAAAGCATGTTGTATCCGTCAATTACATTTATAATACATCAGAATTACACATTTATACAGGCACTGGATATACACAATTTCCATGCCTTAGATTTACGATAATATAGTACAGCGGAAGTACTCTATACGTTCTTGCCATCCAGCTCGACTCCTGAGCTCCAAAACGTCCTTACCTGGAAATCTGTAATATTGGTCTGACCCAAGCATTACATCAAAGTAACACCTGGGTCAGGCTGGAAACAAGCGTGAGTAAACCCATCTAACATGGATACAAAGCATTCAACTTATATAAAACCCGGGGTAACTCGTTTCAATTCACAAAACCACAATTAATTATAGACAATACTTATTCCACATATCCATTTTCTAAGTACCAAGGTTTAGATTTAAATAGTCTAATTCCTTTAAATCGCTTCATTCCAACCTATAGATTTCACATATCAATCTAAAAAAATTTGAAGGGTTTTGGGTATTTTCTAATACCCTACCCCGGTCTCTTCGACTCTCATGTCATCCTAACCCTAGTTATCCAAATGAAATGCACAACGTTTCATATCAGAGATATCAACTCATTCAAAGCATTCAATACCATTCAGTCATCCATAAGCAAAGCTTAATCGCTACCAAAATTAATTTAATTAATTCAAAAACCTCAATCACTTAGATTTCTTCACTTGTCATTAATTAATTTCAAATTAATTAATCAATCATCCCTTCATTGTTCATCTTAATCAATTACCCTGGATTAATTATCCTTCAATTGTATTCAAGTAATTATCTTTAATTAACTTCACAATATTAATTATTTTTAACCAAAATCAATAAGTAATCTTAATTACTTCATGAATTAATTAACTATTTTAATTACATTCATCCTTAATTACTTATATTAGTTAACTTCTCATAAGTCACTTATTACTGATTAATTCATCTTAATTAATCAATCTTTAATTACGTCATTAATTATATAAATTTATGATTTCCAAATATATTTTAATTTATCCTAATCTAAATTAATTACATTAAATAATTAATCATTAATTAAACCGCTAATATTAATCATTCTTTATTTATCTCAACCTGTGATTATCTACCTTTTTATTTACTTCATTAAATGAATTATTTACTCCTTAACTAACTATCTTAATTAATCTCTTATTATCTCGCTTTTAGGCAAAGCCGTGATACCAAAAGATCGATCGAAAATGAAGGACAGTTCGTCTCAGAGATTGGTCATACTTCGTTTCGCTATGGATATCGTTGAATTTTGTCCGAGTCCATATTGAGCTACAATTGATAGGACACGACAAGAAAGACCATAGAAGTCAGCGTCTCAAATTTCAAGTCAATACGAGTTCATACGCTCAAGTTATGATCGATTCAATTTGGAGGGAAAAGCACTGGTTTCGTATCCATCGTTGTAGGCGTCTTCGAATCCATCATCGAGCACTGGTTCGAACCGATCACCTTCGTATCGATCCACTTCGAATCCATCGAAGTGTCTCGGATTCGACTCCCTCAACTTCGTATCCATCGAGCTCGTATCGATGGACCTCGTATGCATGGAGAAGTTGCAAAGCTCGTATCCATCAGGGAAACGCAAATTCGTACCCATCAAGCATCGGTCGTTCGATCCCATCAAAGAAGCCTTGTTCGAACCCATCAGTGAAGCCTAGTTCAAACCCATCAATGAAGCTTCATTCGAATCCACCAAGTCAACTAGCCATGATGACGTGTTATCCATCGGTTCGAATGCGTCGAGATACATGGAGTCGAAGCGGTCAACTCGGAGCGAAATCCTGATCGAGGCGAAATGTGCGCTCCACGTGAACACGAAGGCGCGTGCCACCATCGGTTCGAAGCTATCGGTTCGAACACATCGATTCGAACAAAACAGCCACTCGAAGAATCCATTTCGTATCCATCATATCTCTCAATCTACTTATCCAAATGCCATGAAACTTTCAGAGAAGCTTGCATGCATGTCGAAGAATGTCCACACCAAATTTCACCTTGATTGGATGAATTTATGATCGATTCGAATGGAGTTCGAATCGATGCCAAAGTGGGCCCAAATTTCCTGAGGCCGGGCGCGTGGGCCCCCTCACGTGCCAGAAGTGGTCTCCCGAGTTTTCAGCGAAATATCAGCATCCTACGCCTATAAATAGAGCCCCAGAGCCAACGGAAAAAAGGATCTTCTTGGATCTTTCGACTCTCAAGCGTCCAGATTCTGCTGAATCGAGATCTCCATCGTCCTACATCATAACTTTGATGTTGATTTCGAATTTCCAGTTGTAACTCGTTGTTGATTGCTGTAACAACTTGTAATCATCGAAAGAGAATCAATAAAACTGCAAAAAACTTCACAGTGGACGTAGGCAACACGCCGAACCACTATAAATCGCTTGTCTACGTATTTACTTTACTGTTGATTGGATTATTTTTTAGATAATATTCGTTTTGAATCTATATTCTTCATTATTATCTCTTCAACGACTCCCGAAGAGTGTTGTGACCAATTTTGGTGCAAACACTTTGGTGCTTTCACCGAGAAAACCCAGATTTTTTCCTGCTCATTGATCTGTCATCGATACCGGATTGCATAAATCTAAGAGGAAGATCCAGACTTCAATTTCAGGCTCCTTCCATACTATTCAGATTTGCACAAAGTCTAGGAAAGGAATCTAACTTTCAAGATGGTTAGTACAAGAACCACCTCTAACGCTATCAATCAAGAAGAACAGGATCGATAGAATCCTGTACCACCACCTCCATCTAATCAAGATGCTACTGGACACTCAGAGCCGTCGGGTCCAATTACCCGACAGGAGTTGCAGTTACTACTCCAAGAGCTGACCCAGAGTTGACAACAATTAACAGAACAGCTATGCGCTAACGCCAAGCTGATCAACCAACTGGATCGTCAGAAGCGAAAGAGATCCAAGAGAGACCATGCTTATCACTCATCCAGCGAAAGCACTTCCTCTTCTGATTACCATAATCACTCTCCACAACCCCGGGTAGATGGGAGTCACATGCTAGCTGTTGGAAATCAACCAACATTGACCGTTGGAGAATTGAGAGTTGGCCCATCGGCCAGTTTCCAAACTAGACCCTCCTCCCGAGGAGGTGTTGTCCCGCACCACACCGTAGAATACCGCACCCCTAACGTTGCGGCTGAACCAGGGGTCGACGTCTAAGATCAGTCGAACCTGGACCGTCGTCATAGCGGACGTACTCCTGAACCATACATCCCAGAAGACTATGAGCCACGAAGGTAAGACTTGGACCGTCGACAACATCCGGTCCAACCCTAAACTATGGAACGTAATCATACTCCGGTGCGAGCCGCACAAAATGTGTGAATGCCGGACATTTCAAATATGATACGTCAGATGATCCGTGAGAGTCAGGGATTCACAAATGACGACTGGGGAGTTTCCCGAAGTCACACTCCCTTTACGGACGATATTCTTACTGCTGAACCCCCACGGCGATTCAGAATGCCAACTCTACCCATGTACGAGGGAAACTCCGACCCTAACCAACATATTCTAAAATATGAATGGTCGATGACTGCTGCCAGAGCCGACGATGCAGTGAAGTGTCGTAGTTTCCTCATATCCTTGGGGGGCATCGCTACCATGTGGTTCACTCGACTACCACCTCGATCCATCTCTTCATTCGACCAGTTGGCCACAAAATTCGTTGAACAATTCCGCATGCACGTCGCAAGGCCCAAATATGTCAACACTCTGTCTAGCGTCACTCAAACTCCTGGAGAAACGCTCAGACACTACTTAGAGAGATTCCATACTGCATGCACTGAAATCAGCAATCCGAACGATAACTCCATCATTATGGCGTTAACTAAGGGGATCGACCCCGATTCTGAGTTTGGCAACTTGTTAGCTGGAAAACCACCTGCATCATTGGACCGTTTCCACACCAAGGCGGCTCAATTCCTGAGACGGGAAGATGCGAAACAGTCTAGGAAGCAAACCGATGCGGGGCCAAGCACGGAAGGGATCCAAAGCAATGTTACAATCAGACAGTCCGGCAAGAGCTCCGGAAAAGTTCAGTTGAATGTTAAAAACAAACAAGCTCGGCGAAGAGAGAGCGTGAATCAAACCAGAAAACGAGATCAAAATCATGGTCCGCAGCACAAGAACCCAATGTTTGACAGTTACACTCCTCTGAATATATCACTAGAGGACTTGTACTTACAAACCTGTGATATAATTCAATATCAAAAACCTGCACCAAAACCGTCGTCAGGAAGACAAATCCAAACGGGAAAGTTTTGCAGGTTCCATGAAAGCTACGGGCACAATACGGACAAGTGTCGTCACTTACAGGATCTTGTTGAGAAACTGATCAGAGAAAGGAAGCTGGAACAGTTTGTACGGACACCGCAGCCAGAGAAGCAGGCCTATCAAATCAAAACAATGAACCCAATCGGCCGAGACATGAGGACTCAACTTGTCCCCGCGGAAGATTGGTGATAAACGCCATCAGTGGCGGACCAACTTTCTCAGTAGCCTGGAATGACGAAGATCTTCGTCACTGTCACACATGACAGGATCATTCTATCTATGAATACTTTGCAATTTCCTTTACATTCTAAAGTTTGAACTTGTAATAAGGCGCTGACTTCGCCATATTTTCTTATTTCAGCAATAAATTACTATCTCTTCAATCTAGAGCTGTGATTCACCGAATGCAACGTTCAACAATCACGACACACGAAGAGCTAAGTTTCATCGAACAATGGAATTTATTCAAATAGCGAGTGACTGTGATATGACCGGCCACTCACTAAGTGAAACCCCAGCTCGGGGACAAGCCATCACATCAAAGGCTGAACTGGACCAACACACGACAGTCCTACAACTAACTCCAACTTCCCAGAGTGTGAATTGGAGTATAAACATTCAACAACTCGTTCCCGGAGTGCGAACGGACTCCAAATTCCCAGAGTGCGAATTGGAGTATAAACATTCAATAACTCGTTCCCGGAGCGCGAACGGACTCCAAATTCCCAGAGTGCAAATTGGAGTATAAACATTTAATAACTCGTTCCCGGAGTGCGAACGGACTCCAACTTCCCAGAGTGTGAATTGGAGTATAAACATTTAGCAACTCGTTCCCGGAGTGCGAACGGACTCCAACTTCCCAGAGCGCGAATTGGAGTATAAACATCCAATAACTCATTCCCGGAGTGCGAACGGACTCCAACTTCCCAGAGTGCGAATTGGAGTATAAACATTCAATAACTCGTTCCCGGAGTGCGAACGGACTCCAAATTCCCAGAGTGTGAATTGGAGTATAAACATTCAGCAACTCGTTCCCAGAGTGCGAACAGACTCCAAACTCCCAGAGTGCGAATTGGAGTATAAACATCCAATGAATCGTTGCCAGAGTGTGAACGGACTCCAAATTCCCAGAGTGCGTATTGGAGTGTAAACATCAAATCCATCATTCCCGGAGTGTGAACGAATTCCTAAAGAGCCCAAATAGGTGTGACTGACCATCTATCGGCCAACTCCAACTTCCCAGAGCGTGAATGGAGTACAAACATAAATTACAGGTTCCCGGAGCGCGAACCCAAACATACATGTTGTCTCCAAATTCCAAGAGTGCGGATTGGAGCAGAAATACTACGTCAAAGTTCCCGGAGTGCGAACCGAAGTATCAATACTAACTCTAAGTTTTCAGAATGTGAAGTGGAGTATAAACATCAGTTCCAGGTTCCCGGAGTGCGAACCGAAGCATACATGCTACCTCCGAATTACCAGAGTGCGAATTGGAGCACAAATACTACGTCAAAGTTCCCGGAGTGCGAACCGAAATATCAATACTAACTCCAAGTTCCCGGAGCGTGAAGCGGAGTATAAATATCAATTCCAGGTTCCCAGAGCGCGAACTGTGTTGCAAATATCAATAACTCTAAATTCCTGAAGTGCGAACCGGATTATCGATCTCAAATTATCCTAAGTCCCCAGAATGTGAACATGTGCTTAAGATTTGCAATAAATGTGATCAACCACCAAAATACAAATGTTGTTCCCCGAAACTTGGGGGCAAAAAAGCTAAGTGTTAATCACTAACCAAAGTGATACAATGTCCGAAGTTTAGCTTATTCATCAATCACAACTTGTGACCAAGATTCTCAGACTTGGCAAATAAAACGAACTCTACTTGACGGTAAAAACACTACAAGTACACTGGACTAAAAGCCAAACACTACAAGCACTCAAGCACAAAAGAAATGAGAATTGAAACAAAGAAATTGAATTTTATTTCAACTAACTAGAGACAAGGACTTACATGCAAATAAGTTCTTCCAAAAAAGAATTCCTACTTGTAGGGGCCGAATCTGCGTCTATACACGGCCTACTAATGAAAAACAAACACAAGTTCCTATCTACCAAAAAATCCGCTTAAACAGCCCATCTACTTCTTTTTAAATCTCCTTATCAAAGGTTCATCCTCGGACTCGCTAGAAACAGAGATCCTTCGTTTACAGTGCTTCCTCTCCAGTGGTTGCTCTTCAGCGGGGGGCATGATGTCAAGTCCTCCTCAGAGCTCGAATCTACATGAAGGCTTCCCACCGGAGGAGTAGGAGGGACTGCATCCGCGACGGAAGATGAGATAGTTCCACCTGATGAAATTACCCTTAAAGGTGTTGGGCTATGCGCCGTTGTACTGCCACCGATACTGCCATCTTGCCCCACAGCCTCTAACTCTACATTAATCTTGGCCAGGATCTCTTCGTCATGAATCGCATGGGCCTGGCTGGGGGCATCTACAGTCTCCATTGAAGAGCTAGAGGTTGGCGGGAGGTCACTAACGATGAATGGCAAGTCTATGGAGAAGCCACCCTGCTCGTCGAGCAGCTCGCTCACCATTTGTTCATCAAGGGATAGTGTGCTCCCCTGCGCCGCCTCAGTAGACACTGCTGTTACGACGGTAGTCTCGGTGGTGATGGCCTTCTCCCCTTTACTTGATTCTCGAATCACGGCAATCAGCGCAACTTCATTCACTAAGCAAAGATAAGAAGAAGTTATTAGTAATTGCTTCAAAACAAACTCCATATTTGAAATACAATTGAGATAAATTCGGAGTACCTTCCTCAATTTGGCTTGTGGACGGCTGAGCGGCCTCAGAAGTATGCTCCTGAATAGGAGATAGCCGCAGCTGTTCTGGGTCGCAAGCTAGAACGGATTGTGAATCAACCACAGATACAAGCTCTAACGAAGGTGGAGCAGTAAATTCAAGAATAGTAGCGTGATGCTCGACACCCGATCGTTCCTCAATCTCCCGGTGCTGGCCACCAATCATCTCCTTCTCATGAGAAATTATGGCATCATGAAGGATCTTATTTTCGTCTTCGGTCAGCAACCGGTTCTCAAGCTCGAACTGGTCGACTGATGCATCCGGATGCGCTTCTCCTTCCTCCTCAACCAATCGGACGCAAGCGATATGGAGATGTACCGGATAATCCTGAAGCCAGGCCAAATTTCTGTGCCTCGGCACATTGGCATTGTAAGTAACGAGGAGGTCTTTGATGTCGGCCTCCAGCCTGGCCTCTACCCTTTGTACTTTCTCCTCGACCTCAGCCTCAACTGCCTGATATTTAGCCACCGCCACATCTCTCTCAGTCCAAAGCACTACGGCTTGTTTGCATGCTTCTTGGGCCGCGTTGTGCATGTCATCTCTATCTTTAGTGATCTCAGCAAATTTGGCTTTGAGTGCATTAAGTTCCTTCAGGGCCGCGTCCCGCTCGGTAGTCACGATGGTGTTTCGGTGGCCCATGTCCTCCACCATAGCGTAATGCTCACGCTTCATCCTGTCCATCGCCGCTTGGGCCTCATCCGCTTTCTTTGTAGCATCCATTTCTGACTTCCGAGATGACTCGGCTTCATCAGTTAACACTTGTACGATGCGATCCCGGTGAGCTAGATCAGTTTGGAGTTTCTTGAGACGGCCGCTCGCTCAAAGGCCAACGCTGATGCTTTCTCAGCCGCTTTCGCCCACGCCTTGTACTAGGCATAAAAATCATGCACGTAGTCATGTACTAGCTTTGGCTTCCTCCGGGATCCCTTTTAAGTGTGGAGGAAAGATATAGTTACCAAAGCAGATGTTTGGAAAGTCTTTCTTTAGATGAGCAAGCTTGATTGCTCCTTCCCCTAAAATTTCCATGGGGGGCTGTTCTGTAACGATAGCAGTTATTGTTTCTCTTCTAGAATGGCGGGATTCATGCCTAGAATATTGAGAAGCCGACTTATAGTGAGAAGATTCAGAGGGACGAGAGACATAAGCAGGAGGCTGTATGGGATCCCTGGGAGGAGGAGGAGTACACGATCGAGATCGACGCTTATAGCCTCTATCATTATCATATCTTTCTTAAGCAGAATACCCAGAGCGTCCCTGGTCGTAATCTCTGTCCCTTTCTCGTCTGCGCGACTCATAATATGAAGACTTGCGAGCATGTCGGAGATTCCCTAACATTGAACCTCGCCCAGACATAGTATCTGCAGAGCAAAATAAAGTAGGATTAATCACCCTTCGAAACAGGTAGTTTATAGTCAAAGTTATGCAGTGTTGTGAAATATGTATGAATGTGCAACCCCCCGACCAACCGGATGTGTCTGTCACACCAGTGGGAAAAGACTCTCTCAAAACTAAAGTTTCTGAAAGTTCTTCTGATCCGGCATCATGCTGCAGGGACACATCGTCTGGAATTGGAATATCGGTGAGCCCTTCATAAAGTTTTTCAGTTCTCGGAGGAGACGTCCCCGAAATTCTAACTGCGGGAGAAGATCGGGCCGTGGCAACCGATTTCCATCTCCCCTTCTTAGTTGGCTTGACAACGGCTGCCTTGCCTTTTCTCTGCTCCGCAACATCCTAAACTACATCTGTAGGCTCGGTCAACGACTCATCGTCAGAATGGGTTCTTTCAGAATTGGCTTCCTCGGCTATAATAACTTTAGGATTCTTGTGCTTGACTTGCTTTTTCGAGACGGTCCTTAGTGCCTCGTCGAACTTTATACTCTACCCCCGTTCGATCAACCCATAAGTCCAGAGATTCATATCCGTCAAAAGAAACTCGATATCCCTATCTTCTCTCGGGACTTCTCGAAGTACTCGCACCATCTCCATAAAGTGTTCACCTTCGGGTCGCTGAATTGTTGCTGTAAAAAGGAAAAAATATAAGTTTCAATTCGACTGCAATTGCCTTAGTAATTATTTGAGAACTCGGCTATACTCACGTCTGAATAACCATCGTCGGGCAAACCCCGATGGACATCTGACATAGAACCATTCCGTCCTGTAATAACTCAACCTGGTCCAGGACCCAGTGACCACTTGACAATTCCTCACCGCTTCCAAAAACGTGAAGGAAGGGTAATCACCTCGGGTTTTGAAATTGAATAGATATCTGATCTCGGTCGGGATCGGTGGTCTATGAAGGTACTCCATGAAGACGATGAATAAACTGTTCACGGAAGCATATCCGTTCGGGTGTAGTTGAGATGGAGCGATCCTTAAGAAAGACAACACTTCCCTTATGTACTCGTTGAACGGAGGAAGCGTCCCGGCCGCGCACACGTGGCGATTAAATGCTGTATATCCCTCCGGCGGATTGTGTGGTATATCATTCGGCCCCGGCAATAACACGTCATCCAGTGACAGACCGTGCCTTAAGAATATTCTCCCCAACATATCTTTAGAAATATTGGATTAAACGGAATCCGACGGATTGGCAATGAAAGATGCATTGGTAAATTCGTCCGGGGCGGACCGATGATCTCAGGCTCAATATCCGGAAGCTCTAGTCTCGAAGTAACCGTACTTTGAATCTCCTGCTGCTGCGAACTTGAAGGTTCCATGACTAGCTAACTCATGAGAAACCATCGTTAGACGACAAAGGACCCGTGCATTCCCCAGTGTAAAGTGTATGAATGTATGTTGTACTTTGCCATGCATTAATTGAATAAATGTCGTAGAGTTAAAGGAAATATGCAAACGACAAAGCTACGAAGTCCAGTTATGATGACCGTCATCGCTGACCGTCATCACTAAACCATTTATATGATGGAAATTGATTCGGATAGAAGTTGTTATGGTTCCATCGACGAGTTTCTAGAGGTGGTCAAGTATGCAGTTTAATTATCAAGTCCAAATATGCAAGAATGAAGCTCGTCGGGATTATGCTTAGAAAATGTCAAACTTTGGTATCCATCATAGAGGGTTTCGAACCGATCGCAGGAATCTCGTTCGAACCCATCATAGTACCGCTTCGAATCGACACAGAGGGACGCGCTTCGAATCGATGTTCAAGTGCCAAGTTCGAATCGATCAATGAAGGATGACTTCGAATCGATCCTTGGTTAGTTAGTTCGTACCGATCAGGAAAACCTCAACTTAACATCGATTATGTTCGAATCGATACCCTTCGTATCGGTAACAAAGAGGCAATTCATATCAATGTAAAGTTAAGGACTTCGAAACGATGGCTGATGGATTCGAGGTCCATCGATTCGAATGGACCCATCAAGATAGTCAATCGGTGCAAACTGCGTCACCCCCATAAGGTCACCTCAGGGATCGATACGAAATCCAAGGAAAAATGATGCCGCCATCATCGATTCGAACATGAGTCCCCAGATGGTTTCGAAGCTCCCCCAAACCAGATCTGGTTTTACCAATCACAAGAGTGGCCAATCGATGAAGAAGTGGTAGGTTTGAAATAGCTTTGCGTTTGGATTCGAGGTTAATTACCTAATTTGAGTGTGGGGTTTGAGGAATTAAGAATGTGAATCTTGATTGGTTCGAAGACGCGGCACAGTTCCTCTCTGAAGCTTCGAATCGATGCAAGAGCACAGTAAACGCAAGGCAAAAGTAAAAAGTAAAAAGTGAAAAATGGCAAGGTCTTTGCTATTTATATGGAGCCTTGGAAGCAACCGAGACGTTTCGCGTCCCAGTCAACTCAACCGGTCACAACCGGTCAATTGACAGATCGGTTCGAAATCTACCTTCGAATCCAATCGCTTGAAGCTTCATCGCTACGAAACACACAGCAGAGCATCGAGTCGCATCAATGCGAAAAAAACAGTGGGCACATCAATTCGAAGCCCCTGTTCACAACTCCATCCACAACCTACCGATACGAACAACGATTTCGTATCCATCATTTCCTATCGATACGAACGACGATTCCGTATCCATCATTTCATATTGATACGAACTACTATTTCGTATCCATCCTTTCTCATCGGTATGAATGAACATTTCGTACTCGTCCAAGCCATCGGTTCGAATGTCATTTTCGTACCCGTCATAGCATAAGCGTACTCCATCCATACGAATGTTGATCTCGAATCCATCGGTGCTCATACCCATCGGTTCGAAATATTACATTCGCGCAACGCAAATTCAATTTCTTCAACCTTCTATATCGGTTCAGGAGAGGATAGATACGAAGGGACTTTTCAAAACAACCATCAAGCGTTGTCTCAACTCAAATTTCCAAATCGATTCAGGAGAGAATCGATACGAAATTCAATAGCAAACAAAACTGACAACGACTCGTGGACGCACGACGTTAACAAGGGTCAAACTAACATATGTGCATATATGTCGGACTAACATTCGGTTTTAAACATTTACAGGGATCGAATACTTATCTTGTTACAAATGCAACAGCCAACGGCTAAACACTATTATATAGCAGTCAATCATATCAACGCAAGGTTATAGCAATACGGAGTACGAATCCCAACAAAAGAGAGCAACGATTGTTCAGAGAGAAATTGCAGCTATTCAAAGCAGGTCATGTTTCCACAAGACGTACTTTGGGGCGCAAATGTTAGCCCGCTTTTTGGCAAAGCCGTGATACCAAAAGATCGATCGAAAACGAAGGACAGTTCGTCTCAGAGATTGGTCATACTTTGTTTCGTTATGGATATCGCTGAATTTTTTCTAAGTCCAGATTGAGCTACAATTGATAGGACACGACAAGAAAGACCATAGAAGTCGGCATCTCAAATTTCAAGTCAATCTGAGTTCATACGCTCAAGTTATGATCGATTCAATTTGAAGGGAAAAGCACTGGTTTCGTATCCATCGTTGTAGGCGTCTTCGAATCCATCATTGAGCACTGGTTCGAACCGATCACCTTTGTATCGATCCACTTCGAATCCATTGAAGTGTCTCGGATTAGACTCAATCAACTTCGTATCCAGCGAGCTCGTATCAATGGACCTCGTATCCATGGAGAAGCTGCAAAGCTCGTATCCATCAGAGAAATGCAGTTCGTACCCATCAAGCATCGGTCGTTCGAACCCATCAAAGAAACCTTGTTCGGACCCATCAGTGAAGCCTAGTTCGAACCCATCAGTGAAGCTTCATTCGAATCCACCAAGTCAACTAGCCATGATGACGTGTTATCCATCGGTTCGAATGCGTCGAGATACATGGATTCGAAGCGGTCAACTCGGAGCGAAATCAGGATCGAGGCGAAGTGTGGGCTCCACGTCAACACGAAGGCGCGTGCCACCATCGGTTCGAAGCTATCGGTTCGAATGCATCGATTTGAACAAAACAGCCACTCAAAGAATCCCATTTTGTATCCATCATATCTCTCAATCTTCTGATCCAAATGCCACGAAACTTTCAGAGAAGCTTGCATGCATGTCGAAGAATGTCCACACCAAATTTCACCTCGATTGGATGAATTTACGATCGATTCGAATAGAGTTCGAATCGATGCCAAAGTGGGCCCAAATTTCCTGAGGCCGGGCACGTGGGCCCCCTCACATGCCAGAAGTGGTCTCCCGAGTTTTCAGCGAAATATCAGCATCCTACGCCTATAAATAGAGTCCCAGAGCCTACAGAAAAGAGGATCTTCTTGGATCTTTCGACTCTCAAGCGCCCAGACTCTGCCGAATCGAGATCTCCATCATCCTACATCATAACTTTGCTGTTGATTTCGAATTTCCAGTTGTAACTCGCTGTTGATTGCTGTAACAACTTGTAATCATTGAAAGAGAATCAATAAAACTGCAAAAAACTTCACAGTGGACGTAGGCAACACGCCGAACCACTATAAATCGCTTGTCTACATATTTACTTTACTGTTGATTGGAGTTTTTGTTAGATAACATTCGTTTTGAATCTATATTCTTTATTATTATCTCTTCAACGACTCCCGAAGAGTGTTGTGACTAATTTTAGTGCAAACACTTTCACTAAGTAATTATATTTTATTAATTACATTAAGTAATAACCTATCGAACCATCGATTGATTATTATACATTAATTAAACTTAATAAATTAACTTAACCTTCATTAATTAATTCAAACCCTTAATTACTAAATTACTCAACCCAAATCATTAATTAAATGAATTAATTAATTATCCATTTTAATTACCTTTCTAAATTGATGAATCACAAATCATTAAGCCCTCATTAACATTAAAATGAAAACAATTTCTTATTTACGACTTAAGTTTAAAACAATTTAAAACCCAAATACTTCGAGTCAAGGCACAATAACACGAGAACCAACCAAAACCAAAGTCACATTATCATCAGTGCACATCCAATCAATTTAATCATTCAACTAATTATGTAAATTTAACCATTTAAGTTTAAATAAAAATCCAACAGAGTGAGATATACTCACCTTTGTCGCTTAAATTTGCAATCCACCTCATTATCGACTTGCTTTCCCAAGTTATAACCTTGTATAAACATTAAATGATCTTATTAATTTTCGAACAATTTGAATAATTAATCTTCATTTAATAGATTTAATTTAATTAACAAATAATTTATTTTAGCTAATCTTCCTATAAATAAATAATTCTTAGGAACAAAGTAATTAAATTTCAAGTTACAAAAATAATTAAATAAGTCAATCTCTTTAATACATATATAAAAAAAATCTTTAAAATTTGTATACTTGTTTTACTTTATCCTTGAAATTATATAAATATAAATAAATCGTAGGCTTCAAAAATCTATCTTCACATAACATTTTCAAATCTTCTTTTCCTTTCTTTTTGTTTTTCTCTTTTCCCAATTTATCAAAATAATTTCATATTTCCTATAAATAGATATATATATATATAAAAAAAATTAAATTAGGATTAAACACATTTAAAATTTACTGTTTTTAAATTAAAATAGAACGATCTTACGTTACTGCATTTGAACATATATATATATATATATATATATATATATATATATATATATATATATATAACAAAATTCTAAATTTGGATGAAATCAATTTTATACCTTACTGACAGCTCAAAATCCATCCTAGCCATCACTGCCGTCCAAGCGCGAACTCTGCCTCGAGCTTCACCACACAGTCTCGCCGCGGCCGAGCTCGCGAAAACCCTAAACGGCTCCCTCTTCACGCAAATCTTCAATCGCAACTTCCCTTACTTGAGTGCGAGTGCTCGCAGCCCTAGCAGCATCTCCACGCGAAACCCTAGCTTTGACGTTGGTCACAAGTCGCCTCCCCAAGCACCGATCGCCGAGCCGTCGCTCTTCTTTCCCTCCACACGAATGACTCTCATAATCGATCCCACCCCTATTTCTTTTGTCTCTCCGCGCCCCCTTTTTTTTACGAAGGGCTTCGGCCACTTTTTTTTATGAACGAACTGATAGTATTCGGCTTCGATTGAATTGGAGAGAAAAGGGAAGGATAGGAAGAAAACGTCGGCCATTATTCTTTTGTTGATTTCCATTTTTTTTCTTTTTTTTTGGTATGAAAGTTAGAGAGGAAGATGGAGATGAAATAGAGATTTGGGGATGTGTAACGACCCAGAATTTTATTTAATTAAAATTTGAATATTTAATTTATTTTAAATATTAATAATTGAATTTATAAGTCGAATAAATTTTAATTTGAATTATTGGATTTAATTGAATAATTAAATCGATAATTTAATATGTTAAATTATGGAAATAATTAAAAATTAAGTTAAAAATGATTTAAAATAATTTGGAAAATTTTATTTAATCATACTGGAGTTATAGAAATATTTTAGAACTTTTAAAATCGAATTAAAAGTTAATTTGTGAAAATTGAATATTTTAATATTTAATAATCGACTAGTAAAATAGCCAATTTTTGAACAGTCTCAGAATTGAACGAAACCAGTTTCATTGGATCCGTAATAGTTAGTTATTACCGGATTTCAATTTTCGTGTCAATCGGAGTTATCGTTTGATCGTGGCAGCTCGAAACGCATCGATTTATTTTTAATTTAAATTTGGCGAGTCAAAATAGCCATTTTTCAAAAAGTCTCGGAATTCGACGAAACCAGTTTCATCGGATCCGTAATGTGATATTATTGTAAGGTTTCAAATTTCAAGTCAATTGGATTTACCGTTTGTCCGGTGCAAATTAAAACGCCTAGAAATCGATTTAAATCGGTTTAATTTAAATTGAACGTTTTCAGCCATAACTCGCACATACTTCCGAATTAGCTTCCGAAACCTGTTCCATTGTGTCCGGAACGCGGGATAAACCCTAGGTACGTTGGTTACGGCGTCTAAATCGGAGTTCGGAAAATCCGGGATGAATAGTGTCGCTCGTTCCTTATAAATAGCCCCTACCTCTTCATAAAAATCAAAATAAACACTAAAACCCTAACCCTAATTGTTGTAGCCGCCAGTTACAATTCAAGGGCCAGAATTTTCTCAACTTCCCTCCTCGATTTCTTCCAATCCATCAGGAATTAGCAAAAAGTTTCAACTAGAATGTTGTAGAGGGCTGTGAGTACTACGTTTTCAACGGCTATGATCTAAAACGGAGCGAAGATGGAAGAGATAGGGGGGCCGACAGGGGGGAGCCTGCGCACGCACTTCCACGCAGCACCTGAGGCCGAGCTTGGCAAGGAGGGGGGCGAGTGAAGCTCTTGCTGCGAGCTTCGCGTTGGTATATCCCGATCGAATTCTAGTTGAGTGATTGGAGAGCAAATTCAAAACCTAATTTGTAGCTATGGGTTCATGGTGTCGGCCTCATGTCTGTAGCTTGAACGCAACATGGAAGATGAAGATAGACGGTGGAGATGGCTTGGGGCTTGGATCTGAGGGCTGGTGTGAGTTTGGGTTTAAAAATTATATAGTTATGTTGTAAATTTAAGTTATAAAATCGTGTATAAACTTCATAATATCATAACTTTTTCATACGAGGTCGAAAAAATGCAAACTCAGTTGCGTTGGAATCGTATGGACGAGCACTACGCGATGGAGTTGGTTTGGAGTCGTTTGGAGTTAGTGAGAATTTCGGGTAAAATTAAACGCGCGTTTAATTTTATTCGAAATAAAAGCTTAAACGGAATTTAAAACCAAGGTGAGAACTTCTCACTCAATCGAATCAGTTTCGATTTTATTTTAAATAGTTAGATTTAAAATATTTGAATGCATGTATGAATGATGATTGATATCTATTGATTGTTAAAATAGACATTATACGCCGTTAGTAAGCGGATGTTATTTATTATAAACATATACCGCGAATATTTCATAAACAGTGAAATTGGTATTATATATAATATCAATATATATATATTGGCATATGTATATATTGCAGTTGATTGATTTCCCGCATTTTTTGTTTAGCGGATGAGACCCTATTACGCCGTTATTAAGCGGATAATATTTAATAAGAACATGTACCGCGATAATTTCGTACTGGAGCGAAATTGGTATTGTGCTAATGTTTTTGGATGCAGGAAACAGGTTGGAGGGATCCAACTGGATTCCTCAACAGTTTTTATTTTATTTCAGATATTTTGATATTTGATGGATTATCATATCGATATATGATATCGTTGTTAGTCGTGATTGACTATTTGGTGTGTAGCATCATTGGACCCAGATTTGGGATTTTAAAAATGATCTTTTAAATGATTTTTGAAAATATACTATATTTTTGGAAATTGATCCATTTTAAATAATTAAACGCTATAATTTTTAAAGTTATAAAATTATGGGTTTTGTGAAATATAGTTAAAACGCTGATTTTTAGAAATACAGTTAAAAGCTGATTTTTGAGAAATATGGATTAATGATTTTATAAAATAATTTAAACTGGATTCTGAACTTGTTATAAAAAGTTTAAATATAAGATTTATAAAATTTAATTATTTTATAAATCAGTATGGTGAAGTTTTTAAAAGAATTTAAAGACGTTTTAAAGAATAATATAAATTAATTTATATTAAGAGATTTATAAATGGATATTTATAAATTGAATTATGGACATTATAAAACGAGTTTTTATAAGTGTTTGAATGTAGTGAAAATGAATTTCCTAAATGAATGAAATTTATGAAATTATAAACTGTGAAGTTATAAATGGAATTTTATAAGCAATAGGTTTATAAAATTTATAAAGTTATCGAAAGAATGGATTTTGGATAAATAAACAATCTTATAAGTTAAGATTAATAATTTGGGAAGTTAAATGAACGATTTTGTAAAATAATCGTTTTATAAGTAATTAACTTATAATATGAACTTGTAGTTTATAATTGAGTTATAAACTGGAATAGGTTAATAAAGGAATTTATAAAAAGGAAGTTTTTATAAATAAATAGAAACGGAATTTATAAACGTTGTTTTATAAATCCGCAAATGACTTATTTTGATAAGTTAATTGTTATAACTTAGAGATAGAGTTATATTCACATTTTGAACAGTGAATAATCCTTTAAGTTAAAGTAAATAGAAATGATGAAATTTGTTAATGTAGTATATTCACGTTTTTGAATAGTGAATAATACGTTAAAGAAAATGTTTTAGAATGTGATATTTTAAACAGAATTAAAACGATCTAACGATGTTTTAAAATGCATTGAGATTCGAAACCATAGATTTCAACATTTATTGTTGAAATAGACGTTTTCGAGAAATAAAAGGAAATGGTGGACTATAACACTGTTGTTATAGTAAATGATTTCCGAAAGGAAATGTTTTGTATAGTATTGGGATTTATATATCTATTTTAATTTCGAATCCCTATACTAGTGATTTTGGGTTGTCGTAACGATGTTTTACGTAACATTCGTTTTGGCCCAAATAAATATGTTTAAGAGAATGATTTTCTTAAAGAATGAAATATATACTTAATTCGATTTAAGTATATTGAATATTTTCTAAGCGTTGAAAATAGAGAGATTTGTGAATTTCTTATTAATAAATGAGTATGGAAATGTTTTCCAATATGAAGTGAATATTGAGAATTTATCTTTTTGAAGATAAATTGAAATGGAAATTTGAAATCGTAATATGCATGGATATGTTGGAATACAAATTCACTAAAGAATTTATATGAGAAAATGGAACTTGTAAAAAAATAAATATTGATTTATTTTTGAAGTGTGAAATTATATATCTTGTAAAGATATTTTGAAAATAAATAATTTGGAAAAAATATTTGGAATCTGGTGATGTATGCATATCCATTGATAGTTCAATAGCCGACTATCAGTATTTCCCTTTGAATGGGTATTTGATGTGATTTGATTGAATTTGAATGCACACTTATTTTTGAATAAGCGCTCACTATTCGGGTTAACCGGGAAAGGACCATGGGGTCGTATAACCCATTCCGAATATGTGATACGTCGTTGTGAATTGCATTTGAAGATCGGTGTTGAAGACCGGTATTTGCAAGAGCGATAGGATGACCTATCGATTGTTTCTGCACCGAGTCGCGCCGGTATAGAAACTCCCTAAGTGATGGGAAATCCGATCAGGATTGTGAATATCCGGATTGCAAGGACTTCTTTGTAAGTGCCTTCGGTTCTGTTCGATCCCGGAACAGACTTGTATGGATTGTATGCCTGACATTACAATTTGAGATATAAAGCCGATTTCTTTCAAATATATTTCTGTTGGTGGCGGAGAATTTATTCTTTGCTTAACACCCTTCTTTGAGACGTACGAGCTCAAAGGTTATATAGTTGAAGTTATCAGCGATATATTCCCAGTTTGGTAATGTGACATGCTGAGTGATGCTGAAATGATCATTGTGTTGATTATGGTGATAGGATCATTTATTTGATCGTCTATCTTAGTGATCATTGTGTTGATCATTTGTTGACCCAAAGCATGGCTTTTGTATAAAGTATGTTTTTGTGGACGTGAATTCGTCGAGCCTCACATCCCGGAAATGGTCAAAACAGGAAAGAAGCAGCAAGGTTATGAGGGGTAGCACCCTTTAGGATGTGTCCATTTCCTTCTGGAAAAGGGTGGTATCATGGTATGGAGCCCAGATACTTACTCATGTTGAAAACACTTTGTTATGATTGTGTGAATTGATTAGAGAGCGCTCTCGGAAAAAGGTCCCAAAGGACCGGGGGATGGCATATTCGGTCAGTTGTTGCTCAGTTAGGAGTAACCCGGCCTTGTGTTGGTTGAGATCCGGTTTGGTTCTCGGGGATGTCCATCCAGAGGCATTCTCAGTGGCAATGGGAAGTTCCTTGGCCTGACCATTTGTTGGAAATCCAATTCCCAATACGAAACTTGTACGGTATTAGTTGTAGAACCTGCTATTCACTTATGGTGGTCACCACTGTTTGGATAGTAGCTATAGTAGGCATAGTTCGAAATGTCTATGTCGGCTAAGATTTATATCTTTATTTTCGAAATGATTTGTTATACATTATGCACTAATAATAATATCAAATGTTATTTTAAATGCGTATCAAGCATCTTTGACTATCATAAGGAGAAATCTCCTCCGATTCTGCGTTTGCATGTGTGTGTGTGCGGGAGGCCTTATGGTAGTCTCATTTTTAAAAGCATTGCGAATTGATTTAAAAATATTCCTCTATTTTGATTTTAAAGATAAATAAACTGTTTTGAGTTCTCACACCAGTCACATGACTGACTTGGAGTTTATTGTTTTCCTTCCTAAACTCTGGGTGCCCACCAATTTTCCACACGGGCAGTTAAGAGTTAGGTTTATCAGGATATTCTGGATATTCTGGAGTTGCTGGAGGCAAGCTGGATGGCATGGCGTATTACTAGTTTATATAGTATTTCTTTTCCGCCGCACTGTTTGATGTTGTTGATGTTGTACACTCTGATGATATGATGTAATGAAATGAAATGTAATGTAATAACTGATATAGTTCTTTGTTTAAAGATTATTCATTTATTATTATATGTTGTTCCGCTGCGAATTGTGAGATTCTGTTGTTGTTCTGTTGTTTTCTTTTGTCCGTTCTATTTTAAAATTCTTCTATCTTCTATTTTTAAAATTCTCTGTTTTCTAAAAATTATCTATCTTCTTTTCTCTCTATTTCCTATCTCTTCTCTCCTCCCTAATTTCTATCTTTTTCTCTTCTTCTTTCCTATCTTCTTTCTTCTTTTCTTTTTCTTAAAAACCCTCAGTGTTCGGTTTTCCGTCGTTCGATTTCTCGGCAGTCGATAAAGTGAGTGTCGATGTCGGATTTTCGGAAGACGAAGAATCGTGTCCTGACAGGATGGCTTCCTGAGTACGATTGTTGGTTAATAAAAATATCTCTGACTAATCTACTTCAAATTTTATTATATTATAAAACTTCCAAAATTCCTCGTTACTTGCTACTTAAAATTTTGAAATCCTCTTAAGGAATGCCACTAGGCGATTAGCAGGTTTTTCCCACGTTTCGAACACAATGGAATGTGTTTCGGTGACTAATTTGATCGTATGTGGAAGTTAGCTTTTTAAATCGATTTAAAATATTAAATTATTGGTTTTAATTTCAACGCGCTTCTCACTTGTATGAGCAAACGGTAAATCCAAACGCTACGAAATTTGGAATCCGATAATAACTAACTATTACAGAAACAATGGAACTAGTTTCGTCAAATTCTGAGACTGTGCCTTGGATGGCTATTTTTAAATATCGATTTAAACAATATATTATTAAAACTGAACAAATCACCTTTAAATTAAATTTCAACCATTCTATTCTCTTCGGTATCATCATTATAAATTTTATAAGCCTTCAAATTATTTTTAATAGGCTTAAAACTCCAGATTCAACATTTTATCCAATTTCAGTTTATTAAATCTCATAACTTAATTGCTATTAATAAAAATATTTGAATTCAATTTAAAAATTAACTTTTTAAATATTTACGATCAATCAAATATTTCAATTTAAATTGTTAGAAATTCCGGGCCGTCACACTAAATGGGATAAGCCAATAAGAATTAGAAGTGAAATGATTATAAGTAAAGCCGTGATTGTAAATTATTGTGAAATAAATGGATGTTGCAATAAATGGTTAGAAATAAAGTTATGATAACTTTAAACTCGAATAATGTCTTAAAGAAAGGAATTAAGCTTTTGTAAATTGGTTATGAACTTTGGAAATTCCTTATGAAATGATTTCAGATAATTGTAGTATTAAATTAGAAATATTACGTGTGAAATCAATGTAATTTAAATTGAAGAGAAATATAAGCAATATCATAAGGATGAATACATAAATGTTTATACTAAATGGAGAAATTCTACGAAACAGATATTAAAGTATAAAGTGATATTTGTGTTAATCAATGAGATTACTAATGAATTTGAATAATTACATAAGTTGTATGTATCTTATTCTACTCACAAAATTAATTTTATCCAGATTTGAGTACATAAGTTCGAGGTGAAATACAACATTCAGTGTTAGGATTTTTCATTCGATTCTTTATGGATAATATTTGATATGGATTTTTGGTTTGATTCTAGAATTCTCTATCATAGTTTATGGCTATGCAAGGAGAGTGATGGTTTCTAGTCAAGAAACCATATCAAAGTCCACACTTAGGAAGTTGAATGGACAACACTAGTATGAAAATGAACTTGTGTGATCGAGCGAGCAATCGAATGTGATTTTACGAAATGATGACATATGTACATATTATGTTCAAATATTATTGATATGCTTTTAAGCTGAAATTGAAAGTGGTTGGGTGGGATATCTTCGTATTTAAATTGGAATTTACTTATATGCAAAACTTCTATTGATTTAAAATCATTTTTCAAACTATTTTATTCTGTTTTCTTATACAAACTATCTTATTCTATTTTATTTACAAAACTATTTTACAAACTATTTTGTTTACAAAACTATTTTACAAACTATTTTAATTACAAAACTATTTTATTTACGAACTATTTTACACAACCATTTTAGATACAAAACTATTTCACAAAATGATTTTATATACAAAACTATTCTAAATTCAAAACATTTTATAAAGCATAGATATTGAATCACATATGGCTTTCCATACAGCGAAATTGATTCTGGAAAATTTTGATTCTTATATAAGATGGACTTTATATAAGTACAATTTATTTTGAAACTGTTGATTTTGGAAGGTATTCGATCTGAAGAGATAAATCTTATATATAAGGAATTTATATAAGAATGATTTGATATCCGAGATTTTTGATTTCGGAAAGTACTTTGTCTGAAATGAAATCTTATATATGATGGAATTTATATAAGTGTGATATTTGAAGTTATTATTTTGAAAGTGTACTATATAGTATATATTGAAGTAAGAGGTATGGGGAAGTACCCTCCGTGAAGAAGTATAGTATGATATGCTTCGACCTAGATAAACTTGGGGAATTAAGGAATTGATTCAACCGATAAAACCCTATTAGACTTGGGTGAATTCAGAAATGGATTCGAACTGATATAGTTGTCCAGACTTAAACTCATGAGTTCCTCGATTTTTTTTCAAGTTGGTTGGTTCTTTAGTTTACTCTATGGAGGCGCTTTCGATCATGGAATCTATTGTTTGTGGATATTCGAGGAAGGAAGTGCATCCGTTGCGTAAATCGTTGAATCGGCAGCGTAACACTGCTGTAGGGGGTCGATGGTGCCTTGTTTACGAACTGGCTACGACATTTTTCTGGAATCTGGATGGTAGAAGGATCTTCTGGAAATTTTTGTGCCCATTGCATAAATACTAGATCAGCAGCGGGCCACTTCTATCGTATTATCATCATTTGACATTGGATTTTGAGTCGTACTTCTTATTCTAATTTTTGAGTATTTTCATTGGGTGTTAGAACAAGTCTACTAAGTACTTGAAGATTTTTAGTCTTACGCTAGATCAATGTATGACTAGAGCCTACAAGAACGAAGACAAACTTGTTAAGACACAGAGTTATAAAAGTATTTTGATAAAGTATTATATAAAGGATATTTTGATCATTTTTCCTTTCTAAATAATTTTAAATGTTTAAAATATTTTTTATTTATATAAAACATGGTTTAATAGTAAATTATTAGAGTTGTAAATATCCTAGAAGTTATTAATTAAATAAAACATATTTAAAGTAAATGATTATTGGTTTATTTATAATGTTCGAAAGTTACCTTGAGATAAAACTAATAAATTTAAAAATAATAGATTTAAGGTTTTCAATAACTTCTTTTGAGTATAAGTAATGATGTAAATAATTTTTTTAAACGGTTTACATATATTTATAAAGATGTTATTTAAAATATTTAAATGGTATTTATAAATGAATCAAGAAATTTTATTAATGAATTTTTAAAAAATATTAAATTATTTAAGATGATTGATTTGCAAATAAAGCTTTCAAATAAATAATTCAAGTAAAATTTGCGTAAGTTTCATTAAATGTAAAATTTAAAGATATTATATGAATGAAAAAATATTGATTTGCGAAGTTTATTTATAATAGTATACTTGACAAAAAAAATTGAATCTCTATTTTGGAAGTATAATTTGGAATATTCACTTGATTTCAAAGTACTAATAGTAAATTTATTGGTTTATTTACTGTTTTAATTTTTGTATTAAACCATAATAAATGCTTTTCCATGATTGGAATATCCATTTTAAAACAAGTGTGTAAAATTAGTTGTGAAGATATGAAATTTTATACTTTGATTTAGAAATTGAATGTAAGATTTGAGTAGACTGTTAGTTTCAATTTAATAATCTTAAATTTATACTTATTTTAAAAATAATGAGTCTAATAATTTTTCCAATTAAAGTATTGTAAAGCTTATTATAATGTTTGGATATAAATTTCTAACAAAGTTTTAGAATTTTGAAAATCTTTGTATAATGCTACGAGGATGTTTTAAATATATCTTATATTTTACTAAGTGAACGAGGTTAAATGTTTTAATTGAAATTTTAGATATATTGAAATATTCTTTTCTCTTCAAGGACGAATACCAAAAGCTTAAATTTTTATTCAATAACCGAATTAAATTATAAACCTAAGTAAGGCAGTAGAAGCTTAAGTAATATTTTTTTTATGATTTATTAATGACTTAAATCCTTAATGGAAAACAAATTATGCAAGTGATCGATCTTTATATAAGTAAATGAATGGAAAAGTAAGTAATGAGAAGAAAAACCCAATAGAATAGACTAAAATAAATTCAAATTAGAATTGCAATTATTGTAATGGATTAAAATTCTAACTATTTAATAATTGGAACTTCTAAAGTTGGAAGTAAGAAATTAAATGCCAAGTTATAAATGAAATATACAAGGAATTTAAAATTTGTAACGTGTAAACAAAAAGGAGATGAAAATAAGAAATGATAACTATTGAACATTTATTTACTAAAATAAAATAAGATAAACTTGTGTAACTTTCAATTTCATTCTTAGAAAGATATATATATATATATATATGTATATTTATGTATATATATATATGTATGTATGTATAACTTACCAGAATATTGAATGTTGTAATGTTAAATAAGGATATGTAATGGAATATTATACAAGAAAAACTTAAATAACGAAAGTGTTCAATGAAATTTACTTTTATAAATAAGAAATTTGATATGAAAATAGTTTATATACCTGAGTTATAATTGTAGTGCTACTAAATAAAATGAAATAGAAAGCGAATATTTTAAGCAAAGAATTATGAACTTATGTTAATGTTTGAAGCTATTGAAAATTAAAGTACATAATAAAATGAATACTATATTAAATTTGATGATTGTAACTTCAGAAATGGTTGATTACTTTGATCCCCTGTGAAGATTGTATGTTTGTTTGCAAAAGATTGTTGTTATGTTGTATTGATTTATTTTCATTTTATGTGATGATGGTATGCTTTTGGTTGAAAGTTATTGTTTTTATGTTATGTTGATTGTTTGTTATTAATTTAAAACAACATAATCATTTCACTTCTATATAAGTATTAACCTCTTCAGATTATATAAGTGGAATACATGTTATGAAAGCAAATGCTACTGCTTTTGGTTTCATAAAATAAGCGTGATTTGCCCGACTAATAGGTCGTTCTCGGATTAAGGTTGCCTAGCGATATTATATTGATTTTCCTACGTTGGGATATATTATTTTGAAAATTATGGTATATGCTGTTATATTTTGACATTGTTATTTCTCCCAAACCTTTTTGTGTAGAGGAGACTGTCGAAATTTTCAATGAAATTTGGACTTAGAAAATTTTTCTAAAATGTTTTCCCAACTTTTGTTAACTTGAATATAAAAGGATTAAATTGTTATAAATTGATATATTTTATTTAATTTGTAAATTTATTAGATTATAAATTTAAAATTTTGAATAAGATATGTCGATTATTTAATTCCTTTTTCCGTCCTTTTTCCTTTTCGGGGACGAAAAGTTTTGAGTGGAGGAGAGTGTAACGACCTTTAAATTTGGTTAATTAAAAATAGTTAATTTAATGAGATTCTATGATTAAATATTGGAAAAAATAAAAAAAAGGGATTTATTAATGAAATAATAACTAAAAACGAAAGGTAACAATGTTAATTAAGGTTAATTATTAAGAATTGAAATGAAATTCCAATAAAGGAAATAATGTAAATGTTATACTTGCTTTTAAATAGAATATAAGAAAATAAATGTAAATATTTGACTAACTAATGAAATAATACATTGTTAATGGTAATCGAATAAAACTATGGTTATGTAAGAAATTGTAACATTTGTTTGTAAATAATGAATTTATAAATGTGATGAAAGGTTATTAGTAATAATTATTATATGCTACCTATTTATTTGGTCTATTAAACTTAAATAGAAATCAATTTCAATTAATTCCCTAAATTAGTGCAGTTAGTGTAGGTAAGTTAATAATTCGAATGTTGATTAATTAGTGGAATAAGGTAAAATTAATTGTCATTGATAATGGTAGTGGGGTAGTAGTAGTTATAATAATTAATTGTAAATAATAAACTTACAAATGTTATAAAGTGTAATAATGGTGACGACTGTTGTTTGCTACCATTATATATAATCAATTGAAATTAAATGCAATTAAATGTTGTATTAATTTAAGTTAAGACAATAACTGAAATTTGTGAATGTAATAAAAGGAATAGAAATGTAAATATAATGGCCTGGGCAATAAATTGGTTTAATAAAAGAGTGAAACCAGGATAAATAATTATTTGGATTTTTATTTAGTTAATGTATAAAGTTGGCAAGATTCAATATAATTGGAATGTAGTACTTAATACAAATAAAACATAAAATTAGAGAACATGAGTGTAATAAGATATAAACCATGATAAGTAATCCATAAGGTAACAGTTGGTTGTATAATAAGATGGAAAGTCAAATAAATGAATTTACTAGAAATTTTAATTTTATTCACTGAATTTATTGAAATGGAAATTAAATACTGTGAATTGTAAAATATTCGATAATAAATTGATACAGAATTTTTTTTTAAAGGATCATAAATCACTAAGTAATCCAAAATGATAGAAATCGTAAATTATTAAATTTGAATTGAAAAGTGACTAAATTAATTTAATATTAATTTATCTAATTGACATGTAGCAACTATCATGGATTTCGATGAAACCAGTTTCATCGGATCCGTAACGGTGATTTATTATAAGGTTTTAAGTTTTGTATCAATCAGACTTGTCGTTTGATCGTACAAACTCGAAACGCGTAGAAATTAATTTAATTGAAATCAATTTGAAATAAGCTAATTTTTTTTAAGCTCACTTCTGTATACAATGGAATTAGTTTTTCAAACTAGTTCCATTGAGTTTAAAAATATTGAATGCCTATATTTCGATAAATTGGATGACCTATTTCCGTTTCGGAAATGAAACGGGCTTTTCGGGTCGTTGTTATCGTTTCGATCCAACTCTGCCTATATACAGGCTTTTATAAACCCTAACTGTTTCTCACTTCATTATTTTTGTGCATATATCTCCTTCCTCCAACTCAAATGATAGAACATCAAACCAAATTTTCAAATTCCAAAACCTAAAGTGGATCTACAGCAACTTTGGGTCGTGCTTCGGGTTTTAGAGGCAAACACCTTGTAGCAACTTCAGGTCAGGAATAAAATGATCCGGGTCTCGGGTCGTTTTGGCATAAATCCAGAGCATGCACCGGGGATTTGAGGCGGCGGACCAAAGTTTAACCGAAGTCTAACCGAAGTCGACCTAGGATCAGAATTTTTCAATATTCTAATTATCGTAATTTTTTCATACGAGCTCGGATTCTAATGCAGTTTACTTCGTTAGGGTTGTATCGAAATTCCAAAAGTTTTTGTAACAACCCACATATTTAACGATTGAATATTTAAATATTTTATTTAAATATTTTATCGCTGTCGGATTATAGTCCGAAAAGCTACTTTTGCAAATAGTCGAATTAGGACTCGAGACCACTTCCATTGAGTTCAAAACGCCGTTTGCGACCTTTTTGTATATAAACTTTGATATGTTTGGAGTTAGTGGAATTTTGCTACTTTTTCACTTAGGGCTTTGGTTTTGGGTTCAGCCCATTTGCCCAATTCTGGTAATATCAACCCAACCCCTCTCCACTTCATTTCATTCATTCTCAAGCTTAAGAGAATAATGGGGGAAAAGATTGGAAATTAGAATTCCTTAAACTCCAAGCCCTAGTTCCATTAGCAAATCCAACATCTAACTCCAAATCCAAAGAGAAGCTATTTGTAAGCATCATCTTCTTCTTCTCCAACTCATTCTCTTTTCAATTTTAGAAATTCCTAAAACTAACTTTGGGAATGTTCTTCTTTTGAGCTTAGATTCAAGCTCATTTGGGTTGTGTTGAAGTGTGGTTGATTCTTCCTTTGCTTTCAAGCTTCTCCTTCCTTATTTTTGTTAAAAGGTGAGATTTTTATCTCACGTCTATGCTTATATCTATCTTTGAATGTTGGGTATGAATTCCTAACACTTATTCATGTGCATTTGATTTTGATTTGGATTGGTTTTGTGAATATTCCAATTTTTAGTGTTTTGGGTTCAAATCTTTAAAACCCTAACTTTGATGTTTGAACGTGTATTTGGTGATGCATCGAGAAGCCAATAGGACCGGGTAGCCGATGGGTGTAATCCCTTAGCGTCCGTGCTCGTCCGCTTGCGAATTGGGAGAGTTTACACTTCAATTAATAGGGAAGAAAAATGCAAGGCATCAGGTTCGGCCGAACGAACCCCTGGGCCGGTCGACCGAAGCTGTAGCCGAAACTCTCTGTTTCTGGTTCGATCGGCCGACTCAGGAAGTCCGGCCAACCAACCTGCTCCTATTTCCATGTTTTGCCTATTATGCTCATTTTGCTTTGCTTTTCCAATTTTTAGTCGATTCTTCTTCTCCGATTAGTTGTTATCACCTTTGTCGACTTTGATAACTTCTATTTTTGGAATTTTTGGGTATTTCCATTTTGATGGATTCGGAATCAATTTCTTTGGATTCTATTCACGTCTTCGAATGTGAATTTTAGTGATTGATTGTTTCTACGATCACTTTTGTGATTTGTCACTTCAAAATATAAAGGTTTTCAATACTAGTAGTAAATATCAAAACTCCTTCATCAAAACAATTTCAACCCTATTTTATTACAAAGCTTGTTTCTTAAACCATTTTCCAATCTACTAATATATATAAACCTTTACCTCATTCGTGCGAGAAATCTAATTAAACGGCTTAGTGAAACAAGTGGTATGAAACACTTGCATTTACTTCGTCGGTTAATTCTTGGACTTGTTCGATTGAATCTCTTGTGACAATTTTCGAGTGGAAATCTACAATTTGTTCGTAAATATTTGAGTTAAGTTAGTGGTTATGGGACATGAGGCTAAGCTTATATATTTATTTTCTTAGTGTAAGTAACACTTCTTGATGATCGATGATGATCATTTTTGTGATTTAGACTAGCAAATGTGCGATGTCTCTTTGCCTACGAGGGAGACTAAACCCCATTTCTGTGGAGCTTCGGCTCAATTTGGTGGGGCAGCGACCCATGTTCTTCAGGCCGTTTTGTGGAGCTTCGGCTCAAAATTAATAGTTAGCAACCATGGAATAGCGTTCCATTTTGTGATATACGTGTTGGTGAGTTTTCATGCTCCCGTTTTGTGATAGGCCTCCCCCTTTTTGTGATTTCTGGATTTCCATTGATGATTTCTAGAATTTGTGTTTCACCAATTTTCGTGATTTACATTGATAAGTCTTATCAATATTTGTGTATTGGTGAATTTATGTATCATTAAATTTTGTGATTAGCATTGATATAATGATCAATACTTATGGTTTTAGTGAATAAAAATAAAGAGTATAACATTCTTTTTTATCTTTGAGAAGATTCTTGTGATATTGATTAATCCCTAGTTGATTTTTAATCGCATACTTATCACAGTATGGCTTTATGGTTATCAAATGTTTATGTCATATCTCTTATTCTATATCAGTTTATCTGATATTTATAGCTAGACTGACCCGTTTATTATTTTCTTATTAATTAATACTCGGGTCAGACCGAGATGTTACAGGTGCTTCTGCTTGACTTCACATCTGGGATTATCACCCTGACTTTTGGCTAACTACTTAGATTAGTAGTTTTTGTTGTATACATTTGATATATAGACTCATTGATGTTTCCATATTCTTTTGACTAGCACTTGTAGCTATTCTTTTGTGATATTGTGGATCTTGTTTGACCACTGCTCTGATGTACACTTTCATGTGTTATATATTCATATCTATTTCCGCCTTTGTGATATGGATGTCTGTGATTGATTTGTGTTATGTTTATTTCTATATTTGTTTCCGAAGAATATATATAGCCACTGTGTAATAGCTTTGAGTTTGTATCGGTATGTCGGATTTCCTCCTAAAACTAGATGCATGTTGTTCTATATGACATATCAGTGCTCACACAAAGCAATTACGTGGATGGTCGCTTCTCAACAGCCTTATTCTCTGTGCTAGTTGATGGCATTACCCCGTAGTGTCCTTGGCTAGAGTGGGTATAGAGGTGGGGCTTCATAGCTTGGTATCAGAGCCAAACTTCGGAACATGTAGAATAATTTAACAAGGATCATCGTCCTAAGTCCATCTTAGGACTCGTGCTTTAGGATTTAATTCGAGCGTTCGTACTGATTCATCCTATTTTCTTTATGATTTCTTGTTTTATCTATCAAGATTGCTTGATATCCATTTGGTGAATAACCTTTTTCTTCTTCTTTCTTTCTTTCTAAAGGAAGAGAAATGGTTAGACCTGGTCGTCCCAGCGCCGTTCAATCTCGTGCTACTCCCCAAGATGGAGTATTTATGTCTGCCCAGCAGCTCCTTGATCTAGTAAGGAATGCTCAAGCAGCCGGATCTAATCCGGAGTCTTCTTTTCCTATGTCTGGATTTGCACGTTTGTGCAACGATTATACCAATTTGGGTGGAAAGCCATTCAAAGGTTCTGAAACTATTATTGAAGTCTAGGCTTGGCTGAGAACGTGCGATCGAATCTTTTCTCGCATGAATCTTGTTGATCTTCACCGTGTTCAGGTGGCCTCTAGTATGCTCCAAGAAAGAGCATTAGATTGGTATGAGCTTCTGATTTCTGAAATAAATGAATCGGATCTTACTTGGGAGAAATTCCAGGAACGCTTCAAATTAAAATTTGTGCCAGGAGCTGAGAAGATGACTTTGGCTCGCCGTTTCATTGACATTGTTCAAGGTGAATCCTTTGTGACAGACTATGTCGCATCATTCGAGTCATTTTCCAAATACGGGGTCGAGTACATAAACACCCAATTGAAGAAGAACCAAAAGTTTATCTATGGCTTGAATAAAAATCTCAAGAAGCCATTACTTCTAAAGTTAGAAGTTCCTTTTGATCAACTTGTTGATATCGCTCTTCGACTTGAAGAGGCAGATAAAGAAAGTGATGTTGAAGTTATGGGTGCCAAACCGAACTTCAAAAACAAGAAAATGCCTAATAAGTTCAAGGGTCCTTATCCTAACAGTAAGAAAGGGAAGCAAGCCTCTTCGGCAACTAAGACTTCTACCTCAAGTAGTGGGCAATGCTACAACTGTGGTTCTAAGGACCATTATGCGAACAAGTGTTCAAAGCCTCGTACTTGTCGCTATTGCAAAAGCCAGGATCATTATTTATCTTCTTGTCCCAAACTTCAAAATAGGAAGGAGGGAAAGCTTAATGTTGCTCATGCCCCTGGCAACACATCTCGTGGTAAAGTTATTTCTCGTTCTATCCTTGATGGCATTATTTTATTTCGTGATCATCCAATTCGAGTTCTTTTTTATACGGGTGCGTCCCATTCTTTTATTTCAAAAGAACTTATTGATACTTTTTCTTTGGATATTTTGTGTTTAATGACTTCTTTGAGAATTGCGAATCCGGTTGGTGAATCCGCAACAATCAGTTTATTGTGTAAAGATGTCGAGATTATTTTGTGTGATTTTTCTTTCCGAGCTGATTTGCATGTTATGCGCTACTTAGGCTTTGGAATGATTTTGGGAATGGATTGGCTTAACAGCTATGAAGCCCAAATCATATGTACTGAGCGGACTATTTATCTTCGAAATTCTCAATCTATTAAGCAGATTTCTGTTGATCTTAAAGATTCGTATTCTAGCTTGATTGCATCTTTATATTCTTCAAATCCTCATGATGACGATAATGATGACGAGGAAGATATTATTTCTCTTATTCACGTTGTTTGTGAATTTTACGACATATTTGAGCCCGTTTTAGGATTACCACCTAAGCGAGCAATTGAGTTCAAAATTAATCTCACCCTTGAAGCTCAACCTATCACTTGTCCTCCTTATCATATGTCCAATAAAGAAAATGTGGAGATGCGCAAACAATTATCCGAATTGGAGATGAAGCAATTTATTCGCTCTAGTTCCTCTCCTTGGGGAGCTTCGGCAATTTTTGTGAAGAAATCTGATGGTACACTTAGGCTTTGCGTTGACTACTGCAAGCTTAATGATCTTACTATCAAGAATAAATATCCTTTAACTCGGATTGATGATCTATTCGATCAACTTAGTGGTGCTAGAGTCTTTTCACAATTAGACTTAGCTACCGGTTTTCATCAGCTTCGAATTGAAGAGGATAGCATTCCTTTGACATCATTCCGTACTCATTATGGATCTTATGAATGGCTTGTTATGCCATTTGGTTTAACGAATGCTCCGACTTATTTCATTGACCTTATGAATAGAGTTTTCAAAGACTTCCTCGATCGATTTGTTCTCATCTTTATTGATGATATTCTTGTGTATTCAAAAACCGAGGAGGAGCATGAAAAGCATCTTCAGATTGTGTTGGAAACTCTTAGGAGCAATCAATTGAAAGCAAAATTTTCTAAATGCCACTTTTGGCAATCTTGTGTGAGATTTTTTGGTCATATTATTTCCAAATCCGGAATTTCCATGGATCCTCCAAAGATTGAAGCGATTCAAAATTGGAAGAGACCGGAGAGTGTGACGGAGATCCGTAGTTTTCTTGGATTGGCGGGTTATTACCGTCGTTTTATTAAAGACTTTTCTAAAATTTTCGTGCGTCTTACAAGATTAACAAAGAAAGGTGTTAAATACATTTGGTCGGACAAATGTGAAGCTTCTTTTCAGAAATTAAAAGAACTCCTTTCTAATGCTCCTATTCTTGTGATCCTGAAGGAAACCAAGATTTTATTGTTTATACTGATGCTAGTCGCGTTGGCTTGGGTACCGTTCTTATGCAAAGAGAACGTGTTATTGCTTATGCTTCTAGGAAATTGAAGCCCGTTGAGTCTAGATATGCCACTCATGATTTAGAACTTGCAGCTATTGTTTTCGCCCTTCGAATTTGGCGTCATTATCTTTTAGGAGAGAAGTTTATTCTCTATACCGATCATAAATCTTTGAAGTATTTATTTTCCCAAAAAGAACATAATTTGAGACAACAACGTTGGCTCGAATTCCTTGCATCTTATGATCTTGATATTCTTTATACTCCAGAAAAGGGAAATCGTGTTGCGGATGCACTTAGTCGTAAGCAACAAGCGGTTGTTTCTCTGATGATATCTGAATGGAGTGATCTCGTGATATTATCCACTTGTGAGGTTCAAGGTCATGTATCCAATATGTGTTCATCTCTTGTTTTATGTAGTCTTGAGGCTCATCCTTCTCTTATAGACCGCATTCTTGAAGCTCAAAAGCTAGATCCCGAATTGGCTTTTCTTGGCCAAAATTTTAGGGATAAAATTAATACTGAAGGTTTGAAAGACTTTGATATTGATTCTCGTGGCGGCATTCGAAAATTTGGTAGACTTATCGCGCCAAATATTAGTGATCTTCGTAAAGACATTTTAGAAGATTCTCATCGTTCTAAATTTATCATTCATCCCGATAGTAGTGAAATGTACGCGGATATGAAGCAAATTTATTATTGGGAGGGAATGAAATCTGATATTGCTAACTTTGTTAAGTGTTGCATGACTTTCCAACGCATTAAGGCCGAGCATCAAAGGCCCGATGGGTTATTGCAACCTTTAGAAATTCCAATTTGGAAGTGGGACCAAATTTCCATGGATTTTATAGATGGCCTTCCCCGTTCTCGTTCGGGTCATGATAGCATATGGGTGATAGTTGATAGACTTACTAAATCCGCCCATTTTATTCCCGTTTGGTCCAATCGAACCGTTCCTCTCTTGGCCAAACTCTTTATTAAAGAAATTGTAAAATTGCATGGAATTCCTTCTTCTATTGTTAGTGATCGTGGTCCATTGTTTACTAGTGGATTTTGGACGAGTCTTCAAAAAACTTTGGGAACGAAGTTTAATTTTATCACCGCTTATCATCCCCATCTGATGGACAAACTGAGCGTGTGAATCAAACTCTTGAAGATCTTGTCCGTGCATGTGTTCTTGATTTTAGTGGAAATTGGGGAGATCATATTTATCTTGTTGAGTTTTCTTATAATAATAGCTTCCAATCTAGTATTGGTACGGCACCTTTCGAGGCACTCTATGGAAGGCCATGTCGATCTCCTTCATGTTGGCTTGAGGCCGGTGAGAAGCTGGTTTTAGGTCCAGATTTTATTCATGATTCCACAGATAAGATCGAACTTATTTGTCATAGGATGAAAGAGGCCCAGAGTAGACAAAGATCCTATGCCGATAACCGGAGAAGGAAATTAGAATTTTCTATGGAAGATCTTGTTTTTATACGTGTTTCACCTATGAAGGATGTTGTACGTTTCAGTCGATCGAGAAAGTTAGCACCTAGATATATTGGTCCATTTCCCATCACCGAACGCATTGGTTCCGTTGCTTATCGCCTTTTATTACCGGCTCAATTTTCTGCTATTCATGACGTATTTCACGTTTCTCAATTACGGAAATGCCTTTGAGATTTCGATTCTATTCTTGAGCCCGGTGTTGTAGAAGAAATTGAAGTTTCACCTAATTTAACTTATGAGCAACATCTTATTCGTATTATTGCTTCGTAGGTCAAACGCCTTCGAAATAAAGATGTTCCGCTTGTTAAAGTTCAATGGTCCTCAAATCCTAAGAATTGCTCTTGGGAATCTAGAGAATTCATCGAGCGAACACATCCGGACATACTTTCTCGTGCTCTTCGAGGTGAACTTCTTATTTCAAATTTCTTTTATGTTGAATATGCTTTTATGGTTGTTACGATATGTTTTCTTCTTAAATATTGTGAGGATGCAATTTCTTTAAGGAGGGGAGTCTGTAACAACCCGCATATTTAATGAATGAGTATTTAAATATTTTATCGTTAGTCGGATTATAGTTCGAAAAGCTACTTTTTGCAAATAGCCGAATTAGGACTCGAAACCACTTCCATTGATTTCAAAAAGCCATTTGCGACCTTTGTGAGTATAAACTTTGATATGTTTGGAGTTAGTGAAATTTTGCTACTTTTTCACTTAGGGCTTTCGTTTTGGGTTCAGCCCATTTGCCCGATTCTGTTTATATCAACCCAACCCCTCTCCACTTCACTTCATTCATTCTCACGCTTAAGAGAATAATGGGGAAAAAGATTGGAAATTAGAATTCCTTAAACTCGAAGCCCTAGTTCCATTAGCAAATCCAACATCTAACTCCAAATCCAAAGAGAAGCTATTGGTAAGCATCATCTTCTTCTTCTCCAACTCATTCTCTTTTCGATTTCAGAAATTCCTAAACCTAACTTTGGGAATGTTCTTCTTTTGAGCTTAGATTCAAGCTCATTTGGGTTGTGTTGAAGTGTGGTTGATTCTTCCTTTGCTTTCAAGCTTCTCCTTCCTTATTTTTGTGAAAAGGTGAGATTTTTATCTCACATCTATGTTATATCTATCTTTGAATGTTGGGTATGAATTCCTAACACTTATTCATGTGCATTTGATTTTGATTTGGATTGGTTTTGTGAATATTCCAATTTTTAGTGTTTTGGATTCAAATCTTTAAAACCCTAACTTGATGTTTGAACATGTTTTTGGTGATGCATCGAGGAGCCAATAGGACCGGGTAGCCGATGGGCGTAATCCCTTAGCATCCGTTCTCGTCCGGTTGCGAATTGGGAGAGTTTGCACTTCAATTAATAGGGAAGAAAAATGCAAGGTATCAAGTTCGGCCGACCGAACCCCCTGGGCCGGTCGACCGAAGCTGTAGCTGAAACTCTCTGTTTCTGGTTCGGTCGGCCGACTCAGGAAGTTCGGTCAACCGACCTGCTCCTATTTCCCTGTTTTGCCTATTATGCTCATTTTTCTTTGCTTTTCCAATCTTTAATCGATTCTTCTTCTCCGATTAGTTGTTATCACCTTTGTCGACTTTGATAACTTCTATTTTTGGAATTTTTGGGTATTTCCATTTTGGTGGATTCAGAATCAATTTCTTTGGATTCTATTCACGTCTTCGAATGTGAATTTTAGTGGTTGATTGTTTCTACAATCATTTTTGTGATTTGTCACTTCAAAATATAAAGGTTTTCAATACTAGTAGTAAATATCAAAACTCCTTCTTCAAAACGATTTCAACCCTATTTTATTACAAAGCTTGTTTCTTAAACCGTTTTCCAATCTACTAATATATATAAACCTTTACCTCACTCATACGAGAAATCTAATTAAACGGCTTAGTAAAACAAGTGGTATGAAATGCTTGCGTTTACTTCGTCGGTTAATTCTTGGACTTGTTCGATTGAATCTCTTGTGACAATTTTCGAGTGGAAATCTACAATTTGTTCGTAAATATTTGAGTTAAGCTAGTGGTTATGGGACATGAGGCTAAGCTTATATATTTACTAGCTTAGCATAATTAACACTTCTTGACGATCGATGATGATCATTTTTGTGATTTAGACTAGCAAATGTGTGATGTCTCTTTGTCTACGAGGGAGGCTAAACCCCGTTTTTGTGGAGCTTCGGCTAAATTTGGTGGGGCAGCGACCCATGGTCTTCGGGCCGTTTTGTGGAGCTTCGGCTCAAAATTAATGGTTAGCAACCATGGAATAGCGTTCCATTTTGTGATACACGTGTTGGTGAGTTTTCATGCTCCCGTTTTGTGATAGGCCTCCCCCTTTTTGTGATTTCTAGATTTCCACTAATGATTTCTAGAATTTGTGTTTCACCAATTTTCGTGATTTACATTGATAGGTCTTATCAATATTGATGTATTGGTGAATTTGTGTGTCATTAACTTTTGTGATTAGCATTGATATAACGATCAATGCTTATGGTTTTAGTGAATAAAAATAAAGAGTATGACATTCTTTTTGATCTTTGAGAAGATTCTTGTGATATTGATTAATCCCTAGTTGATTTTTAATTGCATACTTATCACAGTATGGCTTTATGGTTATCATATGTTTATGTCATATCTCTTATTCTATATCATTTTATCTGATATTTATAGCTAGACTGATTTGTTTATTATTTTCTTATTAAATAATACTTGGGTCAGACCGAGATGTTATAGGTGCTTCTGCTTAACTTCACATTTGGGATTATCACCCTGACTTTTGGCTAACTACTTAGATTAGTAATTTTTGTTGTATACATTTGAGATATAGACTCATTGATGTATCCATATTCTTTTGTCTAGCACTTGTAGCTATTCTTTTGTGATGTTGTGGATGTTGTTTGACCACTACTCTGATGTACACTTTCATGTGTTATATATTCATATCTATTTCCGCCTTTGTGATATGGATGCCTGTGACTGATTTGTGTTATGTTTATTTATGTATTTGTTTCCGAAGAATATATATAGCCACTGTGTAGTAGCTTTGAGTTTGTATCGGTATGTTGGATTTCCTCCTGAAACTAAATGCATGTTGTTCTATCTGACATATCGGTGCTCGCACAAAGCAATTACGTGGATGGTCGCTTCTCAACAGCCTTATTCTCCGTGCTAGTTGACGGCATTACCCCGTAGTGTCCTTGGCTAGAGTGGGTATAGAGGTGGGGCGTCATAGTTTTGACGTTGGTTTGGACAAATTCTGAGACTATTGAAATTTGGGCCTTTATTTAAATTTTAAATCGATTTGAAATTCAAAGGTGAGTGTTTTAACTCACTCACAACTTCTAAAATTTATTATGTTTGTTCAATTTAATTTATAGTGTGATTAGAAATTTATTTTTGGCTATTTTATATTTAAATTGCTATTCATGTTAATATGAATTTATATGGATTTAATTTATATTTAATTTATTATTGAATATATATTGCCAGCTAATACATGTTATTGATTTTCAGTTCTATATTGATATTTATTGATTAGTTTGGATATTTTTGTGATGGATGTTTGATTGTTGATATTGGATGAATGTATGTTGTATTTTATATTGTTATAATATTGCAAGTTCACCATGGGTTGAAACGATACATACCCAAAAGATCATATAGATTAGGGGAAAATTGTTATGGGATGAAATGATAAACCCGAACGGTTTTCATTGGTTTGAAAATGTTGATTTTTGGTACTGGTTGAAATGATGTGTGTGTGTGTGTGTATCCATATAAATTCTTGAATTTGAGCTATGTGTTGGAATAGAATTATTTTAAAGGTTTAAGTTAAACGAATTTTTCTAATTGAAGTGGTTAAAACTGATACCTCGAATTATTTGAGATCTTCCAATAATTATATTATTTTTGTACACTTGATAAGAGATGGAAAATCCCGCAACATCTCTGAAGCCATTGCACTCACATTTTATTTTAGATTAATTTGGCTTACATAAGATCTTTTAGTTCTGACTTGAGTGTTTTGTTTTCATTACGCTCGGGTCAGTTTGAGCTTTTTCAGCGTATTGAAGACCATTTTATTTTTTGGAGGACGAAGATGAAGATTCAGTATATTATTACTATTTATTACATTTATTCCACCACATCATGTATTCTGCTACAATATTTGATTATTTATGATATATGTATAACTCTGATTTGAATGTGTAAAAGTGTAATCAAATGTTATTTTAAAACAGCTTCGTGAACTGTTTATTTGACTATTATATTTTGTTGTTCCACTGCGAGATTCTGTGTTTTGTTTTCTTTTTTTCTTATTTACCTCATTAACAATCCTTCCTTTTGAATGGTCTGAATTAGACATGTGTGGTTTATTGTCGATTTAAACCATCCAAAAAGGTGGATCATTACACCAAACGACATCGTATTGAGCTAAAAATTGGTAAGCACATACTAGAACCCTGGCAATGTTTGCAGCAGTTCAAAAACAAGAAATGTACAGGCCTGAAACCCATCTCGGGTTCAATTTTCAGGCATGAAATAGACGACCAAACGTTCACAGATTGAGCTGAAATTTGGTAAGCATATAGTAGAAAATATTTTCTTTCAAACAAAAAAAGAATTTATGAATTTTAGTAAGTAATGAAAGAGTTATGCTATCTCAAACATGCACTCATGCCATGTTTGCGGCAACTCGGAAAACATGTTCTAGAAGGCAAAATCTGCTTTTTGTTTCTTTTTCTACCACTGTTTTGAACATCCAAATGACAATATTTTTTAATCAAAATTTGTAGAGATGAAGTTAAACATGCAAGCTACCAAATGTAAGAAGTCTAGCAGCATTACGTCGCCGGAATCAAAAGTTATAGACTTCCAAAGTAGCAATATGAAACTGATTTTGAACAGAAAAACAACAGCAAAAATGTACGAACATGGCTAATTTTTTACATTTTCTTGCAATTTTGAGCTTGGTTCGGCTAGGATTTGGGAGTATTACAACTCATCTTCCTATATGGAGGCAAAGACCTAGATTTAGGTTGCAAGTTGGAAGCATTTTGCTTGATTATAAGCTTGTAGAGCCTGTAGAACAAATATATAGTACATGCAAAAACAACCATATAGTAAATTAGAAAACCAATTTCACAAATAAGAAATTTTGATGAAATTGTGGTGCTTGAAGTTAAATTAAGTTTGTATTAACACTCTAGGCTGAAAAAGATTGTAATTTGATGAATTGATTTGAAGAAATTTTGGATTTTTAATTTTGAGAAAGGTGGGTTTTTTTTTACTAAGAAGAAGATGATGAGGGAAATGAACGTACAGACCTCTATTTTCTCATTTCTCAAACTTGCTTTAGCACTAATGGGTCTAATGGGTTCAAAAATTAAAAGAGAATAAAAGGCCTAAGTTTGTCTTTCACACTTATATTATAAAGGCTTCATATTTACACTAATTACATAACAAAATGCATTTTCTCCATAATTTTACATAAGAAAAATATGTAAACTTGTATACTTATAAAATAAAACTGTTTACACTATATAAAAGATAAATTTATACTTTTTAAAAATATTATTATTAAAATCCTTTATTTCACAAAAACGCAATATTTTCGCAATAAAATGCACAAGTCAATATTTTTTACTTTAAAATTCAACAAAAATACTTTTCTCATTTAGAAAAATATTTCAAACAATTTCAAACTTTATTTATAGCCAAAACATATTTTTAAACTAATTTCTAACTTTTTATTTAAATAAAACACCTTAAAGATAAAATACTTCTTTTAAAAACTATTAAAAGAAGCGATGGGACAATAATTAATAAAATTATTGCATTTCCTCTAAAATAAAGTTATTTTCTTTATTTAAAGCCCTTATTCTATTTCTTATCACTCCAAACGAATAAAATAGATTTCTAAGCTTTATTTTTACAATTTACTTACAATTCTATTATTTATTCCAAATAAAAATTTAACTTGTCCAATTTTATTTTAATTTACAATATTAAATTATAATTACCTTTATAATTTAGTATTGATTGGTAATCTCCAAACCATGGTTGTTACAGGTAGTTAGGGAGATTGTACGTACTGAAATGAGAGTACAAGAAACAGTTAGGGTTTATAACGTTCTATATATAGGCAAAGCTAAAAATAGAAAGAAATGGACAAGATTGGATTGATCATAACGACTATGCGACCCAAAAAGCCAATTCTGACTTCGAAACGAAGCTAGGTCATCCCATATATCAAAATAGATGTTTTTTATATTTTTAAACTTAATGGAACATGTTAGAAGCTATCTTTAAAATCAGTTTATTCCAAATTGATTTCAATTAAATTGATTTCTACGTGTTTCAAGCCCGTATAATCAATCGACAAGTTCGATTGCTATGAAATTTGAAATCCTATAATAATTCATCACTACGGATCCAATAAACCTTATTTCGTCGAAATACGAGATAGTAGCCGTAAACGGCTATTTTCACGTTAATTGAATAAATAATTATTAAATTAATTAAATCGCCTCTTTAATTCCAATTTTATAATTAACAAATTTTATCATTTTTGATTACTTAGAAATTTATAATAATTTAAAACAAATTTAAATATCAATTCAAAGTTAATTCTTTTACTAATTACAGTGTTTGATTCCAGTTGTAATTAAATCCAATTAATTATAATTTAATTCTAATGAATTGATACAATTTGATTTCAATCTTTTTATTCAATTAACCATTATTCTATGGACATAGTTAACATTGGTTAATATCTTTTTACAATAATACTCTACAATATCCTCTAAATTTACATTAACGTAATATTTAATTACATTTAATTGTAATTGATTTCCAATTTAATTCAACAGATTATATAGATTCGCAATCAAAAACAATTGCGGCCTTTTACTTAACTTCATCACATTTATGGTTTTATTATCTACAACAAATGTTATCATTACTTACACAACATTAATTTTATTCATTTACAATTAATTACATATTATTTCGTCAATTAATATAACATTTACTTTATTTCCTTATTTACAATATATAACCAATCATAACCTCTAATCATTGCAATTACTTGGAATTACATTTAAAGTAGTTATCAATCACCATGAATTAATACTATTACATTTTATTCTGGTTATTATTCTTATTAATCAAATCACCAATTTTTATTTCTTTCTATACTAAATTACAAAATTTTATTAAATTAAATATTTTATTTATCAAAAAATAACGGGTCGTTACACTCTCTCCCACTCAATACTTTTCGTCCTCGAAAAGGGAAAAGAAGGGAAAAGGAATTAAAGAATCAGTATATCTTATTCAAAGTATTAAATTTATAAATAATTAATTTACTTAATTAAATAATGTAAATAAAATATATCAATTTATAAACAATTTAAATCCTTTTTTTATATTCAAGTTAACAAAAGTTTGGAAACATTTCTACTTTCTCAAAATTTTCTTAGTTCATAATTCATGGAAAATTTCGGCAGAGTCTCCTTTGTACGGAGTGGTCCGAGAGAAATAATAATATCAATAACAATAATATATATCATATTTCAAAATTGAATATATCAAACCATGGGAAAACAATATAATATCGTTAGAAAACCGTAATCTAAAAACATACCAATTTGTTTGGCAAACAACGCTTATTTATGAAACCAAAAGAGTAGTTATTGCTTCCATAAAACTGTATTTCACTTATACAATCAAAGAGGTTAATAACTTTGTAAAAAGGAAATATTTAAGTTGTTCATTTAATAACAACAAATCAACACAATCACAACAATCGTCACTCGCAAAAAAAATCCATACAATCATCACAGGCAATCAAAGTAATCAATCATATGTCCATAGCAACCAAAACAAATGGTTTGTTCAGATTCATAAACTTTTAATCATATAAAATTGTAAATAAACTACTAAGTATAACATATGCTCAATGGTCTTAGACAAAACTCAATGGATTATTTACATATTTTTATGCAGTTAGAAGTATCCTTTCCCAATCATCCCATAAGCCAATACAAACAAAAATTTCAAATATCAGTTAAGTTTATTCTAGTAAATTTCATTTCATATTATTTACTATTCTTCAGATTCATTCATTCATACAATGTTTATTTAATTAATTTACATTTGTCACTTATAAAATTCATTTCCCATTCGTTTATACAATATCATTTTCTCTTTTCACTACTTTGCATTCATTGCTTACCTAAGTTATTTCCTTTTCAATTATTAGATTATCATTATTATGTAAGTCTCTTTACAATTTAATTCACCATTAATAGATTATTTCTTTTTCACATTCATTCTTTCATATATAGTATTATTGAATATTAAATCTATTTCTAAATCATTTCAATGTCTTTTGAAGTTATAATCATTCAGTTCATATAGTACTCACTTTAATTATAAATAGCTTCAACATTAACTTAAGATTATAATTATTTACTTGCAGTGTTCACATTTTACTATTCAAATCTGATTATAAATAGCTTAAAATGTTAACTTAAGTTTATAATCGTTTTTCTTACATTATTCGCTTTTCTATTACACTTGATTAGTAACATTTCAAACTACTAACCATCGTTTATAACAATTTATAATATCATAATTCTTATTTATAAAAGTAACTCCATTGAACACTTCCATTACTTAAGATTTACTTGTATAACATTCTATTACATATTTTTATTAACATCTCAAATTTTAATCTTTTGGTAAGTGATGTGCATGTAAATGTGCACATATTTGCATCCATAGCTTATCTATTTTTATTTAAATGAAAGTCATTTTTGAGCGTTTTAACATGTTTAAAACCATAGTTCAATTATTTTTAAATTATCATATATTTATCTTCATTTAGGGACAAAATGGTCATTTTTGTGCATATGTAAATTTGAGAATTTTTACTTGGACATTTTTTAATAATTCTTATAGGAATTTGGATGCATATGGAAGAGGCTTATATGAAGATACATGCATTAACAAATAAATACAAAGAAAAGAAGAGGGAAATAATTCAAGTTTAAGACCATGGATAACCCAACCCATTTACCTAACCATACAATTAGGAGTTAATGGATAACTAAGTGGAGGTTAAAAATCCATGCACTTTTAATGAGGGATTAATTAGTGGCTAATGGTTACTTGGTGGCCACACTTTCTAAAGGGCTTTTTAGGAATCTCCCTAAAAATAGAATTAAGGTTTTATGCAGGTATAAATAGCTCTCTTATGTACATGAACATATCATATTCAAAAACATATCATATTCTACCTTTCATATTATTTAGAAAATTAGAGTGCAAAATTGCAAGCAAAGTTTCATGAAATAAAAATGGCTAATTAGCATCTTTCTCTTCACTTATTTATATACTTTTATTTACTTTTCATGCTTTTATTTATGCTCTTTCCTTTTCTTTGTTAGTACATTAGTTTTACATTCATGCAAGTAGTGTAGCGTAATTCTTTTTGTTGTAAGTAGTTTAATCACATTCTCTTCTTTGCTTATTTTCTATTTTATTCTCTTTTTAATGTTGAAATTTACTTGTGTTAATTCAGTGCCACAAATGAGTAGATAAACCCCTCAACTTAAGGGTAATGAAGCTCTCAAGTATAATGTAAATTCAACAATTCTATTATTTATGATCTCTTGTATTTGTGCTTCATGAAAGTAGATATTGATGTAAGTTTATACAAGTGGGAGCCTATGTTGCATTTGCAAATGAGCTATTCTTACTCAATATAAACACAAGTTACATCATGAATTGCTAATTGATTTTTGATTTTTGAGTTTGAAATGAATGTGAAAACAAAATCTATGTTACAAATCACAATAGTAATTAGATTATACTTAAAAATAACTTTTGCTTTGCTTCATTTTTATGAGGATTAACAAGTGACTTATTTGTTGTATTATCGTTTGATGGTTTCTTTTATGTTAATTAATGACGTAAATAAACCATACTTACGATAAATACAACAATAAGTTCGTTTAATATCAAAACTTGAGATCATAGATTATTTGTTTGATTGATTTACAAAAATATGAGAGTGGATTGGTCCTTAAGATGTTCTCTACTTTCATAATCTTTAATCTTATTTTTATTTTAGTTTTAGCTTCTTTTGTGCACAAATAGCAGAAAACAAGTTTCTCTCATTTTGGTCTAATTTGATTGAATAGCAAGTTTAAAACCTTAAAAATTCTTTATGGATCGAACCGTACTCGCCACGTACTTCAATAGTACGCCGTGCGCTTGCGGTTATTTTAATTTGAAAATTTTCGACTATTTTCTAAACCGATAGAAAACTTGTCGATTAATAAGTTTTTGACGTAATTGCCGGGGAATTGATTTGATTTTAGTTTCTATTCTTTGAATTGATTTTTGTTTGATTTTTATTCTGTGTTTGTTTTGTGTGTTGGTTTGAATTAGAAAGAAAATTGTTGTGTGTGTTTGTGCTTGCATTTTTTCTTTTTTTTGTGCGCTTCTCCTCTTGTTCTATTTGCAATTCTATACAAAAAATACACAAAAAGAAAAAAAAAAGTTTCATTGCCATTGCTTTTCTCATTTTACATTTACAATTTTCATATACAACTTCAATTTTTATTTTACAAATTTCTGTACAAACTTTTGCATTACTGTCTAACCTTCTGTCAACTGTAACTCCAACATCCCTAAACACACCAGACCATCAAACATACCTCTTCAAAACTGCCATCACCAGAACATTACCCCTCTACAATACCTCTAAACCTCTCTGCACTTCATACCTTCACCACTTCTACCAAACAACATCCCTCTTCTCTACGATCTCCTCCACCATCAACATCTTTACTGTGATACACTGACACCTCACTACCATCACCATTCAATAAAACTGCCGCCCGCAACTACTGCTACACCTGTCTACATTCACAATCACCTCCACTTCATCATTAACTTCCACTATTTGCCTGCCAACAACCACCACAGAGCAGCTTCCTCCAATCCTGACCAAACCACATTCAATCAACAGCCGATAATTTCACTGTTACACCCTGAACACTGTCTTTCACCTCCTCACTACCACCCAGTACAAAACTACTACTCACACTTCATACTTCATCATCACTGACAACAACTGCAGTCCCATCACTCCTCCTTGCATCATACAACATCATTCAACCCAATTCCTTCCTCAACTCCACCGCGGCGTCACTGCAGACCACGGTCCATCCACCATATCACAGAACAACCCATCCCTCTGCCAACATCAAATCAACCATCATGCCTTTTGCCAAAACACCAAGCTACAACCGCACTTTAATTAGAACGCCCGAACACGCAAATCCACCTTCAATTTGACATCAAATCCAGTCTGCCTTAACACCACTACATTATCTCAAACTGCCTATCACAATGACAAACAGCCGCAACTCCAAACAACCACTCACCAATCACCTTCAAAACTGCACAACAGATCGCTTCGCCGAGGACTGCGACTTCCAACAGATCGCCTCCATCACCGAATCTAGACAACTACCAATCGAATGCCGCCACATACACGCTTCGAACAAAATGCAACCCAGATCTCTCCCCCTAGTTTAATTCAAAATCCCATCCCTGCCACGATGAACAAGTCACCCGCGACCACAGATAGTGTTTGGATTATTCAATTTCTGTTTTAATTTGCGATGAATTTCTTTTTTCTTTCTGTTTTAGAAGACGAACGAATTGATTAAGTGGATGTGACTGAAATTGGTTGCGGTTTGATCTATTATTTGACTAGTTGGTCAGGTAAAACTTGTAAGCGGGTCTGAGGGAATTTATTTTTCATTTTTTTTTGTTTATTTCTTTTGTTTGGTTTTAAAGGGTTTTGTTTAATTTGCTTTTAGCTCAAAGTGTAAAAAAAAAAAAAGATTTGTTTCTTTTAATGTTGTTTTGTTTTATCCTTTGAAAAAAAACAAGTTTCAATTTTTGATTTTCAGTTTGTTTTGTTTTCACTTGTTTTATTTTAGTTTCTTTGACATAGATATATTAAAAAACAAAAAACTTGAATATATCTTTGTTTTACTTGCAATTTCTAAAGCAAAAAATTCGCAAAAGAAATAAATGCTTGTCAAAAATAGTTGCTTGTCTGCTTGCTCTAAAAATAAAATTGCCGTTGAAAAATAAAATTGCTAATAACCTGCAAGCTCTGGTATCGTATCATTTTCCCTTGGTTTTAATTTGATTTGCATCATTGGTTACTTGCATTTACATATTTATAAAAAAAAAATCAAAAAAAAAAAACTTCATTTTAGTTGCATTGTAAATTCACGTTAAATTTTGTTTTGCATTCATCTCATCTTATTTTCTTTTCTAAGGGCAATAACCTAATTTACATAAGGTGAGAGATTTCATCACCCTTTTCTTAGCCCACAAACGCATTTCATCGTAGAATTTGACTAATAATAAAGGTTAAACGTTGGACCTAAGGGTATCATGAGCTCACTTAGGGCTTAATTGTATCCTCGCAATTAGTTCATTTGAACAATTTTATTTCTTGGTATCTAGGCTACAAAAGAGTAATAACCATTTATAAATATTACGGTGATTCGTAAATACTGTAGTGATTGTTCCTCTGAAGATACTTAAACCTTTAGTTGCATTGCTATGGTGATTCTTGGTGCACCGATAACCTCTACCCATTACCTGACTGAGAAATATTCTTTTTGATTTAAGAAAAGGTGTGATTATACAATTTTAGATCAGGAGCTACTAACGACAGAAAACTGTGATTAAGTCATTTGCTTTCATTCAGTTACATTAGTTCATGCATATTTAAAAAAAACAAAAAAATCAAAAATAAAAAAATTGTAAATTTTACTTAATTTAGTTTTTTAATCCAGAAGAGTAAAAAAATTTCCTTTCCTTTGAATATTTTTAATCAAAAACAGAAATCCAAAAATATCTTTTCAAAAAAAAAATTTGAAAATTCAAAAACAAAAACAAAAATCAAATTTCCATTTTCTAAAAACTAAAAAAACTAAAAATTTTGAAAAAAATCCTTTTGGTAAATATCTGAAAATTAAAAAACAAAAAAATTACTAAAACAAAAAAGAAATATGCAAAAATTTAAAAAGCAAAAAAAAAAAAAAAATCAAACTTCTCTTTCGAAAATAAATTTCACTTAGTAAATATTTTTCTTCCTTAAAAAAACAAAAAACTAAAACTAAAAACAACTTTTCACTTCAGTTATCAAATCTTTTTTCATTCTCTAAACTAGTTTCTAACTTCTTCCTCCTCTCGATTTTCACTTGTGTATGAGTATTTGGACTCATGACACAACAACAAATCGTTGGACTCGCAACTCGACAACTAATCATTTAACTCTTATAGACGATCCATCCGAAATGGTAAACGAAAATGTCCCTCTAACTCTTATGGATAAAATCTTTCCCGATAGAGTTACTATTCCAGCTTGCATCACGTTATCCGCCCTTACGGTTAACCATTTCGAAATTCATTCGAACCATATTGCCACGCTTTCGAAATTAGGCAATTTCGAGCACGATGACCCGCACATTTTCTTGACTAAATTCGAACAAGTTTGCGCAACCATTAAACTCCAATAACTTTTTGATGATGGAATCAAACTTTGATTAATCACATTCGCTCTTATGGATTACGCTGAAAAATGGTTGTACAGCTTACAATCAAACTCGATTAAAACTTTGGAAGAACTCATAAAAGCTTTCTTAAAAAGCTTTACCCCTTGGAAAAAATGAGTAGAATCCAAAACGAAATTATAAATTTTCATCAATTCAAAGGAGAACCATTTGGAAAATATTTTGAAAGATTCAAGGAGCTTTTGATAAAATGTCCACACCATAACTTTGAAAAATGGACGATTTGCCAAATCTTATACGATGGACTCGAAAATAGCTCATGAACCATGCTCGAATCAATGTGCCAAGGCAATTTTCATGCTCAACATCACGATGATGCTTGGCAATTTCTTGAAAACCTCACTGAAAAGTCATCCTAATGGGAAGTTCGAATGAAAAATCAATTTACTCACGATCGATTGCAAACTTGATAGGATTATCCTTTGCTTTGGAAGCTATGATCGACGCAATGATTAAAAAATTCAGTAACGTTTTCTCATCGAATCAAATGAACCAAACTTTCCAACCGATGTGTTATAAATGCAACGATCATAATCATATAGCCAATCAGTGTCCCAATTCTTTCAAACAAATCAATGTTTACATAAAGCCAAAAACGACCCGTTTTCTCCAACGTAAAACCCTGGTTGGAGAAATCATCTGAATTTTGCGTGGAACCAAAAACAATCCCAACGCGAATCCGATTCGTCCCAATTTTCAAACATTCTCGAATAATGCTTCGAATCCTCCATTTCAGCCAAACAATTTTCAGCCAAACTTTGCAGGTCCGTCTCATAATCAACTCCAACAATCAAATTTTCAACCAAATTCTGCCCATCCTCCCCAAGACGACAAATGAAACATTGGCTAAGGCAACTAATCAAAGCCTTCAATCAAATAGGAATTTGCAAAGTTTATTGACCTCATATATGCAAAACACAAACCAATCGATTGCAAAACTCGAAATGCAAATGAGTCAATTAGCCATATGTGTAGGTGAACGCGAACGTGGAACATTCCCAAACCAACACCTTCCAAATCCATGAAATCAAAATGAAAATTCGAATCAAGTCCATGTTGTTCAAGATAGAAACGTCACCCAATTAAATGCTATCACAACTCTTTGTTCTGGTAAACAAACCGATAACGAAGTCGTTAATCCAAATTATTTATCGAAAACTTCTCTCGACACTCCTAAAACAACGAACGAAACTGAATAGAACATGGAGCCAAATGTTGAAACGAATGCCAATCAAAATTCTTCATCTTCTACTTGAGTAGACCCGCCTACATGGTATCGTGTTCCATTTCCACGTCATCTTCGACCAAAGAAACACTCGGACCAAATGGAAAAGATGTTGGACATTTTTAAACAAGTCAAGGTTAGCATTCCACTTCTTGGCATTGTTCAACAAGTCCCAATGTATGCAAAATTTCTTAAGGACTTATGTACCCAAAGCGACATACTCAAATGCTCAAAAAAGTCTTCTTAGCCGCCAGTTTAAGTGAAGTCTTGCCCCAATCCATGCCTGTTAAATACAAAAATCCTGGCTGCCATACGATTTCGTGTACAATTGGAGACAAGACGATTAACAAATGTTTGATAGACTTAGGCGTGAGTGTCAATTTGATTTCATATTCCGTGTACGAATAGGCTTAGGTGAGATCAAACCCATAAAATTCACACTTCAATTCGTCGATCGTTCTATTAAGAAGCCCGTGGGAGAAATCGAAGACGTTCTCAATCGAGTAGGGCAATTCGTATTCCCCGTTGACTTTATCGTGCTCGAAACACAACCCATGACAAATCTCGCGAGTCAAATTCCATTGATTTTTGGCTTAACATTTTTAGCCATCTCAAATGCCTTAATTAATTGTCGTAACGGATCAATGAAAATCTCTTTTGGAAACATGACTTTAGATCTTAATATTTTCAATCTTGAAAGCCAATCAAACGAATCTCGTGACCAAACGTTGGTAGTTAGTGTTATTCACGAAAACTTCGATAACGAGACACTTGACCTTAACGATGAACGCGAAGCCGAACACGAAAAATTGTTTCACGAAATTCCCAACGAGATTGAACGCACTCTTCCTTTTGAATCGGTTCCAGTTGTGTCCGAATCTCAACCCAAATCTTCGTTTGAAAAACTCTCGAAGTTGGACCTCAAACCACTGCCTGATCACCTTAAGTATGCATACATAGGTGAAAATGAAACTTGTCCCCTTATCGTTTCTACTGATCTTTCTCTTGACCAAAAAGCTTCTCTTCTCTCTATTCTTTGAAAAAAAGGAATCAACTGGATAGTCGAACTTCGATATAAAAGGAATTAGTCCCGCTCTTGTTCAACATCGCATCCATTTAATCGACGATGACATGCCTGTTCGTGACGCGCAACGAAGGCTTAACCAAAAATGAAAGATGCAGTGTGTGATGAAATTCTTAAACTTCTCGACAACGGAATCATTTACCCAATCTCTAATAGTTCATGGGTTAGCCCAATTCACGCTGTACCGAAAAAGTTTGGGCTAACAGTTATCAAGAATGATTCAAACGAACTTATTGCAACTTGTACTCAAATGGGTTGGCGTGTTTGCATTGACTATCGTAAAATAAATTCCATGACACGTAAAGATCACTTCTCCCTTTCGTTCATCGACCAAATGCTTAAACATTTAGCCGGCCACGAATTCTACTGCTTCCCCAATGGTTATTCAGCTATAACCAAATTGCAACCGCTCTCGAAGATCAAGAGAAAACGACTTTCACGTGTCCATTCGGTATATTTTCTTATTGATGTATGCCATTCGGACTTTGTAACACTCCAGCTACTTTCTAACGATGCTAATTTTTTTCGACATAATTGAACGATTTCTAGAAGTTTTTATGGACGATTTCTCAATCTTTGGTGATTCTTTTTCCCAATGTTTACATCATGTTAAGTTGGTTCTAAATCGATGTAAAGAAAAACATTTGACTTTGAATTGGAAAAAATTCCACTTTATGGTCAAACAAGGCATAGTTCTTGGACACATCATCTCAAATAGGCATTGAGGTAGATAAGGCGAAAATAGACATAATTATGAACCTACCCATTCCCAAAACTGTTAAGGACATTCGATCATTTTAGGACACGTTGGCTTTTACCGACGCTTTTTGAAAGACTTTAGGAAAATCGCTCACTCTTTGACGATCTTCTCGAAAAAGACGTTCCTTTCGATTTTAACTCTGACTGTATCTCTTCTTTTGAACGTCTTAAGAATGAACTCATTTCTGCTCCAATCATTTGTGCACCTAATTGGGATCTTCCTTTCGAAATAATGTGTGACGCTTCTAACTTTGCGTTTGGTGTTGTCTTAGGATAATGCATCAACAAGATCCTTCACGTCATTTACTACGCGTGTATGACTTTAAACGACGCTCAACTCAACTACACAACAACCGAAAAGAGCTTCTAGGTGTCGTTTTGCGCTCGAAAATTTTCGACCTTACTTGATAGGTTCACACATTAATCTTTACACAGACCACTCCGCGCTTCGATATCTCTTCGCTAAAAAGGATGCTAAATCCTATTTGATTCGTTAGATCCTTTTACTTCAAAAATTTGACCTCACAATTAAAAAAAAAGGATCCGATAATGTAATAGCCGATCACTTGTCTCACCTTCCAAACGCACCATCTTCTTTGCCAATCAATGAAAACTTCCCCGATGAACAACTTTTTTCAATTTCTATCGATCCATGGTACGCATATATAATGAACTACTTAGTCACTGAAGAAACTCCCTCATCTTGATCCAAACAGGACAAAAGAAAATTCATGTCCTAAGTGACATATTTCTATAGGGACGATCCATACTTTTTCAAATATTGTCCCGACTAAATCATCCGAGTTTGCATTATGGATAATAGGATCAGGAGTGTTCTTTCGTTTTGCCATGATCAAGCGTGCGGTGGACATTTTGATCCTCGAAAAACTGCGGAAAAGGTCCTTTAGTGTGGTTTCTATTAGCCTTCTCTTTTTGAAGATTCGTTTGAATTTTGTAAAACTTGCGATCGATGTCAAATGTTTGGATGAATTTCTCGACGAAATATGATGCCTCTTAACTCCATTCTTACGATCGAAATCTTTGATGTTTGGGGTATCGACTTTATGAGACCTTTTTCCAATTCTTTTGGAAACTTGTATATCCTTCTCCTTGTTGGTTACGTCTCTAATGGGTTGAAGCCGTCTGTAACAACCCGCATATTTGTCGATTTCATATTTAAATATTTTATCGATACTCAGAATTTAGTCCGAAAAGCTACTTTTTGCATACGGTCGAATTAGGACTCGGATCCACTTCCATTGAGTTCAAAACGCCGTTTGTGATCTTTTTGAGTATAAACTTTGATATGTTTGGAGTTAGAGGTATTTTGCCACTTTTTACTTAGGGCTTTGGTTTGGGTTGAGCCCAATAACTCCACTTATGTATTCAGTCCCAACCCTCTCCTTTTCATTTACTTCCTTTCTATTTTCGTAATACTCAAGCTTTTATAACAATGGAGAGTGGAATGGGAAATTGAAACTCAAGCCCTAGTATTCTTTAGCAAATCAAGCTCTAGCTCCAAACTAATAGAAGAACCCATTGGTAAGCCTTCTCTTCATCTTCTCCAACTCCTTCTCTCTTGAATTTCAGAAATTCCTAAACCTAACTTTGGAAATGTTCTTCTTTTTTAGCATAGATTCAAGCTCGTTTGAGTTGTGTTGAAGAGTGGTTGATTCTCCCTTTGCTTTCAAGCTTCTTCTTCATTTGTTTGGGTTCAAAGGTGAGATTTTTATCTCACATCTATGACTATAATTATCTTTGGTTGTTAGGTATGAATTCCTAACACTTCTTGATGTGAGTTTGCTTTTGATTTGGATTGGTTTTGTGAATATTCCAATTTTTGGGTTTTCAAGTCAAATTTGTGTGAAAATCCTTTTATGGATGTTTGATCATGCTTTGGATGATGCATCTAGGAGCATATATGGCCGGGTTGCCAATTGGCATAAACCCTTAGAGCCAATGTTCGTCCGGTTGCATTTTGGAAGTGTTTGCTCTTCATTTGGATAGGCTGAAAAACAGCGCAGGCAAGATTCAGTCAACTGAAAATCTGTTCAGTCGACTGAACCAGGAACCCGAAAGTTTCAAGGCATGATTCAGTCGACTGAATTCTCTGTTCAGTCGACTGAACCAGGAAACGGAAAATTTCTAGGTACAGGGTCAATCGACTGAAAACTCTGTTCAGTCGACTGAACTTGCTGTTTCAGTCCAGTTTGCCCCCTGGACCCCCGTGACCTGACGGGGCAGGTCGACCCCCGTAGCGGGGGCGTCGCCCCCGCACCCCCACCTAAGGGGGTTGCCACCCCCTTGGACCCCCCTCCATAGGGGATCTTATCTGAAAAACATTCAACAGAACTTGCTTTGTTGAGATGCTGAGTTGACCATTCTTCGAGACAAACTATCTTGGGCTTCTCAGTCGATTTTATGGATTTTTGAATATCTATTTCGATGGATTCTTTATCGGTTTATTTGGATTTTATTCACGTCTTCGTATGTGAATTTTTATGATTGATTGTTTCTACAACCACTTTTCTATGATTTGTCACTTTAAAATATAAAGGTTTTCTATACTAGTAGTAAATATCAAAACTCTTTCTTCAAATGATTTCAACACTATTTTATAACAAAGCTCGTTTTCTCAAACCGATTTCCAATCTATTAGTATATACAAGCCTTTACCTCACTCGTATGAGAAATCTAATTAAACGACTTAGTAAAACAAGTGGTATGAAACGCTTGCGTTTACTTCATCGGTTAATTCTTGGACTTGTTCGATTGAACCTCTTGTGACAATTTTCTAGTGAAGATCTACAATTTGTTCGTAAATATTTAAGTTAAGCTAGTGGTAATGGGACATGGGGCTATGCTTTTATATTTACTAGCTTAGTGTAGTTGACACTTCTCGTTGATCATGACGATCATTTTATGATTTAGACTAGAAATTGTGCGATGTCTCTTTGTTTGCAAGGTTAGACTAGACCTCATGGGTGTGATTCCGACTCACACATATCTCTTTGTCCGCAAGGTTAGTCTAGACACCATTTGTGTGATTCCACTCACACATACCTTTTTGTTGCGAGGTTAGGCTAGACACCATTTGTGTGATTCAACTCATACATACCTTTTTGCTTTTTGGTTAGCCTAGACCTCATCTGGGTGATTCCGACTCACCCATATGGGGTAGCTCCCCATGGTCTTCGGACCGTCATGTGATATGCCTCTTTCCCTTTTTCTATGATTTCTGGATTTCTTGTGTTGATTTCTGGAATTTATGTCATTGACTTGTTATGAGTACAAGTTTAGGGTATGATGCCCTCTTTGGATCTTTGAGAAGATTCTTGTGATATTGATTATCTCTTATTGATTGATCTTCTGTTGATCATGATTTGCATACTTATAGTAGTATGTCAGTATTGATATTTTATGTTTATGCCATATCTTTTATTTTATACCATGTCATCTGATATTTATAGCTAGACTGATCCGTTTATTATTTTCTTAAATAATACTCGGGTCATACCGAGATGTTATAGGTGCTTCTGCTTGACTTCTTCCCGGGATTTTCTACTCTAACTTTTGGCTAACTATTTAGATTAGCAGTTTTTGTTGTATACACTTGAGATATAGACTCATAGTTGTATTCTTTTGTATAGCACGTGTTGCTATTCTTTTGTATTATTGTGGATCTTTTCGACCACTACTCTGATGTACACTTTTATGTGTTAGTTATATATTCATATCTTCTTCCGCCTTTGTGATATGGATGTCTGTGACTGATTTGTGTTATGCTTATTTCTATGTTTGTTTCCGAAGATTATTTATAGCCACCGTGTGATAAGCAACCACATGGATGGTCGCTCCTCAACAGCCTTATTCTCCGTGCTAGTTGACATCACTACACCGTAGTGTTCTTGGCTAGCGTGGGTATAGAGGTGGGGCGTCACACCATTCCTTGCAAAACCAGTGACCATAAAATCGTTGTGAAATTTCTTAAAGAAAACATCTTTTCGAGGTTTGGCACACCTCGCACAATAATCAGTGTAACGGAACCCATTTTTATAACCGTTCTTTTGAAACTTTAACAAAAAATACACGATAACCAACAAGTTATCCACTCCGTATCATCCTCAGACTTATAGGCAAGTTGAAGTTTCGAATCATCAAATAAAAAAAATCTTGGAGAAAACTACCAACAGTAATCGAGAAGATTGGTCTTAAAAATTGACCGATGCGCTTACGGCTTACCATAATATTGCTATGAAAACTAACCTTGGGATGTCCTCATTCTATTTAGTTTAAGGTAAAGCTTGCTAGTTACCCATTGAAATCAAACACAAAGCATTGTGGGCAAAAAAACTTAAACTTTGACTTAAGAAAGCTGGCGAAAATCGAAAATTGCAACTCAACGAACTAGAAGAACTTAGGAACGACGTATATGGAAACGAGAAAATTTACAAAGAAAGAATATAAGTTTTTCATGGCAAGTCAATCCTAATGAAAACATTTTTTCCTAACCAGAAAGTTCTTTATATGACTCAAGACTTCATTTATTACCTGGGAAACTTAAATCGAGGTGGACAGGACCATTTATGGTACGAACTGTTTTTCTACATGGTGTCGTAGAAATAGAAAACCCCAGGGATGGATCGATTTTCAAAGTCAATGGTCATCATTTGTAACCTTTCTCGGAATTGCCAAATAACCAAGGGGAGGAGCTCATGATCCTTTATGAGCTAAGCTACTTCTAGTAAGAATGTTAACCCTCTTTTGTAAATATGTACATAATTTTCCCCGTTACACTCATTTTATCATGCATTACTGTACGGACATAGTCAAAATTAAGTTTGGGGGAGTCTCATTTTCATTTTCATTTTCATTTTTTTATTTTTCATGGCATTTTTTATTTTTTATTTAACTAAAAAAAATCTCCAAATTTCTGAACTCAAAAACATTTTCTTTTTCTAGCATTTTGATTTATTTTTGAAGAAACACTATAGGATAAGTATAAGTTTTGGTCAATAAATTGAAATTTTTGAAAATTTATTTGTCTTAACAAAAATATAATGAAGTCGATTACAAATAACAATGGTTTAACTAGTATATAGGAAGGTTCATATGTGTTAATTATGAAATATGTTCTAATTGAAATTTTTTGTTTAAAAAGGTGGAAAATTTAAAGTATAGGACATAACACTTTTATCTTCTAAGTTAAATGGCGGTAAGATGATTTTGCAGAACTCTCCCTTTTTAAAAAAAACTTTGAAAAAAAACAATTTTTTTTTGTATATATGTAAATATTTTCTATTAACAACTACGATCGACAGGTGTACACACTTGTGTGTACACTCACCACACTATGTACCTTTCTTACGTAAACCCGAAAGGCAGTTCGTGATCGGTATATCCAGCCCCGGTTTATCTAAGCTAGGTGTACGTATATATAAATTCTCTTATTAATAATACCTGTAGTCGATAGGTGTTCACATTCGTATATTCACTCGCCATGCTCTGTATCCCCCTCACATAAGCCCAAAAGGTAGTGCATGGGTAATATATCTGGCCTAAGTTTACCTGAGTTAGGCATATGTAAATATTGTTAATATCAATAAAATTTTCAAATAAGAGAGAGTAAACAATTGAAATCTAAGCACCATTATAACTTGTTTGATTTAACTTGTTATTGAAAAGAATTGAAAATACAACTTTAATAAACTTTGATAATTAACTAAGGATCCATTTCATAGTTACATTGTAATGAACCAATTTTTCGACCTTCGAAAGTCGACATCAATACGTCCACATATCAAACATCGAACATTCGAATGTCGAAAAACTGAACCGTTAGGGTTAAAGAAGAAGAAGGCATAAGAAGAAACAGAAATAATAACAGAATCTCACATTTCGAAACGGAATAACATATAAAAGATAAATGAATATCTTTAAAACAAAAGCACTATATCGGTTTATACACCACATCACATCATCAGAGTGTTACAACAACAAACGGCGGAAAAGAATATAACATATACAAGTGATACGCCTCGCCATCCAGCTTGCCTTCAGATCTCCACAGCATATCTTTTTCGACTTCACTCCAGAATAATAACCTGACTCTAGGCTGCCCACGTGGAAAATTATGGGCACCTAGAGTTTAGAAAGGGAACAATAAACTCCAGGTCAGTCATGGGAATGGTGTGAGATCTTAAAAGCAGTTATATTCACAAAGAAAAGAAAGAAATCCGCTATGCTTTTTGAAAACGAAACTACCATAAGGTCTCCCGATGCACACACAATGCAACCGCACACTTGTGGGAGATTTCTTCGTATGATAGTCAAACATGCTTGATGCGCAAAACCCTTTGATATTATTATTATTAGTGCATAGTGTGAAAACATTTCGGAAGTATAATATAAATCTAAGCCGGCATAGGTTCCATTATATTATGCTTGCTATCGCTATCTCCTGATAAGGCAGGTTATACAATTGCAATCGTAAAGGGCTCGTATTTTTTCTTTGGATTTCAAACAAATGGTCAGGCTAAGGAACTTCCTATGCCATATGGGTACGCCCTGGAGGGATGCCCCAAGATCCTAACCAGATCTCTGCCAACACAAGGTCCTGTTACCTTTGTAACTAGGTAACACCTACTAGTATGCCATCGTCGGTCGTTACCGACCTTTATCCGAGGATCCTTAACCACAAAGCAACAACCACAAAGTAATAAATTTGCATCAACCACATAGGTTAAATATTTGGGCTTCATACCATGATACCACCTTTTTCCCAAAAAAATGGACATATCCCAGGGGCGCGGCCCCCAATAACTGTAACGATCTGATTTTTTGATGCTCTATAAACCGAACCATTAGGGTTAAAGAAGAAGAGGTAGAAGAAGAAAATGGAAAACAATATCTGAATCTAACCATCGTAGCGGAATAAAATATAATAGATAATAATAGATCTTTACACAAAAGAAAACTATATCTGTTTTATACATACATCACCAGAATACATCGTCAGAGTTTAACAACATCAATAACATACAACTGGACAATCATATAATCTTGTCCTCAAAACTGAATATACAACGGAATAATAATCATGTACGGAAGTACGTATCGCCATCCAGCTCGTCTCTTGAGCTAATATTATAATAAGGTCTATTTACAAATACTTATTAAAATAGCCGAAATTGTTACATTAATTAAATTCCAGCTACTAGCTACAGTCGTGGATAATATAAACAAAACCGTAATAGGCACGTAGGGAGAATAGATTTCCAACTAATGACTAGGCATTAGGGTTCCACCTGTCACAGTACGTGGCCTATGTCACCCTACCGAGGATTACTCCCATTCCCCTGCAACACAAGACTGGGACTACCCCTTACTGGATAATCCCGAGTAAGATCACCCACGGTTGGGATCAACAACCGCACAACTAAGCCGAATAAAAGGGACATCTAGACAGGGATGACCTTACCCTAATGGGTGCTACCCACTTAGCCTCATTGCATATCCCCTGATTTTCAGTCATTCCCAGTTGATGAGGCTCGAGGATAAGCGTTACCTTTTTAGAACATATCACTTAGAATGCTCACCATCCACCTGACGATGTTCTGAAAGCATTCATCCATACAAGTCTGTCCCGGCTTCGAACAGAACTGAAGGCACTACTCCTACTACATCCATTTTGGAATCACCTCAGGATTAGTAGCGACTAGCCCTTGCACTTCACTGCTCTACCTTCGAATCCAAACTCTTGTTTTCCACACGAAAACGTTCAAACCGGATCGAAGTGGTTTTTGAGAAATTAATCCCGATCCCGGTCTCTTCGAAACGATCAGCGCATTGTCTAATATTAATAATCGGTTATTCAACTATCAATTGACATTCACAACATTCATCAAACAACAAATAATTTCTTCTGAATTATTTATTAACCTCAAAATATCTTCGCAAGATATATTTCCATTTTCAACCCTTTTGAAAACAATTTTCAAACCACACTCTTCTCATGGTAAAATTCCCAAATATTTATTTCCACTGAAAACACCAAGCACAAAAACTTTAGATTTTTAAAATAATTTAAAACACTTTATTATAAAATATCCTTTAAAACATTTAAATTAAAAATTACTTTAATACTTACTCAAAATATATAATTTAAGAATATTTAAAATAAAACTACTTTGTACAATATAAAACTGAATTTCTAACTTTTAAAACATAATACCAAGCCACCTTTAAATAATTACTACTATAATAAATTAAAAGAAAATAGTTACCTTAGAATTTAAACATTTAGAAATAATAAGTTTTCTAAACATACCTTTTAAACAACTTAATTTTTTTTACTTATACTCAAAAAAATTTTGAAACGTACTTGGCTATTTAGGGAAATACGCTTCTCTTCCACATCTTTTTTTTGAATAAATCACTATTTATTTTTAAACAAATTTACGCAGTCCTTTAATAAATTTCCATCGTGAATTTATTCTTCCAAATATCCACTGATATATTACTTCACTTTTATAAACCCAGTTTATAAATTTCTTAGTCCCATCCTTCTTAAAATTCCAAATTCAAACATTTAAATCAAATTTCAAATTGATTTCCAATTACTCTATTTGGAATAAAATCCTTTACTTACTCGTTTACTTCAAAACCCATAGACTTCAGGTTTATTTCTTAATTATGATTTAAAATCCTTTTAATTGAAAATACCAATTCCAGATTTCCCCAATTTCCTTCTTTATCTTTTCCAATAATTTAAATCTTAAATCTAAAATAAATTCTTTATTTCTTTAAATAATAACACTTAAGTTTAAAATTTATTATCTTCTTGTTTATTCAAAATCCCCTTTTTATACTCTGAATTTATTTATTAAAATTTTAAAATCACTTTTATTCTTTTCTAATTCATTCTTAGATTTATTCAGATACTCTAAAATTATATTTTTAAAATCACTTTATTTACTTTTCAAAAATCCACTTTTATATTTTTGGTAACTTGGTATACCCAAATATATTCGATCAGCCTGTAGCATCCAACATTTTCAATTATCAATATAATTCATCCCAGGATATCTAATAACCATAACAGAGAATATTAAATAATCTAAATAAATGTTGAGGAATTCAGTTGGAATCCTCCGACCTGTTTCCCTACATCCACAGATGTTAGCACAATACCAATTCCACTTCAAGGTGGAATATCGCGGTATATAGGATTAATATAACATCATCCGCTATTATGCGGCGCATAGGGTCTCATCCGCTATATAATGCGGGAAATCAATCACTCCAATATATATTATATACTATTATATATAATATAGCACATCAAATCAATTCAATCATTCAATAAATTATTTAAATTTAACCATTTAAATTTAAATAGCAATCCAGAAAAGTGAGGTTAACTCACCTTTGATTTTTTGTGTTTGCAATCCATCTCCATCTCGACTATTTCTTCATGATTTCAGACCTTGAATAATATTATACAGTTTATTAATATTTGAATTAATAAAACAATCGATTACCCTTTAATAATTTAATCAACCTAAATGCTTAATTTGATAAATTTTCTTTTAATATATTATTCCTAGTAACTAAAATAATTTAGATTTCGTTAAACAGATAAATCTTCACCATTCCAGAATTAAGCCTGTAAATGAATATGTATTTTTACTCTTCCTTTGAAATTATTTGTATATACAAACTTATAAAATTATTATATATAGATTTTCAAAAATCTAATATATATAAATACCCTTCAACATTTAAAAATTTCCTTTCCTTTTCTGTAAAAATAAATAGTGATTTCCTAACGGTAAACTTTTCTTTTCTAACAGATATTTATATACGTAAAAAAAATCTGGTTTTTTCAAAAAATTCTTCCTCTACATGCAACCTATTTCACCGTATATAAATTTATTTTTTCCCTTTTCATTAAGAACCAAAAATAAAAATTTATTTTAATGTTAACAAAATTTTCTGGAATAAAAATAATTACCCTAGCACACAACTTATCCAAAGAAAATCTCAAACCTGATAGTGGCAAGAGCCTTAGCCGTGCATCGAGCACCGCCCTCCGATCATCCACCCTCTGCTGAGCAAAACGAGGATCCGGAGGCATCGCACCTCTTCCCAACGCCTCGACTTCAGCCCTGACTTCGACCACTATGACTAATGACGCAGCCGTTCGCAAACTCTGTACTGCCATCACGATCACCAGACCTTCCCTACAACGAACAGCCAAAACCCACCTTAAATCATGACCTTCTACTTCATACGCGACCTTCTCCATCATGATGGCCACAAACGACAAGCGTCTCCCATTTGAAGTCATCGACCTTGCTCCTCCCAATCGTGACCAAATCGCTGCTCGACACGGCCACCTACTTAAAACCTAAACTGCTCGAATGCGCCTCTCCATGCGCTGCATCCCTTCCTTCGTGAGATCTGAATGTCGATTTGATTTTAATTTAAGGGGAAATGGGATTTGAGAAAAAAAATGGCGTCCTCCCTTATATTATTTTTTTGAAGCTCTCGTTTTTTTTCTTTGAACTACTAGGCCATTTCTGATATTTGATATGCTTCTTGGCTGGTTGATTTTTAAAAAGGAGAGGAGGGACGTAAAGGAGAGTGAGGCGTGTACTGCACGGTAGGGGACAGTGATTTGAAATGAAGGAAAAGCTGATGGAAAGAAAAAGTTTTGACGTGAAAAGGTTTGACTGGTCAGTATAATATATATTCAAATTTTTAAATTCAAATCGTCTTGTTAAATGTTACTTAAAATTTCGAACTCCTATCGAGGCATGCCGCTAGGCGTTCATAGTGTTACCCGTATTCCGAACGCACTGGAAAAGGGTTCGAGTCCTAACCCGATCGTATGGAGACGATACCTTTTGAACCCATTTATAAAGATTGAATTTTCGATTTAATTTCAACGCGTTTGTTTACTGTATGCTCACACAACTACTCCAATCACTACGAAAATTGAAATCCGGTAAATAATACAATATTACGGATCCAATAGAATGGGTTTCGTCGGATTCCGAGACTGTGCCTCGGAAGGCTATTTTTTAAATTCAGTTTAAACTATAAAATTTTAAAACCGAACAAAACACTTCCAAAATAATTTTTAACACTTTTACTATCTTCGGTTCTATCAATACAAATTTTACAAGCCTTCAAATTATTTTTAGCACGCTTAAAACTCCGGATTCAATATTTTACCCAACTTCAAATTATTTAGTTTAATTATTAAATTACCCAATAAATGGTGATATTTGAATTCAAGTTAAAAATTAACTTTTAAATATTTAAAATCAATTAAATATTCCGATTTCAAACATCCAAAAATTCCGGGTCGTCACAATAACCTTGCCGCATCCTTCCTGTTTCGACAATTTCTAGGTTGTGAGGTTCGACGAAGTTTCGTCCACAAAGCTACGCTTTTCACAAAAGCCATGCTTTGATCAACATATGATCAGTAGCACTTCTGGGATTGAACGGAACTGAAGGCACTTCAAAGAAGCCCTTGCAAATCCGGATATTCACTGATCTCGTCCAGAATCCCCATCACAATGGGTGATAAAATCTTTATACCGGAGCAACTCGGTGCAGGGACATTCGACAGTTAATCCTTTCGTTTTCGAAAATAACCGGTCTTCAACACCATCTTCAAATGCAATCCCATTTCGTCGTGTCATTATTCGGAATGGGTTTTATGACACAAAGTCCTCTCCCAGCTAATCTGGATAATGAGCGCTTATTTTAAAAATAAGTGTTACATTCAGATTTCAAGTAAATCACGACAAATTTTCACTTTTGATCTTTTAAACAAAAGATCCATGTGACGCCCCACCTCTATACCCACGCTAGCCAAGAACACTACGATGTAGTGCTGTCAACTAGCATGGAGAATAAGGCTGTTGAGGAGCGACCATCCATGTAACTTCTTTGTGCGAGCACCGTTATGTCAGATAGTATAGCATGCATTTCATTTACGGAGGAAGTCCGACATACCGATACAAACTCAAAGCTATCACACGGTGGCTATAAATAATCTTCGGAAACAAACATAGAAATACGCATAACACAATCAGTCACAGACATCCATAACACAAAGGCGGAAGAAGATATGGATATATAACTAACACATGAAAGTGTACATCAGAGTAGTGGTCAAAAAGATCCACAATAATACAAAAGAATAGCAACACGTGCTATACAAAAGAATACAACTATGAGTCTATATCTCAAGTGTATACAACAGAAACTGCTAATCTAAATAGTTAGCCAAAAGTCAGAGTAGCAAACCCCGGGGAGAAGTCAAGCAGAAGCACCTGTAACAACTCGGTCTGACCCGAGTATTATTTAAGAAAATAATAAACGGATCAGTCTAGCTATAAATATCAGATGACATGGTATAAAATAAAAGATATAGCATAACATAAAATATCCATACTGACATACTACTATAAGTATGAAAATGATGATCAACAGAAGATCAATCAATAAGAGATAAATCAATATCACAAGAATCTTCTCAAAGATCCAAAAAGGGCATCATACCCTAAACTTGTACTCATAACAAGTCAATGACATAAATTCCAGAAATCAACACAGGAAATCCAGAAATCATAGAAAAAGAGAAAGAGGCCTATCACATGACGGTCCGAAGACCATGGGCAGCTACCCCATATGGATGAGTCGGAATCACCAAGATGAGGTCTAGGCTAACCAAAAAGCAAAAAGGTATGTGCGAATGGAATCACACAAATGGTGTCTAGCCTGACCTCGCAACAAAAAGGTATGTGTGAGTGGAATCACACAAATGGTGTCTAGGCTAACCAAAAAGCAAAAAGGTATGTGTGAATGGAACCACACAAATGGTGTCTAGCCTAACCAGGAAGCAAACAAAGAGACATCGCACAATTGCTAGCCTAAATCACAAAATGATCGTCATGATCAACGAGAAGTGTCAATTACACTATGCTAGTAAATATAAAAGTTTAGCCTCATGTCCCATAACCACTTGCTTAACTCAAATATTTACGAACAAACTGTAGATCTTCACTAGAAAATTGTCACAAAAAGGTTCAATCGAACAAGTCCAAGAGTTAACCGACGAAGCAAACGCAAGCGTTTCATACCACTTCTTTTACTAAGCCGTTTAATTCAATTTCTCATATGAGTGAGGTAAAGGTTTGTATATACTAGTAGATTGGAAAATTGTTTAAGAAAAGAGCTTTGTTATTGAAAATAGAGTTGAAATCATTTTGTTGAAAGAGTTTTGATATTTACTACTAGTATTGAAACCTTCATATTTTAAAGTGACAAATCATAGAAGTGATTGTAGAAACAATCAATCATAAAAATTCACATACGAAGACGTGAATAAAATCCAAAGAAACTGATAAAGAATCCATCGAAATAGATATTCAAAAATCCATAAAATCGACCGAGAATCCCAAGACAGTTTATCTCGAAGAATGGTCAACTCAGCATCTCAACAAAGCAAGTTCTGTTGAATGTTTTCCAGATAAGATCCCCTACGGAGGGGGGGTCCAGGGGGTGGCAACCCCCGAAGGTGGGGGTGCGGGGGCAACGCACTCGCTACGGGGTTCGACCTGCCCGGTCAGGTCGCGGGGGTCCGGGGGAAGTGCCCCCGGCGGGGTGCGGGGCAGCTCCCCGTCCAAAATGGTACGACCTAGTGAAGACCTAAAGGAGGATAGGATCGAGCGACCTAGTGGGGGGGAACGACTTAAAGTCTATACGACCTACCAACCTAAGGTCAAATACGACCTAATGACCTAAGGTCAGATACGAGGTCACGCGACCTAAAGATTTGCAGAGGGCACGCGACCTAACGACACAAAGGCCTAACGACCTAACTGGAATAAGGTCAAGCGACCTAACAACCCAGGCAAGGACGAGCGACTTAAAGTGGTAAGCATGCGGCCTAGGTGGATGCGACCTAATGGTCAAGCGACTTAATGGGTACGCGACCTAAGGGAAACTCGCGACCTAACATTGCCGAGCTAAGGTAAGGTGCGACTCAACCAGGTGAGCGACCTAAGGAAGATGAACGACTTAAGGAACTCACGGGTTAGAAGAGGCGAGCGACCTAAGGTCATACGGCCTAACGGGGAAACGACCTAATGTCATACGACCTAACGGCCTAAGGTCGTACGGCCCATCTATGTGAGCGACCTAAGGGTTTAAAGGCCACGCGACCTAACGCCTTAACTAGGCTGAGCGACCTAACACTGCAGAGGGGATTTAAGGCCAGAAACGACCTGCGACCTAAACCCCATACGACCTAACGTGAAACGACCTAACTCCGAAGTGAAAATTCAAGGCAGTGCGACCTAGCGCGATAACACGCGAGCGACCTAAGGGTTAGATCGCGAGCGACCTAACTCCGAACACAGAAAAATGGCCAGAACGACCTAAGTGCAGAAAATTCACCAAAACGCTAAAAATTGGAGTTTTTCGCCAATCCAATCCAAACCAAATGCTAATATGCATGCAAAAATGATAGGGAATCATTCCCAACAGTCCAATATAGTTATAGGCTAGAATTGTGAGATAAAAATCTCACCTTTTCACTAAAATGGATGAAGATGAAGCTTGAAATGCTATGCAAGGATCAACCACTAGCTTGAATCAATGTCTTCACTTGAGTTTTGGAGTTGAAGTTGGATTAGCAATAAAGACTTAGCTTTTGGAGTTTTAATTTGTCTTTCCACTCACCATTAATGCAAAAGCTTGAGTTGGTAAGAATTTATGAAGAGTGAAGAGAAGGAGGGGGTTGGGCTTGAGTTATAGTGGCTAAGCTAACCCAAAGTCCAAAGCGGGAAAAGTTAGTGAAATTCCACTAACTCCAAACCTATCAATGTTTATACTTAAAAAGTTGTAAACGACATTTCGAACTCAATGGAAGTGGTCTCGAGTCCTAATTTAACCGTTTGCAAAAAGTAGCTTTTCGGACCAAAATCCGATAACGATAAAATATTTAAATATAAAATCGACAAATATGCGGGTTGTTACAATCCATCACAAAGATTTGATGTGGTTTTCGAATATCCATTTGGGATCCGACCCCCGGTCGCATCGAAATTCAAATGCCAATTAAGGCCAATATTGATAGTCGCTTATTTAACTATCAATCAATATTCACAACAATCACCAGATTTCAAATAATTTTCCCCCAATTATTTATTTTCAAAATATCTTCACAAGTTATATTTTTAACACTTCAACACTTTGAAAACAAATTTCAAATCACTTTCCTCAAGTGGGATAAATTTTCAAATATTTATTCATTTCCACTTAGAATTTTGCGGAGTTCAAATACTTTAAAATAATTCAAATCACTTATCCAAAATATATTTGGAAGCTTTTTAAATAAAAGCCACTTTAAAACACCTTACTTAAAATATTAGTTATGAAATTTTGTACTAATATTTCATATAAAAGTCAAGTCCAAATAATTTTAAAAATATAATTATTAGATAAAGTGAAATTATTAAAATAACCATTTTCTAAATCAAAAATCAATTAAAACTTTAAAATAATTAAATCTATAATTAACTAAACAAACCTTTGCTTTAAAGATTTTAAAAATGACTTAAGAAAATTATTTCTCTAAAGTATCCTTCCTAAAACGATCCTTAAAAATTTTCAATTTATATTTATAAGCTACTTTGAAAACATACTCGGCTTTTCTAGAGGAAATACACTTCCAATTCAAAATGGTCCTTTAAATCAATTTATAAATGCTTCTCGATTTATTTTAAATTTACGTTCCAAATTCGTAAATTTCCTTTTCCACACTTTTTAAAATAAAACAATATTTAGTTTTAAAACAAATTTCCCTTTACTTTATAAATTCCCGTCATGAATTTAAATTTCCAAATATCCACTGATATACGATTTTCAAATCGATTTCTAAATATTCACTTTCAAACACCAAATCAAATTCTAATTGATTTCCAAAATTAATTTCAAACCCCAAATCAAATTCCAAATTGATTTCTAAATTTAATTTCCTTTTAAAATTAATCCCTTTATTTCTTCCAAACTATTAAAATCCGAATTTTAAAGTAATTCTTCAACTATTAAACAAAATTACATAAATCCCTTTACTAAAATCTTTTCTCATATTTTGGAATTAATTCGATAGGATTTCAAAAATAAAACTTTATCGTTTTAAAATTCCTTCTTTTAAATTTGTTCAATTCTCAAAAATAAATTTACTTAAAATTTTCTACTTTAATTTTCCAAAAATCAAATTTTATATTCTGGTATCCTACGATACCAAAAATATATTCGGCCAAACCATAGCCTTCAAAGATTTCAATCACAAATATAATCATACACAGATTATAGATAAACCAACACATAACATTGAAACAAATTCAAATATTTGAGGAATCCAGTTGGATCCCTCCAACCTGTTTCCCTGCATCTACAGATGTTAGAACAACGATTAAATACCAATTCCACTTTCGAATATCATGGTATATAGGATTAAATAATATCATGCGCTATTATGCGGCGCGTAGGGTCTCATCCGCTATATAATACGGGATCACTCCAAATATATATATACGTACATACATACATACATACATACATACATACATACATACAAACAGACTATCATAATCAAATAATCAATCAATAACTGAAATTTCAATTATTTTAATTTGAGTGAGAAGATCTCGCCTTTAACTATGCATGCAATTTATTTTCATTCCAGCTTGATTTCTTTTAGATATTTACCGTGTATAAATAACCATATCATTTATTAATATTTGAATAAATCGAACAACTAAATTCCTATTGGTTAAATTTAATTAACCAATGATTGTAATTTCAAATTTAAAATTTGATTTTAAATTAATAAAATATTTTCTTTCCTTTTTTTCCTTGAAACCTCACTTATAAAAAAAATTATTTATATAGATTCAAAAAATCAAATTTTATATAATCTTTCAAATAATTTAAACTCCATTCTTTTCAAAAGTCTCATATATACAGAATTTTCTGTTTTACTTATATATATATATATTAAATTCCTTTTTAACTTGCATATGTAAATATCAAAGCAGAAACTTTTTATATACTTTATTGTAAAACTAAAATTTAATTTCTAAATAAATTTCAAACATGCATGTGTATACCTTCTTTTGAAACCATATATATACACTTGTAAAAATAAACTATTTTAAAAATCTAATTTTCTATAAATTCTTATATTAATTTTCTATTTACTGTGAATTGTAAACAAACTGTAATCTTTAAGACTATATATTTTCTCAAATCTATATATTTACTTATTAAATTAAATTAAACAAACTGTGATAGATTAAACTAAATTGAACAAACTGTGATTACCTCACCTCGCCGCAGCCATTATCGGCCTCGAGCTCATGAAACTCTTGCTCAACGTCTCCACTAGCTCGAGCCTCTCATCCATGCACTAGAGATCGAATTCGCTGCTTGTCGCGCCTCGCGTTGGACCACGCGACCTAGTCGCTTCGTCGCCTGAAATCGATGCGAACCCCTAGCTTCCAAATTGAACCACCTCGTGCCTTGAACGATTCACCACTTCCCTCGCCTCATGCGTCACCCACTACCGCCGTGAAACCCAAATCTGACAACCCTAGTCGCGCTTACGTGAATTGCGACCTGAAACGAGATTTTTTTATTGAATCGAAATCGAAATAGGAGGCAGCCATTTTTTTCTTTTCGAATTTGATTACGAAATTTAAAAAGAACGCGGCCATTTCTAATTTGAAGCTCTGTGTTTTTAATTTGAACAATGTGGTTTCGTCGTTTTTTTCTTTTAATTCATAGAGCGAGATAAAAAAAAATTCTTCAACGCCTGTTCGTTCTAATAGAGAAAAGAAGCCAGGTGTTCGAAATGATGAAACATGTTAAATCAATAGTATTTTATTCTTGACTGATTAAAATATCAAATTGAATTTGAATTTTGAATTTAAATGACTTGAAATTGAGCCGAAAATCTCGACCTCCTATCGAGGCGCGCCGCTAGGCGTTTATAAGGTTATATGCCTATTCCGAACGCAATGGAAAAGGTTTAGTGTCCAAATTCGGTCATATGGAGAAGATAGCCTTTTATTGGACCAGTATTAAACTAAAATTTTGATTTAAATTTCTAGCGCGTTTACTTATCATATGGCCAAACGATCACTTCAAACATTAAAAAAGTTGAAATTCGATAATAAAACATTATTAGGGATCCAATGGAACTAGTTTCGTCGAACTCCGAGACAATGCCTTGGAAGACTATTTTCAAATATTGATTTAAACGATATATATTCAAAACTGAACAAAACACAGTTAAATTCAATTTTCAAAAGTTCTATCACTTTCAATATTACCAATATAAGTTCTTTAAGCCTTTAAAATATTTTTAATCAGCTTAAAAATCAAGATTCAATGTTTTACCCAACTTCAATAAATTAAATTCAATAATTTAATTGTCAAATTCATTGTTATATTTGAAATTCAAGTTTAAAATGTAACAACCCGCATATTTATCGAGTTTACATTTAAATATTTTTATTTAAATATTAAATCGTTAATCGGATTTTGGTCCGAAAAACTACTTTTTGCAAACGGTCAAATTAGGACTCGAGACCACTTCCATTGAGTTCGAAATGTCGTTTACAACTTTTTAAGTATAAACATCGATAGGTTTGGAGTTAGTGAAATTTCACTAACTTTTCCCGCTTTGGACTTTGGCTTAGTTTAGCCTATTAAGCCCAAGTTCCAACCCTCTTCACCTCACTCTTCATAAATTTCCTAACTAACTCAAGCTTTAGCATTAATGGTGAAGAGAATGGGAAATTAAAACTCCAAGCTCAAATTCAATTGCAACTCCATCATTCAACTCCAAATTCAAGTAGAAGATATTGGATTCAAGCTTTGGATTGCTTCTCCTTGCTTTCAAGCTTCATCTTCATAAATTTTAGTGCAAAGGTGAGATTTTTATCTCACAATTCTAGTCTATAACTATATTGGACTGTTGGGAATGATTCCCTATCACTTTAGCATGCATATTTGCTTTTGGTTTGGATTGGATTGGCGAAAAACTCCGATTTTTGGTGTTTGGGAGAAATTTTTGCATTTAGGTCGTTCTGGCCGTTTTTAGCTCGCTCGGAGTTAGGTCGTGTGGACCTTAGGTCGTAGGTCGCGTACGAGTTAACCCCTAGGTCGTTCTGGCCATTTTCGTGTTTTCGGAGTTAGGTCGCTCAGGACCTTAGGTCGTAGGTCGTATGGCCGTTAGGTCGCTCTGCTTTGGCTCTGGCCATTTTTGCTCACTCGCAGTTAGGTCGCTTACGACCTAGGACTTAGGTCGCTCGCGAGTTAGTACCATAGGTCGCTGGGCCATCTAAATGCTAGTTCGGTGTTAGGCCATAGGTCGTATGGACCTTAGGTCGTAGGTCGCTCGGTCTCTCTCACCTCGCTAGGTCGCTAGCTCGTAGCTCGCAGCTCGCGTTTGAGCTTAGGTCGTAGGTCGTGGGTAGGTGGGTCGTAGGTCGCTCGCCTATATCCTCTGGCCATTTCATCCCTTAGTCGCTTGACCTCTAGGTCGCGGGTACCATTAGGTCGCTCGGCCTTGTTTAGTGCTAGGTCGCTGGACCATTTAGGTCGTTCGACCCTTAGGTCGCGGGTTTTTAGGTCGTTAGGTCATTAGGCCGTTAACCCACTAGGTCGCATGACCTATAACCTGTTAGGTCGCTCGACCGTTTACTCCATTAGGTCGCCCAACCCTTCGCTCGACCCTTAGGTCGTAACACATTAGGTCGCACGCCTTTCACACCATTAAGTCGTGAGTTTAATTAGGTCGCTCGGCCTTAAAACGTTAGGTCGCTTGACCTGTGCTATTGTTAGGTCGCTTGGCCATTTCAGTTAGGTCGCATGACCATAGAGTTGCTCCAGTTAGGTCGCTTGACTCCTTAGACCCCTAGGTCGCAACCATTAGGTCGCTTGACCCTATTCCCCTTAGGTCGTTAGACCTCATTTTGTCTTCACTAGGTCGTACCGTTTTGGTCGGGGCGCTGCCCCCTGGACCCCCGCGACCTGACCGGGCAGGTCGAACCCCGTAAGCGGTGGCGTTGCCCCCGCACCCCCACCTTGGGGGGTTGCCACCCCCCCGGGGCCCCCCCTCCGTAGGGGATCTTATCTGAAAAATATTGAGCTGATTTCCTTGGATTTTATTCGCATCTCCGTATGCGATCTTTGTGACTGATTGTTTCTACACTTGCTTATGTGTTTTGTCACTTTATAATATAAAGGTTTCAATACTAGTAGTAAATATCAAAACTCTTTTAACAAACAATTTCAACTCTATTTTTAATAACAAAGCTCTTTTCTTAAACCGTTTTCCAATCTATTAGTATATACAAGCCTTTACCTCACTCGGATGAGAAATCTAATTAAACGACTTAGTAAAACAAGTGGTATGAAACGCTTGCGTTCACTTCGCCGGTTAATTCTTGGACTTGTTCGATTGAACCTCTTGTGACAATTTTATTAGTGAAGATTTACAGTTTGTTCGTAAATATTTAAGTTAAGCAAGTGGTTATGGGACATGAAGCTAAACTTCTATATTTACTAGCTTAGTGTAATTGACACTTCTCGTTGATCTTGATGATCGCTTTATGAATTAGACTAGCAATTGCGCGATGTCTCTTTCATTGCAAGGTTAGACTAGACACCACTTGTGTGATTCCATTCACACATACCTTTCTGCTTTTTGGTTAGTCTTGACCTCATTCTGTGTGATTCCACTCACACATGTGGGGTAGCTCCCCGTGGTCTTCGGACCGTCATGTGATAGGCCTCTTTCCCTTTTTATGATTTCTGGATTTCTCGTGTTGATTTCTGGAATTTATGTCATTGACTTGTTATGAGTACAAGTTTAGGGTATGATGCCCCCTTCGAATCTTTGAGAAGATTCTTGTGATATTGATTATCTCTTATTGATTGATCTTCTGTTGATCATTATTTACATACTTATAGTGGTATGTCGTTATGGATGTTTATGTTTATGCCATATCTTTTATGTTATATCATGTCATCTGATATTTATAGCTAGACTGATCCGTTTATTATTTTCTTAAATAATACTCGGATCAGACCGAGATGTTACAGGTGCTTCTGCTTGACTTCTTCCCAGGGATTCATCACTCTGACTTTTGGCTAACTGTTTAGATTAGCAGTTTTTGTTGTATACACTTGAGATATAGACTCATAGTTGTATTCTTTTGTATAGCACGTGTTGCTATTCTTTTGTATTATCGTGGATCTTATTGACCACTACTCTGATGTACACTTTCATGTGTTAGTTATATATTCATATCTTCTTCCGCCTTTGTGATATGAATATCTGTGACTGATTTGTGATATGATTATTTCTATGTTTGTTTCCGAAGATTATTTATAGCCACCGTGTGATAAGCAATTACATGGATGGTCGCTCCTCAACAGCCTTATTCTCCGTGCTAGTTGACAGCACTTCTCCGGAGTGTTCTTGGCTAGCGTGGGTATAGAGGTGGGGCGTCACAGCTTGGTATCAGAGCCAAACTTCGGAACAATGTAGAATAACTTAACAAGGATCATCGTCCTAGGTCTATCTTAGGAGTCATACCATAGGATTAATTTGAGTCTTCGTACCGACTCATCCTATTTCCTTTATGATTCCTTGTTTTATCTATCAAGATTGCTTGATGTTCATTGGTAAATAACCTTCTTCCTTCTCTTCTTTCTTTCTTTAAGGAAGAGAATGACTAGACCAGGCCGTCCCAGAACTGGATCATCTGGTGCTGCTCCTCCGGATGGAGTTTTTATGACTGCTCAACAGCTTCTTGATTTAGTAACTAATGCTCAAGCAGCTGGAGCTAACCCGGAACCTACTCACCCAAAGTCGGGATTTGCACGCTTGTGCAGCGATTACACCAACTTGGGTGGGAAGCCCTTCAAAGGTTCGGAAAATATCATCGACGTCCAGGCTTGGTTAAAATCATGCGATCGAATCTTTTCTCGCATGAATCTTATCGATCTCCACCGCGTTCAGGTGGCTTCCAGCATGCTCCAAGAGAGAGCATTGGACTGGTACGAACTCCTTATTTCAGAAATTAATGAAGCGGATCTTACCTGGGAGCAATTTCAGGGACGCTTCGAGTTAAAGTTTGTACCAGAAGCTGGGAAAGTAAGCTTGGCTCGACGTTTTATAGACCTTGTTCAAGGTCAATCCTCTGTGACTGATTACGTCGCAGCCTTCGAGTCGCTTTCCAAATATGGGGTTGAATACATCAACACCCCATTGAAGAAGAACCAGAGGTTCGTTTATGGCTTAAATAAGAGTCTTAAGAAGCCACTGCTCCTGAAACTAGAAGTCGCATTTGATCAACTCGTCGATATCGCTCTTCGTCTTGAAGAGGCTGATAGAGAGAGTGATGTTGAAGTGGAAGGCGCTAAACCAAACTTCAACAACAAGAAGAGGCCAAACAAATTCAAGGGTCCATTTCCCAACAAAAAGGGTAAGCAGGCAACCCCTGTGGCAAAGTATCCTTCTCCTAGTGGTGCGAGTTGCTTCAACTGTGGGTCTGGGGATCATTATGCGAATAAGTGCTCTAAGCCCAAATCTTGTCGCTATTGTAAGAGCCCAGATCACTTTATACATCAATGCCTCAAACGTAAAAGCAGGAATGAGGGAAAGTTAAATGTGGCTCAAGCCCCTGGCAACACATCTCGTGGCCAAGGTATTTCTCATTCCATTCTTGATGGTATTATTTTATTTCATGATCAACCTATTAGAGTTCTCTTTGATACGGGTGCATCCCATTCCTTTATATCAAAAGAACTGGTAGACACTTTTTCCTTAAGTGTTACTGCATTGATGACTTCTTTAAAAATTGCGAATCCTGTTGGTGGATCCGCAACTCTTAGTTTGCTTTGTAAAGATGTGGAGATTATTTTATGTGATTTTTCTTTCCTAGCCGATTTGCATGTCATGCGTTACTTAGGCTTTGGAATAATTTTGGGAATGGATTGGCTTAACCGTTATCAAGCCCATATCCTATGTCCTGAGCGGACTATTCATCTCCGACATCCACAATCTGTTAAACATATTTCTGTTAATCTTAAAGATTCAGAATCATGTTTGGTGGCATCTTTATATTCTTTAAATCCTCGTGATAACGATGATGATGATGAAGATGATATTATTTCTTGTATTCATGTTGTTCGTGAATTTTCCGACATATTCGAGCCCGTTTTAGGTTTACCACCTAAACGAGCAATTGAGTTCAGAATTAATCTTGTTTCTGGAGCTCAACCTATTACTCGTCCTCCTTATCGCATGTCCAATAAGGAAAATGAGGAGATGCGTAAACAATTATCTAAGTTGGAGACGAGGCAATTTATTCGCTCTAGTTCCTCGCCTTGGGGAGCTTCGGCTATTTTCGTAAAGAAATCCGATGGTACTCTGAGGCTCTGCGTTGATTATCGTAAAGAAAGTCATCAAATTTCATACTGAAATTTAAGTACATACCTTTTTCGAGCAATTCAAATTTATCTTCGAGATCAAAATCCTAATTCCATTTTCCTTTATAACACATGTATACCCTACTTAATAATAATATCCAATTTCAACATTTAAAATCCTTACGCACATTTCTTTACAAAAGTTTTAATATTTATTTTATTCAAATCCGTGCGATATATGTACATCATTTGTACGCAATACCAATTTCGATCGCTCATTTGATCACACAATTCACTTCTGAACTAGTATCGTCCACCCGACTTCCTAATGCGGGCTCAGATCTGGTTTCTTGTTCAGAAACCGTCATTCTCCTTGCATAGCTGTATCTCTGATAGAGAATTTCCAAAATCAACCAAAAATCAATATCCAAGCTCGCCGTCGAAAATCGAATGAAAAATCCCAACTCGGATCAATATAATTGTCTCGAAATTCTATGCTCGAATTCTGGGTCAAATCGTTATGCGAATAAAATAATATACGTGCATCCTACATATTTATTCCAATTGATTATTAGCTATATCAATTTCCTTTTCTATTATTCACATTGATTATTTTCATTCACTTATTCACAATTACCATTTCACAACTTCCAGCTAAATCTTTATTCACTTAATAATTTAGAATATTTTCTCAATTCCAAACTTTTACTTAAGAATTTCACATTTAATTTCTTAAGTTCAATATAAATATTCTACATACTTCTTATATTTGTTTCACTTCACCACTTTGGTTTACAACTACTTATATTTAAACTAGATTTTCAATTCCATATGAATTCAATTTACCTTTTATTTATAAATATTAAATTCAATTCATTTCAGACCATATTTATTTTGTCATTCCTTCAATTATTTTTACTTACTAATTTTATTTCAATACTTCACACTATTTAGTCCAACTTAACAAAATTTCCACGTCACTTTGTTGTCACAAATCAAATTAAGTATCCAAACTCAATTATATTCTATAAATATTTTATATAGGATTCCAGAGTTTTCCATCTTTTCAAAACTATTTTTGAAATCAATTCAAATTATCTTTTGAATTTCCAAAACCAACCTCAGTTTTCCAAACAACTTCAATTTTTAAATAATTTGGCAGTCCTCCCTTAGAAACTCGAAAATGAACACCGATGATGTCGCGATCATCAACGGAATTATTTTTCAGTGACCAAAAAGAGTTTAGTGCTTTTATCCCTTTTAAAAATATTTTTCCAAATATTCTTAATTCCAAACTTCACCAAATTTCAAATCCAATTCAAAAATATTTTCCACAAATAATCTCATCATATTTTTCCAAACCTTTTGAAAACCATTTTCAAACTCCAAGGGAATTTAATCTTTTCCAGATTTTAAAATTTTCAAATCCCTTCATATTCTTTCAAATAGTTCTCTGGAATTCTATTTCAAATTATAAATTACATTTACAATTTATATTTACAAATCCCATTTTATATGAATATATTTCTTAACTTTTGGTTATGTTTTCAATTTCTTCAATAATCAATGATTATAATTTAATATTATCACTTCTTAACAAACAAGCAACCATATACTATAATAATTTACAAAGATTATCTCCTTTTATATACGAAAGTAAATTGGGTAAAATTATTTCATTTACTATATTTTTAAAACAATACTGTGTCGAATTGTTCTGTATAAGTGTTTAGAGATCCCTATCAATAATGTCAATTACTTGTATTGGCCAGAATCCATATACCACTCAATAAACCAATCAACACAACATAAAACAATTTTATATTAACTAATAAATACACGATCATATCTATTATTACACTCAAACTCATTCCAGAGTACTACTAACCCTAACTCTAATGAGTAGTCCCCACTAGAGCCAAGGTTGTCGCTTAACCAAATGCTCCGATACCACTCTGTAACAACCCAATTTTTTGACTTTCGAAAGTCGACATCAATACATCCGCTGTATCAAACAACGTACAGTTGAATGCCGAAAAAACGAACCGTTAGGGTTAAAGAAGAAGACGGCAGAAGAAGAAACAGAAACAATAACAGAATCTCACATTTCGCAGTGGAACAACATATAATAGATAAATGAATATCTTTAAAACAAAAGCACAATATCGATTTACACACCACATCACATCATCAGAGTGTTACAACAACAAACAACGGAAAGAATATAACATATACAAGTGATATGCCTCGCCATCTAGCTTGCTTCCAGATCTCCAGAGCATATCTTTTTCAACTTCGCTCTAGAATAATGATAACCTGACTCTAGGCTGCCCGTGTGGAAAATTGTGGGCACCCAGAGTTTAGAAAGGGAACAATAAACTCTAGGTCAGTCATGGGACAGGTGCGAGATCATAAAAACAGTTATTTTCACAAAGAATGGAAAAGAAATCCACTATGCTTTTGGAAAATGAAAGTACCATAAGGCCTCCCGACACACACACAATGTAATCGCACACATGGGGGAGATTTCTCCTCATGATAGTCAAACATGCTTGATACGCAAGCCCTTTGATATTATTATTATTAGTGCATGGTGTGGAAAAAATTTCGAAAGTATAATATAAATCTTAGCCAGCATAGGTAACATTATATTATGCCTGCTATAGCTACCTCCTGAGGAGGCAGGTTATACAATTGCAATCGTAAAGGGCTCGTATTGTTTCTTTGGATTTCCAAAAATGGTCAGGCTAAGGAACTTCCTATGCCACATGGGTACACCTCTAGAGGGACGCCCTGAGAACCTAACTGGATCTCTGCAAACACAAGACCGGGTTACCTCTTTAACTAGGTAACGCCTATAAGTATGCCATCCTCGGTCGTTATCGACCTTTATCCGAGGATCCTCAACCACAAATCAACAACCACAAAGTAATAAATTTGCAGCAACCAAATTGGCTAAATATCTAGGCTCTGATACCACCTTTTTCCAAAAGAAAATGGACATACCCTAGGGGCGCGACTCCTAATATCCTTGCCGCGTCCTTCCTGTTTCGACCATTTTCAGGTTGTGAGATTCGACGAAGTCTTGTCCACAAAGCTACGCTTTTCACAAAAGCCATGCTTCGATCAACACATGATTAGCAACACTTCATATGCCACATTACCAAATTGGGAATGTATCACTAGTAACCATTAACTACATAACCTCTGAGCTCGTACGTCTCAGAGAAGGGTGTTAAGCTAAGAGAATAAATACTTCACCACCAACATAAATGTATTTGATAGAAACCAACTTTGCATCTCAAAGTGTAACATCAGACACACATCCATACAAGTCCATTTCGGGATCGAACGGAACTGAAGGCACTTTATAGAAGCCCTTGCAAATCCGGATATTCACTAATCATGTCCGGATTCCCCATGACAAAGGGTGATAAAATCTCTATACCGGAGTAACTCGATGCAGAGGCATTCGACAGGTAATCCTTTCGTTTTCGACAATGCCCGGTCTTCAACACCATTCTCAAATGCAATCCCATTTCGTCGTATCATTATTCGGAATGGGTTTTATGACATAAATTCCTCTCCTAGCTAATTCGAATAATGAGCGCTTATTTTAGAAATAAGTGTTTCATCCGGATTTCAAGTAAATCACAACAAATTACCACTTTTGATCTTTTAAACAAAAGATCCATCACAAAGATTCGATGTGGTTTTCGAATATCCATTTGAATCCAATCCCCGATCGCATCGAAATTCAAATGCTAATTAAAGGCCAATATTGATAGTTGCTTATTTAACTATCAATCAATATTCACAACAATCACAAATTTCAAATAATTTTCACCCAATTATTTGTTTTCAAAACACATTCGCAAGATATATTTTTAACACTTCAACACTTTGAAAACAAATTTCAAATTACTTTCCTCACGTGGAATAAATTTTCAAATATTTATTTATTTCCACTGAGAATTTTGCCGAGTTGAAATACTTTAAAATAACCCAAATCACTTGTCCAAAATATACTTGGAAACTTTTAAAATAAAAGCCACTTTAAAAAACCTTACTTAAAATATTAACTTTGAAATTTTATGTTAATATTTCATAAGAAACTCACTCCAAATTATTTTAAAATTATTAGATAAAGTGAAATTATTAAAATAACCATTTTCTAAATCAAATATTAATTAAAACTTTAAAATAATTGCATCTATAATTAACTAAATAAATTTTTACTTTAAAGATTTTAAAAACAACTTAAGAAAATAATTTCTCCAAAGTATTCTTCCTAAAACCATCCTTAAAATTTTTCAGTTTATATTTATAAGCTACTTTGAAAACATACTCGGCTTTTCCAGAGGAAATACACTTCCAATTCAAAATGAACCATTTAAATCAATTTATAAATCCTTCCTGATTTATTTTAAATTTACGTTCCAAATCCGTATATTTCCTTTTCCACACTTTTTAAAATAAAACAATATTTTTTTTAAAACATATTTCCCTTTCCTTTATAAATTTCCATCGTGAATTTAAATTTCCAAACATCCACCGATATACAATTTTCAAATCGATTTCCAAATATTCACTTTCAAACACCAAATCAAATTACTAATTGATTCAAACCCTAAATCAAATTCCAAATTGATTTCCAAATTTAATTTCCTTTTAAAATAAATCCATTTATTTCTTTCAAACTATTAAAATCCGAATTTTAAAGAAATTTTTCAGCTTATTAAACAATATTACTTAAATACCTTTATTAAAATCTTTTTCCATATTTTGGAAGTAATTCGATAGGATTTCAAAAATAAAACTTTATCCTTTTAAAATTCCTTCTTAAAAATTTATCCAATTCTCAAAAATAAATTTACTTAAAATTTTCTAATTTGATTTTCCAAAAATCAAATTTTATATTTCTGGTATCCTATGATACCAAAAATATATTCGGACAAACCATAGCCTTCAACAATTTCAATCATAAATATAATCATACACAGATTATAAATAAATCAACACATAACATTGAAACAAATTCAAATATTTAAGGAATCCAGTTGGATCCCTCCAACCTGTTTCCTTGCATCCACAGATGATAGCATAACAATTGAATACCAACTCCACTTCGAGGTGGAATATCATGGTATATGGGATTAACTAATGTCACCCGCTATTATGCGGCGCATAGGGTCTCATCCGCTGTATAATGCGGGAAATCAATCACTCCAAATATACATATACTCTCATATTCAAACAATCAATCAATAACTGAAATTTCAATTATTTTAATTTGAGTGAAAAGATCTCACCTTTAACTATGCATGCAATCAATTTTCATTCCAGCTTGATTTGTTTCAGATATTGACCTTGTAGAAATAATTATATCATTTATTAATATTCGAATAAATCGAACAATTAAATTCCTATTGGATAAATTTAATTAACCAATGATTTTAATTTAAAAATTAAAATTTGATTTTAAACTAACAAAATATTTTCTTTTCTCTTTTCCCTTGAAACCTCGCTTATAAAAAAATTATCTATATATATTCAAAAATCAAATTTTACACAATCTTTCAAACAATTTAAACTTCATTTTTTTTGAAAGTCTCATATGTATAAAATTTTCTGTTTTACTTATATATATATATATATTAAATTCCTTTTTAACTTGTATCTGTAAATATCAAAACAGAAATATTTTTTTATATACTTTATCTAGAACTAAAATTTCATTTCTACATAAATTTTAAACATGCATTTGTATATTTTCTTTTGAAACCATATAAATATACACTTATAAAAATAAACTATATTAAAAATCTAATTTTCTATAATTCTTATATTAATTTTCTATTTACTATAAATTTTAAACAAACTGTAATTTCTTAAACTGTATATTTTCTCAGATTTATATATTTACTTATTAAATTAAATTAAATTAACTATGATAGATTAAATTAGATTAAACAAACTGTGATTAACTCATCTCGCTGCCGCCATTATCAGCCTCGAGTTCATGAAACCCTAGCTCAACGTCTCCACTCGCGCGCTCAAGATCGAATTCGTCGCTTGTCGCGCCTCACGTTGGACCACGCGACCCAGTCGCCTTTGTCGTCTGAAATCGATGCGAACCCCTGGTATCCAAATTGAACCACCTCATGCCGCAAACGATTCACCACTTCCCTTGCTTCAAGCGTCGCCCACTACCGCCGCGAAACCCAAATCAGACAACCCTAGTCGTGCCTACGTGAATCGCGATCTGAAATGAGAATTTTTTTGATCGAATCGAAATCAAAATAGGAGGAAGCCATTTTTATTTCTTTTCATATTTGACTATGAAATTTAAGAAGAACGCGGCCATTTCTGATTTGAAGCTCTGTGTTTTTAATTTGAATGAAGTGGTTCCGTCATGTTTTTTCTTTTATTCATCAAGCGAGATAAAAAAAATTCTTCAACATGTGTTCATTTTGATAGAGAAAAGAAGCCAGGTGTTCGAGATGATGAAACTTGTTGAATTAATAGTATTTTATTCTTCACTGATTAAAATATCAAATTAAATTTGAATTTTGAATTTAAACGACTTGAAATCGAGCCGAAAATCTCGACCTCCTATCGACGCGTGCCGCTAGGCTTTTATACGGTTATACGCCTATTCCGAACGTAATGGAAAAGGTTTCGAGTCCAAATTCGGTCGTACGGAGAAGATTGCTTTTTATTGCACCAGTTACAAAATTAAATTCTCGATTTAAATTTCCAACGCGTTTGCTTATCGTACGGCCAAACGATCACTCCAAACATTAAGAAAATAGAAATCCAATAATAAAACACTATTACGGATCCAATGGAACTAGTTTTGTAAAATTCCGAGACTATGCCTCAGAAGGCTATTTTTAAATATCGATTTAAACAATATATATTTAAAATCGAACAAACCACATTTAAATTCAATTTTCCAAAGTTCTATCACTTTTAGTATTGCCAATATGAATTTTATAAGCCTTTAAAATATTTTTAATCAGTTAAAAATCAAGATTCAATATATTACCCAACTTCAATAAATTAAATTCAATAATTTAATTGTCAAATTCATAGTTATATTTGAAATTCAAGTTTAAAATAACTTTCAAATTTAAAATCAATTAAATATTTCAATTTCAAATGTTCAAAATTCTGGTCATCACATACATTGTGTTATCAACCGAAACAACTAGCCAAACTATGGTCTATCTGTTATGACAACTTGATTTTTATCGGAAATTTTGACGAGTAAATGACTTAAATTTTCAAGACAATGACCAAAACCTATATTTAACTTATTTGTATCTATTTAAAAGTAAACCTTTCATTTGTAAATATTTCCAAAAACTCGCACTCATCTCTTTGTAAATAAATCTTGCATTTTGTAAATATTTTCACTTTGCATTTGGATTTTGTAGGCAGTATCCACTGAAAGCCCTCACGAGACAACACTCGTCCTAATGGGGACAGCAAGAGGTTTAACGGCTTGTTGCATACACTCAATGCAATCATGCTCCCTAAGAAAACAGACTTATCTTAGTTTTCCTTTATTCGAGGACGAATAAAAAGATAAGTGTGGGGCTATTTGACGTGCATGTAAATATGAATATATTTACATCCATAGTTTATCTATTTTTATTTAAATAAAAGTCATATTTGGGTGTTTGAACATGTTTAAAACCATAGTCCAATTGTTTTCAAATTATCATATATTCATCTTCGTTCAAGGACAAAATGGTCATTTTTATGCATGTGTAAATTTGGGAATTTTTACTTGGACATTTTTTGATAATTTTTGTAGGAATTTGGATCCATATGGAAGAGGCTTATATGAAGATACATGCATGCACAAATAAATACGAAGGAAAGAAGAGGGAAATAATTCAAGTTCAAGATCATGGAGGACCCCACCAACTTATCTAAATATACAATTAGGAGCTAATGGACAACTAAGTGGAGGTTAAAGCTTCATGCACTTTTAGTGAGGGATTAATTAGTGGCTAATGGTTACTTAGCGGCCACAATTCATAAAGGGCATTTTAGAAAGCTCCCTAAAAATAGAATTAGAGTTTTATGCATGTATAAATAGCCCTCTTATGTACATGAACATATCATATTCTACCTTTCATATTACTTAGAAAATTAGAGTGCAAAATTGTAAGCAATGTTTCATGAAATAAAAATGGCTTCTTAGCCTCTTTCTCTTCTCTTATTTACATGCTTTTATTTACTTTTCATTCTTTTATTTATGCTCTTTCCTTTTCTTTGTTAGTAGATTAGTTTTACATTCATGCAAGTAGTGTAGCTTAATTCCTTTTGTTGTAAGTAGTTTAATTACATTCTCTTCTTTGCTTATTTTCTATTTTCTTCTCGTTTTAATGTTGAAATTTACTTGTGTTGCTTCAATGCCACAAATGAGTAGCTAAACCCCTCAACTTAGGGGTAATGAAGGTCTCAAGTATTATGTAAATTCAACAATTATATGATTTATGATCTCTTATATTTGTGCTTCATGAAAGTAGATATTGATGTAAGTTTATACAAGTGGGTTTGATAGCTTATGTTGCATTTGCAAATGAGCTATTCTTGTTCAGTATAAACAGAAGTTACTTCATGATTTTCTTAAATTTATTTTTGATTTTGAAATGAATGTGAAAACAAAATTTGATGATCTATGTTACTAATCACAATAGTAAATAGATTATACTTAAAAATAGTTTTTGATTTGCTTCATTTTCATGAGAATTAACAAGTGGCTTGTATTATAGTTTGATGGTTTCCTTTATGTTAATTAATGACATAAACTTATGATAAATACAACAATAAGTTCATTTAATATCAAAACTTGAGAACATAGATTATTTGTTTGATTGATTTGCAAAAATATGAGAGTGGATAGGCCCTTAAGTTGTTCGGAACATTCTTAATTTTTAAACTTATTTTTATTTTAGTTTTAGCTTCCTTTTTTCACAAATAGTAGAAAACAAGTTTCTCTCATTTTGGTCTAATTTGATTGAATAACAAGTTTAAAATTTTTGAAATTCCCTACGGACCAAGGCGTACTCACCACGTACTTCAATTGTACGTTGTGCGCTTGCGGTTATTTTAATTTGAAATATTTTCGACTATTTTCTAAACCGATAGAAAACTAGTCGATTAACAAGTTATATAACATATATATAAATATATGTCTTTTAGAGTGTAATTGAATGTTACACATGTTTATCTTATTTATTTTAATTAACAAATTTCAATAATTTATCTTTTAAATTTTTGCTGTTCTTTAATTTTACAAGTTTCCAATTTCTTATATACATATCATTTGTCACATATCATCCAATTTCTTATTTTCTCATTTGAGTAGTTTTCAATTATTAATATAGTTAAGATTTCACTCATTGTAGAAATTAAAATTTCCAATTAATAGAAAATTAAGAACCAAATACCGGCTTCCACTTCAAATCGTTTAAAATAATATATACACATATCTTATGTGTGTGTGTGTATCAAGTCATAGTTAGAAATTTATGATTCAGATTTGTTTATCAAACAGAAGTGCAGCAAAACTACTACAGTGGTCTTCCTACTTTGAAGCTCGAAAATGAACATCGATGATGCGTGCACTCATCACTGAAATTATTTTCCATTGACAGAGAGGTAAGATAATACTTATTTCCTTTAAATTTTCCTTTAAAACATTTCTTTCAAATAATCTTGAAATATTTATATCAGAAAATACTTCTAATTAATATTATTATTATATTCCAAAACCATTCGAAAGAAATTTTCGAACTTATGGAACTTAAGTTTTCAAATCCTCGGTTCTTATTTACTTTATCTAAATCTTATTTTTCAATCAATGTTTATAAAATTTCACTTACTAGCAGGCAACCAAACATATCACATATAATTATATACATTTATAAAGATTATTCTTTTATATACACGCTAAAATATTTCATTTACCTATATTTCGAAATAATATTCTGTCGATCTGCATTATTACGTATTTAGAAACCTCTATCGTTGTCTTAACATCATATGTACTGACCGAAATTTATAAACACCAAACGAAACAAATTAACACAATACAAAATCCCTTTATAACACTAACGAATACACCCTGTTAAATATACACTCAGCAACTCATTTTAGGGTATCACTACCCTATTTCTTATGAGTCAAACCACACAAAGTTAAGGTCATAGCTAAACCAGGCTCTAATACCAAATATAACGACCCACCTTTTTGGACGGTTTAAATTGACGATAACCCAAATATTTCAGACTCAAACCATTAAAAGGGAAAATTGTTATGGGGTAAATAAGACAAAGTAGTGAAAGAAAGAAACAAACACATAATCCCACAATGGAAAGACAAAACGTAATAATCAAATAAACTGTTCATGAAGCTATTTTACAAATAACATTTGATTACACTTTTACAATACAGAATCGGAGTTACATACAATAGAAATAAATAACAATGCAGCTGAACAATATGATGCAGTGGAAATAATGAAGTAAATAATAATAGTAGTAGTACCAAATCTTCGCCTTCGCCCTCCAGAAAACAGTCTTCAATACACTAAAAAGCTCAGACTATCCCGAGCAAATTGAAAAGACAAATCACTCGAGTTAGAACTAAAAGATCTTATGTGAGTTAATTCGACATTAAATAAATATAAGTGTAATGGCATTGGAGATGTTTACGCAGTTTTGACATCTCCTATCCAATGTCTAACTTGAGTGCAATAACTTAAGTGATGTTCAGGATTTCCATCTCCTAAGGATCCATTAAACTACCTACATACGTAGTACAATATGCTATTATAATAGTGTCAAAATATTAAAATAACGTTAATGCATTACCTGTAACCCCCTTAACACATATTGTTTATTCATGTAGTCTATACAATGCTGCAAGCTCTACCAAACCGTTGGTTTTCCCAGAGGGCACTCCATAGGTATGGCACAAAACAAATTTGTAGAAGGCAGGATAGGGAATGTGAACACGATAGGCTAGGTAATGCCAGGGTAGGATTCTGCCATTTTGCATATCTAGACTGGTGGTAACGCATAGTAGCTACTACCGCACACCTCGAAACACACTCCCAAATCAAATCAAGGGTGGCCACCAAATCAATCACAAATTCATAATATGGTGTCGAAGAAATGTGTCCTATAGGAGGAATGACTTCACTTCACCCGGCATGGCTTCTATACGAGTCACATCTAAGCTGACTCACGGGAGTCATGGCTAAGCAAATACCTCATACAAAATCATTCATCATACCATTCTACTTCATTATGGAATCTCCACCACGTACATAGTTGTTAAAGTGGTTTTCGGTATTGGTGGAGCATATGGTAATATCCGATCCCGATCTCTTTAACAACCAAACTCTTACTTCACATCAGATGGTTCTTTTAAATTTCCAAAACCGTTTCATAATTGATATCAAAGTATTATATTTTCAAAATGATATCATTTTCGAAATCATATTTACTTTCAAAATCTTATTCACCTTCGAAATAATATTTTCAAATCATCATTTTTACTTAAATATGTCATTTCACAAAAAGATATCAACTTCAAATCCAACTTAGGTTATATCAGGATCAAGGATTTAAATATAAATACTTCAACTTTACATGGTCTGAAATTTTAGAAAATGGTTTCGATAGTCATAAATAGCTTTATAAATAGTCTAAATTATTAAAACACTCTAAAATAGTTTAAATGATTTAAAGTAGTTTAAAATGTATAAAATAGTTTAAAATGTATTATCATAGTTTAATTAGATTTAAGATAGTTTAAATAGATTTAAAATAGATTAAACAGATTTAAAATAGATTAAACAGATTTAAATTAGATTAAATAGATTTAAAATAATTTAAATAGTTTTAAAATAGTTTTAATTGATTAAAAATAGATTAAATAGTATTAAAATGGTTTAAATAGTTTATAATAGTTTAAATTGATTAAAAATAGTTTAAAATAATTGAAAATTGATTTAAATTAGATTAATAGTTTGAAAACCTTAAAATAAGGATTTTAAAATAATAAATCTTTAAACAGTTTATATTAAAATAATTAATTTGAAACTAATATCAAAATTAAGCCATTTCTTCCATTTCAATACATGTGGACCTTGTCCAGCTTTCAATCTAACCAGCATAAAATCAGTTTTAAATTCGGATGCTCATTAAACTATTTAATCAATATCGATTTCAAATCCATGTTTGAATTAACAATTTAAACCACTTCAAATTAAATAGATTTCAAAGTTATATACAAATAATTTCAATAACTCGATTTGAACAAATTTAATTTATGCGCTAAAAATACAACTTTGAAATTTCCATTTAATTCTTTAAATAATTCATTGAATCAATTCCAATTTTAAAAATTTAAAGTTTGGATTTCGAAAATAATTCAGTATATGCAAATCAAATCTTATCCAAAAAATATAGTTTAATTGAATTCAAATTTTTACGGATTTAAAATCATTCAATTTAACCAATCTGGTATCCATATATAATTCTCTACCCTATGGTCAAGTGATATGGATATTTATCATCTCAATTCGCAATTATTTATATTTACGAATATGTCATTTCAACCCGCAACCAGAATTTAATTATAAATCTATGAAATCACTTCAGTCTATCATTTCAACCCATAACAATTTCCTTGAACTATATTCGGGTATGTATCATTTCAACCCATAGAGAACTTGTAGTGTTATAACAATATAAACATATAATATCCAGTCACCTATATCAACAATCAAACATGCATCACAATCACCATTCAATCAATTAACAAATAACATCAATTATTGGTTATCATCTATAGGTATTCAATAGACAAATAAATTCAATATTAAATTAAATGATGATTAAATGCAATAAAAGTTATATTTAACTGGAACGAAAATTTTTATATACCAAACATCAACCAATCAATTTATAATTACATCAAAAATTTAAATTAACTAACATAAGATAATTTAGTAGTTGCAAGTGGGCTAAAACACTCACCTTTGATTTCAACTTGATTTGAAATCCAAAATAACGCCCAAATTTGAATAGTCTCAGAATTCGCCCAAACAAGCATCAAAATATCCGAAATTTTGATACGATCCCAGTGGAACAAACCTCGTATGTATTAGACCTCATACGAAAAAGTTATATGAGTTAGAACGTTTGAAAATTCTGTCGACCTCTTCCAAACTTTTACCACCACCGCACGTACCTTTCGCCAGATCGACGACTGCCACTGAGTTCTACAGGTCGAGGCACCCCTCCTAGCAACTCACGGTGGCGCCAAACACCCCCAACCATGGTTGACCATGCTACCTTCCACACTGATCCGGCTAAAATCAGACACCTCTAGACCTAAGTGACCATACGGATGTGCTCCCCTTGACTCCCTCTTCCTACTGCAACTTCCAGATCGACAAACGATCGACGATCCACAGTTAAACGAAGTTATGACCAATGGTTAGCCAAGAATAAAGCACTGATTTCTGGCCAACCGATAGATCGATTCGAGATTCAAATTGTTGCAGTGAATTACGCTCATTGGGAGCTTCAAAATGGTATATAATATATAGGGTTTGAACGAGTTTGAATTTTGAAATTGAAATTTGATTTGAAATTGAATTGGGAATTTAGGATTTTCAGCCATTGAGAAAAGAGGAGGTAGTTAGGAAGATTGTACTTACTGAAATTAGAGTGTGATAAACAATTTGGGTTCATAACGGCCTATATATAGGCAAAGCTAAAAGTAGAAGAAATGGACCAGATTGGATTGATCAAAACAATATGCGACCCAAAAAGCCTGTTCTGACCCCGAAATGAAACTAGGTTATCCCATATATCAAAATAGATGCTTTCGATATTTTTTAACTCAATGGAATAGGTTTCAAATCCTAATTCCATTACTGAAGAAGCTATCTTTAAAATGAGTTTATTCCAAATTGATTTTGATTAAATCAGTTTATTCTAAATTGATTTTAATTAAATTGATTTCTACTCGTTTCAAGTCCGCACGATCGAACGACAAGTCCGATTGCTACGAAACTTGAAATTCTACAATAATTCACCACTACGGAACCGTTGAAACTGGATTCGTAGAAATCCAAGACAATGGCCCAAAATGGCTATTTTCACGTTAATTGAATAAAATATTATTAAATTAATTATATCACCTTTTTAATTCCAATTTTATAATTAACAAATTTTATCATTTTTGATTACTTAAACATTTACAATAATTTAAAAAAAAATTGCATATCAATTCAAAGTTAATTCTTTTACTATATAGTGTTTAATTCCAATTGTAATTAAATCCAATTATTATAACTTAATTCCAATAAATTGTTTAATTTAATTTCAATCTTTTTATTCAATCAATCATTGTTCTATGAACATAGTTAACATTGGTTTATATCTTATTATAATAATACTCTGTAATATCCTCTAAATTTACATTATAATAATATATAATTACATTTAATTTCAATTGATTTCCAATTTAATTCAATAGATTAAATAGATTGGCAACCAACGACAATTATCACCTTTTTCTTAATTTAATCACATTTATGGTTTTATTATATACATCAAATGTTATCATTACTTACACAACACTAATTTTATGCGTTTACAATTAATTACATATTATTTCATCAATTAATATAACATTAACTCTATTTTCTTATTTATAGTATATAACCAGTTATAACCTTTAATCATTGCAGTTACTTGGAATTACATTTAAAGTGGTTATCAATCACCTTGAACTAATACTATTACATATCATTCTGGTTATTATTCTCATTAATTAAATCGTAGATTTTTATTTCTTCTTATATTAAATTACAAAATTTTATTAAATTCAATATTTTATTTATTAGATTATGGGTTGTTACACATCATTAAATCTTTATTTAAAATCATTAATTAATTATTAAATATATTGGCATTGCTAATGATGTCATAAATCAATTAAATCTTTGTTAATATATTTTTAAATTTTTTTACCATTTTTATTTATGGTTCAAAACATTATTGTTAGGGTTATAAATCCTTATAGTTGAATATTTCAAAAATAATCTTAATTTACTAAAGTGATGAATTTGCAAGCCATTACATTGGTGGCTTTCATCATAACCGTCAATGACCTTTAAGAGTGGGTGATGACTTCGACAATGATACCATAAAGTGGTAATAGGGTCTTTATAGATATCGATTGTTTTCACCATCAACACCTTTACTTATACACACAGTACTCCAAATGCTGAAGAAACGAGCTGCATGAAAGGTGAAGTGCAACATTGGTTGAAGAGCGGTGTTGCTTTGCATTCCTTTTGGTGTTGATGATCATTGATGTCATCGTAGATCGACATCTTCGATGTAATGACCCAGTTTTCCATCATTTGAATTTAGAATATTTAATTGATTATAAATACTGAAAGTAAATTTAATAAGCTAAACATATTAAATAATTAAATCTAGAGTGTAATGAAGACAAAAATGATTTATAAATTTGATATAGGTCTATTTAAATTAGAATAGAGGTAGTAGAATTTTAAAAATGGAATTAAAAGTGGATAAATAGAAATTAGAAATTTTATAATTTAATTAGACGAGTAAAAATAACCATTTGGGACACTGTCTCAGAATTGGTCGAAATCAGTTTCATTGGATACGTTATAGTATATTATTATAGGATTTCAAATTTCGCAGCGATTGGACTTACCATTTGATAATACGAATTAAAAATGCGTTGAATTTTGTTTTAGGAATTTAATTAAATTAATTTGATTCAAAAAACTATCTTCCACATACGATGGAATTGCCTTTCGATATATATTGCATTGTGTCCAGAATAGGGGTAATACTTATAGAATGCCAGGTGGTACTCTTCGTCTGGAGTCTAGAATTTCATGGCGTGAATAGTGTTTTAATTATGGCTATATAAAGACCCCGATACACCAAACCTTGACCCTAATGTAAACCCTATGTTCCAGCTGCCGCCTTTTAAACGAATGGCTAGCAAGCACTTTTCTTCCTCCTCGATTATCTCCTCCTCCAAGCAAAATTGCAAAAAACTTTCAACTAGGAAATGGAAGAGCACATCGAGTTCTTCAAGATGTACAGATGGATCGACTTGTAGCCGTCGATGAACGGAGATATTGGCCTGCATTTGTATTGCTGGTTGGAGGCATTTTCATGGTCTATGCGAGGTCGAAGATGATGATATATGGCATATTTGGTGAGGTGGAGGATGGGTGTCATGGTGGTAGTGTCTGATCGAAGTCCGGTTGAGTTGTGGAGGTGTGGAGATGGGAGGAAGCTGATCAACATTGGGTTTCTTGCGTATGTTAGAACTGGAGAAGACAATGAGGGAGAAGGAAAATAGGGAGTATAGGATTAGGAAGCAGCGGCCACGATTGAACAGGTTTATAAAAAAAACATTAATGTAACAATCTTAAATTATATTCGATATATATAATTTCATAACTTTGTCATACGAGGTCCGTTTCGCATAAAATAAATTGTGTTGGGTTTAAATTGACGAGCACTACATTTTAGAGCTGGTTTGAATGGATTTGGAGCTAGCAACAATATCGGGTTAGATTAAATGCTCATTTAATTTTAATCCAAACGAATCGCTATTGAGACGACTGCAACCAAAGTGAGTAAAACTCTCTCTGGCCCGCTTATATTTTTATATAAGTGGGAATAAATTTATTTTATGCTATACGATGATTGTTTGGATGTTATGCTATATTATTAGTATTTGGATATATTCCTGCCTACTGGAGCAGATGAGACCCTATACGTCCCGTATATGAGCGGGTTGCCCTTTGTATGCGTGTCTGGCTCGAAGTAGTTGTTGTACATATTTTTCTCATGTGTGTATTTTTTGTAGTTACAGGTTGAAGGGTTCCAACTGGATTCCTCACTATTGTTGATTTTTATTACACATATTGTTGTATATGTTGTACCGTATGATGTTTGATGTGATGGATGCCATGTTTTCTATTATTGATGTGAATCCCCTTACTTAGCGCTTTTGCAGCATTGGGCCATTTTTTTGGAAATTTAAAATATTAAAATAATGATTTCAATTTAAAAGAGGGTTTCAAAGTGATTTTGAAAATATATATGTTTTAATCAATTTTTGAATGATTAAAGAAATGGTTTTATTTTAAAAAAAAAAGTTATAATTTTTATGTTATAAATTATGGCTTTGTGAAATATACTTAAATATGATTTTTGAAATATGAAGTTAACTATTTTGTAAGATAAGTTAAATTGAGAACTTTGAAATTACTATAATTGGTTTATATATAAGATTTATAAAATTGATATTTTATAAATAAAAGAAATGGAATTATAAACGAGTTTTATAAGTGTTAAAATGAAAGTTTATAAAGGAATGTTATTAATAAAGAGATTTAATGAAATAAATTTTATAAACAGAGTTTTATAAATATTAGAAATGGATTTATAATCAAATTTTAAATGGATTTTCAATTTAAATTTAGAAATGTATTTATATTGGACTTCATAAATAATGAGATTACAAAAGGATCAATTTATAAAGAAAGAGATTTATAAGTAAATAAACTTACAATGGGATTTTGGCATATAAATAAGATAAATGGGAAATTGGTTAATAAAGGAATTTTGAAAATGGAAGATTCTATAAAATAGAAATTGAACTACAAACACTGTTTTATAAATGTGAAATCAATTTAATTTGATAAGCTAAATATGGATTTTTACAAACAGGTTTTTAAAGTGAAAAATCCTTATAATGGATGTTTTGGAAAGTGATATTTCAAAATGGAATTTGAATGGTTAATTTGAAAACATAATTAGTTGTGAATTCGCTTACTTTTAAAATAAATTTATGAAATGTTTTTCAAATATTGAAATGGTTTTGAGAATATATCCTTTTAAAGATAATCTGAAGTAAATAAATTGGAAAGTGAGTTGATTTATAAATGATTTAATAAATCATGCCTAGTGACCGCTTTAGTGCTAAATTGTTTTTTTGGCCATTGTAGTTTCTCGACTTGATGTAGAAACTATTTAGTCGTATAGTACGAAGCCATCTATGTAGGCTTTATTATCGTTTGGTGTAAAGGATGTTGATTTGAGTAAGGTGGAGTGATTACTCTAACCTACTGAGCTTCCTTCTTGATCGAAGGATAGCAAGTTGAAAGTTGAAAACGTGATAAATCTATGATACTTGTTTTCTGTATGAGGTTGAGTAACATTTTTGCGTTGTTGATGCGAAGAGACCGGGATCGGTTTATCCAAAAACCACCTCGGACAAACCTATATGCAACGATTGTGCACATTTGTTGATGATATTGAAATTTAGGATTTTCATGTAAAGGACCGCTTTTTGATCGTTTAGGGTTAAAATCCCAATATACATATAGTAGTATTAGTCTTTTCATTATGAAATATCCAATGCAAGGACTATTCGCTGCTAATCCTAGGGATTTCCCGATAGGATGTGGTAGGAAAGTACCATCGATTTGTCCTATTCCTGGAAAACTTGTATGAATGGATGTCTAACAGTGCATTATTTGAGATTACGTACATTGGTTTTTACAAGCATACATCTGTTGTGGAGGAGAAGGCAACTTCTCTTAGCTTAACACCCTTCTTGAGTCGTACGAGCTCAAATCTTTTGGCCTCACACTCCAAGAAATGACTTAAACAGTGTAGAAGCAGCAAGGCAAAGTGGATTGCTCCCATAAGGAGATGTCGTGATCCTTCTAGATTTACTCTACACATATCTAAATATGTGGTGGATGTATGACTCAGGTACCCATTAAAGGTCGGTAATAGTCGGGGTGATGACATATTAGGTACTATCTAGGAAGAGATAGGCTGGTCTTTTGTTGGTTTAGGCGGGCGGTATATGCTCCCTAGATGCATCCATCTAGAGGTGTACTATACGGAAGATAGTCCCTTACCTAATCATTGTATGGAATACAATATCAACTACGTGCCCGCTATTTTGTTTGTAAAACTATTATGCTGGATTTAATAATGTAACAATTTCAACTATGATTAATCATTATTTGTGAAATAGACACTATTACAATATAAGAGAATTTGATATGAAATGTTTTGGTTATCGTAATGGAAAAACCCATCTATGTTTATGTATTGACGTGGTCTTACGGGATACCCTTTGTTTTGATAAAGAAAGTTTGGTAATCTTAAAATTTTAAAATTCATTTATGATGTGTTTTTCTCACACTAGTTTATCAGACTGTCTGGGTGTTCTTCCCTTTAATTGCTTGGGTCAGACCGAGTATATTTATAGGTTTAGATTTGGTGTTGTTGGAGCTTCAGCAGACGAGCTGGAGATCTTCATGTCGTATACACATATCTATTTATTTTTTAGCTCCTTTGCATTGTTGTTGTTGTTGTTGTACATTATCAACATTTGTAAGGATAGGTTATTATAACTGTCCAAGCTGATGATTACTTATTTGTACTTTGATATTGATTTATGTATATTATAATTTCTCTTTGTAAAGATTACTGATCTATATTATATGTTATTCTGCTGCAGTGTGAGATTCTGTTTAGTTTTGGTTCTGCTTCTTTCTCTTCTTCTTCTCTTCTCTTCTTCCTTCTTCTCTCTTTCTTTTCACCCTCTCTTTTCTTTCTCATGACCATCTGCAATTCTATGCGCTCTGGTTCGACATGTGTGGTTTATTGTCGGTTCAGAGGGCATGGATTTGCGGGTCGTCACAGCATGGTTTCAAAGTTTTAGATTTAGTGATAAACCTAGGCTTTGATGGGTACCCATTATAGTTATGGTTAGTAATACCATAGAATGAGTTTGAGTGTGTATATATACGAGAATGTGTATTTATTAGTGGTATAAAAATATTTTATATTGGGCTGTTTGATTTGTTAAGTTTGAATTCTAGGTTCTGGTCGATGCGTCTAGCTAACTTTATCGGTTGGGATTCCAAAACACTTGAGCAAGTAAACTGACATGATATTGTTTTTAAATTTGGTTAATGAAATGATTTTACCTTGATCATATTTTCTATAGAAAGAATAGTTTTGTAGAAAATATTATAGTGAGATGATTTGTGGGTTGTTAACAAATGGTAATATTTGATTATTGTCATTTGTCATTTGTTGTGTCTAAATAAAAGATGTTATCATTATAAATCTAAACAAAGATAAACAAAAAATTTAATGAACGTATATAAGAAAAGTGAAATAAGAGAAATTATATAAGTATTAAATTAATCAATGTGATTTATAAATAAAAAGAATTTAAATGAACTAATAAAAGCACCGAATTCATTGCAGTCGCTAGGAAATAATAAGGATGGTCACTGCAGCATTATTAGAATTCATTTTTGAGCTTCTAAGTGATGGATTTGCTACCTTAGTAATTAATGAAGTTTTGTGTGATGCCCCACCTCTATACCCATGCTAGCCAAGGACACTACAGGGTAATGCCGTCAACTAGCACGGAGAATAAGGCTGTTGAGGAGCGACCATCCGTGTAATTGCTTTGTGCGAGTACCGATATGCGAGATAAACTCAACGCTACTACACAGTGGCTATAATATCTTTGGAAACAAATATAGAAATAAGCATAACATAAATCAGTCACAGAAGTTCATATCTCAAAGGCGGAAACATATATGAATATTACACATGAAAGTGTATATCAGAGTAGTGGTCAAACAAGATCCATAATATCACAAAAGAATAGTTACAAGTGCTACACAAAAGAATAAGTATACATCAATGAGTCTATATCTCAAATGTATACAACCAAAAACTACTAATCTAAGTAGTAAGCCAAAAGTCAGGATAATAATCCCAGATGAGAAGTCAAGCAGAAGCACCTGTAATATCTCGGTCTGACCCGAGTATTATTTAATAAGAAAATAATGAACGGGTCAGTCTATCTATAAATATCAGGTAAAATGGCATAGAATAAGAGATATGACAAAAACGTAAGATAACCATAAAGCCATACTAGGGTAAGTATGTAATTGAAAATCAATAAGAGATTAATCAACATCACAAGAATCTTCTCAAAGATAAAAATGATTGTCATACTCTCTAATTTTATTCATCAAGTCACAAATATTGACATCATATCGATGCCAATCACAAAAGTTAATGACACACAAATTCACAATTGCACAAATATTGATAAAATTTATCAATGTAAATCACGAAAATCGGTGAAACGCAAATTCTAGAAATCATCAATGGAAATCCAGAAATCATGAAAAGGGGGGAGGCCTATCACAAAACGGGATCATGAAAACTCACCAACACGTGTGTCACAAAACGGAACGCTTTTCCATGGTTGCAAACCATTAATTTTGAGCCGAAGCTCCACGAAATGGTCCGAAGACCATGGGTCGCTACCCCATTAATTTGAGCCGAAGCTCCACCGAAACGGGGTTTAGTCTCCCTCGCAGACAAAGAGACATCGCACATTGCTAGTCTAAATCACAAAAATGATCATCATCGATCATCAAGAAGTGTTAATTACACTAAGGTAGTAAATATATGAGCTTAGCTTCATGTCCCATAACCACTAGCTTAACTTAAATATTTACAAACAAATTGTAGATCTCCACTATAAAATTGTCACAAGAAATTCAATCGAACAAGTCCAAGAATTAACCGACGAAGTAAATGCAAGCGTTTCATACCACTTGTTTTACTAAGCCGTTTAATTAGATTTCTCATATGAGTGAGGTAAAGGTTTGTATATGCTAGTAGATTGGAAAACGGTTTTATAAACAAGCTTGATATTGAGAATAGAGTTGAAATCATTTTGATAAAAGAGTTTTGATATTTACTACTAGTATTGAAACTTTTATATTTTTAAAGTGACAAATCATAGAAATGATTGCAGAAACAATCAATCTCCAAAATTCACGTACGAAGACGTGAATAAAATCCAAAGAAATCGATCCCGAATCCATCAAAATGTATGTTCACAAAAATCCCAAAAATGAAGTTATCGATGTCGATAATAAATGACAACAATTGAATCGGAGAACCACGAATCAATAAAATTGGAGTTTCAAACAAAAATAGGCAAAATTGGCAAAAATATGCAGGTCAGTCGACTGGCTCACTGAGTTCAGTCGACTGAACTCAGTCCCAGAATATTCGCGAGATGTTGATCAGTCGACTGGACTCAGTACGCCTGTCAACTGGACCAGAACCTGGGATGTGCTTAGGTAGCAGGTCAGTCAACTGGACCAAAATTCCAGTCGACTGGAACCTGTTTACCTCACTTCCAAGCCTATCTAAATGAAGGAAAATTCCTTCCAAAATGCATTCGGTTGAGCAATGGCCCTTGGGATTTACACGAATCAGCTACCTAACCCAATAGGCTCTTAGATGCATAACCAAAAGCATGTTCAAACAACAAAGCTATGATTTTTGAAGATTTGAACCCAAAACACAAAAAAATTGGAATATTCACAAAACCAATCCAAATCAAAATCAAATGCACATGAATAAGTGTTAGGAATTCATACCTAACAATCAAAGATAATCATAGACTTAGATGTGAGATAGAAATCTCGCTTTTCACAAAAAATAAGGAAGGAGAAGCTTGAAAGCAAAGGAAGAATTAACCACACTTCAACACAACCCAAATAAGCTTGAATCTAAGCTCAAAAGAAGAACATTCCCAAAGTTAGGCTTAGGAATTTCTGAAATTGAAAAGAGAATGAGTTGGTGATGAAGAAGATGATGCTTACCAATAGCTTCTCTTTGGATTTGGAGCTAGAACTTAATTTGCAAATGAAAACTAGGGCTTGGAGTTTTAATTTCTCATTCCTCTCTCCATTGTTCCTAAAGCTTGAATGTTAGGAAATAGAAATGAAGTAATGAAGAGAAGAGGGGTGAAGCTTGGGTCTAATGGGCTGAAACAAAACTAAAGCCCTAAGTGAAAAAGTAGCAAAATTCCACTAACTCCAAACATATCAAAGTTTATACTCAAAAAGATTGCAAACGTCATTTTGAACTCAATGGGGGTAGTCTCGAGTCCTAATTCGACCGTTTGCAAAAAAAAAAGTAGCTTCTTGAACTAAAATCCGACTAACGATGAAATATTTGAATAAAATATTTAAATACTCAATCGTAAAATATCCGGGTTGTTACAGACTCCCCTCCTTAAAGAAATTGCGTCCTCACAATATTTAAGAAGAAAATATAAAGTAACAACCATAAAAGCATATTTAACACAAAAGAAATTTGAAATAAAAAGTTCACCTCAAAGAGCACGAGAAAGCAAGTCCGGATGTGTTCGCTCGATGAATTCTCTAGATTCCCAAGAGCAATCCTTAGGATTTAAGGACCATTGAACTTTCACAAGAGGAACATCTTTATTTCGAAGGCGTTTGACCTCCAAAGCAATAATACGAATAGGACGTTGCTCATAAGTTAAATTAGGCGAAACTTCAATTTCTTCCACAACACCGGGCTCAAGAATAGAATCGGAATCTCGAAGGCATTTCCGTAATTGAGAAACGTGAAACACGTCATGAATAGCAAAAAATTGAGCCGGTAATAAGAGGCGATAAGCCACAGAGCCAATACGTTCGGCGATAGGAAATGGACCAATATATCGAGGTGCTAACTTTCCCAATCGACTGAAACACACAACACCCTTTATAGGTGAAACACGAACAAACACAAAATATCCCACAGAAAATTTTAATCTCCTTCTTCGGTTATAGGCATAGATTTCTGTCTACTCTGGGCTTCTTCCATCCTATGGCGAATAAGATCAATCTTTTCTGTGGAATCACGAATAAAATTTGGGTCTAAAACCAGCTTCTCACCGGCCTCAAGCCAACAAGAAGGAGATCGACATGGCCTTCCATAGAGCGCCTCAAAAGGTGCCATACCAATACTAGATTGGAAGCTATTATTATAGGAAAACCCAACAAGAGAAATATGATCTTCCCAACCTCCACTAAAATCAAGAACACATGAACGAAGAAAATCTTCAAGAGTTCGATTCACACGCTCGGTTTGTCCATCGGACTGAGGATGATAAGCGGTGCTAAAATTAAGCTTCGTTCCCAAAGTTTTTTGAAGACTCTTCCAAAATCTACTAGTAAACAATGGATCACGATCACTAACAATAGAAGTAGGAACTCCATGCAATTTTACAATTTCTTTAATAAAGAGTTTGGCCAAAAGAGGAACGATCCGGCTAGACCTAACGGGAATAAAATGGGCAGATTTAGTAAGCCTATCAACTATCACCCATAAGCTATCATGACCCGAACGAGAACGGGGAAGGCCATCTATAAAATCCATGGAAATTTGGTCCCACTTCCTAATTGGAATATCAAAAGGTTGCAATAACCCACCGGGCCTTTGATGCTCGGCCTTGACAAGCTAGCAAGTCATGTAACACTTAACAAAGTTAGCAATATCAGATTTCATTCCCTCCCAATAATAAAGTCGCTTCATATCCGCGTACATTTTACTATTACTGGGATGAATGGTAAATTTAGAACGATGAGAATCTTCTAAAATGTCTTTACGAAGTTCACTAATATTTGGCATGATAAGTCTACCAAATTTTCGAATACCGCCACGAGAATCAATATCAAAGTCTTTCAAATCTTCAGTATCAATTTTATCCCTGATATTTTGGCCAAGAAGAGCCAATTCGGAATCTAGCTTTTGAGCTTCAAGAATGCGGTCTAAGAGAGAAGGATAAGCCTCAAGGCTACATAAAACAAGAGATGAACATAAATTGGAAACATGATCTCGAATCTCACAAGTGGATAAAACCCCAAGATCATTCCATTCGGATATCATCATAGAAACAACCGCTTGTTGCTTGCGACTAAGTGCATCGGCAACACGATTTCCCTTTCCGGAAGTATAAAGAATATCAAGATCATAAGATGCAAGGAACTCGAGCCAACATTGTTGACGCAAATTAAGTTCCTTTTGGGAAAATAAATACTTCAAAGATTTATGATCGGTATAGAGAACAAATTTCTCTCCCAAAAGATAATGACGCCAAATTCGAAGGGCGAAAACAATAGCCGTGAGCTCTAAATAATGAGTGGCATACCTAGACTCGGCTGGCTTTAATTGCCTAGAAGCATAAGCAATAACACGTTCTCTTTGCATAAGAACGACACCCAAACCAACGCGACTAGCATCGGTATAAACAATAAAATCTTGGTTTTCCTCGGGAATCACAAGAATAGGAGCATCCGAAAGGAGTTCTTTTAACTTCTGAAAAGAAGCTTCACATTTGTCCGACCAAATGTATTTAACTCCCTTCTTCGTCAAACTAGTAAGAGGCACGGAAATTTTAGAAAAATCTTTGATAAAACGACGGCAATAGCCCGCCAATCCAAGAAAACTAAGAATTTCCATCACACTCTCCGGTCTCCTTCAATTTTGAATCGCTTCAATCTTTGAAGGGTCCACTGATATTCCGGATTCGGAAATAATATGACGGAGAAACTTCACACAAGATTTTCAGAAGTGGCATTTAGAAAATTTTGCTTTCAATTGATTGCTCCTAAGATTTTCCAACACAATCTGAAGATGCTTTTCATGGTCCTCCTCGGTTTTAGAATACACAAGAATATCATCAATAAAGATGATAACAAATTGATCGAGGAAGTCTTTGAAAACTCTATTCATAAGTTCAACGAAATAAGCCGAAGCATTCGTTAAACCAAATGGCATAACATGCCATTCATAAGGGCCATAACGAGTACGGAACGATGTCAAAGGAATACTATCCTCTGCAATACGAAGCTGATGAAAACCGGTTGCTAAGTCTAGTTGTGAAAAGACTCTAGCACCACTAAGTTGATCAAATAAATCATCAATCCGAGGTAACGGATATTTATTCTTGATGGTGAGATCGTTAAGCTTGCGGTAGTCAATGCAAAGCCTAAGTGTACCATCGGATTTCTTCACAAAAATAGCCGAAGCTACCCAAGGAGAGGAACTAGAGCAAATAAATTGCTTTGTCTCCAATTCGGATAACTGTTTGCTCATCTCCTCATTTTCTTTATTGGACATACGATAAGGAGGACGAGTGATAGGTTGAGCTCCAGGGATGAGATTAATTTTGAACTCAATTGCTCGCTTAGGTGGCAATCCTAAAACGGGCTCAAATATGTCGGAAAATTCACAAACAACGTGAATTAGAGAAATGACATCTTCCTCATCAGCATCATCATCATGAGGATTTAAAAAATATAAAGATGCAGCCAAGCTAGAATCTGAATCTTTAAGATCAATAGAAATCTGCTTAACAGATTGAGGATGTCGAAGATGAATAGTCCGATCAGGACATAGGATTGAGCTTCATAGCGGTTAAGCCAATCCATTCCCAAAATCATTTCAAAGCCTAAGTAGCGCATAACATGCAAATCGGCTCAGAAAGGAAAATCACACAAAATAATCTCGACATCTTTACACAACAAACTAAGTGTTGCGGATCCACCAACCAGATTCGCAATTCTCAAAGAAGTCATTAAAGCAATAGCATTTAAAGAAAAAGTATCAACAAGTTCTTTCGATACAAAAGAATGGGATGCACCCATATCAAAAAGAACTCGAATAGGTTGATCATGAAATAAAATAATTCCATCAAGGATAGGATGAGAAATACCTTGACCACGAGAAGTGTTGCTAGGGGCTTGTGCGACATTTAACTTTCCCTCCTTCCTGCCTTCAAGTTTGGGACACGAAGATATATAATGGTTCGGGCTTTTGCAATAGCGATAAGCACGGGGCTTTGAACACTTATTCGCATAATGGTCCTTGGAACCACAGTTGTAGCATTGCCCACTACTAGGGACAGAAGTCTTTGCCACCGGAGTTGCTTGCTTCCCTTTCTTATTGGGATAAGGACCTTTGAATTTAATAGGCCTTTTCTTGTTGTTGTTGAAGTTTGGTTTAGCACTCCCAATCTCAACATCACTTACTCTATCAGCCTCTTCAAGTCGAAGAGCGATTTCAATGAGTTGATCAAAAGAAACTTCTAATTTTAGAAGTAATGGCTTCTTGAGATTTTTGTTCAAGCCATAGACAAATCTTTGGTTCTTCTTCAATGTGGTGTTTATATATTCGACCCCATATTTAGAAAGGGACTCGAATGATGCAACATAATCTGCCACAGAGGATTCACCTTGAACAAGGTCAATGAAACGACGAGCCAATGTTACCTTCTCAGCTTCTGGCACAAATTTTAACTCGAATCGTTCCTGGAATTTCTCCCAAGTACGATCCGCTTCAATAATTTTAGAAATAAAAAGCTCATACCAATCTAATGCTCTTTCTTGGAGCATACTAGAGGCCACCTGAACTAGGTGAAGATCAATAAGATTCATGCGAGAAAAGATTTGATCGCATGTTCTTAGCCAAGCCTGGACTTCAATAATGGTTTCAGAACCTTTGAATGGCTTCCCACCCAAATTGGCATAATCGTTGCACAAACATGCAAATCCAGACTTAGGGTGAGTAGATTCCGGAAACCGGCTGCTTGAGCATTCTTTACTAGATCAAGAAGCTGTTGGGCAGACATAAATACTCTATCCTAGGGAGTAGCACTAGATTGACCGGCGCTGGGACGGCCAGGTCTAACCATTCCTCTTCATTAAGAAAGAAAGAAGAAGAAGAAAAAGGTTATTCACAAAATGAATATCAAACAATAATGATTGATAAAACAAGGAATCACAAAAGAAAATAGGATAGGATGGTTCGAAGACCCGAACAAAATCCTAAGGCACGACTCCTTAAGATGGACTTAGGACGATGATCCTAGTTAAATTATTCTACGTTGTTCCGAATTTTGGGTTTGATACCAAGCTGTGACGCCCCACCTCTATAGCCACGCTAGCCAAGGACACTACGGGGTAATTCCGTCAACTAGCGGAGAGAATAAGGCTGTTGAGGAGCGACCATCCGTGTAATTGCTTTGTGCGAGTACCGATATGCGAGATAAACTCAAAGCTACTACACAATGGCTATAATATCTTCGGAAACAAACATAAAAATAAGCATAACATAAATCAGTCACAGAAGTTCATATCTCAAAGGCGGAAATGGATATGAATATTACACATGAAAGTGTATATCAGAATAGTGGTCAAACAAGATCCACAATATCACAAAAGAATAGTTATAAGTGCTACACAAAAGAATAAGTATACATCAATGAGTCTATATCTCAAATGTATACAACCAAAAACTACTAATCTAAGTAGTTAGCCAAAAGTCAGGATAATAATCCCAGATGAGAAGTCAAGCAGAAGCACCTGTAATATCTCGGTCTGACCTGAATATAATTTAATAAGAAAATAATAAACGGATCAGTCTATCTATAAATATCAGGTAAAGTGATATAGAATAAGAGATATGACAAAAACGTAAGATAACCATAAAGCCATACTAGGATAAGTATGTCATTGAAAATCAATAAGAGATTAATCAATATCACAAGAATCTTCTCAAAGATAAAAAGAATTGTCATACTCTTTAATTTTATTCACCAAGTCACAAATATTGACATCATATCGATGCCAATCACAAAAGTTAATGACACACAAATTAACCAATGCACAAATATTGATAAAACTTATCAATGTAAATCACGAAAATTGGTGAAACACTAGTTCTAGAAATCATCAATGGAAATCCAGAAATCACGAAAAGGGGGGAGGCCTATCACAAAACGGGAGCATGAAAACTCACCAACACGTGTATCACAAAACGGAACATTATTTCATGGTTGCAAACCATTAATTTTGAGCCGAAGCTCGACAAAACGGTCCTAAGACCATGGGTCGCTACCCCACCAATTTGAGCCAAAGCTCCACAGAAACAGGGTTCAGTCTCCCACGCAGACAAAGAGACATCGCACTTTGCTAGTCTAAATCACAAAAATGATCATTATCGATCATCAAGAAGTGTCAATTACACTAAGCTAGTAAACATATGAGCTTAACTTCATGTTCCATAACCACTAGCTTAACTTAAATATTTACGAACAAATTGTAGATATCCACTATAAAATTGTCAAAAGAAATTCAATCGAACAAGTCCAAGAATTAACCGACGAAGTAAATGCAAGTGTTTCATACCACTTGTTTTACTAAGCCGTTTAATTAGATTTCTCATACGAGTGAGGTAAAGGTTTGTATATGCTAGTAGATTGGAAAACGGTTTTATAAACAAGCTTGATATTGAGAATAGAGTTGAAATCGTTTTGATAAAAGAGTTTTGATATTTACTACTAGTATTGAAACCTTTATATTTTTAAAGTGACAAATCGTAGAAATGATTGCAGAAATAATCAATCACCAAAATTCACGTACGAAGACGTGAATAAAATCCAAAGAAATCGATACCGAATCCATCAAAATGTATGTTCACAAATATCCCGAAAATGAAGTCATCGAAGTCGATAATAAATGACAACAATTGAATCGGAGAACTACGAATCGATAAAATTGGAGTTTCAAACAAAAATAAGCAAAAATATGCAGGTCAGTCGACTGGCTCACTGAGTTCAGTCGACTGAACTCAGTCCTGGAATATTCGTGGGATGTTGGTTAGCCGATTGGACTCAGTACGCCAGTCGACTGGACCAGAACCTGGGATGTGCTCAGGTAGCAGGTCAGTCGACTGGACCAAAATTCCAGTCGACTGGAACCTGTTTACCTTACTTCCAAGCCTATCTAAATGAAGGCAAATTCCTTCAAAAATGCATTCGGTCGAGCAACGGCCCTAGGGATTTACGCGAATCAGCTACCTAGCCCAATAGGCTCTTCGATGCATCACCAAAAGCATGTTCAAACAACAAAGCTATGATTTTTGAAGATTTGACCCAAAACACAAAAAATTTGGAATATTCATAAAACCAATCCAAATCAAAATCAAATGCACATGAATAAGTGTTAGGAATTCATACCTAACAATCAAAGATAATCATAGACTTAGATGTGAGATAAAAATCTCACATTTTCGCAAAAATAAGGAAGAAGAAGCTTGAAAGCAAAGGAAGAATCAACCACACTTCAACAACCCAAATAAGCTTGAATCTAAGCTCAAAAGAAGAACATTCCCAATGTTAGGTTTAGGAATTTCTGAAATTGAAAAGTGAATGAGTTGGAGAAGAAGAAGATGGTGCTTACCTATAGCTTCTCTTTGGATTTGGAGCTAGAACTTGATTTGAAAATGAAAACTAGGGCTTGGATTTTTAATTTCCCATTCCTCTCTCCATTGTTGTTAAAGCTTGAATGTTAGGAAATAGAAATGAAGTAATGAAGCGAAGAGAGGTGAAGCTTTGGTCTAATGGGCTGAAACAAAACTAAAGCCCTAAGTGAAAAATAGCAAAATTCCACTAACTCCAAACATATCAAAGTTTATACTCAAAAAGTTCACAAACGTCATTTGAACTCAATGGGGGTGGTCTCGAGTCCTAATTCGACCGTTTGCAAAAAAAGTAGCTTCTCGGACTAAAATCCGACTAACGATGAAATATTTCAATACTCAATCGTAAAATATGGGGGTTGTTACATTTTGTTTTGGTAAAACAAGTCTTGAATTTAAAAACCAAAGTATGATTTGACAAATATATAGAAATGAGTTGAACTTATAAATTGAAAATGGTACAGTCAAGAAAAGAAAATGTGAAATTGAGATATGAAATTAAAATTTTAAATTAAATAAAAGTTGAATAAAATTGAGTTAGTAAAATGAACTATATGAATTGAAGTTGTGACGGCCCGCCCTTTTTACTTCGAATAAGGAGTTGAAATTTAGAAAGAAATAGGTAGAAAAAGATAGAAAAGAATGAACTTAACAAACACATGATCTCATAGCGGAACAGAGTAATATATGTTATGTAACATATATAACATAGTCACTAATTATAAAATACATCATAGTCATAATTATACATGGATCATATTCAAGCAGTCATAACAACCTGTCCATTCATTACAGGTCTAAAATATAGATACAGATATAGTGGGACATAGATAATAACTAGTTAGCGTTAAAGCTACCTGCTCCAGCTCCTCAAAAATGCATCTTGAGAAACCTGGATCACTTGGCTACTCATAAAAATTTGAGTACCCAAGAGTTTAGGAAAAACATAAAATAGACTCTAGGTCCGACATGGGTCTGGTGTGAGTAAAACGGTTAAATTACTTTAAATTGAAAACCATTTGAAAACGAGGGTATCTCGTAAAACCACGCCACACATAAACACGGACGGGTTTTTCACTTACGATAAACAAAACACTTTATAGGAAATCCAGCGATATTATAATAATGTCTAGGGTTTTCAAGTAAATTATTCACATAGCTGAAACTGTTACATTAATTAAATTCCAACGTAATAGGTATACAACTAAGATCGAAGGCACTTATTAGAAAGTGGTTTCCATACAATGACTGGGCTACTGAGGTAACGCCGTCACGGTGCATCTCTAGATAAAATAACACCAAGGACCTCACTGGGATCTCCTGCTTAACAAGACCGGACTACCCTTAACCTGGATAGTCCGAATAAGATTACCCCTCAGTTCGGATTAGCAACTATATCGAAGTACACACGAGTTAGTAGGGACTCTAGATAAGGATAATCTTACCATAGTTGGTTGTGACCCACTTAGCCTTGTTGCATCTCCCCAGTTTTAGTCATTCCTAGTTGATGAGGCATGAGGCTGCGATTACCTTTCAAGAACACATTTACTTGGAATGCTCATCGTCCTCCAATGACGATGTTCTGATAGCATTTATCCATACAAGTCCATTCTAGGTTTTAATAGAATCGAAGGCACCATTTCCACTACACCCATATTGGAATCACCCACAGAGTTAGTGACAAATAGCCCTTGAACTATGAAATCTTTATTTTCTATCTTTTCTTTGAATCTTCCCAACTCGATTGCTTATTTTGGATCGATGTGGATTTCGGATATTACTGATACCCAATCACGGTCTCACTGAATCCAAACGTTAGATTTTTAAATGTCAAGTTGTTTTTAAATAAAACAATTAATATTTAGGGTATTAACATCTACATATGGAAATTTGTTACATATATTTATTTTCAATATAACGTGCCGATGTTTTATTCCAACCTTTCAATTCATTTGGCTACTTAATGGCATAGGCATAGAATAACTGAAACAATAATTCAGGAATAATTAAGCCAAAACATTGATCGTTAACTATTTTAGTAATTAATAACTAATATTAAAACAATTCAAAAATTAGAATTAAATTAATTTAAATTAACCGAATCTAATTGAATTTCTAACCCAAATTACTTATAATTTAAATTAATTATGAAAACCATTTATTATTAATTTAATAAAAATTACCAATCGATCTAAAAATTAACTTTATTAATTAACTTAAGGTTTATCTATTTAGAATTTAATTTTTTATTTTCTTTAATTATTATAATTAATTTTATATTACCAAAAGTTAACAAAATTAGTTAAGCTTAAATACATGGTGATAGGATCATAATGCAACAAAATTCATTTTGATTTGGAATTAAATAAAAGGGGAAATAATGTTTTAAAAGGTTAAGAGATTATCAATATAAACATTTGTCAAATTTCTTCTAGTTTTTTTTGAAACAAAACCGATGGCCCACGTTTGGCCTAAAAAAAGAACACAGGCACCATCTTTATTTTTCTTTTCTTCTTTTTATTCTGCGTTCTCTTCTTATTCTTCCCTTTCCTTTTCTTTTCCACCAAACTAATCCGTGCATCTCAACGTGCACGTGCATGCACCGCCAACAAACCATATCCTACCACCGATCCTTCGAACACATCACCCACGATCATCCCCACTTGACAACATGCCTGAAATCTTGATCGAACCCCTGGTTCAAAAATTCGAACCACTACCCATAAACTAGAATGCCTTGCCCCCTTCAAACGCCTCCCTAGACCCACATCGACCACCATCCATTTCCAAACTTCGGCCATACGTTCTCCCCCACCTTCTCTCTCTTTTCCCCCAGGTGCACAACCCTCGTACTCCCCCTTTCCTTCACCGTTGTCACACGATCGAGAACCAACTGTCATCCATCCTAAACCCTACTTCGACTTTGACACACCAACACATCAACAAATAAAATTTCACGCCATTTTTTGCGAGGTCCCCATTCTCTAAACCTCCTCCGGGTCAAGACTTAGGCCAAGAAATCAAGTAGTTCACGGGCAATTGGTTGAAGACTCAAAATCATTCATCCTTCGATTTCTCCTATATGCTTGACTAAAAATCTCCAAACCTTTTTCAAAAATCTTTTTTTCGAATAAGGACCACACTCTTATAAGAAAGTAGATGAAATAAGATTCTCAATTTTTTCCATTTTTGGATTTCTTACTGTAAAATACGTTATTCTTCTTCTATAGTTGATAATACCAACTGAAACAAATTTTAGAATAACTACATTCGAAAACATCCAAGTTTTCTTTGGAAACCATTACCTAAAACTAACTAGATCGTATGGTAAAGATTTTTGAAGTTGTGGAATAACAGTGTTTTCTCAAATAACAGGGCAAAGAAAAATATGATGTATAGGCTTTTGGAGTTTTACAGGTCGTACACATGACATACATACATATATAAGCACATATACTACTAGCATATGAACACTTGACAAATCAAAGGTTTTCATTTGAAACTACAAGCATATAGTTGCATCAAGATTTTTAGTAAGTATAGAAATATTACGCTTTACTCACTGCTTTGAAAAGAAACACCCTGCTTTGTTTTATTTTACTGCCAGCCTTTAGTTTCTATAGATATTTCTTTAATGGCAGCTTCTTTTCTTTTTTTCTTTTTTTTTGTTTGCTTTATATGTTGGAATGGTTAAACGTGAAGAATACAGTAATATGTATAGAGAGGGAAGCGAATAAGTATTCTGAACAGGGCTGAAGCCCATTTTCGTGTATGGTAATTTTATTTTCTTTGATTTTGAAAATAATGACCTGATTTGAAAATTAGAGGATTGATTTCTAGTTCATGAAGATTGAATGATTTGAATTAATTTGTGCTTGACTTGATATTTCTTCATCATTATGTTTCCCTTGCATATATACATACTTATATATATATGATACAAACACACACACATATACATACATACATACATACATACATACATATACATATATATATATATATATTCCTACAAGTCTTTTGATCACATATACTTGTTTGCCTACTTACATAAATTTGTCATTTTAATGTTGGTATTTCTTTGTATCAATTGTTACACACACACACTTTATTTAACATACACAATTATGTAAATCCACTTATATGTGTTTATCTTCTTATTACTAATATTTTATTTTTATTTTGTATACCATAAGTTTTGTATATACATATATATATATATATATGTATATATCCGATCCCATATTTGAAATGTGATATCTATTTAGTTATTTTCTAGAAATTAGATTTTAATATTTAAACCATAGCCTCTAGAAATTATATATATATATATATAGACACACATATATATACATATATACATATATGTATATGTATGTATACACACACATATATACACTAATATTCCATATATCATAAATTATTATTTGACCGACAAAATTAATATTTCAATATTTAAAACCAGTTGATTATTCTAACAACGGTGACAAAAAATCTGGGTCATTACATTCCGTCACCCTTAAAAGAATTTCGTCCTTGAAATTTAAAATCAAAGAAATATTCAACTTGTAACAAAAAGTTTTATATTCATATCGCAAGGCGCATACATCAGTCATATCCTAACAACCATAACAAAAAGTTATACACAGAACAAAACAACACTAGCTATCCTGACAATAATTTCGAATAGGCTTCATTCATAATATCTAGGGTCTCCCAGGTACAATCTCTAAGATCCTCACTCCATTGGATCTTAACGAACTTCAGCACCTTATTTCGAAGCTTCTTTTCATCCTGATAAACAATATGAACCGAATGCCTGACTATAGTCAAGTTTAGTTCAACCTCCAAATCTTCCTGGACTGATGGTTCTACAATTAATTATGGATCATGCACGCATCTTCTTAGATAAGATACATGAAATACATTATGAATCCCTACCATCCTTTTTGGTAATTCAATCCCATATGCAAGAGTACCAATCCTTTTTTGAGAATACGAAAGGGTCCGATATAACTTAGAGCTAATTTCCAGTCTTAACAAATCTAATTGCTTCTCTTATCGAAGAAATCATAAAAAATATTAGGTCTTCAACTGCAAATTTCAAATCCCTCCACCTTTTATCGGCATAAATTTTCTGACGATCTTGGGCTTTCTCTTCTTAATCAGTTCAACTTTCTCAGACGCTTCCTGTATCATATCTGGACCAAGAAATAAACAATCTCCCGACTACACCCAACAAGCTGGTGATCTACACGGCTTCCATATAGAGCTTCGAAGGGTGTCATCTCTATACTTATCTGGAAACTATTATTGTAAGAAAATTCCACCTGATTAGATGATCTTCCCAAGACCCACCAAAGTCCAAAATGCAAGCCCTCAACATATCTTCCAGAATGCGGTTTAGTCTCTCAGTTTGCCCGTCCGTTTAAGGGTGATAGGTAGTGCTCAAACTTGACACCATTTCAAGGGCGGTTTGTAAAGCTTCCCAAAATTTACTGGTAAAAATAGGGTCTCGATCGCTTACCATGCTTAAGGAAACTCCATGCAATGTAATGATTTCCCTCATGAAAATCTCTGCCAAGGAAGCTGCGGTTCTAGTTGATTTAACCGGAATAAAGTGAGCGCTCTTGGATATCCTGTCTACAATAACCCACACTCCCTCATTCACCTTTCTAGTTTTGGGCAACCCATCAAAGAAATACATCGATATCATCTCCCATTTCCCTTTCGAAATCTCTAGAGGTTGTAGCAGCACCGCCATCTTCTATTGATTCACTTTTATCTGCTGCCAGCTAGCACACTTACTAACAAAGGTAGTGATATATTTCTTCATTCCCTTTCACCAAAACATTTTCTTCATATCCCTATACATCTTCAAGACACCTGGATGGATACTCAACCAAGAATGATGGCTTTTTGACAAAAATTATTGTCTCAGTCTATCCAAATCTAGAATGCACAACCGCCTATTTGTCCTTAAAGCACCTCGGCCATCTGTCTCAAAATCTGAATACCGAACCTCCTCAAATCCTTGCATTAATTCTTCTAGAATTTTATCCTTCCTTTGATTTCATATAACCCTTTCCTGAATAGTCAAGGTAACCTCTAAAAGAGCCAAGACTGCATTCCGGCTCAAAGCGTCTGCCACCACATTCGCCTTTCCCAATGTATAGTGAATATCCAAATCATAGGATGCTAGAAACTCCAACCACCTTTGTTGTCTCAGGTTTAGATCCTTCAGGGTGAAAAGGTACTTCATGGATTTATGATCCATGAAGATCTCAAACTTTTCACCTAATTTAAGAAAGAAGTTTACTATAAAATTTCTAAAAGTTAAAAGAAACTAAACAGGAAATAGAAGGATCCTTACCCAACAGTTAGTGCCTCCACATTCTTAGTACAAAGACAACTTCCAGTAACTCTAAGTAATGCGTAGCATAGTTTTTATCATGGGGCTTTAACTGCATGCTCGCATGCACAATCACCCTACCACGCTTCATGCAAACAGCTCCTAGTCCCAGCCCACAAGCATCTGTGTACACTGCGAATTCACTGTTTCCTTTTGGAACAGCCAAAACGGGTGCACTAGTTAATCTGACTTTTAATTCTTGAACAGCCTCTTCATATTTTGGAGTCTATTCAAATTTAACTCCCTTCTTAGTTAGCTTGTTCAAATGGGAGGAAATCTTAAGATAATCACGAACAAATCTTTTATAGTATCTTGCCAAACCTAGGAAACTACGAACCTCCGTAGGAGTCCATGGTTGCTTCCACTCCTGAACAGCCGCCACCTTTTTTGGGTCTACTGAAATACCATCTCCCGATACAATGTGCCTTAAAACTTCACTTCTGATTTCCAAAAATGAAACTTTGAGAACTTTTTGTTTAAGACATGCCTTCTCAAAGTTTCCAATACCACTTCCAGATGATGTTTATGCTCTTCCTCTGATTTAGAGTAGATAAGAATGTCGTCGATGAACACTAACACGAACTTGTTAAGGTCCTCTCAGAAGACACGGTTCATTATATAACAAAATAAGCTGGTGCATTGGTTAGCCCAAAAGGCATAACTAGCCACTCAGAGAAATAGTCGGGGCCTCTGAACGTAGTTAAAGATATACTATCTTTAGCAACAACTGATGAAATCCAAAAGCTAAATCCATCTGCGAAAATACAGTTTCTCCATGAAGTTGATCAAAAAGATCGTCGATGCATGGTAAGGGATACTTATTTCTAACGGTTAGCGTATTCAACTCCATATAGTCCATGCAAAATCTTCACGATCCATCCGACTTAACCATAAACATAGCATCAGACCCCAACTCTAATGACTGGGTCTAATCAATCCTCCCCTCAACAAGTCTTGGGTTTGACTCACCAACTCTTCCCTCCCCTTTGGAGCAATTCTCCTTTTTGGTTAAACTACAGGTCTTGCACCTTGGACTAAATCAATATGAAATTCTATCTCTCGATGCGAGGGTAAAGCTTTGACTTGTTCAAAAATGTCAGGGAAGTTTTTAACAACTTTTATGGATCCTAATCCTCCTTGAGATGCTTCGAGCACGTGCAAGAGAGTTCACATATGAATTTTAGGGTTATCAAATTCTATCTTTGCAGCCTTACCCTACTTGGATTCTAAAGATATGGTCCTCCCTCACAGTCGAGGACAGCTTTACACTTTGTCAACCAATCCATACCAAGTATAAGGTCAACCCCTTTAAAATCAAATACATAGGGGTCGCAAGAAAAGCTATGAGAAAGATATGAAATTTGCACGCCTTCACAAATCATATTTAGATAGGTCACTCTCCCTTTGGGGTTGGATAAGAAAATAGAGTTTTATATGGCACTAGAAATAAGATGAAACTTCACTATCGATCCCAAAGAAATAAAGCTAAGAGAGGCACCAGAATCAAATAATACTCTAACATAAATACCATTTAAAAGTAAGGTGCCTTCAAGGATGCATTTTCCCTTCACATCGGTTGAAGTTGATGGTTCATTCTTGATAGCAAACACCTTGGAATGCTACACCTTCTACATGAGTGGACAGTCCTTCACCATGTGTCCGAGCTGATGGCAATTGAAACACACATTCTTCTGAACGATTTGAGAAATCGGTCCGCTTTGCTGCTTCGGAACTTCCCGAATTGGACAATATCTAACAATATATCCTTTATGCTTGCAATTATAACACTCAATGTTCATATTTTTGCCTCTTGTTTCCCTTTTCCTTGCTTCTTACAATTCGGATTAAACTTTCTTTTTCTCAGATTTGTAGCACCGCCACTTAGTGCTGTGCTGTTGAGGGCTTCTTCTTAAAAACCTCTTCATACCTCAAAGCCATGTCTATAAGATCCACAAAATATCCCTTAGTACGATCGATCATCTTTTGTGAAATTCTTCCCCATACCCAATACAAACATCTCATTTTTATTAAGTGGCATGTCAATAAGTCCACGACCAAATTGAGATAACTCATTCGTTTCGTATTCAGCCATTGACATGTCTTCTTGCTTGAAATCTAGGAAACCCCTATATAATCAGGTCTTACCCGCAGTTGGAATGGACTGCTCTTCGAATACTACTTTGAACTTATCTTAATCTTCGGGGACATTTGTCGCAACAGAATCTGTAACAACCAGGTATTTTCAACCATTCGCCTCCGCACATGTCAGACCTGAATTGCTCAAAATACCGCGTTGTAAATAAAATTTGGCAAATCTCATAACATACAATAAATAATAATCACAGAACACAGACACAGAGTAAGAAATGCAGCGAAAGTAAAATAGATAGTAGTTCATGAAGCTACTATGTAAAATATATCAGAGTTAAATAAAATACAACAGAATAAACAAAGTTTAACAGAAGTCTCAAGATGATAACCGAGTACAAGCTGAATAGAGAAATAGAACTGTAATAGATAAAACTAGATAAGCAGATAATATCCAGCGATTCCAATCTCCAGAAAGTGGAATCCAAATCTGTGAATAACTCAGGCTGACCCGAGCGTAAATAAAAATACAAACACTCAAGTCGGGACAATATATACTTATATAATGTAAACTAACTCAAGTGAACTGTAATAAGGTACAAGTAACTTAAAGGATGCCTGGGACCGCCCATCCTCTAAGGATCCGTTAAACTATTTACTATGTAGTTATATTTCGCTATTATAACAATGTCTACAGTAAAATAAACTTACTTTTAAATAGTGTTCCGGGCAACCCATATCACCCTTTACACATAAAAGTCCCAGTAGTCCATCCAATATCTGCATATCTCCTGATCGGGAGACTACGAGAAGATACGCATGGGCTACGGGAGAAAACCAAACTCATAGTAAAGGCTCGATATGAGGGGTGACACGGCACACAAGGCAATGACAGGGTAGATATACCAATTACGCACACGGGCTGGTGGTAACGCAACAGCCACATACGCCCACCTCGGAACATACTCCCATATCAAAATCGGAGGTTGGCCATCTAATGAATTACAAGTAAGAGTATAGTATCGAAGGAATGTGTCCGACCAGAGGAGCTACCCATTTTGGCCCGATATCTCTCCTGTTTTAGCCACCTGATGCCAACTCACGGGAGTCGGGTCCATGTAATATACCTCCAGAACGTTGCCACCATCCTACTTCATTCTGGAATCTCCATCGCGTACACAGTTGTCAAAGTGATTTTCGGTATCGACAGAGAGTATGCCAGATATCCGATCCCGGTCTCTTTGCCAACCAATCGTTATTATAACCCGCGGTTATGACTTTTAAAATAATATTTTATACTTGAAAATAGAATATCATTTCAAATCCAAATCTTTATCAAAATAAAGATTAAATTAATTCCAAACCATTTCAAAAACATCATATCTTTCCAAAACTTGTTATCAAATCAATTTAATATATCAAAATATCATATCTTTTCAAAACCACATTTCAAATCATTTTAATATATCAAAATATCATATCTTTTCAAAACCACATTTCAAATCATTTTAATATATCAAAATATCATATCTTTTCAAAACCACATTTCAAATCATGTTAATATATCAAAATATCATATCTTTTCAAAACTTCATTTTATTTAAAATACCATTCCAACACACATTTCAAAATAGTTTATATTTCAAAACAAATTACTTCATTTTAAATCATAAGAATGAAGTTATTATATTTCATAATTGAATTATTGATTTTCCAAAATTTTCAACTTCCAATGTTCATTTATTCACTTAAGTTTATCAAAACAGTGAAAATTCACTTTTCGTAGCATTTAGAAAACGCTACGGGAGGTTACATTCAAAACAGTTCAATTTAACAAAAGACGACATTTTAAAAATGCTGTAATAGGGTTTACTTAAATTTCAAATAAACTTAGTTAAATTCAACAATTATAGCACTTACATAAATTGCTATAATAGCCTTTAATTTAATTTAATTTTTTAGTTCATTATCATCAACTACAGCATTTACAAATGCTGCAATATCATTTACATTGCAATTTAATTGCATTTCAAAAATGCAGTAAATTAACTTCAAATATTCAATATAATTTCATAACCAATTATATTTTTATTTAAAACATTTTTAACTTATAAAATCATACATTTCACATGTATAAACATCATTTAATTTTCCTTAAGTTCATGATTTTATAAAGTTAAATTTCCATTCAAAAATCAGGATTTAATAATAATTCACTTATTAAATTTCAACATTAAATTTTAAATTCATTGAATTAAATTTCAACTTAACACTTAAGTTTAAAATTTCAAAATATAACTTAATTTCAATTTTATTTACTTAACTTAAAATTCACTTTTAAGCCAACTTCACAAATTCCCATTTTGGTTATATTTCAAAGTTTCAACTTAAATAATCATTCATTTCACATTTTAACTTATATTCAAAATCATTAATATATTAAAAATCACTTTAAATTCATTTTAAATTCAAATTATCATAAATTTATCATAATTTCATATTTAATTTAATTTCCAATTATAATTAAATCAAAATTTCCAAAATAACTTACATTCAAATTTTCTAACTTTTCCATAATTTATTTAACTTATAAATTTCCAGAAAATCAATAATACTTTACAAAAATCATTTTTAATTAAGTTTAATAAAAATACAGTAATATTTACATTTCTAATATATTTTAAATTTTTTAGAAAAACATATTTAACTACGGGTCTGTATATAATTTTCTATGCTAGGTAAAGTGATACGGGTAATATATCATTTCAACCCGTAATTTATAAAGAAAATCTGGTTTTAACATTTCAAACCCGCAGTCCCAAGTAAATGAAATAAATTGAAAATCGCTCAGGCCTATCATTTCAGCCCATAACAATTTTTCCCTATTCTAAAGTCTGTTCGGGTATGTATGATTTCAACCCATAGTGATTCTAATCTAAACGGAACTTGCAGTGTGATAAACTGATAAAAATAACAGAACATCATAATATAACAGTAACATATGATATAACAGGTGTTTAAGCATGGATGAAATCATATAATCATAAAATAGCAGATGTGATATGGTTTTGCATTTTTACAGATTCAAAAGGGGTCAATTTACTAGTTATATATGTACATATTGTCAGGTGCGAATAACTCACTGGTTTGAGCTGGAGATACAACTACGAATGCACGAAAGGAATCCGCACAAGCACGATAACACGACATAGAGATGAGTGGATGAGCCAAAGTATCAAATCCCATGAATACAAGTCACACAAAACAATAATAATAACATAAGTTTTCGAATGCAAAATACGATAGAATAAGATAGAATCAACTGCACGATTCAAAGCAGAATTGCTTTGCACTTGCTTCCAACAACCACTTGGATGAGCTAACATGCCGTTGCGGTGTAAATCCCAACATCTATACACAGATGTATTATACCCTGCAAGGATTGATATGTTACTCTTGCATATAGATATATATGCGTATATAATATATATGTTTATGTGATACACATAGATATAAAATATAACCTTAAATTGAATAATATAAAATCGTTTTGTAAATTTAAATAAAATAATTTTTTATTTAAAAGTAATCTAGAAATGTTCTAAATAAATCAGTCGGCATAAGCCTAGTTCTAACAAAGGTAACCCCGGCTAGGAAATAGAGAGGAAAGAACCAGTGCTAAACGTGAGAAGGATGAGATACCGGTGATTAATACCATAGTGGAAGGACCTCATATGGCTAATAAAAGTTCGATCGGTTTAGCCATAAGGTGTACTACAGGTCTAAGGCAAGATTTGGATCAGGTTTTGGTTGGGTATGGTCAGCCTACACTTGGTTGCTGATGGTGCAAAGGTGGGTAGTGGTGAAAACAACATAACAAGGCAATATCACATGATTCAAGGCCAAAACAAGGCTCGGTCAAGGCACTAGGTTCACGTCCTGCACTATGGGGTCCAAGGGGATGGTGTGGCAGAGAGTCCAGGTGGTATTGGAGGTGGTGGAGGTGATGACAGTGGCGGCCATGGGTGGTGGAAGTGGTGGATGTGGATGATTGTGCTCGGCCTAGGCAAGTTTATGGAGTTTTGTTGGATTTTGGTGATGGATCAATCCACAAGGAGGCACGGCTTGGGGTTTGGTCAGAGAAGAGGTGATGATGGTGGTGTTCTCAGGTGGTGGTGGAGGCGGCAGGGGCTGGAAAGGAGGTGGCCGATCTTATGAGAGAAGAGATCAAGTGCAAATCAATGTCAACAATAAGAAGAATAAAATTAAACAAAGAAAAGAAAAAAAGAAATTTTACCCAAACTTCTCAAGGCTATGGCCGAATTTTTTCCTCGGTTTGGGAAAAAGAAACGTACGTGGATGATGAATGAAGGTGGTCGGCTGAAAGATGTGGAAATAATGGCTAATTGATGAAAAAGTAAGTTACAAATATGAAAGGTTGGAAAATAAAGAGCCAATGGAAACCAAAAGTCAAAACCTTTTCAAATTACCTTTAATTTATTTATATAAGTTTATATTACTGAAAATAATAATAATTTCAGTCAAAAATTCGAAAATATAACAAAATATAAAATATATATAAATTTTTATTAATTATATAAGGTAAAAATAAGAAAATAGTATAAAATTGCAAACTAGTCTAGAAAAATGGAAAATAAACAGAATGAACTTTGGAAAATTTATATGGACTTGTAAATATATTTATAAAAAAGATAATAACATAAAAAAATGCATTCACAAATAGATATGTAAATTTTAATTTAAATATAATTTAAATAAAGAAAATAGCAGAAAAATGGAAACTAGGCTTTAAAATTTGGAAATAAATTCAATAAGCTTTGGTAAAACTCAAACATCACTTTAAAAATATTTAAAAGTCAAAATATACATAATATAATATAAATATAAAAATTATAATAAGATATATCAAGTAAAAATACAATTTATATAAATTAAAGCAAAGAATATTGTTAAATAAACTTATATACACACAATACTGTAAAGGGTATAACTTTCACAATTTAAATCCAATTTCAATGAAACGAAAAGCAGTATTTATGATATTAAATATATTTTCATAATAAAAGATAAAATTCAAGAATTAAAATATTTAAATTTAAAATTTAAAAGTCAAAGTTTGACCAGTTTTGACCACAATTCCATTTTTCAGGAAAATACCCAATTTATACCAGTTTGAAATTAAAATTCATATAATAATCAAAATTTATATTTAAAAATGAAATGTTTGAAACAAAAAAGTTTAAAATAATTTCAAAATAAAATAAAGTCAAATTTAAATTATGTGCAAAAAATCTAGGGTTGTTACAGAATCCCACCATGCAGCTGCACCCTCTTGCAAATGCCATGTTGCCAAGACTCATTTCTGATCATCAGAAATGCCCAAACCTTTGAAAATTATCTCACTTGAGCATAGCCAAACTTCTACCTAGAATTCGTACACTTGAAAGGTTTCCATCCGAGGTTTGCAAAGTCCCTGCACAGAGTTGCAAAGTTTATTTAAGGTTGTACTGGAGCTACGGCCTCAACAGCTACCCCATCACCTCTAGCATTAGGGGTCTTCCATTAGTGGTCATTGTGCTACTGCTTCCCTTTCTCATCTTCCTCTTGTGCTCATTGTTTACGACCTGGAAATAGTAAGACAATACTTAGAAATTGGACGAAATGCATTCCAAAGATGACACTAATAAATTTTTATCAAAGCAGATCTAACTATCAGGGATATATATATATATATATATATATATATATATTTAAAAGTACACTATCTCAAGATTGATATTAACCCAGAAGCCTAGGTGTTCACTCAACCTAGTACTCTGATACCTAATGTGACGGCCCGCCCTTCTTACTCCGAAAGGCAAGTCGTAATATAGAAAGAAATAGGTAGAAAATGATAGAAAAGAAAGAACTTAACTAAACATAGAATCTCACAGTGGAATAGAGTAATACATAACATATATCACATAGTCGTTAATTATACAATACATCGGAGTCATAATTATACAGGCATCATATTCAGACAGTCATAACGACATGTTCATTTATTACAAGTCCATAATATAGATACAGATACAATGGAATACATATAATAACTAGTTAGCGTTGAAGCCACCTGCTCCAGCTCCTCCAAAATGTACGGTGAGAAACCTGGATCACTTGGCTACTCATAAAAATTTAAGTACCCAAGAGTTTAGGAAAAACAGAAAATAAACTCTAGGTTAGACATGGGTCTGATGTGAGTAAAACGGTTAAATTACATTAAATTGAAAACCATTTGAAAACAAGAGTATCTCGTAAGACCACACTGCACATAAACACAGTCGGATTTTTCCCTTACGATAACCAAAACACTTTTATAGGAAATCAATTACAATAATGTCTAGGGTTTTCGAGTAAATTATTCACATAGATGAAATTGTTACATTAATTAAATTCCAACGTAATAGGTATACAACTAAGATCAAAGGCACTTATTAGGAAGTGGGTTCCATATAATGCTAGGGCTACTGGGGGTACCGTCCATCATGATGCATCTTTAGATAAAATAACACCGAGGACCTCATCGGGATCCCCTCCTATACAAGACCGAACTAGCCTTAGCTTGGATAGTCCTAATAAGATTACCGCTCGGTTGGGGTCAACAACCGTACCGAAGTATACAAGAGTTAATAGCTATTCTAGATAGGGATAACCTTACCCAAATTGGGTGTGACCTACTTAGCCTTGCTGCATCTTCCTTGTTTTAGTCATTCTCGGTTGATGAGGCTTGAGGCTATTATTACCTTTCAAGAACACATTTACTTGGAATGCTCATCGTCCTCCAATGACGATGTTGTGATAGCATTCTTCCATACAAATTCGTTCCAGGTTTTAACGGAACCAATGGCACCATTTTCACTACACATATATTGGAATCACCCTCATAGTTAGTGACAAATAGCCCTTGTAATCTGAAATCTTCATTCTGGATCATTCCTTTGAACATTCCCAACTCGATCGCTTATTTTGGGTCGATGTGGTTTTCGGATATAACTGATATCCGATCCAGGTCTCATCAAATCCAGATTTTAGATTTTTAAAGGCCGGGTTTTTTTTTATAAAAAATTGTTAACATTAAGGGTGTCAACATGTGCATATGGAAATTTACTGCATGTATTTAATTTCAATAAAATGTGTCGACGTTTTAATCTAACCATTTAATTCGTTTGGCTACTTAATGGCACAGGCACACAACAATTGAAATAAATATTCAGGAGTAATTAAGCCAGAACACAGATCGTTAACTATTTTAGCGATTAATAATTAATATTAAAAAATTCATAAATCAGAATTAAATTAATTTAAATTAACCAAATCTAATTATATTTCTAACCCAAATTACTTATAATTTAAATTAATTATAAAAGCTATTTATTATGAAACTAAATAAAATTAACAATCCATCTATTAACTAACTTTATTAACTCACTTAAGATTTATCAATTTAGAATTTAATTATTTATTTACTTTAATTATTACAATTAATTAATTTTATATAACCAAAATTTAACAAAATTAATTAAACTTAAATACTTGGTGATTGGATTATAATGCAACAAAATTTATGTTGATTTGGAATTAAATAAAAAGGGAAATAAAGTTTTAAAAGGTTAAGAGATTATTGTATAAACATTTGTTAAATTTCTTTTTTTTCAAAACAAAACCCATGGCCTACGTTTGGCCAACAAAAAAAGAACACATGCTCCATCCTTTATTTTTCTTTTCTTCTTTCTATTCTACCCGCTCTTCTTCTCATTCCCTTTCCTTTTCTTTTCCACCGAACCGATCCATGCATATCGCCGTGCACGTGCACGCATCACCGGTGAACCATCTCCTGCAACCGACCCCTCGAACACATAACCCATGACATTTCCCACTTTACCACATGCCTGAAATTTAATTCGAACCCCTGGTTCAAAAATTCGAACTGCAACCCATAAACTGGAACACCTCGACCTCATTCGAACGCCTCGTCGGATCCCCACCGAACACCATCCATCCCCAAACTTTGGCCATAGGTTCGCCTCCACCTTCGCTCTATTTTCTTCAGGTGCGCAACCTACGTGCTCACCCTTTCCTTCACCATTGTCACGTGAACGAGACCCAACCGACATCCCTCCTAAACCCTACTTCGACTTAAACACACCAACACATCTACAAATAAAATGCCACAACATTTTTCGTTAGTTCCCCATTCTCCAAACATCCTCCAGGTCAAGACTCGGGCCATGAAATTAATTAGTTCACTTCGATTTGTCCTATATACTTGATTAAAAATCTCCAAATTTTTTTCAAAAACCTTCTTCTCGAATAAAGATCACACTCATATAAGCAAGTGGATGAAATATAAATCTCAAACATTTTCCATTTTTGCGTTTCTTACTGTAAAATACGTTTTTCCTCTTCTACACTAGATAAAATCAAATGAAACAAATTTTAGAAACAATTACATTTATAAACAATCAAGTTTGCTTTTGAAACCATCACCTAAATCTAACTAGATCGTATTGTAAAGATTTTTGAAGTTGAGGAATAATAGTGTTTTCTCAAATAATAGAGCATAGAAAAATATGATGTACAGGCTTTTGGAGTTTTACAGGTTGTACACATGACATACATACATATATAAGCACATATATTACTAGCATGTGAACACTTGACAAATCAAAGTTTTTCATTTAAAATTATAACCATATAGTCGCATTAAGGTTTTCATTTCAATTTTTTATTTCAAATAAACAATGTGTTTAAATTTAAAGTTTGACCTTGGAATTTAATTGAATAGAGTTTTGGTTAACAAATTGGAAATATAGGAATTTTTGGTAATTTGCATTAATAAATTAACCAAGAGATGTATTTCAACTTTTATTGTTGAAATAAATATAAATTGACGAAAATAAATTTTTAAAAACTTTATTTTGAGAAATTGGAGTAAAATAACCTTTTACCGAATTTTAATTGAGTCAATATGGTAATATTGGTAATTATTGCCAATATAATCTTTTATTGAATTTAAAAGAAAAAATATGTAGAAAATATGCATTTTATTAAAATAAAGGATGAATATTGTTTGAAAATAATATTTTGTTGTTTTAATAGAGTTATAATGTTTTGTTATAGTTTATTTGCCCAAAAAAATGAATTTTGAACATGTTATGCTTTAAAATTAGCGTTTTACACTGAAATTGTGTAAATTGTAAAATATTGTCAAAAATATGGTTTTATTTATAAGAATAAATTTTTATTGTTGAAATAAATTGTATTTTTATAAATAAAATTTTTTTGTTTCATAACAATTGGTTGCATACATTTTTGTTCGAGTTTATATTGAGAAATATGTGTATATTGTGATAATATAGGTTGAAACATGTACATAGCCTTAATTTTCACTAAGTAATTTTGCTCTTGGGCTTAACTGAGTAGACTTTGGATCCATTAGCCTAATCTCTAGAGTTTTCTGGCTTGAGAAAAAACTAACTCTACGTTAGTTTCTCTTCTTCCCTCTCTAAGAAATAAACATACAGTAAAGAAAAGAGAAAAATAATTGTTGCCTTCCTCTAGAATCAGTTTCCACTCCAATTGCTGCAAATTAAAGAATAAATTCACCTAAATAAGATCATGAAAGTTGATCTCCATTCAATACCAAAAGTTTTCATCAAAAATCTTTGAATTAAGATATGAATTGTCTATAACTTGCTTTTGTTTGTTTGCATGTCTATTTTCAAGCATCTACAGGTATTTAGAGCTTCTATCTTCAACAAAAATCACAGCTTTCTATCAAAAACCTTGATAAATAACTTAGGTGAGTTCAAGTTCAAAAATTCCTAGCTGAAAATCCATGGAAGAAAAATTTGCGAAATCGTTTACCGTATATGAGTTTCTTCCAGTTAGTTGTTTTTTTGTTTCTCTTATTTCTGGTTGCACTTTGAATGGTCATAACTTCCTATTTTCTTCTCGAATTGATACCATATTTTTTCCGGTGTTTAGTTTGAATGTTAATCTATATGCACGTCAATTTTCATGACCTAAAACCACCTGTAGCTTGGTCAAAACTGAGTTCAAAGTTGGTATCGCGAAGGGAAAACGACATGGAATGGGAGAAAGATAATCCCGTATGAATGGTCGACCGGGAGGTCGACCACACACTCCCCTAGGTCGACCGTATGATCAACCTAAAGGAAGTGCAAGGTCGACCTCCCGGTCGACCTGCATATGCAGGCCTATTTGTGTTGTTCTTCGTGTTTTCGACCACCTTTTCCTTCGATTCTGAGGCCCTCTTGATGCCAAATCTTTTGCAATTTTGAGATGATTTTGGATGTATTAGAAGGCTATGATGTCCATCAATGGATTGGCCAAGTTTGGAGTTTTGAAATTTTAAAATTTGGTTTAATTTTGAATTGAATTTGAATATCGATTTGGAGTAATTTCTTCGTTTTTATTCGATTTCAAGCACTATTTCTTCCAAATAAATTTTGAGAAAATTTCTAAACAATTTAGTTTTTGTAATCGTTATTATTAAATATTTTCAAATCATTTTATTTATTTTAAATTACATCAAAATATTTTAAATATGTTTATTTCCTACAAAAAGGGGAATTTTTAAATTAGTGCCTTTAAAATGATTTCTTCAAATTATTTTAAAATCTCGTTTTCTCAAATAAATTATTTTCTAAATAATATAAATTATTTTCATATTTTTTGACGTATGAGAAAGAGAATTGGATGTTTTGGTAAAAATACATGGTATGGGACACGTGGGTTTACTTTTTCGGTTAATTTTGGACTTGTACGATTGAAATCACTTGAAAATATTGTTTTGAGTTGATAATTAAGATTTATAATCCTTATTGTAGGAATTATCTGAGTTAGACATTATTTGGCAAGTAGAGAGGTTCGAGATCTCCTATTATAGGAGTAATAGTTGATGAGTACCACTTGTATATGTTGTGTTATTGGCTGATGAGACAAGGCGAGTCTTGAGATGAGATTTCCATTTTCGAGAACTATGGTTTATGAGAAACCACTATGAGATTTAGTTGCACTTGCCGATGATACGAGGAAAGATATATGAGTATTCTGAGATTTCTAGGATTTGGGATTTTATTTTTATGATGTGGAGTTGACTATCAGTTAGTAAACCGTTTAGTGCAAACGTGTGGTATGGGACGCAAAGTAACACTTTTTGAGTTCCTTTCCCAGAGTTTTTGACACATCTACGAGTATGCCAGTGCTATAGACCTTCGAGTCATCTTAGTATGTTAATACGGTTACTAAGAGTTATGTGACTTCGGTCACCACAAGTATAACCTTCAGGTCCATGAGCTTGGTACCTAAATTATAAATAGCACTGGATAAGAGTTTAGCACATGCGGTATTGCTTTGGCATACAATCGGGGATCTGGCCAATCCGAGTTTTTCGAGTTTTCTATGTTTTATACGATTTCACCATTTTGAGATTGTGTTGCATCGATAGCCTAGTGCTACGTGAGATGTTACATAGGGTGATTTCATTTCCATGAGATGTACGTATGTACATATATAGTAATTCTCTTTGTTAATGTGGGTCTCAGGGTGGGGCATGCCAAAACCGACATACTTAGCTCTTATCTAATGCAAGACTATGATGGTCGCCCTTAACCAGCCCTATTCGCCGCATTAGCAGACAGAATTGCTATGCAATTCTCTTTGTTAATGTGGGTCCTGAGGTGAGGCGTCGAAGCTTGGTGTCGGAGCTCGATTCAGAACAAAATGTAACAAGTATAATACAATTCTCAACATTTTCCCCAAATCATAATCAACCCGACCTTATCCTTAACCTTTTAGTTCTTTTGGGGGTAGATAGAAAGGAATATGTTTAGGAATATCAATTTTTAATTTCGTAGTATTCCTTATTTATTGCATTTGAATTGCTTATATCCACCCTTGTGAATAATCCTATCTTATCTTAATTTTTAGCTATGGCTGGAACAGGAAGAGATCACACTTTTGGAGGCGGGACCGTCCAGTGATTCTCGTCCCAAAGGGGTTTATATGTCGACCGACTAGATCCTTGAGCTGCTTAGGAGCACTCAACCTCCTGTATAGCTCACTCTTCTCATCCGCGCAAATCTGCATTTGTTCACATATGCAGTGACTTCACCCACCTCGGAGGCAAGGCGTTCGAAGGCTGTGATATAGTTCTATGGGTTCAGGCTTGGCTCTATACTTGCAAGCGTACCTTTACTCGCATAAAGATACCTAGTCATCACCAAGTCCTTGTAGCATCGATTATGCTGCAAGAATGAGCTTAAGACTGGTACAAGCTCCTTATAGACGAGATGGATGAGTCTACCCTCATATGGCAGCATTTCAGAGAGAGATTTGAACTTAAGTTCGTACCAAAGTCTAAGAAGGCATTCCTTGCCCGTCGCTTCCTCGAGTTAAAGCAGGGCAAGTCATCTGTATCAGATTATGTTTCATCCTTTGGGTCCCTATCTAAGTATGGGATCTAGTTCATCAGCACCCCATACAAGAAGAATCTTAAGTTCGTATCTGGACTTAAGAAGTATTTGAAGAAGTCGCTCATCCTTCAGCTTAAGCTCTCATTTGAGGAGCTTGTAGATTGGAAGCTTCATCTCAAAGTCGTTGAAAAGAAAAGGGATAGCAGTGACGAGGCCGAGGTTTGAAAGAACCCACAGAATAAGAAATTCCCTTTCCAGTGATCCAAGTCCTTTCCTCCTAAGAAGAAGAAGAAGAAGCAAGGCAATCCTGGTTCTAGTTCTCATGCAGCACCTCCTTAAGCAAAAGTCTTAGCTTGCTTCAACGGTGATTCTCGAGATCATCTAGCTCAAGAGTGTCAACATCCTCGCAAGTGTTTTTATTGTAAGCAAGAAGGACACATGATTTCTACTTGCCGTAAGAAAAAGAAGGATGCACGTTTTGGAAATCTGAATATGGCAAAGGCTTCTGGTAGTGGTTCTCAATCTCGAGGTATATCTCTTACCATTCTATAGGGCTCTATTCTTTTCCATAGACGTTCTATTAGAGTGCTCTTCGATACAGATTTATACATTAATTCATATCGAAGGAACTCGTCAATGCTTTGCAGTTGGATGTTTCTTGTTTGATTACTTCTTTGAGGATTCAATCATATTGGGGGATCCGTAACCCATAGTATGCTCTATGAAGATGTTGAGATTCTTATCTGTGGTTTATATTTCCGTGCAAATATGCACGTGGTTCCTTTCCCTGGATTTGATATGATATTGGGTACGGACCGGCTAGTTCTATACGATGCTAGGATTATATGTTTAGAGAGAGTCTTCTATCAAAGACATCCCAAATCACCTGCTAGTTGTCACTTATTCTTTGGGATATCGATCATGATTCCGAAGCTTCACTATTTTCTCTCGAATATCGAGATGAGGATGATGTGTCTTAGATTCCTATTGGTTATGACTTTCCAGATTTATTTGAGCCTATTTTTGGATTACCACCCCTGCGGGCTATCGGGTACCGCATCGACCTTACTCCAGGTGCTTAGCCAGTTAGTCGTCCTCCCACGAGGATGTTTACCAAAGGGAATGAGGAATTCAAGAAGCAACTCCTTGAGCTTGAAGAAAAGCACTTCATTTAATCTAGTTCTTCACCGTGGGAGCCGCGGTGGTATTCATGATGAGGTCTAATGGGACTCTTAGGCCACACGTTGATTATCGCAAGCTTAATGAGTTAACCATCAAGAATCGTTATCACATGCCAAAGATCGATGATATGTTTAATCGGTTATGTGGCGCTAAGTTCTTTTCCCAGCTTGACCTCGCTATCAGATTTCATTAGCTCCGAGTTGTGGAAGACAACATTCCACTTATAGCATTCCACACTCGATATGGATCATATGAGTGGCTCGTCATGTCGTTGGTTTAACGAATGCTCCTGTTTACTTCGTCGAACTTATGAATCGAGTATTGCAGGAATATCTCGATAAGTTCATTCTTGTTTTCATCGACGACATTCTTGTTTATTCAAAGTCTGAAGCTGATCATGCTCGACACCTTAAAATTGTTTTGAGTACTCTTCGACAACATCAAGTCAAAGAAAAGCTTTTTAAGTGTCATTTCTGGGAAAAGTAAGTTAAGTTCTCATGCCACGTTGTTTCTCCCGAAGGCGTTTCGGTTGATCTTTGAAGATCGAAGCATCCAGAGTTGGAAAAGGCCCGAGAACGTTCATGAGATTCGTAGCATTCTGAGTTTGGCGAGTTATTACCATCACTTCATCAATGATTTTTCCCTCATTGTGCTTCCATTGACTAGCCTTACGAGAAAAGGCGTTCTCCACATCTGGTCTGATAAGTGTGAGGCTTCCTTCCAGAGATTGAAGGAGCTTCTTACTAACACTCCTGTTCTTGTGATTCCTGAAGGGAATCGGGATCTTATTGTTTATGCCGATGCCAGTCACAACGGCGTCGGTGCTGTTCTTATGCCAAAAGATCGGGTAGTTGCCTACGCTTTAAGGAAATTACGTCCAAACGAGCATCGGTATGCTACCCATGATGTAGAGCTAGCCACCATTGTCTTTGCTTTGAAGATATGGCGTCATTATTTATTGGGTGAACATTTCACTCTCTTCACTGATCACAAGTCTCTTAAATACTTGTTCACCCAGAAGGAGTTCAATATTCAACAGCAGTGTTGGCTCGAGTTTCTAGCTTCCTATGGTTTTGATATTCAATATACCCATGGCAAGGGGAGTCGGGTGGCTGATGCTTTGAGTTGCAAGCATTCAGCTATTGTTTCTATGATGATAGCACAATGAAAAGTTCTTGAGACTCTTTCCATGTGTGATATTCATGATCGTGCTTCCATGTCTGATTCTCTTATCCTATTATATAGCATAGAAGCTCGTCCTACTCTTCTAGATCGGATTGCCGAGGCATAGCGGCGAGATTCCGATATATCCACTCTTATTTAGAAGTGTAAATCCGAATCCCGCGATGACATTGAGAAGAGGGATTCAACATCGATATTCATGGGTGTCTTCGAAAGAATAACCGACTAGTCGTGCCTTCTATTCCAGAACTTGTTGAGACATTCTAGCTAAATGTCACCATTCTAAGTATACTATTCATCCAAGCAACGGCAAGATGTATGCTGATATGTATCATCACTATTATTGAGAAGGCATGAAGCGAGAGTAGCAAGTTATGTAAGCAATTGCATGGCTTGTCAGCTTATTAAGGCCGAGCATTAGCGACCTAGTGGTCTTCTTCAGCCTTTAGAGGTTCCATTGTGGAAATGGGATCAAGTTTCTATTGATTTTATTGATGGCTTACCTCGTTCCAAGTCAGGCCATAGCAGTATTTGGGTTGTTATGGATCATCTCACCAAGTCCGCACATTTCATTCCTACTAATTCTAATAGGATGACATCCCACTTATCGAAGCTATGTATTAAAGAGATCGCGCGATTACAAGATGTTCCTTCATCTATTGTATGTGATCATGATCCCCTTTTCACGAGTCACTTTTGGTAGAGTCTTCAGCAAGCTTTGGGCACAAAGCTTAAACTTAGCACAACTTATCACCTATAGTCTTATGGGCAGACTGAATGGGTGAATCGTATCTTGGAAGATCTACTTCGTGCTTATATCTTGGATTTTGGTGGTAGCTTGGAAGATCATCTTCCTTTAGTTGAGTTTTCTTACTACTTATCTACTATCGACATAGCTCCTCTCAAAGCCTTGTATGAAAGGCCATGTCGTTCTCCACCTTGTTCGCTTGAGTTGGGGGGAAATCTCATTCTAGGCCACGAGTCTATTCAAGAATCATTTGAGAAGATCCATCTTATTTGTGAGAGAATGAAAGAGGCTTAGAGGCGATAGAAATCGTAAGTGGATAACCGTAGGAAGCCTCTTGATTTCTCAGTAGGTGATCTTGTCTATATTTGAGCTTCTCCTCTAAAGGGAGTGGTACACTTTAGCCGGATAGGGAAATTGGCGCCGCATTATATTTGGGCATTTCCAAATAAAGAGCGTATAGGTTAGAGTTCACGATGTATTCCACGTCTCTCAGTTGAGGAAGTGTCTATGAGATTCAGATTCTGCGCTTGATTCTCATGCTTTAGAGAAGTTGGAGGTCTCTCTTGATCTATCTTACCTGCAGCATTCCATGAGAGTTCTTGCTTCGGAGTCTAGACGTCTTCGAAACAAGAGTGATCCGCTCGTGAAGATTCAATGGTCTGATAATCCCGATGACTACACTTGGAAAACCAGAGAATTCATCGAGCAGTCGTATCCCGGATTCTTATCTTCTCACGACTAAGGTAAGAATTTTCCATTTTAATCTACCTTAATTCCCTTTATATGATGAAATAAATTGTGTTAAATACATATTTCCTCTAGAAATTGCGAGGATGCAATTTTTATACGGGGGGGTCTTTAACAACCCTGATATTGGTTATTAACCATAATTGTACGACCCAGAATTTTTATTAATTAAAATTTGAATATTTAATTAAATTTAAATATTAATAAGTGAAATTTATAGGTCGAATAAATTTTATTTTGAATAATTGGATTTAATTGGATAATTAAATCGATAATTTAATAGTTGAAATTCCAGAAATAATTGAATATTGGGTTAAATATGATTGAAAATGATTTGTAAAATTTTATTTTATCATATTGAAGTTAGAATGATATTATAGAACTTTTAAAATTGAATTAAGAGTTTATTTGTGAAAATTGAATATTTTAATATTTAATTATCGACTGAAAAATAGCCAATTTTCGAACAGTCTCAGAATTGGACGAAACTAGTTTCATTGGATCCTTAATAATTTGTTATTATAGGATTTCAATTTTCGTAGCAATCGGAGTTATCGTTTGATCGTGGCAGCTCGAAACGCATCGAAATTGTTTTAATATTAATTTGGCGAGTTAAAATAGCCATTTTTCAAACAGTCTCGGATTTCGACGAAACCAGTTTCGTCGGATCCGTAACGTGATATTATTGTATGGTTTCAAATTTCGTGTCAATGGGATTAATCGTTTGTCCGGTGCAAGCTAAAACGCCTAGAAAATCGTTTAAATCGGTTTAATTCAAATCGAACATTTATTTCCATAACTCGCACAGATGACCGAATTAGCTTTTGAAACCTATTCCATTGTGTTCGAAACGCGGGATAAACTATAGAAACGCTGGTCACCTTGCGTAAATCGTAGTTTTGAAAAGTCGAATGAATAGTGTCGTTCAAACTTCTATAAATAGACCATCCTCTTCACAAATAAAATAAAAATAAACCTAGGTCAAACTTCAGTAGCCGCCACCCCCTTTCATCAATGGCCGAAAACTTCCATACATCCCCCTCTCTTTTCTTCAAATCCGTGAAGCAATTCAAGAAGTGTTCAACTACGAAGTTATAGAGCACATCGAGTTCCACGAGATCAACGGTTGTGATTGGATTTGGTGCGATAGATCAACAGCAAATAGGCCGCGTTTGCCTCACGTTTGGGCACGAAATTCGAGTGCTATAGAGGGCCGAGTTTCAAGCCACTAGAGCCGAGTGTGGTGCTAGACTAGGCGCTTCGAATGGCGGTAGTGGATCAAGGTGGAAGGGCTTGTAGGGGTTGCGTGTATTAGGGTTGTATGGCGTGCATTGGGTTCGGTTATCTGGGGAGTTCGTATGCGCGTGGGAGAAGAAGCAATGGACGGCTGTGATGTGGAGATGCAACAGTGGACGGTGATGATTTCATTTAGGTTTAAAAAAGAAAATTATGTTGTAAATTTATATATATAAATTTGTGTAACTTTAAAACGTGATATCTTTTTCATACGAGGTCGAAAACGCACGAAACAAATTGAATTGGGTTCGTATTGATGAATGCTACGCTATGGAATTGGATTGGAGTTGATTGGAGCAAGCAAAAATTTTGGATAAAATTAAACGCGCGTTTAATTTTATTCGAAATAAATCGCTAAAACGAAATTGAAATCAAGGTGAGAACTTCTCACTCAATCGAATAGTTTCGATTTTTAATTTTAAATAGTTAGATTTAAAATTCTTGATTGTATGCATGAATGATGATTGTTATCTATTGATTGTTAAAATAGACATTATGCGCCGTTAGTAAGCGGATGTTATTTATTAAAAACATATACCGCAAATATTTCATAAACAGTGAAATTGGTATTATATATAATAGCAATATATATATATATATATATATATATTGGCATATGTATATATTGCAATTGTTGATTTCCCGCATTGTATAGCGGATGAGACCCTATTGCGCCGCCTATTAAGCGGATAATATTATAAATCCCATATACCGCGATAATTCCGTACTGGAGCGGAATTGGTATTGTGCTAATGTTTTTGGATGCAGGGAAACAGGTTGGAGGGATCCAACTGGATTCCTCAACTGTATTGATTTATTTACAGATATTTTGATATTTTTTTATTATCATATCGATATATGATATTTGGATGTCGTGATTGACTATTTGGTGCTGTTGCATCATCGGATCTATTTCTGAAGTTTTAAAAATAATGATCTTGGTTTTAAAAGGAATTTTAAAGTGATTTTTCAAAGTATATATTTTTATTAAATTTTGAACTGATTCATTTTAAATAAATTAACGTTATAAGTTTAATGTTATAAAAGTTATAATTTTTGTAAAATATAACCAAATTAAGATTTTTGAAATAAATAGTGATTAATTTATAAAATGGTTTAATTGGGAATTTTTGAATTATTAAAAACGATGTGTATAAAAGATTTATAAAATGGATATTTATAAATTAAAAATATTGGAATTATAAAGCAAAGTTTTTTTTATAAGTGTTAAAATGAAGTATAATGGATTCATAAGTGAATGAGAATTTACAGATTTATAAATTGTGAAGTTATAAAATGAATAGATTTTGTAAAATAGAAATTTTATAAGTAATTAACTTATAAATCGGATTTTGGCATTTAAAATGAGATATAAAAAGGATTTTTATAAATAGAAATTTATAAAAATATAAATGGAGTTTATAAACGTTGTTTATAAATCCAAAATCAATTGAATTTGATAAGTTGGATATAGGAATATATGAAAGGAATTATATTCACGATTTTGGACAGTGAATATATTATTAAATGAAATGGATATGTTTTTGGGGAAGGAACATTATGAAATGAAGTTAATGATTTTAAAGACGTTTTAAAATGCATTAAGTATCGAATACATAGATTTCAACATTCATTGTTGAAATAGACGTTTTCGAGAAATAGAAGGAAATGGTGGACTATAACACTGTTGTTATAGTAAATGGTTTTCGAAAGGAAATGTTTTGTATAGTATTGGGATTTATATATCTATTTAAACTTTGAATTCCTATACTAGTGATTTTGGGTCTTCGTAACGATGTTTTACGTAACATTCGTTTTGGACCAAACAAATGTGTTTAAGAGAATGATTTCTTAAAGAATGAAATATATACTTAATTTTCGATTTAAGTATATTGAATATTTTCCAAGTGTTGAAATTGAATGGATTTGTGAATTACTTATGAATAAATAAGTATGGGAATGTTTTTCCAATGTGAAATGAAATGTTTTGAGAATTTATCTTTTTGAAGGTAAATTGAAAATGAATAATTGAAATCGTATATTCATAAATATTTTGGAATGTAAATTCATTATGGAATTTATAAATGAAAAGGGGAATTTGTTTAAAAATAAATGTTGATTTATTTTTGAAGTGTGGGAATTAATTTACGGATTTGGAACGTAAATATAAAGTAAATCGTTAAGGATTTATTTAATTGGTTTAAATGAACCATGTTGAAATGAAAGTATTTCGCGTAAGGAAATGTTTGAAATTTGTTTTCAAACGTGATAAAGGTGAAAAGTGATTTGAAAATTTGTTTTCAAATGGTTGAAGTGTGGAAAATATATATATCTAGTAAAGATATTTTGGAAAGTAAATAATTTGGAAAATTATTTGGATTTGGAAATGTTGAACACGCCTATTGATAGTTAAATATCCGACTATCAATATTTACCTTTAAATAGGTATTTGTTTTGAATTTGCTTGAATTTGAATGCCACACTTATTTTTGAATAAGCGCTCACTATTCGGGTTAGCCGGGAAAGGACCTTGGGGTCGTATAACCCATTCCGAATATGTGATACGTCGAAATGGATTTGCATTCGATGACCGGTGTTGAAGACCGGATATTTGTGAAAACGGAAGGATTACCGTCGAGTTACTCTACATCGGCTGATCTCCGATATAGAGGTTTTATCACCCTTAGTAACGGGAAGTCCGGTCGTTATTAGTGAATATCCGGATAGCAAGGACTTCTTTGTAAGTGCCTTCGGTTCTGTTCGATCCCGGAACAGACTAGTATGGATTGTATGTCTGACATTACAAATTGAGATATAAAGCTGATTTCTTTCAAATATATTTCTGTTGGTGGCGGAGAATTTATTCTCTTAGCTTAACACCCTTCTTTGAGACGTGCGAGCTCAGAGGTTATATGGTTGAAGGTTATTAGTGATATACTCCCAATTTGGTAGTGTGGCATGTTGAGTGTTGCTGTGAAATGATCATTGTGTTGATCATTTGTGATAGGATCATTTATTTGATCGTTTATCTTGGTGATCATTTCTATGATCATTTGATTGACCCAAAGCACGACTTTTGTATAAAGTGTGGCTTTGTGGACGAGACTTCGTCGGACCTCACACCCCGGAAATGGTCAAAACAGGAAGAATGCAGCAAGGTTATTAGGGGGTAGCGCCCCTTTAGTGTATGTCATTCCTTCTGGATAGAGGTGGTATCATGGTATGGAGCCCAGATATTTAACCTATGTTGCTGCTGCATATTTTGTGGTTGTTGGAAATCGAGGATCCTCGGATAGATCGGTTACGATCGGGGGATGACATATTCGTGTCAGTAGTTACCCAGTTAGGGGTAACCCGGCCTTGTGTTGGTAGAGATCCGGTTTGGTTCTCGGGACGTCATTCCAGAGGCGTTTCCATGTGGCAATGGGAAGTTCCTTGGCCTGACCATTTGTTGGAAATCCAGTTCCCAATACGAAACCCTGTACGGTTTTAGTTGTAGAACCTGCCATTTACTTATGGTGGTCACCACTGTTTAGATGGTAGCTATAGTAGGCATAGTTCGAAATGTCTATGCTGGCTAAGATTAATATTCTATTTTTGAAATGTTTTCCTCACTATGCACTAGTAATAATATCAAATGTTTTTTTAATGCGTATCAAGCATCTTTGACTATCATAAGGAGAAATCTCCTCTGATTCTGCGTTTGCATTGTGTGTGTGTGCGGGAGGCCTTATGGTAGTCTCATTTTTAAAAGCATTGCGAATTGACTTTAAAAATATTCCTCTATTTTGATTTTTAAAAGAAAAATAAACTTTTTTGAGTTCTCACACCAGTCTCATGACTGACTCGGAGTTTATTGTTTTCCTTCCTAAACTCTGGGTGCCCACCAATTTCCACACGGGCAGTCAAGAGTTAAGGTTTATTCAGGATATTCAGGAGTTGCTGGAGGCAAGCTGGATGGCATGGCGTATTACTAGTATATAGTATTTCTTTTCCACTGTTGATGTTGTTTGTCGTTGTACACTCTGATGATGTAATGTAATGTAATGTAATAACTGATATAGTTCTTTGTTTAAAGATTATTCATTTATTTATTATATGTTGTTCCGCTGCGAATTGTGAGATTCTGATGTTGTTCTGTTATTTCTTCTATTCTGTTCTATTTTTTTCTATCTTCTTCTACGTTTTCTTTTTCTAAAACCCTAATGGTACGGTTTTTCGGCTTTCGATTTCTCGGCAGTTGATACAGTAGACGTATTGATGTCGGTTTTCGTCAACGAAAAATCGCAGTCGTTACATTTGGTATCAAAGCTTATGGTTAAGCGACAACCATGGCTCTGTTGGGTATTACTCATTAGAGATAGAGTCAGTAGTACTCTAGAATGAGTGTGAGTGTAATAATAGATACGAGTGCGTATTTGTTAGTGAATATAAAATTGTTTTATATTGTGATGATTGGTTTGTTGAGTGGCATATGAACCTTCGTCAGCATGGTCTGTACAACTATGCTGAAGGGGTTTATAAACACTTGTATAGAACAATTCGACACAGTATTGTTTTAAATTGGGTAAATGAAATAATTTTACCTTAATTATATTTTATATATAAAGGAAATAATTTTTCAGAATTATTAAAGTGTATATGAATTGATTGTTTGGTTGTTGAATAAAAATAACAATTTTTTAAAGAATAATTGTAAGCAAATGAATTATAAGTATGGAACTATAATTAATGTGATTTACAATTATGAAATAATCTTATATATAAGAAGTGAAATTATATAAGTAAAAGACTTATAAATGTGATTTATAATCTGAAAATAAAATTCCAGAGAAGTGTTTTGAAAGGATTTGATATTTTGGGAAAATTATTTTGGAGAAATTAAAGCTCTAAACTCTTTTCGGTTGCTGGAAAATAATTCCGATGATGATCATGACATCATCAGTGTTCATTTTCGGGTTTCCAAAAGAGGGATTGCTGCCAAATTGTTAAAAGAAAGTTGTTTGGAAAATATGGATTTGGTTTTGGAAATTCAGAGGGTAATTTGAATTGATTTTAAAAATGGTTTTTGAAAGGTTGAAAAGACTCTGGAATCCTATTTAAAATATTTATGAGAATGATAAATGAGTTGATAACTTATACAATTTGAATTTTGATAGAATAAATTTAACTTAAAGGATGAAGTTAAATTAAAGGAAGTATAAGTAAATCAATAAAATCCAAGTTGAAATAAATTTGAGTTGTCATCAAAGACATGTGATTTGAAATTTAACAAAAGGAAAGTTAAATAATTTGAATTAGATTTATAAGTGAAAACTTAAGTTAAATTAAACAAAAGGTGTTTGGAATGAAATATAACTTAAATAGTGTTGAATAAAGTTGATTTTGGTGTCAAAGTAAATTAATAAGTGAATTAATGAATTGAAGTCATTAAGAATTTGAACTTGAGTTATATGAATGAAATTCAACTTTATATTGTTAAAGGAATTAGCAGAATTAAACTAATGGATTGAATCTTAATCAATTAAATGTAAAGTGAATAAATTTGGTTGTGTTGAATATACATTGGTTGTTATATGATTATTAGTTGATTGTATATAATTCATTAAGTGTTAATGAAATTGAATTAGCAAAATTGGAAGCTATGTAATTGAATTCAAATTAGAAGTAAATAAATTTGAATAGAATTGAATGTGAATTGGATTTAATTAGTGAATGCAAACTAATTAAAATTGAATATGAATGAATGTTAGTAAATCCAATGTTAATGAATCAAATGTGATTTAAATTGAAAACCAATTCATTGAATATTAATGAGAATATGAATGAATATTGATTTGGTTATGGATGATAGTTGGTTGATTGGATGCATTGCTATGTTGGCATATATAGTTGTTATGTTGCTATATGTTGTATATTGATACTATTTTCATATACGCATGATTCTCATGTTGTTGTTGAGTGTTTAGTAGGTACGGATGGCGTTTTCTTCGCTTTTGGAGCTCGCTTTCGCGCTATATTAACCGTATATGCTCGCTAATAAAATATAAGGTACATATCTCGGATTAAATACCGTACTTTTACACTTTTTCCCTACGGGATGCCTCATCACTTGATGAGATGTATATTTGTGATATATATACTGTCATTTTTCTTTTTTCGAGCCGTGCAAAGGAGACTATGGCGAATTTTTCCGAAAATTTAAGGCGTTAGAATATTTTTGGGAAAATTTTGGAAAGTTTTGAAAACTATAACATTGATTTGGAATTGAAAGTTAAACAATAGTAGTTGTTTTTGGAAAGATAACTAAGTATGATTTGGAAACTTAGTAAAATTATTGTAAGAAGTTTAACTATGGATTTTGAAAAGTTAATAAATTCTGTAACTTTTCTTACTTGGTAATTTCGAGGACGAAATTCTTTTAAGGGGGGAAGTCTGTAAGGACCCAGAATTTTTATTAATTAAAATTTGAATATTTAATTAAATTTAAATATTAATAAATGAAATTTATAGGTCGAATAAATTTTATTTCGAATAATTGGATAATTAAATCGATAATTTAATAGTTGAAATTCCAGAAATAATTGAATATTGGGTTAAATATGATTGAAAATGATTTGTAAAATTTTATTTTATCATATTGAAGTTAGAATGATATTATAGAACTTTTAAAATTGAATTAAGAGTTTATTTGTGAAAATTGAATATTTTAATATTTAATTATCGACTGAAAAATAGCCAATTTTCGAACAGTCTCAGAATTGGACGAAACCATTTTCATTGGATCCGTAATAATTTGTTATTATAGGATTTCAATTTTCGTAGCAATCGGAGTTATCGTTTGATCGTGGCAGCTCGAAACGCATCGAAATTGTTTTAATATTAATTTGGCGAGTTAAAATAGCCATTTTTCAAACAGTCTCGGATTTCGACGAAACCAGTTTCATCGGATCCGTAACGTGATATTATTGTATGGTTTCAAATTTCGTGTCAATCGGATTTATCGTTTGTCCGGTGCAAGCTAAAACGCCTAGAAAATCGTTTAAATCGGTTTAATTCAAATCGAACGTTTATTTCCATAACTCGCACAGATGACCGAATTAGCTTTCGAAACCTGTTCCATTGTGTTCGGAACACGGGATAAACCCTAAAAACGCTGGTCACCGCGCGTAAATAGGAGTTTTGAAAAGTCGAATGAATAGTGTCGTTCAAACTTCTATAAATAGACCATCCTCTTCACAAAAAAAATATATAATAAACCTAGGTCAAACTTCAGTAGCCGCCACCCCCTTTCATCAATGGCCGAAAACTTCCATACATCCCCCTCTCTTTTCTTCAAATCCGTGAAGCAATTCAAGAAGTGTTCAACTACGAAGTTATAGAGCACATCGAGTTCCACGAGATCAACGGTTGTGATTGGATTTGGTGCGATAGATCGACAGCAAATAGGCCGCGTTTGCCTCACGTTTGGGCACGAAATTCGAGTGCTATAGAGGGCCGAGTTTCAAGCCACTAGAGCTAAGTGTGGTGCTAGACTAGGCGCTTCGAATGGCGGTAGTGGATCAAGGTGGAAAGGCTTGTACTGGTTGCATGTATTAGGGTTGTATGGCGTGCGTTGGGTTCGGTTATCTGGGGAGTTCGTATGGGCGTGGGAGAAGAAGCAATGGACGGCTGTGATGTGGAGATGCAACAGTGGACGGTGATGATTTCATTTAGGTTTAAAAAAGAAAATTATGTTGTAAATTTATATATATATATTCGTGTAACTTTAAAACGTGATATCTTTTTCATACGAGGTCGAAAACGCACGAAACAAATTGCATTGGGTTCGTATTGATGAATGCTACGCTATGGAATTGGATTGGAGTTGATTGGAGCAAGCAAAAATTTTGGATAAAATTAAACGCGCGTTTAATTTTATTCGAAATAAATCGCTAAAACGAAATTGAAATCAAGGTGAGAACTTCTCACTCAATCGAATAGTTTCGATTTTTAATTTTAAATAGTTAGATTTAAAATTCTTGATTGTATGCATGAATGATGATTGTTATCTATTGATTGTTAAAATAGACATTATGCGCCGTTAGTAAGCGGATGTTATTTATTAAAAACATATACCGCGAATATTTCATAAACAGTGAAATTGGTATTATATATAATAGCAATATATATATATATATTGGCATATGTATATATTGCAGTTGTTGATTTCCCGCATTGTATAGCAGATGAGACCCTATTGCGCCGCTTATTAAGCGGATAATATTATAAATCCCATATACCGCGATAATTCCGTACTGGAGCGGAATTGGTATTGTGCTAATGTTTTTGGATGCAGGGAAATAGGTTGGAGGGATCCAACTGGATTCCTCAACTGTATTGATTTATTTACAGATATTTTGATATTTGTTGATTATCATATCGATATATGATATTTGGATGTCGTGATTGACTATTTGGTGTTGTTGCATCATCGGATCTATTTTTGAAGTTTTAAAAATAATGATTTTGGTTTTAAAAGGAATTTTAAAGTGATTTTTCAAAGTATATATTTTTATTAAATTTTGAACTGATTCATTTTAAATAAATTAACGTTATAAGTTTAATGTTACAAAAGTTATAATTTTTGTAAAATATAACCAAATTAAGATTTTTGAAATAAATAGTGATTAATTTATAAAATGGTTTAATTGGGATTTTTTGAATTATTAAAAACGATGTGTATAAAAGATTTATAAAATGGATATTTATAAATTAAAAGTATTGGAATTATAAAACGAAGTTTTTTTTATAAGTGTTAAAATGAAGTATAATGGATTCATAAGTGAATGAGAATTTATAGATTTATAAATTGTGAAGTTATAAAATGAATAGGTTTTGTAAAATAGAAGATTTATAAGTAGTTAACTTATAAATCGGATTTTGGCATTTAAAATGAGATATAAAAAGGATTTTTATAAATAGAAATTTATAAAAATATAAATGGAGTTTATAAACGTTGTTTATAAATCCGAAATCAATTGAATTTGATAAGTTGGATATAGGAATATATGAAAGGAATTATATTCACAATTTTGGACAGTGAATATATTATTAAATGAAATGGATATGTTTTTGGGGAAGGAACATTATGAAATGAAGTTAATGATTTTAAAGACGTTTTAAAATGCATTAAGTATCGAATACATAGATTTCAACATTCATTGTTGAAATAGACGTTTTCGAGAAATAGAAGGAAATGGTGGACTATAACACTGTTGTTATAGTAAATGGTTTCCGAAAGGAAATGTTTTGTATACTATCGGGATTTATATATCTATTTAAACTTTGAATCCCTATACTAGTGATTTTGGGTCGTCGTAACGATGTTTTACGTAACATTCGTTTTGGCCCAAACAAATATGTTTAAGAGAATGATTTCTTAAAGAATGAAATATATACTTAATTTTCGATTTAAGTATATTGAATATTTTCCAAGTGTTGAAATTGAATGGATTTGTGAATTACTTATGAATAAATAAGTATGGGAATGTTTTTCCAATGTGAAATGAAATGTTTTGAGAATTTATCTTTTTGAAGGTAAATTGAAAATGAATAATTGAAATCGTATATTCATAAATATTTTGGAATGTAAATTCACTATGGAATTTATAAATGAAAAGGGGAATTTGTTTAAAAATAAATGTTGATTTATTTTTGAAGTGTGGGAATTAATTTACGGATTTGGAACGTAAATATAAAGTAAATCGTTAAGGATTTATTTAATTGGTTTAAATGAACCATGTTGAAATGAAAGTATTTCGCATAAGGAAAATGTTTGAAATTTGTTTTCAAAAGTGATATAGGTGAAAAGTGATTTGAAAATTTGTTTTCAAATGGTTGAAGTGTGGAAAAAATATATATCTAGTAAAGATATTTTGGAAAGTAAATAATTTGGAAAATTATTTGGATTTGGTGATGTTGAACACGCCTATTGATAGTTAAATATCCGACTATCAATTTTTACCTTTAAATTGGTATTTGTTGTGAATTTGCTTGAATTTGAATGCCACACTTATTTTTGAATAAGCGCTCACTATTGGAGTTAGCTGGGAAAGGACCTTGGGGTCGTATAACCCATTCCGAATATGTGATACGTCGAAATGGATTTGCATTCGATGACCGGTGTTGAAGACCGGATATTTGTGAAAACGGAAGGATTACCGTCGAGTTACTCTACATCGGCTGATCTCCGATATAGAGGTTTTATCACCCTTAGTGACGGGAAGTCCGGTCGTGATTAGTGAATATTCGGATAGCAAGGACTTCTTTGTAAGTGCCTTCGGTTCTGTTCGATCCCGGAACAGACTAATATGGATTGTATGTCTGACATTACAAATTGAGATATAAAGCTGATTTCTTTCAAATATATTTCTGTTGGTGGTGGAGAATTTATTCTCTTAGCTTAACACCCTTCTTTGGGACGTTCTAGCTCAGAGATTATATAGTTGAAGGTTATTAGTGATATACTCCCAATTTGGTAGTGTGGCATGTTGAGTGTTGCTGTGAAATGATCATTGTGTTGATCATTTGTGATAGGATCATTTATTTGATCGTTTATCTTGGTGATCATTTCTATGATCATTTGATTGACCCAAAGCACGGCTTTTGTATAAAGTGTGGCTTTGTGGACGAGACTTCGTCGGACCTCACACCCCGGAAATGGTCAAAACAGGAAGAATGCAGCAAGGTTATTAGGGGGTAGCGCCCCTTTAGTGTATGTCATTCCTTCTGGATAGAGGTGGTATCATGGTATGGAGCCCAGATATTTAACCTATGTTGTTGCTGCATATTTTGTGGTTGTTGGAAATCGAGGATCCTCGGATAGATCGGTTACGATCGGGGGATGACATATTCGTGTCAGTAGTTACCCAGTTAGGGGTAACCCGGCCTTGTGTTGGTAGAGATCCGGTTTGGTTCTCGGGACGTCATTCCAGAGGCGTTTCCATATGGCAATGGGAAGTTCCTTGGCCTGACCATTTGTTGGAAATCCAATTCCCAATACGAAACCCTGTACGGTTTTAGTTGTAGAACCTGCCATTTACTTATGGTGGTCATCACTGTTTAGATGGTAGCTATAGCAGGCATAGTTCAAAATGTCTATGCTGGCTAAGATTAATATTCTATTTTTGAAATATTTTCCTCACTATGCACTAGTAATAATATCAAATGTTTTTTTTTATGCGCATCAAGCATCTTTGACTATCATAAGGAGAAATCTCCTCCGATTCTGCGTTTGCATTGTGTGTGTGTGCGGGAGGCCTTATGGTAGTCTCATTTTTAAAAGCATTGCGAATTGACTTTAAAAATATTCCTCTATTTTGATTTTTAAAAAAAAATAAACTGTTTTGAGTTCTCACACCAGTCTCATGACTGACTCGGAGTTTATTGTTTTCCTTCCTAAACTCTGGGTGCCCACCAATTTCCACACGGGCAGTCAAGAGTTAAGGTTTATTCAGGATATTCAGGAGTTGCTGGAGGCAAGCTGGATGGCATGGCGTATTACTAGTATATGGTATTTCTTTTCTGCTGTTGATGTTGTTTGTCGTTGTACACTCTGATGATGTAATGTAATGTAATAACTGATATAGTTCTTTGTTTAAAGATTATTCATTTATTTATTATATGTTGTTCCGCTGCGAATTGTGAGATTCTGATGTTGTTCTGTTATTTCTTCTGTTCTGTTCTATTTTTTTCTAACTTCTTCTACTTTTTCTTTTTCTAAAACCCTAACGGTACGGTTTTTCGGCTTTCGATTTCTCGGCAGTTGATACAGTAGACGTATTGATGTCGGTTTTCGTCAACGAAAAATCGCAGTCGTTACAATAATATTAAATTATAACGATAGTTATAATTTAATATTGAGAATAAAATGAAATAGAGAGGATAATTTTGATTTATATTGTTTATTTCAAATAAAAAATGTTTAAATTTAAAGTTTGACCTTGGAATTTAATTCAATGAAGTTTTGGTTAATAAATTCGAAATATGGGAATTTATAGTAATATGAGTTAATAAATTAATCAAAAGTTGTATTTCAACATTTAATTATTGAGATAAATATAAATTGATGAAAATAAAGTTTTAAAAACTTTATTTTGATAAATTGGAGTAAAATAATCATTTACTGTATTTTAATTGAGTCAATATGGTAATATTGGTAATTATTGCCAATATTAACCTTCTATTGAATTTAAAAGAAGAAATATGCAGAAAATATATATTTTATTAAAACATAAGATGAAATATTGTCTGAAAATAATATATTTTTTATTTTAAAAGAGTTATAATGTTTTGTTGTAATTTATTTGCTCAAGAAATTGATTTTTGAACAAGTTATGCTTTAGTATTAGTGTTTATACTAAAATTGTGAAAAATGTAAAACATTGTCAAAAGTATGGTTTTATTTATAAGAATAACTTTTTTTTGTCGTAATAAATTTTATTTTGTGTAAATAAATTTTTTTGTTTCATATAATTGGTTGGATGGATTTTTATTTGAGCTTATATTGGGAAATATGTGGTTATTATGATAATATATGTTAAAACATGTACATAACCTTGATTTTCACTAAGTAATTTTGCTCTTGGGCTTAATTGGGTAGATATTGGATCCACTAGCCTAATCTCTATAGTTTTTTTGCTTGAGAAAAAACAAACTATATGTTAGTTTCTCTTCTTCCGTCTCTAAGAAATAAACATGCAGTAAAGAAAGGAGAAAATAATGGCTACCTTCCTCTAAAATCAATTCCCACTCCAATTTGCTGTAAATTAAAGAAGAAATCCACCTAAATAAGATTGTACAAGGTAATCTCCATCCAATACCAAAAATTTTCATCAAAAATCTTTGAATTAAGATATTAATTGTTTGTAATTTGCTTTTGTTTGTTTGCATGTCTATTTTCTAGCTTCTACACGTATTTAGAGCTTCTATCTTCATCTAAGTTCATAGCATGTTATCAAAAACCTTGCCAAATTGCTTAGTTGAGTTCAAGCTCACAAATTCCTACCAAAAAATGTACTCCTATGCAAGAAAATTTGCAAAATTGTTTGCTGTATATGAATTTGTACCTCTTAGTTGTTTCCTTATTTTTTTGATTTCTGATTTCCACTTTGAAGGGCCATAACTTCTTATTTTCTTCTCAAATTGATACCGGATTTCTTCCGTTATATTGCTAAAATTTCATTGTATCTTCTTGTCAATTTTCACGATCTGAAACCACTTGTAGCTACGTCAAAACTAAGCTCAAAGTTGGAATCGCGCAAGGAAAACGAACTGGGAACCAGAGAATGATGATCGTGTATGAATTGTCGACCGAGAGGTCAACCGTACACTTCCCTAGGTCAATAGTATGGTCGACCTATGGAGCCTCAAGGTCGGCCTGAGGAAGTGTAAGGTCGACCTTCTGGTCGACCTGCATATGCCTGCTTATTTGTGTTCTTCGATTTTTTGCCTCTTTTTCCTTCGATTTCGAGGCCCTTTTGAAGCCAAATATTTTTCAATTTTGAGATTATTTTGGATGTGTTAGAAGGTTATGATGTCCATCAATGGATTGGCCAAGTTTTGGAGGAGTTTGAAACTTTAAAATTTGCTTTAAATTCGAATTAAATTCGAATATCGATTTAGAGTAATTTCTTCATTTTTCTTCGATTTCAAGCACTATTTCTTCCAAATAAATTTTGAGAGAATTTCTAAAAAAATAATTTTTATAATCATGATTATTAAATGTTTTCAAATTATTTTTATTTATTTTAAATTATTCCAAAGTATTTTAAATATATTTATTTCCTATAATGAGGGGAATTTTAAAATAAATGCCTTCAAAATTATTTCTCAAATTATTTTAAAATCATGTTTTCTCAAGTAAATTATTTTTCAAATAATACAAATTATTTTTACACTTTTCAGGCGTATCAGAAAGTGAATTGAACGATTTAGTAAAACACGTGATGTGTGACACATGAGTTTACGTTTTCGGTTAATTCCGGACTTGTACGATCGAAATCACTTGAGAATATTGTTTTTAATTGATAATTGAGATTTATTATCCCTATTATAGGAATTATCCAAGTTAGCAAATATTTGGCGAGTCAAGAGGTTTGAGATCTCCTATTATAGGAGTAATAATCGATGAAAACTACTTGTATATGTTGTTTTTCTCGCCAATGAGACAAGTCAAGTCTTGAGATGGATTTCCCTTTTCGAGAATTATGGTTTATGAGAAACCACTATGAGATTTAGTTGCACTTAGCAATGACATGAGCCAAGAGATACGCGTATTTTGGGATTTCTGATATTTGAGGTTTTATTCTTATGTGGAGTTAACTATCGGTTAGTAAACCGTTTAGTGCATACGTGTGGTATGGGACGTTTCGGGTTCCTTTCCGAGAGTTTGTGACACATCCACGAGTATACCAGTGCTATAAACCTTTGGGTATGTGACTTCGGTCACCACGAGTTATGTGACTTTGGTTACCACTAGTTGTGTCACTTCAATCACCATGAGTATGACCTTCGGGTCCATAAGTTGGGCATCTAAATTATAAATAGCACCGGACACGAGTTTAGCATGTGTAGCATTGCTTCAGCATGCAATCGGGGATCAGGCCAATCCAGGTTTTCTGAGTTTTTTGAATTTTATATGATTTCATCATTTTGAGATTTTGTTGCATCGATAGCCTAGTGCTACACGAGATGTTATATAGGGTGATTTCATTTTCATGAGATGACCTCTATTTTGAGTTCCATGAGATTTATATTGGAAATTTTAATGAGTTTCTCTCATAGCTTTTGAATGGTTACCTGTATTTATATTGAATACCTTTGTCTATGGATTTCTTCTGTTGAACTAAACCTGTTCATGTGACAACCCTTAATGAATCTATTCCATGGCATTACATTTGAGCTATTCTTGTATATAATTCCTTTATAATTAAAGGAGGTGTTCCCTTATGCACTTATTCCTCTTATCTTTTACTAATATCAAGATCTAGCTAGCCCGACCTGTGTATTTATTAATTGGATCTGACAAAGTTGCAGGTTAGGTAGTTGGACTCTTAGATTGCTTTACCTTTTTGACTCCACCATCGACTTTGGATATGGCATAGTTTTGTGTTGCAGCCTTTTCGTTTGGGAACCATATGATGTATAATCTTTTATGGTAAATGTATGTATGTATTGTGATTGAATACCACTTGTGATGGGTTGTATTTCGTTTGACATATGTGTATATATATTATCTATGATGTTGTGATGGGTTGTATTTCGTTTGACGTATGTGTACATATATTATCTATGATGCTGTTCTATGTCTTGAGTGGTAGTTACTATATTTTGTTTTTGAGTTGATCTTGTAGCCACCATAGTAGTGTATTAGATAGGAATTACGTATGTCGAATACTCGAGATGGAATATATATATATATATATATATGCCAAAACCGACATACTCAGCTCTTATCTAAAGCAAGACCATGATGGTCGCCTTTAACCAGCCATATTCTCCGCATTAGCAGACAGAATTACTATGCAAATATCTTTGTTAAAATGTGGGTCTCAGATGGGGCGTCACGTACATATACATATACATATACATATACATACATACATACATATATATATATATATATATATATATATATATATATCATATCCCATATTTGAAATGTGAAGTCTATTTAATTATTTTCCAAAAATTTGATGTTTAACTTTTAAACCAAAGCCTCTAGAATATATAGACACACACACATACATACATACATACACACCGATATTCCATAAATCAGAAAGTTAAGATGATCATATGATAGTGAATCTAAGTGATTACCTTTTAGCTGGGTCATGAATCTAAGTTAAGATGACTACTTTGGGTAGAGAATCACATAATTAAGAATACGGGTCTAATAGCTGGCAGAGAAGCTTCATATGGATCGACTGAAGTCCTCCAACCCTTCTAGCATCCCTATTTTTCCTAAGCATGTGCCAGGTCTAGAACTTGAGGGATGGATTTGAGTGATCGATGTTGTTTTAATGGAGGTAAACTTGGTTGGCACTAAGGCCCGGTGCTTGAGTAGATAGCCGTGGAGGAGGCAGCAGCATATGAATTGTAACTTGGTAGGCAGAAAGTATGGAGTAGTGAATTCCTCAAGCGAGAATTGAAGTTTCTTGTAGATTAAAGAGACTAAATGTATATCTTGGAGTAACCTTGGCTAGGGATTTGTAAATCTCACCCTTCATGAAAGAAGATTAAGTCTGTTTGATAGCTAAAGGAGAACTATGAGGAGTTTCAACACTTGATGTAGCAGGGATAAAAGTTTTAGTGAGGAAGGACTCAAAAGTGGCCATTATAGGAAAACGATGTCTGTTGTAGGCTCTTTCAAAGTGGGAGTGGATGTTTCCACTTGATCCGATGTGTTAGGACCAGCGGAAGTCTCAACAGCTACCTTCCCGCCAGCTGCATCTTATGCCGCTAACATAGCCTTTCCTTTATCTAGGGCCATACGATCATCCTCATCTAGAACGGTCAACTTCATATAGTCTTTGATGACACCTTGGCTAGTTCCATTGGCCCCTATGGAGAACCTCTTCACAAGCGTCGGTCTGCACAAGCGGGTAGCTCTCTCCAAGCCATTTTCGATTTTTTTCGTTCGATAACAAATAATTGAAGGAGAGTGGCTTCCATTTCCTTGTGGGTTTGCATGACCTTTACTTTGAACTCCGTAGTTTATTCTTTGGCACCGAAGAGCTTAGTTTGGACCTAAACATTAGATTCTGACTCGATCCATAAATCGGATTTAAGCATAACCACCATAGCCTAAAGTCTTGCAAGTTTTTAATCCTTGGCATTTAGTTGTTCTTCATATTTACAATTTAAAGCGTAGTCCTTCTTCGACTACGGTCGCTTGTATGTGGACTTTCAATTGCTCAGTTATTCTTTTTTTGGGGTCCTTGGCTGACTTCTTTGCTTCTTCCATTTTCTTTGTGATGTTAGCAAATTCTTATTTATAACCTCCATTATATTGTCATTATTGGCCCTTTCTAAGTCGTGAGGCCAAATAAATTGTCGTCGCAATCTTCTTTTTCAAAGTTTCCCATTTTTCTTCAGTTATATCGTTGGGTTTCTCCATTTTGTTTGCCAATGGGTGGTGGAGATCATTAAGATATAGAAAACCCTTCATCTTTGTATTTTTTAACCCTTAATTTCTTCCATTAAAATTTTTCAACACTTAGTTTCTTCATAACCACACTCTCTTCAAAAAATTTGTACAGTATGCTATGATACTAAATGTAGGGATAATTTCAATGATCCCTAGACAACTAGATTTGAAACGAGATAAATGTGAAGAAAAATAATAGATGATCAATTTCATTCAAAAAAACTTTATTGATTCCACCAAAAGATTACAAAGAAAAACCCCTAAAAGTTGAGAAGAAATCCAATTTCCTATAATCTTAGAATAATAACACTTTTTCCTCATTTTTACAATGTTCTATATATAACACTATTTATACCCTAATGTAATCCCAATCATCGCATATAAGATACAAAGTGATCTACGGTGGAAATTCAAAAATACCCCTAAAATGAAAAAATTGCCCCTGAAAATTTGAAGCCCAATTCTTCTAGAAAAAGTTGATCCAATTGATTGGAAAAACATCAGTCAACCGTTGCCAACTGGAAAAGTATAAGTCATCTCGGATACAGAACAAGCCGATGCCCAATTGACTAGAAAAATTACAAATCGACTGATAATTTTTCCTGTCTACCGGATGCTTGTAGCTTGTGCTACAAGCCTACAGTACTCCATCTTTCTTTTCCGTATTTCTTTATCTTATCTCCATTGGACCACTACTAGTTGTCTATGTTATAATTAACGTTAGACGGGGCGAGGCGATAGAAGTCACGCTTTGTTTAATGTTGCTTAAGCATCGCTTAACTTTTTAGCATACTTTATCCGTACCTATATAAATCTATTATAAAGAGATTACATTAAGCGTTTTATATGTGTATAAGTGTACCTTATGTATATGAACAAATTCATTATAGAGAACCAAAGTTTATATTTGAAGCTAACTTATAAATCAATAGGTTTCAAAAGTTGGATTTGCTCACTCTATTCATTAAAAGTTAGCATACTGGAGTTGAGTACAAACTGTGCGCATATAATGTAACTTAAATAGCATATAGCGATTGAGCAATAGTAATTTTTAAGTGAACGCCAAAAAACCAAAAAATGTGTAATTTAAACAAGTAATGTGGTTTTTCTTTCTTTAGTTATTTCGCGCTTCTAGGTTCAATGGTGCATGCAGACTTAGCAATTTCCAAGCCTTTATGTTAAAAATGCTATGTAAAAAACTACAATGCTGAAATTTGCATTTTCAAAACATGACTTATATGTTTTGATTGACTCAAAGATCCCATATGTATATGTACTATCTATATTGCATTTAACCAAAGATGCAATATGCATACTACGTTTCTGTAAGAAAAACCAACAAAAACATAATCACAAGTAAAATACGATTAGCATGATCACTTAACACGGTAAACAAACATACATGAGGAATAATCATCACTAACCATAGATTGACAACATAGTACTAATTATCGAATGCAATACATCCGCTGAAGATATGTGTGCAATGGAAAAAAACAGCTGAATAATCATTGAGTAGCACACCTACATAACATTATATCAAAATATGTATGAAAACGAGTAGGCACCAACCTTAGATTGACAAAATAAGCAAAAGTAAAAAAAAAATTATGAAGTACAAACTGTAGTGAACAGAGTCTATGAACAAAAACAGGCTTATGGTCAGTACTTAATCATAAAATTTTCTCTAATTTATGTGAAGCGATAGCAACATAATTTCCAAATGGAGCAATTTTATCCCCGAAGACATTGTCTACATTTTGAAAATGTATATCATCCTAGCATGATGAAGAATTAAACTTGACTAGCTATACTTCAAATTCCATGAATTATGAGTGTCGAACACAAAAATAGCAGTGACGGTTATGCTGAATCAAAAACCTTCATTTTTCCAAATACAAAGGTGGATATGACAGTTTGGTTTGGTACAACCGAGTTTGATAATCAATGTATATGTTATCTCTTTATACCAAACTTGTTTTGGTACAAGGGTGGATATGCCAGCTTGGTTTGATACAAATGAGTTTGATAATTAATCATGAGTAGAGATACAGCACTAATTTTATTGTAAGTGATAAACCCATAATCTCTTCGCAAAGCTATCATATCATTCAATTCAATACTACCTAAGCTTAACAATAAATCTAAAATTAAACAAGCCGAATATTTAAAAAAACAACTGAAGGCATGTATGATATCTCTAAATTTGTTGATCTAAAGAGTGCAAATCATAGTCACAATTCCCCACAGATTCCATTAAAGAATTCGCTTTATCTAAGTTCATTATCTTAATTAACAAAATTAACCATCAGAATGGAATAAACATGTAACAACCCTGTATTTTGTGATTATTTTAATTGTATATATTAATTATTTTAAATTTAATTTTCTGATTTAAAATTTTTATTTTATTTATTAAAATGAATAATTTTTGTTACTTTAAATATATATTTTGATTTTTATGTGAACTATAATTTCAAACATGAATAAATAGAATATTTTCCAGAAAAGTGGATTTTTGGTCAATATGTTCAAACTTTGACTTTTAAATTTAAAATTTAAATATTTGAATTTTTGAATTTTATCTTTTATTATGAAAATAAATTAAATTTTAAGTATACCTCTTTTCGTTTCACTGAAATCTGATTAATATTGCAAAAGTTATGTTTTTTACAATATTGTGTGTAAATTGATTTATTTGACAATATTGCTTATTTTAATTTATATAAATAATATTTTTCTATCATATATTATTCTAATTTGTGTATAATGTGTAATATGACATGTTATATATATATATAATTTTTAAAAATGTTTTTTTAAAGTTTTGTAGTTATTTTTCCAAAACTAGTTATATTTTGTTTACTATTTTAATACTAGTTTACATATAATAAACTATTTTCCAATATTTTTCTAAAATTTATTTATTCATTTCATTTTCACTTTATTTTTTATTCATTTTATTTTATTTACATGATTTTTATTTTGATTTATTTGAATAAAGTAAAGTGGAAATTTCAAGAGACTTAAGCCTTAAACGTTTGACCTTCAATCTTCACACCTCTTCATACTTTGGGCCATCCCTTCCCTCGCCATTAGCCATTTGTTTCTTTTTGGCATTTCACGCAAGAACATTTCTCATTTCATCAAGAAATTTTGACAATTTCCAGATCTGAAGAAAAAGGTAATGGCTTCTTAAAATTTTCTACTTTTCTTTTATAATTTTATTTAATTTTCCATTGAAATCTTGCCTTGCCTCTCCTTGTCTTGATTCGCCGTAGCTCCTCCACCACCTCCACCGTCCAGCACCATCACATCCATGGCCACATCACCCTCCTCCCCTCTGACCAAAGCAAGGCCATGATCCCCTTATGTTGCTTGCACCACAAAAACTCCACAAACCCCTTGAATATTGCCATAGCCGACCTTATTTGCAACATAGCCTTCATTTTTCCACCTTGGTACCTCCTTAGCCACCACCACCTGCTCCTCCACCACCTCTAGGCACAGCTCCTGACATCACCTGACCACCCTCTTGCATGGCTAAGACCAAATTATGACAGGCCGAGCCATGTGGTTGCACCAAAAACCACTTATTTGCCTTAACCCTTGGTATTCCTATGTCATAACTTCCACTCCTTTATCACTTGCTAGCTGTTCCTATTTGAACGTATACCCGACCCAATACACCACTTTGGCCGAGCACACATGACCTCTAGGCCGAGCTTATGATGGTTGAGGCAATGGTCAAATCAATTTGTTCAGTTGTTGCTTTTATTTTAAATTGTTTCAATATGTATTTTATGATGAAATTATATTTATATTGTCTTGATTATGTGTTGTTCACAAGATTAAACTTGGTTCTCCACTAAAGTTTAAAGTCGTGTTATCGTGCTTTTGGGATTCGTTTATGTGCTTTGTCTTGCTATCTCCAGCTTGAAACAAGTGAGTAATCACACTTGACATATTTACTTACATAAATTGTGAAGTGAAACCAAGTGAATTTGTATAATTGCTTTATCATGATATACCTACCCGTGATATTATTTATATGATGACCACCCTGTTTATAAACCTGCAATATCATATATTACTGCTATATGTCACTGTATTGTTCATTTATATATGTTTCTCACACTACAAGTTCCCTATAGAATAGAATCACTATGGGTTGAAATGATACATACCCGAACGGACTAGAGTATGGAAAAATCGTTATGAGCTGAAATGATAGGCCTGAACGATTTTTATTTATTTTTAATTGTCTTGGGATTGCGGGTTTGAAATGATAGAACCCAGATTTTCTTTGTAAATTATGGATTGAAATGACATATTATCCGTATCACTTGACCTAGGCTAGAAAATTATATACAGACCCGTGGTTAATATATATTTTCTAAAATTTTAAAGTATTTTAAAAATGTAAAATATAATAATTTGATTCAAATTTGAATTTAAAATGATTTTATAAAGTGTTTTTTATTTTTCTATGAATTAAAATGGTTAAAAAAATGAATACTTTAAAGTGTAATTTGAAATATAATTTAAATTTGGAAATGTGAAATTTGGTTTAAAAATGAAATTAAGTTATATAAATAAAATGGAAATTTAGTTTAAATTATGAAATGGTAAATTTAGTTAAAAGTGCAAAGTAAGTGCAAGAATAGGAAAATTTACACTTGAATTTATCAAGTGAATTATTGAAAATTTGAATTTATTTGTAGGAAATTTACTTTATAAAAATCATAAGTTAAAGGTATTTTAATGAACATTTTTTAGTTTTAAAATATGATTTTTATAATGTTTAAAGGATTAAAATCAATGTTTATTTGTTGCTGGAATTAAATTGAAATTCTGGAAATTAAATAACAGCACTTCAGAAATGCTATCGTTTCTGAAGATAACTTAAAATCTAGAGTAAATGATACTACAACACTTTTAAAGTGTTGTGGTTGATTCAAATTAACTATGGCTAAATTTTAACTAAGTTATATTACAGCACTTGGTAAGTGCTGTGGTAGAAGAAAGAAAACTAAAATTTGAAACTAAATAAAGGGCTACATTTGCACTTGATAAGTGCCGCGGTAGGCTGAAATGAACTGTTTTCAAATGAACTGAACTATTACAACAGTTTTATTTAAATGCTGTCTTTTCTGAATGAAATGTTTTCAAATGAACTAAACAATTACAATAGTTTCGTTTAAATGTTGTCTTCGCTGAATTGAACTGTTTTCCATTATAACTTATAGAAGCTTTTTCTAAATGCTGTGAAAGGCTGAAATTTTCAATGTTTATGGTTTTTAACTAAATAAATGAGCTCAGAATTGTCTAAAATTTTGGGAATTGAATACTTGATTTGTAAATTTAATAACTTCACTTTTAAATGGTTTAAATGAATTGTTTTGATTTAAATATAAACTATTTGAAAGGTGATTTGAAATGATAATTAATGAATGATATCTTTGAATTAAAAAGGTACTTAAATTTGAATATTTGGATTTGAATCAAATAATGATTTGAAAATGAAGTTTTGAAAAGATATGATATTTTGATATATTGAAATGGTTTGGAAATGATTTGATCTTTATTTTGATAAAGATTTTGAATTTGAAAATGATACTTTATTTTGAAGTATAAACTATGGTTTTTAAAATTATAACCACGGGTTATAATAACGATTGGTTGTTAAAGAGACCCTGATCGGATATGGTCATACTCTCTGCCGATACCGAAAACCACTTTAACAACTGTGTATGCGGTGAAGATTCTAGAATGAAGTAGGATGGTGGCGATGATCCTCTTGAGGTATGAACGTGGACCCGACTCCCGTGAGTTGGCTTAAGGTGGCTAAAACAGGAGCGATCGATGGGCCAAGTGAGGTAGCTCCTCCGATCGGACATATTTCTTCGATATTATACTCTTACTTGTGATTGATTTGATGTACATCCTTCGATTTTGATTGGGAGTGTGTTCCGAGGTGGGCGGAAGTGGCTGTTATGCGTTACCACCAGTCCGGAAGCGTAATTGGTATATCTACCCTGGCATTGCCTAGTTATGCCATGTCACCTACCATATCGAGCCTTACGAGTTTTTTTTCTCCCGTAGCCCATGGATGGATGGACTACTGGGACTATTACGTGTTGGGGGTTATATGGGTAACCCTTTCAACGCTGTTTTAAAGTAAGTTTACTTTACTGTAGACAATATTATAATAGCGCAATATTATTGCATAGTAAATAGTTTAACGGATCCTTAGAGGATGAGTGGTCCCAAGCATCCTTTAAGTTACTTGTACTATATTATAGTTCACTTGAGTTGGTTTACATTATATAAGTATGTATGTCCTGGCTCGAGTGTTTTGTATTTTGCTTTACGTCTCGGGTCAGCCAGAGTATTCACAGCTTAGCTTTGGATTTCTCTTTCTGGAGCTAGGTATCGATGGAGATTTGCCTATCTAGTTATTTATCTATTTCAGTTTCAGTTGTTCTGTTTCAGCTCTTGTACTAGTGAACGTCTTGTAGGATCTAGATTAACCCTAGAGGGGGGGTGAATAGGGTTAATAACAAATTTTCTCGATTTAAAACAAAGAAACAAACTGCAGAAATAAATATGCTGAAAAGTAAATCACACACAAAATTTACCCAGCTTCGGCAACCCCTGCCTACTGCTGCATTCCCAGATTTCTATTAGAATTAAACAGTATCTCGCTTACAAACACTCTACCAGACTCGCAAACCCTTGCTCCCGCTCACAAACACTCTCACAGACTCGCACACCCTGCTCCGCCTATAGAGCTTTGTTTACTCGCAAACTCTGCTCCGCCTCTAGAGCTTTGCAAACTCGCACACCCTGCTTACTGAAATAATTCTAACTAGACAATCTGACACTACCTAAACCCTAGGTGGTGATTTACAAATTTGTTGACTCGAAAATAAAACAAAACAGACTTCAAAATAAATGCATGAGCAAAAATAAAAATATAAACTTTAATCCCTTAATTTTTGCTCAAAAAAATAAAAGAAAAACCCTTTTAAAAACTAAAAACCCCCTTTGTATTTTTAAAACCTAAATCCCCTTTTAAAATATAACAAGGCCGGCCCCTTTTAATTTTATCACCCGATCCTCTTCTTTGCTTTTGTCACGTAAAAAATGGCGGCCTCTGTTGATCTGAAATTAGGGTTCGGCTATTCAAATTGGGGCTTTCTTTGCTCGTGCTTGATTATCGATTGTTGTTGGCTCTTGCTCGCTGCTACGCTCTGCGTTGCTCCTTGAGTTCGTTGTTGCTTTGGTACGTAATCTCTTTTGCTGGTTTAATGATTTGTGCGATTGTAATTTTCGAACTCAATTGCCTTCGATTGCCGATGATGATTTTAGGGTTTATTTGATTCAATGATTTTTCATTTGAAGCTTATTTTCTCGATGCCGATGATGATTTCTTTTGGGTTTATTTATAGGGTTGAAACCCTCCTAATCACTGTCATACTTGATTTTTCCATGTCGTTGATTTTTTTTTTCTTGAAATCAATTTTGAATTACTGCTATCCATATTTGTATTCGAATTAATTAATTCGAAAATCTCTTTCCATACTTGTTGGTTCGGCCCCTTTATGAATTAACACAGACCATATATGAATTCGAGATATTTGATTCAGAGATATCTTTCCAAAATTAAATTCCTTAATTAAAGCAAAAAAGAAACTGACTTCGGCCATCTTTTCTTGTCTCCATTTGAACGTATGTTCATCTGGTCATTGTTGAATATGTTGCATTTTCAAATTGCTGACCATCCAGACTTTTGTTAACTTCACTGTGTATATGCGTATTTCAATGTTGCAGTGATCATTGAATTTTGATCGAGGCCATTTGCACTTGTGGTTGGTCACTTGAACTTGATTGTTTGGTTTCATGTGCATGTGCTTATATTTCCAGTGTGCACTTGGCTGTTCTTTCATTTTGCTGTAATCTCACTTCGAATTGCATACACTTCATGTTGACATTTGCAATGCTTACACTAGTTCATTGTGTTGTTGTCTGGACACATATTTTATCACTTGATCTTGCAGTCTTCATTTTTGCTGTGACACTTGTGATATTCATGTTGATTGCTTCATGGCTTGTGCACATTTGTGTTGCTTACTGATGCATGCACTCGAGTCATTCTGGTCGTTGTCTCCAGTTGCTTGTGTATCACTATGATGCCTGGTTTACACTGTCATGTTGCTTTCATATATGCACAGTTGGTTCATGTATCACTTGAATTTGTTTCACTGCCATACTTGTAGCTTGCCTCTGGTGTAGTCTTGTCTGGTGCATTGACATTGTATTACTGTCCCTTTACCATGTTGCATTATTCACTGAGCATTTCTATGTTGAGTTTGCATTGGTGTAGTTGTTCATTTCAGTGAGTTGTCTGCACTTGTGAACTTTGTTGTTGGCATTGGCTTTGTCTTCTGTTGACATTTGCAGTTGTACTTCTGTTGGCAGTGTAGTTGTTCTTGCTTTGATGCATCTATGTCCTGCCATGTTGCTGTTGACATGTTCATATGAACTTGCATTCATTTGAGTTCATTCCACTGTTTCATGTAGCTGTTGACATGTTTATATGAACTTGCATTCATTTGAGTTCATTCCACTGCCATGTAGTTGTTTGCCTAGACTGTTGTACACTTGCTTGAAGTTGTTCTGCACTTTGGTGGCTCTGGCTTGATTTGTTCTGATTTGTAAGTTGTGCTTTTTCTTGGTCTCTGTTGCATGCTTGTTTGTATGTTGCACTTGATATTGCAGTCTCTGGCATTCTTGTACAACTTCATTGTTGCTGCTTGTATCACTGGTATATCTTGTCTGCACTTGCATACTCACTTTGGTCTGTTGGTGGCATTCCTTTTGTCCATGGTACTGTTTGAGTTGTTGCAGTTTATCACTTGACTTGTTAGTGCATTGCCACACTGTACATTCTTGAACTTGGTCTCTGATGGTGTTGAACTTCACTGTTGCATTCCATTTGTGTTTGCTGTCAGTTGATGTTCTATTGCAGTTGTACTGCTTGATATTCATTCCTGTAGTTTGCATTCATGTACTTGCTGTCGTAGATGTTTTGAACTGCATACTTCTTGTTGCAGTTTTGAACAATGCTCGGCCATGTTAGTTTCATACCTCTACTTGCTGCCTGGATTTGTTGTACAATGCATAGTGCATCTGTTTTGGACTTGCAGTTTGAATTGCTTTGAGTCGAATTTGCATTGATGGCTTGACCTTTGCATTTTCACACTTGCTCTTGTTGGCTGCGCACACGAGTTGGCGAGGCAGTGCACACGTGTATGAATGTACACGTGTGTATTGCAGCCACTTGTGATTACCTGTCCCTGTAATATCTATGTGCACGACTTTGTGATAAATTCAAGTGTGAATGATGACGAACAACCCATATATCTGAGGCAAACATTATTTTCAAAAATATCGTTTATTTTAAACTTCAAAAATATTTCTCGATCAATTTTACTGCGTTAGTGAATATTTTTGCAGATTTGCTCAGATGCTAGGTACAAACTGAAATGCAGTTGAAGACCAAATACGAGAGTGAGTGATATGTAGTGAGGATAATGATGTAAATATGAAATGTGATGTAGTTCAAAATTGTATATAGTGAGAGCATGAATTTGTACTTTTCAAGATTTGTAATAAATATTTGTTTGAATAAAATTTCTGTTTGAATTCAAAATCTGTGTAACTTGTTCTGTTTGAATTCAAATTAAAATTCTGTGTAATTTATTTTATTCAACAAATATTTATTTAATATATGAAAATTAAAATAGTACATTAACAAATACATTTAAATGAACTATATATATATGTGTTTATTATCATCAAACAAAAATCATATAAGCGCAAAGCGCATATTTCACACGTCTATGTATTTTAAATTTCTATTGCTTTTGTTTTTAGACTGATATTATGTATTTGTTTTAAGAGTTTGTTATAGTAGCTTCAAGAACTACTATGGTATTTTATTTCCGCTGCGAGTTATTCTGATATTCTGTATCTGTGATTCTATGATGATTTCATTTGCTCCAAATTTTATAACAATCTGTTATTTTGAGTTATTCAAGTCGGACATGTATGGATTGTTGTCGATTTGAATGGTCCAAAATAGTGGGCCGTTACATTTGGTATCAGAGCTTTGGTTTTTAGGCAAACCAGAGCTTGTAGAGCAAAAACTCATTAGAGATAGGGTAGAAATACCCTAGAACGAGTGAAATCAACCTCGGAATCACTTTCTTTGTGAGAGGACGTATTTTCAAAACTAATTTTCAAAATGATTTTTCAAAGGATTTTTCAAGGATTATTTTGATATAAACTTTTCTTGTTTTAAAGGAAAATTTTCTAAACTTCCTTCCTTTCGTATCTATCTTGTTAGTGTTTTCTTCCATTAGAATATTCATCCAAGTGAATTTTATCTTATCTTATCTTTGTCTTCTCTGTACCTTGTCCTAAATTCATCCTTGATATTTTCAGGATGAATAGAGGAAATGCCAAAGGTAGGGGTCGTGCCCCAGCTCCTCAACTTGTTGCACCTGTTAGGTTCACTATTTTCTGTAAGGAATTCACTCAACTTGGTGGCACCAAGTTTTCTGGTTCAGAGAGCATTATTGAAGCTCAGCAATGGTTGTGTAGTTTAGAGAGGATATTTACTGGTCTTGAGATTACTGATGCCCAGAAGCGTCAGTTAGCTGCATGCCAGTTGTAGGAGGCTGCCCTAGATTGGTGGGAGTCTGTTACGGCTAACACCGTCGAGGCTGATCTTTCTTGGCAGCAGTTTAGTTATCTTCTTATGTTTCTTTGAATTCTGTTTCTCTATCTCTTTCATGCCTTTTCTAAGCTTACCTATCATCTTTTTCAGGGATGCTTTCGTTGCTAAGTGGATGCTCGAAGCCGGGAAATCCCAGCTTATAGGGAGTTCATGGATCTCAAGCAAGGAAGCATGTCTTTTTTGGAGTATGAGATGCAGTTCAACGAACTTTCTAAGTTCGGTCCTAGCCCGAAAGACACTCCTCTCAAGAATAATGAGAAGTTCATTTCTAGTGCTCGTCCCGAGTATTATGGTCGTCTCATTTCTTAGGTCCATGGCACTTTTATCCAGCTTATGGATATGGTTATTCGTTATGAGAACCCTACTTCTAAGAGTCATGCTTTTGCTGGTGCTCCTTTATCTCAGTCTTCCTCTGCTAACTCTAAGAAGAGAAAGACTAATTTCCAACAGAAGAAGCAGAATTGGCTTATGAATGCGGGTTTGGGACCTTCATCATATTTTCCTTCTCAGAGGCAGCCTGTTGACCTTTCTACCATCACATGCTTCAAATGTGATCAGAAGGGACACTATGCAAATAGTTGCCCTACTGTAGTTGGTGCAACTGTTCCTCCTCCTGCTCAGTTAGGTAAGCCTTCCGGTATATTTGCTATCAACTTTGTATCTTCTTCAGCTCATTTTCATAATACTCCTAGGGATGACCAAGGTACTCTTCGGTGCACCCTTTTCTTTATTTCTGTGTCATGTTCGGGTTTTATTTGACATAGAGTTTTCCATAGTTTTATTTCTATTGATTTGTGTGATAAGTTTGAGTATCTCCTTTCTATTGAGTTTGCTTCTGTATCTTTATGTGTTTCAAATCCAATTGGGGTCCCGCAAACCTTAATAGGATTTGTAAGCATATGCAACTTCTCTATTCTGATCATTTCTTTAGTGGTGATCTTCATTTGACTCTTGTAGTCAGATTCTATCCCAATGTAATTGGTGAAGTCACTGCTTTACCTCTTAAGCGGGAAATGGATTTCTGTATTGATTTTATTCCTGGAACTCTGAGAATGGGTTCTATGAATGGTTAGTCATACCTTTTGGTTTGACTAATGCTCCTACTTTCTTTGTTGATTTGATGAATCTTGTATTCATGCCGTGCTTAATAAATTCTCTAAATGCCATTTCTGGGAAGATGAAGTCCGATTCCGTGGACATATTGTTTCTTGTAGTGGACTTTCTATTGATCCAGTCATGATCGCTGCGATCAATGAAAATCTTTATTTCTTTCTCTTTTTCCTTAGTCATTCAATTATTCTATCTTTTCTTTTGTTCTTATTTCTCCCTATTCTGTTACAGGATTGGTAAACTTCTAATACTTCTTTTGAGATTTCATAGTTTTCTGAGCCTTGCCAGTTATTACCGAAGATTCATTGAGAATTTTGCTCGGATTGTTGCACCTCTCATTTCTTTGACTCGTAAGAATGCTAAGTTTATCTGGTTATTGTGGATAGACTGACCAAGTCCTCTCATTTTCATTCCGGACAAGTCTACTCGTTCTGCTTCTAGCTTGTCTGAGATCTACATAAGGGAGATTGGTCGTCTCCATGGTGTTCTTCTAAGTATCACTGGCGATCGTGATCCTATCTTTCCCAGTCAGTTTGGAAAGCTTTTCTAGAATATTTGGGTACTCATCTGGATCTGAGCACTGCTTACCATCCATAGACCGAAGTTCAAACGGGAAGAGTGAATCATATTTCTCGAGGATCTTCTTCATGTTGGTGTTCTTGATTTTGGAGGATCTTGGGAAGATTATCACCACTTTGGTAAACTTACCTATAACAACAGTTATCAGGTATAATCTCAATCTTCTTGTCATCTTGTCTTAATCCTATTTCATTCTATCTTTTTCTATGTTTTCCCGTACTTCATTCCTTTTCGAGGACGAAAAGATTCGAGTGGGGGAGAATGTAACAACCCTGTATTTTGTGATTATTTTAACTGTATATTTTAATTATTTTAAATTTAATTTTGCTGATTTAAAATTTTTATTTTATTTATTAAAATTAATAATTTTTGTTATTTTAAATATAAATTTTTATTTTTTACGTGAATTATAATTTCAAACATGAATAAATAGAATATTTTCCAAAAAGTGGATTTTTGGTCAATATGGTCAAACATTGACTTTTAAATTTAAAATTTAAATTTTTTAATTTTTTAATTTTATCTTTTGTTATGAAAATAAATTAAATTTTAAGTATACTGCTTTTTGTTTCATTGAAATCTGATTAATATTGCAAAAGTTATGTTTTTTACAATATTGTGTGTAAATTGATTTATTTAACAATATTGTTTATTTTAATTTATATAAATAATATTTTTGTTTGTCATATATTGTTCTAATTTGTGTATATATGTGTAATATGACATGTTATATATATATATATATATATTATTTTTAAAACATTTTTTAAAGTGTAGTAGTTATTTTTCCAAACTAGTTATATTTTGTTTACAATTTTAATACTAGTTTACATATAATAAATTTTCCTATATTTTTCTATATTCCTCTATAATTTATTTATTCATTTCATTTTCGCTTTATTTTGTATTCACTTTATTTTATTTACATGATTTTTATTTTGATTTATTTGAATAAAGTAAAGTGGAAATTTCAAGAGACTTAAGCCTTAAACTTTTGACCTTCCATCTTCACACCTCTTTATACTTTGGGCCGTCGCTTCCCTAGCTATTAGCCGGGTGTTTCTTTTTGGAATTTCACATAAAAACATTTCTCATTTCATCAAGAAATTTCGGCCATTTTCAGATCTGAAGAAAAAGGTAATGGCTTCTTAAAAAATTTCTAATTTCCTCTTATCATTTTATTTAATTTTCCATTGAAATCTTGCCTTGCCTCTCCTTGTCTTGATCGGCCATAGCTCCTCCACCACCTCCATCGTCCAGAACCACCACATCCACGGCCACATCACCCTCCTCCCCTATGACCAGTGCAAAGCCGTGACCCCCTTATGTTGCTTGCACCACAAAAACTCCACAAACCCCTCCAATATTGCCATAGCCGACCTTATTTGCAACATAGCCTTCATTTTTCCACCTTGGCACCTCCTTAACCACCACCACCTGCTCCTCCACCACCTCTGGCTGCAGCTCCTGACAACACCTGACCACCCCTTTGCATGCAGAGCCCAAACCATGATAGGCCGAGCCATGTGGTTGCACCTAAAACCATTTATTTGCCTTAACCCTTGGCATTCCTATGTCATAACTACCACTCCTTTGTCACTTGCTAGCCGTGCCTATTTGAACCTATACCTAGCCCAATACACAACTTTGGCCAGGCACAAATGACCCCTAAGCCGAGCTTATGATGGTTGAGGCAATGGTCAAATCAATTTGTTCATTTGTTGCTTCTATTTTAAATTGTTTCAATATGTATTCTATGTTGAAATTATATTTATATTGTCTTGATTATGTGTTGCTCACAAGATTAAAACTTGGTTCTCCACTCCAATCAAGTCAAATGTCGTGTTATCGTGCTTTCGGGATTCGTTTGTGTGCTTTTTGTTGCTATCTCCAGCTTGAAACAAGTGAGTAATCACACTTGACATATTTACTTACGAGTATAATGGCACGCGCTTCGCGCGTGATTATTTTTCTTATAAATTGTATATGTTTGATCAGTCAAAAAAATAACTTTTCATTTTCAAATGATATTTTGTAAAGAAATATTTTGAATCTGTAAATAAGGTTTAATTTTAGATCCTATTTTCAGAAGCGTTTTGAATTTTAAAGCATGTTTAGTTATTAGATCCTACTTTTATGGGCATTTGAATTTGTAAATGAAATTTAGTATTAGATCCTATTTTTAAGTAATTAAGATTGGATAATATATAGAGGGGCATTTTTGGTAGTTTACGTTGATACCAAAAACGTGTGACACCAAAGCTATTACAACTATTATTAAAGATATAAATTGCGAAGTGACACCAAGTGAATTTGTATAATTGCTATATCATGTTATACATGCATGTGATATTATTTATATGATGATCACCCTGTTTATAAACCTTCCATATCATCTTTTACTGCTATATGTTATTATATTGTTCATTATATCTGTTTCTCACACTACAAGTTCCCTGTAGAATAGAATCGCTATGGGTTGAAATGATACATACCCGAACGAACTTTAGAATAGGGAAAAATCATTATGGGATGAAATGATAGGCCTGAACGATTTTTATTTATTTTTAATTGACTTGGGATTGCGGGTTTGAAATGATTGAACCCGGATTTTCTTTGTAAATTACGGATTGAAATGACATATTATCCGTATCACTTGACCTAGGCTAGAAAATTATATACAGACCCATGGTTAATATATATTTTCTTAAAATTTTAAATTATTTTAAAAATGTAAAATAAGATAATTTGATTTAAATTTGAATTTAAAATGATTTTATAAAGTTTTATTTATTTTTCTATGGATTAAAATGGTCAAATAAATGAATACTTTAAAGTGTAATTTGAAATATAATTTAAATTTGGAAATGTGAAATTTGGTTTAAAAATGAAATTTAAGTTATCTAAATAAAATGTGAATTTAGTTTAAATTATGAAATGGTAAATTTAATTTAAAGTGCAAAGTAAATGCAAGAGTAGGAAAATTTACACTTGAATTTATCAGGTGAATTATTGAAAATTTGATTTTGTTTATAGGAAATTTACTTTATAAAAATCATAAGTTAAAGGTATTTTAATGAACATTTTTGAGTGTTAAAATATGATTTTTATAATGTTTAAAGGGTTAGAATTAAAGTTTATTTGTTGTTGGAATTACATTGAAGTTCTGGAAATTAAATAACAGCACTTTAGAAATGCTATCCTTTCTGAAGTTAACTTAAAATCTAAAGTAAATGATATTACAACACTTTGTAAGTGCTGTGGTAGATAGAAATTAACTGTGCCTAAATTTCAACTAAGTGATATTACATCACTTGGTAAGCGCTGTGGTAGCAGAAAGGCAACTAAAATCTGAAACTAAATAAAGGGATACAATAGCACTTGATAAGTGCTGTGGTAGGTTGAAATGAACTATTTTCAAATGAACTGAACTGTTAACTTAAAAATTAGACGCTAACACCCTCGGTGAGTATAGAATTAACGTGAAAGCACCAGCCGTTGGTACAGGAACAAAGTATAAGAAGAGAAATTACAGAAAAGCGGTAAAAGACAACAGTTTTATAGTGGTTCGGCTTAAGATCGAGCCTACGTCCACTTTAATTTCCTTTATTGATGATTTGATTACAATTCTTTACAATGAACTTCGATTGCAACACACTTTTCGACTAGTAGCTCAAACTTCGATGTAAAAGGATCTCTTGAGTTCATGTTGAATGATCCAGATTTCCTCTTGGAGTTTGTTGTAGCGTCTTTGGTGTTTGGAGTGCTTGAAGTACTGTTTAGGTCGGGAGAATGACAAAGTATCGGCGCTTCGGAGAATGATCCAAAAGTCCCTTCAATGTTGGAGCTTAGGCCGTATTTATAGGGAATTCTGGACAGGCCCTTAAGTCGTGAGCGACTTAAAATTAGTCGTAAGTCGTAGGCTACGACCTAAGATAGGTCGTAGATCGTCAGCAAGTTAAGGAGATATGAGTTACGACCTAACTGATTCGCACTTGGCCATCTGAACTAACTGGTAGGTTCTAACGACTTAGGGGAAAGCGGCATAGTTTAATCACTAAGTGCTAAGTCGTGAACGACTTAAAGTAAGTCATGAAAGCATTAGGTCGCTACCGCTTTAACTCTTTAGGTCGTGAAGTACTTAAGTCGTTAAGTCATCCACCTCTTAAGTCGTTAGGTCGTGTCATCTCTTAAGTCGTTAGGTCGTCCAATCCTTAAGTCGTTAAGCAGTTAGGTCGTAAGTCCTTTTATCCTTCTAGGTCGCTAACTCCTTTAACCCTTTAGGTCGTTACCCCGCTTCATCAGTTAGGTCGCTAGGTCGCTTCATTGGTTAGGTCGTTAGGTCGTCCCACTTCTTAAGTCGTTAAGTTGTTACACTTCTTAAGTCGTTAAGTCGTGGCTTCCTATAGGTCGCTTGAGTTGTTTCATTCCTTAGGTCGTTAACTCGGTAGATCGTAGGTCGTTGAACCACTGAGTTGCCTAGTTTTCAGATAGTTAGGTCGCTGTGCCACCTTAGGTCGCTGGAACCACTAGGTTGTAGGTCGCTCCATCCTTTAAGTCGTATACCGTTTTGGACGGGGCGCTGCCCCGCACCCCGCCGGGGGCGCTGCCCCCTGGACCCCTGCGACCTGACCAGGCAGGTCGAACACCATAGCGGTGGCGTTGCCCCCTCACCCCTACCTTGAGGGGTTGGCACCCCCCTGGACCCCCCCCCCCTCCGTAGGGGATCTTATCTGAAAAACCACTCAACAGAACTTGCTTTGTTGAGATGTTGAGTTGACCATTCTTCGAGACGAACTATCATTGGCTTCTCGGTCGATTTTTTTGATATCACGGCCTTGATGAAAAAGTGGAGTTAACACTTGCCCCTCGAAGTATATGCCTAGGGACTAGGTCGTGTGCTTCGATTCTTTTTAACTCGTGCTTTACTGAGTTGCTAGGTCGAGAGCGATTGACGACCTAACCTCTTGCGGCTTAATTTTTAGGTCGCTGCTAAGCTCGTACCTAGGCAAACTTGCTTTGTTTTGACCTGAAGACTCTTGAACTTGACCAGTGCGACTTAATGGAACTTTGACCAGAACTTGTTGCATCTCTTTACAGATTAGTTTAACAACCTGTTAAATGCAACATTTGCGGGAAAATGGGGCGAATATACTCAACACCGATTGCCCATATCGAGTGATGGATTGATATTTTACTATAAGTAAATTAGCATGGATTTGATGAAGTGTTGCGAATCAACTATCTTGAATGAAGTATCAACACAAAATTTACACAGTTATAAATGCTATCTGCATTGATACTGCACTAATTTTCAAATAACAAGCCTCGAATTTTTCTGAATTGACATATTTGCCAACCAGTATTATTTCGAGTATTACTTTATTTACTTGTTATTTAAGTAGCTTTGCACAACACTTCACACGCTTTTAGGAAACGTGCACCTTTACTTTCGAATATTTAGTTCTTTATGTAGAATGTCTTCTTGATAAGAAGAAATAGTGGAGCAAGCTTGATTTTTTCATTTCTGAGATTTTCAGAATCTGAGTTGTTGAGTGCTAATTTCTTTCTTTACTTTGCAGCATCCCCTCTTTTTCTGAATATTCCAGTCATAAGTCAATTTTTAAAAGACTAAGTGCTGTGGCGGTTAAGGAGAGGAGCGTTAAATTTCTGCTGAAAGAGAATTTCTGCACTTAATTCGAACTTTTGCCCTCTTTTAATCGACTCAGCTTTATGATGCCCCAGATTTTCAAGCAAAGACTTCAGGTGCCCCAGCCCCCGCAAAGGAACTTGCATCTAGGGGACCTGCACATGTATGAAATTTTTTATAGTATAGAATGAGATGATTCTTCCTACTTGTACAGACTTTTGTCTGCATTTGAGAATGTATTTATCCCTCATTTTCATACAAGTGTCTTTATTTTTCTCTGCATGATACTGTAGTGAGCTTGTGGTGTGTTGCTTGGGTACTGCTTTTTACTAATGTAGCAATATTATATTGCCCCCATACCACAACTCATTGTAATATTCTCCATTTTGCGGAGACTTTGGGGAACAATTCTTCTGTTTTAAGAAGACTTGTACTCTCATTTTAGAGAATAATTCTTCCATTTCGAGAAGGCTTGCACTCTTGCTTTAGAGAATAATTCTTCCATTTTTGAGGAAATGTTATTCTTCTTTAGTAGAGTGTGCCTTGTATTTGGGAAGTTTTTCTCTTTTTTCTTTTACACTTCATCCTTCAGAGATGGTCATTTTTGTTTTTTGAGAAGTGTATTCTCCTACGCGTGAAGCGGGCTTCCGAAGAAGGCTTTGGCGCTTTAACTTGGTGAAGTGGGCCTCATTAGAGGGCTTTTTTTTACAAACTTGGGGAATGTGCCTCATTGGAGGACTTTAATTTGCACTTCAAACTTGGGCAGTGTGCCTCATTGGAGGGCTTTAATTTGCACTTCAAACTTGGGAAGTGTGCCTCATTGGAGGAGTTTGATTTGCACTTCAAACTTGGGAAGTGTGCCTCATTGGAGGACTTTAATTTGCACTTCAAACTTAGGAAGTGTGCCTCATTGGAGGAATTTAATTTGCACTTCAAACTTGAGAAGTGTGCCTCATTGGAGGACTTTAATTTGCACTTCAAAATTGGGAAGTGTGCCTCATTGGAGGACTTTTTCCTCCGAAGAGGGCTTGTGCCTCCGAAGAGGGCTTGTGTGTTTTTTGTCTGCTTGCCCATGCCTCTTCACCATTTGCTCCTCAGCGATTCCTCGTTTTCATTTCCAAACCCATGTGTTAACGCTAAAATTTGAACGCTAACACCCCGATGTGTAAAGTGTAGTTGTGAAAGCACCACCCGATGATTCGGGAACAGAGTATAAGCAGAAAACCACAGAAAAAGCAGTAAACAACAGCGATTTTATAGTGGTTCGGCTTAATAGTTCGCCTACATCCACTTTGAATATCTTTATTGATGATTTCGTTACAAGTCGATACAATTCTTCCCAAGTACAATACACTTTGAATTACTAAACACTTTGAACGAGTAGCTTAAACTTCAATGTGAGTGAAAGTCTTCAAATCCATGTCGGATGTATGAGATTCCTTCTTGAAGTTGTTGGTAGCGTTCTACGTGTCTTGAAAGCTTTGAGTGTCGAGTCGGTTTGGAATGCAGCAGAGTATCGGTGCTTGAAAAGAATGAGCCAAAAAAAAGGTCCCTCTCTAGTTGGAACTAGGGTCGTATTTATAGACATTTCTCGGAGTTAGGTCGTAACTCATACACGACTTATGGTAAGTCGTAACTCGTAGATGACTCATGGTAGGTCGCGGCCGACCTACTGGGTTTAGCTCATGGCTTGGTCCAAAGTTATGCACCCATTTGGATGAATGATACAAGTTCTAAGTCGTTCACGAGTTAACCAAATGCAACTTCCTTTATGCTAGCGTGAGTCGTACACAACTCATCATCGGTCGTAAGTCATCAACGAGTCATCTTATTACAGCATGGTATTGAACTTGTCTCCAAGTCTTAGGTCGTGAACGACTTATCTGCAGTTATAAGTCAGCAGCGACTTAAGTGTTGTTGACTCTTCCTTTTAGTGCTTTGAGTCGTCACTCCTTTAGGTCGCTAGGTCGTAACGTCTTTAAGTCGTGGACTTTCTTAAGTCGTGACATTCCCTAAGTCGTTTAGGTCTTAACCTGTTAGGTCGTTAGCTCCTTAACTCGTAAGCTTTTAACTCGCAGGCTCTTTAACTCGTAGACTCCTTAACTCGTGTGCTCTTTAACTCGTAGACTCCTTAACTCGTGTGCTCTTTAACTCGTGGGTGAAATGGGGTTAACATTTGCCCCTCGAAGCACACGCTTAAGTCGTAAGTCGTGTGCTTCGACTCATCATAACCCGGGCGCGCCGATTCGAGTTCCAGCGCCTCCAGATATAAAATGCTTGAGTCATTCCTTCTATCTCACTCTTCTCATTACTTATCCCCTGAGCCATTCCTGCCATTATCACGTCATCAAGCATTCAAAGACGATTTCGACCCAATTTTACTTCCAACCATCTCTAGCTTCACACCACGTAAGCAACTTTCTCTTTTTCCCAATCGCCGATCACCATCATCGATCTCCGCCCACGATTTACATCCTTGAGCCATGCAAATACTGCTGCATGGATCATCGGTGGACTTAAGGCTATTTGATTTGATTCAGGATAACTCGCGATTTATAACGATTGCGTAGTGTGATAAGACTAAGGTTGAGGACTGTGAAGTTACTGGATTAATGGGTCAGGAGGAAAAAGCTTGTGGGTTAGGAGAAAAGACTAACGGGTTAGGAGAAGAAGTTAACGGGTTAGGAGTGAATCGTTGTATTGAGTATGATTCAGCAGTCTTATGCGACCAAGTATTCTCTGCGACATAGCAACCTTTACGACTCAAGCCTTGAGTCGTAGCCGAGTTAAAGCTTGAAATCTTGAGTCGTGGCCGTGTTAAGACTTAGGAAATTTCCCACTGCTTTTCCACTGGAGTCCTTCCTTTGTTTCACAACCTTTGACCCAAAGCACTGCCGACTTAGAACATCATTGACTTAAAATTGAAGCGACCTAAACTGACTCGCCCCTTAACCCTTAAGTCGTGGGCAAGTTAGCCAGAAAACCAATGGCCTGACTTAACCCATGAGAAATTAAAAGGAAAATCTTTGAGTCGTTGGCGAGTCATGACTTGTATGAATTTTGTTCGTACTTTGAACCGTTGCATGGACTTTGAACTGTTGAACTTTATTGCATTCATTCACAGGTCACTCTAACTTGCAAGCCAACAATCTGTCTAATACAACATTTATAGAAAATTGGGACGAATATACTGCCATCGACTGCCCACATCAAATGACAGATTAGTTAATAACAGATAATTAACTTAAATAAATTGTGCGAACGAAGTGCTTTCAACTCATCAATTTCAAGTAAAATATTAAAGCAACACTGAAATAGTCAATTGAAACTGACCAGCCTGCACTAATATTATGCTTGAACTTTAGACTAACAAGTTCTGAAATTTTGTAGTCGATCAATCGTCGACTAGTTTAATTCCAGTTATATTTATTAGTTATTTTTATTAGTTTTGCACGACACTCCACACTTTTAGGAAACGTGTACCTTCACATTTGAATATCCAGTTGCTTGTGTAGAATGACTTCTCAGGAAGAACATACAACAGTTCAGACTGGAGAGGCAACTGTTATTCCGGCTCCACTAGTCAATCCTCCCGAAAGAGCCCCTACCACGCTATCATACAAAGTTTTTTGCCAGTTGTGTGCTCAGTTTGGCATTGCTGAATCAGATGCCATTCTTCCCGAGGAAGTAACACTGCTGACATAGCACCTCCTGGCTTTGTAACGGTCAATCGACAAATGTGCCTGAGTGGGGGCGTTCCTCCTTTCAATGACTTTTTCCAACAACTTCTTCGTCAATTGGCCATCGCCCCATCCCAATTACACCCCAATGGCTATGCCATTTTAATGGGGTTGTGTGTACTGTTTAGGAGGACGCTTGATCGATTCCCAAGCTTTGACGAGATTTTGCTTCCTATGCTCTTTCACCAGGACTAAAGATCACCCCTCTATTACTGTCATGAGAAGTGCTCGAAATCGTAAATTGATCGTCGGTCTTCCTGACAGCGCTCATGGGTTTTTGACTCAATTTTTCTATGTTCGCTGTCCCCCGGGGTTTTACGCTGTATGGAGGGAAGGAAGTAAGATTAACCATTCTTACTTCGTTTGTTATCCGACTTTTGCGAGACTAAATTGCTAAGTGTTAACTCCGCTTTTTTTTTTTAGCGCTCCCTCCTCCTTCTAGGGATCCCAGTCACAAGCCAACTTTCGAGAGGCTCAAGGCCGTGCCAGTTGAGGAGAGAGACATTCAATTTCTGTTGAAAGACGAATTTTTGCATCAGTACGGACTTTTGCATACTTCTCGTTCTACACATCCTCATGAAATCGCAGACTCCCCGGCTAGAGCGTCGGATTCCCCGGCTTCTACTGACACATATATACCAAAAGGTCCCGCTCCCGAGGCTTCACTAGTGAAGTGCTCCACTTCTGTTGATGTTGCGGGACCATCTGACAAACTTGCCCCGGTTATTGAGGAAGAACCTCAGGGATCTCCCCAATGTTCACAGAAATCTGGCGAAGAAGCTGAGAAAACCAGCCCTGCCAAGCAGAGCAGGGACGACACTTTCGAAGGACTGAGTGATCTCTTTGCCACCTCACAAGAGATCTTTAAAGATGATCCTATCACTTCCGGGGTTTCTTCTTCAGTAGTTGAAGCGACTTCCATTCTGCAACAGACTCCGTCAACTCAAGAGTTGACGCTAGCTACTACACCCACAATTACTCCACAATTAAAGAGTGGTTCGTAGTTTGATGCGTGCATAGTTTGCACATTACACGCACTTAGAATTTTTTGGCACTTTCATGCTTTTGACTCTCTGTACTTTGAAGACTTCTAAAGCTTATCTCTTTTTATTTCAGGTTCTCCGATGGGACGCAGCGGATCCTACTATGATGACTTCCAGTGCTACGGGAGGCGTAGCCAATATGATTATAGGCGCTACCTCCCCTCTTACAGAGAATCCGATGAAGAAAGAGCCGCCCGAAAGGCTCAAGAGAAGAGGGCTCAAGAGGAGCGTTACGAAAGAAGAGAGAGGGAGGAGCGCCATGATTCTTCGCAGAGAGGCGACGATTCCCACAAGAGAAAATCCCATGATGACCGAGGAAAAGGTCATATGGTTGAGGATTCAAGCAAGCGAGCCCGACATGGTGAGAAGCATACCTCTACCACTCCTGAAAAGGTTACTATCCCTGTCTCGCTTGACATTCCTTCCGGCTCTCTCGCTCTCGGGAAGACAGACATCCAAACAATAATTAGCAGGCCTAAATTCCAAGTTGGACCGGGCCTGGCCACTTTGCAAAGCCGGTTTCCACAGTGGTGCCTGAAGGGAGTGAGGTTCGACCTTGACTTGGTCCCCATTGACAAGTCTGCCATGTTCCGAAATCTCGATGCCGTCAAGCTTGATATTGAAAGGATGTCGAACTGGCAAAAACTTGTTAACGAGCTCCAAAGGGTTAATCGTGCAAATATAGAGGCCATGCTCACTATGAAAAATGATAGAGCCGAATGGCAAAATGTTCTTGAGCAACACGATACTGAAATGAGGAGCAACGCTACTTACAATGAAGAGCTTGAAGCAAAAGTTGAGGAACTTAAACAAGAGCTTGCTACTTCCTCTACTTCCTATACTAAAAAAGAAGAAGTGCTCCTAAAACAAGTGAGAGATGCTCATGCCAGCCAAAGAGATGCCGAAGACAGGCTTGAAGTGCAAAAAAGAATTATTGAGGGCTATGTTGCTGATATTGAAGAGCTTCGAAAGAAAAACAGCTCTCAAGAGGCGGAGATTCAAATGCTTAAGCTTCAACTTTCCAAAGCCGAAAGGGAGCGTGATGAGGCCATTGCCGGAAAAATTACAGCTGAAGAATCTCACGAGGCAACGAGGACCAACATCAGCTCAACATTATTTGACTTCTACCTGCATAGCATCTTGGGGCGCGGTAGCCTTGCCTTTCTAGGCCCCAAGTATGAAATTACTCTGGCTGAAGTTTGGGAGGCTGCACTCGATATGCTTGGCGGTAAAGGCGCTGGCTATGCTGAGTCAGCTCTTGAGGAGCATTATCTTGATGATGATGCTCGCGCCGCTCTCGCCGGGGGAGAGAACAGCTTGCAAAATTAAGGGCCGAAACAGCGGCAGGAGAATATTCAGGAAAAACTATCTCAACTGTTCCAATTCAGCCTTCTCCTTCGGCCGAGATTGACATTATCGGTTCCAGTTCTCATTCTCTATCTCCTACCAAAGTTACCGCTGAGATCACAAGCATACAAGGTGGGGATGAAGGCGACGAGAGTGCCGAGGCACAGGCTTACGAAGTTGATGTCAGGAAACCGGCTTCTGCAGGTAACCCTACTGTTAATCTTGCCCAAGTAGACTGCTCATCTGCTTCTTACGAGCTTGATGAGCTTCTTGACTACTTCTTGAACCTCAGCGAACCTTTATCTCCGCTTTTTACTGACTTGAACTTTTTTCCTTCTGTAGAGAAAATGTCGAGCATCGTTAAACCTTCCCCTCCTCCTATTATTCCTCCTCCATCTATTCAGGTGACTCCTCCTTCTGCCTCGCAACCGGGATCACAAAAGGAGCAAATAGAAGCTCTCCAAGACTTGGATGATCCCATTGCTTCACAAGAACAAAAGGGAGAAGAAACTGAAGGGAGTGAGAAGACTCCAGAAGCAACTGGTTCCGATGATGAACCATTAGCTAAACTTTTTTCTCCAGGGAGTGGGTCTTCCTCCAAGAAGAGAGGAAAGCAGGGAGTTTTCAAGAAGAAGAAGAAGGGATCCTCAACTGGCGAAGAAAAAACGGAAGAAAGTCCGACTGAGCCCCTTTCTCCTTCATCCCCTACTCTTACAAGCCGGCCTAAGAAGTTGGTTATCCGGTCAGGTGCGGGCTCAAAAGGTGGACGGAAGAAGAAATGATGGCTCTGGTTCTGTGGCTTTCATATCGCTTTTTGCCTTTTTTGCATGTACTGACCGGAAATTGTGCGGGTATCGGCCCCCGTTTTCTTTATTTCGAAACTTGTATCTGTAAGAAATTGTAACAGAATTAAATAAAATGATCCTTTATTTGTACAAACTTCTTGTTTGAATTTGAGAATGCATTTATTATTCACTTTTGTACAAGTTTCTTTGCACGATATTGCAGTGAGCTTGTGGTATACTGTTCGAGCGCAATTTTACCGATGTAGTTATACCATGTTGCCCCTATACCATAAGCTCATTGCAATATTTTATTTTATGAGGGACTTGTACTTTTATTTTTTAGAGAATAATTATTCCATACTTGGAGGAAAATTATTTCATTAAAAAACAGAGTACAAATACGTTTTTACGCTTCATCCTTCGAAGATATCACTTTTTCTTTTGTGTATATACACATTTTACTGAATGAATTCTTCTATGTGGTAAAGCGGGTATCTGAAGGGTACTTTAACTTCTTTTTAAGGAAGAGAATTTTCTAGAATAGGTGGATCTTTCTTCCTTTGAGAGTTAAAGTGTGCCTTTGAAAAATTACACCTCTGAGGGGAGGGCTTTCTCACGTTTCAACACTTGGAAGTTTTATTTCAATCTTGGTGAAACGTGTGCCTCTGAAGAGGTTTTTCTGCTTGCTTATGCCTCCGGGAGGAGGTCTTTTCATTTCTGCCTCTGGGAAGAGGTCTTTTTGTTTTTGTTGTGCCTCTAGGAAGAGGTCTTTTTGGTTTCTGCCCCATGAGAGAGGCTTTTATTTTTCCCTGTTTGCTGGGAAGCGGGCCTCCGAAGAGGGCTTTTCACATTTCATTTTACGGGAGTGTATCGACCGATGATGAAATGTGTGCCTCTGAGCTGGGTTACTGCCTGGAAGTTTGGAGTTTCTTTCTCTCGGTTGGACGGATTTACGGGTGTGTATCGACCGATCATTCCGCAACTTTGTATCGAGAAAGATCTCTCTTTTTCTGATTGGCCAGCCCGAGGTCTTTTAGCATTTCAACTGTGGTGAAATGGGCCTCCGAAGAGGGCTTTTTTTTCACGTTTCAACACCTGGAAGTTTTATTTCAATCTTGGTGAAACGTGTGCCTCTGAGTAGGACTTTTGCCTGGAAGTTTGGAGTTTCTTCCTCTCGGTTGGACGGATTCACGGGAGTGTATCGACCGATCATTCCGCAACTTTGTAACGAGAAAGATCTCTCTTTTTCTGGCTAGGCCCACTCGAGGTCTTTCTCCTCCAAAGAGTTGTGCCTCCGTAGAGGGCTTGTGCCTCCGAAGAGGGCTTTTGTTGATTGATGCTCGATCGCCCATGTTTCTTTCGCCATCCACTCATGTTGGCGATCCTACTTGTCTTTTGCAAGTGTCAACACTTTTTAGTTGCCAATAATTTCCCTTATCCAAAGAAATATACTTCACAGTTAGGTGAGTTGGTGGTGGTGGACACATTTTGCTTAACTGGCTGTTTGTTCAAACATTCATAGTTAGTTAGAGATGGTCCAATTCCACCCACATTGCTCACTCTTGTTTGAAGCACTTCTTTTGTAGGATTTGAGTGTGGAAATTTTTGATGGTTTAGCGTGTGTTTGCTCGGTCTTGAGATGGGTAACTTTACTTTCATGACCTGCATTATTAAATCGACATTTTAATGACGCAATTAACGTATTTTATATGTCGAAATAAAACAAAGCAGTTTATAATAGTAGAGAACACAAGATTTATAGTGGTTCGGCCAAAAACTGGGCCTACATACACTTTATAGCTTTTCATTATTCACTTGCTTTACAATTGCTTTCAATACAAGAATCATATTTTTGCAATTCTTTTTTACAATATTTCAGCAAAGCTTTCAAGTAAAATAAGGACGCAAATGATTGCTGTTCCAAGCTCTTGGAATTGGTTCTCCTTCGACAGTTGTGAGTTTGAATGTGTCGTCAAGAAGCTTCGTGCCTATAATATATGGCCCTTCCTAGTTTGGCCCAAACACACCTGTGGCTGTCATGATTCTTTTCAGAATTAGGTCCCCAACTTCAAAGTTGCGCTGACGAACTTTGGAATTGAAGTGCCTGGCTATTCTTTGTTGATGAGCCGCAATTCTAAGTCTAGCCTCTTCTCTTCTTTCATCAAGGAGGTCAAGTGCTTCCAATTACAGTTTTTCATTCTCATCTTTATCAAAATGGATTCTTCTATGTGAGGGGACTTCAGTTTCCACTGGAATCATTGCTTCTGATCCATATGCCAACGAAAATGGAGTATGCCCAGTCGCAGTTTTGTGGGTAGTTCTGTATGCTCATAGTGCAAGCGGTAACTTGTCAACCCAGCCACTTTTTGCTTTTTCCAGCTGCTTTTTGATGGTTGATTTGATGATTTTTTTTACTGCTTCCACTTGCCCATTTGCCTGCGGATGGGCCACTGCTGAGAAACTCTTCTGGATTTTGAATCGTTTGCAGAAGTCCTGGAAGTCCTCACTTTCAAATTGAGTACCATTGTCTGTGATTATTTTCTGCGGCACACCATACCTGCAAATGATATTTTTAGTCACAAAATTTATCATTTTCTTAGAGGTAATAGTAGCCAAAGGTTCAGCTTCAGCCCATTTAGTAAAATAATCAACTGCAACAATAACATATTTAATCCCTGGTTTGGCAGTTGGTAATGGCCCAATGAGATCCATTCCCCAAATGGCAAATGGCCACGGACTGACCATCTGTGTTAGCTCAGTGGAAGGTGCTCTAGGAATTTTGGCGAATCTCTGGCACTTGTCACATTTCCGAGAATATACAGCAGCGTCTTGATTAATTTCCGGCCAAAAATACCCATAACGGAGAATTTTCTTTGCTAGTGTCTGACCACCCGTGTGATCTCCACATTCCCCTCCATGTACTTCATCTAGAATTGTCTTTGCTTCATTTTTAGTTACACATCGGAATAATGGCATTGAAAAACCCCGCCTGTATAATTGGTCGTCTTGGACTATATATCTGGAGGCTTTCCTTAGAAGCTTCTGTCTTTCTCTCGAATTTTCTGGCAAAGAACCTCTGAGTAGATAGTCCAGTATTGGAGTCATCCATGATTCTTGTTCCTAAGATACATTCATGATCCAGTTAATATCCATCTCATCTGTACTTGGTGCTGACAGGACTTCTACGGGGACTAATCCCAATAGTTGAGCTTCACCAGTACTTGAATACTTCGCGAGGGAATCTGCCTTCATATTCTCTTCCCGGGGAATGTGGTTTATTGAATAATGATCAAAATCTTCAAGAAGCTCCCAGGCCTTTGACAAATAAGCGGGTAAATTTTCTCCTTTAGCTTGGAATTCCTTCTTGACTTGGCATACGATAAGCTGTGAGTCACTGAAGATCTGTAATGTTCTGATATTTAGCTCTTTAGCGATTCTCAAACCTGCAATGAGAGCTTCATATTCTGCTTCATTATTAGTCTAAGGAAATTCCAGTCTCAGTGCATAACACAATGATCGTCCTTCAGGGGTCTCAAGGACAACCCCTGCCCCAGAACAGTAGTCATTCCTTGCGCCATCAACGTATAATTTCCATTTCGCCGGGACGTCATTAGTTTCCTCTTCCTCACTATCACCTTTATCTGTGCATTCAGCAATGAAGTCTGCTAAAGCTTGTCCGTTGATAGCTCTTCGGGGATGGTAAGTGATGTCATATTGACTGAGTTCAATATTCCACTTTAAAAGACGGCCTGAAGTTTCAGGGCGAAACAGGACTTGCTTCAGAGGTTGGTCAGTGAGGACTTTGATGGGATGAGCTTGAAAATACGGCCTCAATTTCCGTGATGCAATCAATAGGCAATAGGCAAGTTTCTCCAGCTTCGAGTAATTCATCTCCACCCCAGTGAATCTTTTACTAATGTAATAGACTGGTCGCTGGATCCTTGTGTCTTCTCGAACCAATGCTGCACTCAGAGCGTGAGATGATATTGCCAGATAGATGTAGAGATCTTCACCATTGTCGGGCTTTGAGAGTATTGGAGGCTCTTCCATATGACGAACCAGTTCATCAAATGCGTTCTGACACTCGGGAGTCCAATCAAAGTTTTTTCTTCCTTTCTTTAGAGCGTCAAAGAATGGAATGCATTTATCAGTAGCTTTAGAAATGAATCGGATCAAAGCAGCAATTTTTCCGTTAAGACTCTGCAGTTCCTTCTTTGTTCAAGGAGCTTTGACCTCCTTCAAGGCAGTGATTTGAGCAGGATTAGCCTCAATGCCCCTAACGCTCACAATAAATCCCAAAAACCTTCCGGACTCCACTCCGAATGAACATTTCAACGGGTTAAGTTTCATTCCGTATCTCCGGAGGACCGCGGACATTTCCGCCAAGTGATCCATGTGGTCCATTGCTTTCTTTGACTTTACCAACATATCATCGACATAGACTTCCATTGTCTTTCCGATCTGTGGTTTAAACATGGTGTTAACAAGCCTTTGGTAGGTTGCCCCCGCATTCTTGAGCCCGAAGGGCATGACTTTGTAGCAGTAAAGACCAACATCCGTTATGAAGCTCGTGTCCTCCTGATCTGGCTCATGCATCATGATCTGATTGTACCCGGAATAAGCATCCATAAAAGACAACAATTCATGTCCCGCCGTTCCGTCCACCAACTGATCAATTCTAGGCAGTGGGAAACAGTCTTTGGGGCAAGCCTTATTCAGATCTGAGAAGTCAATGCATACTCTCCACTTCCCATTAGCCTTTTTAACCAGGACAGGATTTGAGACCCAATCTGGGTAAACAGATTCTCTAATGAAGCCATTCTCCATGAGCCGATCGACTTCTTCTTTCAACGCTGCTGACCTCTCTGGACCTTGAGTTCTTCTTTTCTGTTTTACTGGCGTGAACTTTGGATCGATGTTCAGAGCGTGTACCGCAATCTATGGTGATATTCTGCACATGTCGGCATGTGTCCATGCGAATACATCTAAATTTGCCTTCAAGAATGAGATCAGAATATTCTGAGCTGTAGTGTTGAGTTGTGAACCCACATTCAGCACCTTGTTTGGGTCCTTTAAGTCAACAAGTACCGGCACTGTCACCTCTACCGGCACTACTCTATTCTCCCCTGCACTAGCTTTTCTTGGATCCATCTCTCTCCGGGCACCGCTATGTTCGCCAGTGTAGGGACCAACCTGTAGTTGCTACAAGGTTCGTTCTTTGATGCGGACTGAAGGCGCCGCATCTTTTCCCATTTCTCTCCTCTTTGTTTCATGTAGCTCTGCAAGATAGCACTCTCATCCCACGTTCTGATCTCCTTTAATTATCCCAATTCCGTTATCAGTGGGAAATTTTATAGTTAGACACCACGGGGCGAGAACAGCTTTGAATGCAGCCAGAGTCGGTCGGCCCAAGAAAGCATTATAAGCAGAAAATTCTTCAACAATTATAAAGGTCTGCCTTCGAGCTACCTTTCTCAGCCCCTCTCCGAGCTCTACAATCAAGTCTATAGTCCCAATCGGCTGCTTTGGCTCCCCAGTGAAGCCAGCAATTTTCAATGACGAAGCCTGAACGTCACTCATTGGTATCTTCATCTGGTCAAAAGTTTTCTTGAAGAGAATATTACACGAAGCCCCGTAATCGACCAGAATTCTTCTCACGGTGGCCGGGCCAACACCGGCAGAAATGACCAGAGGATCTATCGTAGGGGCTTCAATACCCATAGAGTGGTGCTAAATATGATGTCATCAGGGAAAGTTTTCTGTTGTTTCAATGGTGCAGCATCCTCTAACACAAAAACACTCTCTTCTGCGGGTGCATGCTTCAGTGCTCGAGCATACCTTTCCATCTCACCCCAGCTCCTGCCTGCTGGGTGAGGACCTTCCGTTATCACATTAATGACAGGCCTGTCTGACTCATGTTCTACGGCCTTCTCACTCGAGCTTGGATGGTGAGCGGGGACTTGTTGCCTTTGGACCGATGAGGTTATTGTGTCCCTACCCCTTCTAACATACTGTTGGAGCTTGTTCTCTTTCAACAGTCGCTCAATTACTTCTTTCAAGTGTCGGCATTCGTTAGTGTCATGGCCAGGCTGATTGTGAAATTGACAGAATCTTCCACTTTTCTCCATTTTACCTCCAACCCTCATCTTAGGTGGCGTAGGATAACTGATATTATCTTTGGTTGCGAAGAAGATATTTTCAGGGGTATCAGTCAAAGGTGTGAAGTTGAAAGCTCGACCCTTCTTTGCATCCCCTTGTATCTTTCTGCCGTCGTTCCCCCTTTTCTGAGCATTGGATTCCTTTGTGTCTGGAGCACTATCATTCTTAATTTCCGCTGATGCCACCTTAGCTGGTGCTTGAAGGCTTTCCAGCCGCATGAACTCATCGGCTGTTTTATAGAATTTATCGAGTGAATTTGGTTCTTTCATTTTCAACCATTCTCCAAACTTGCTCGATTTATCAATTGCCCTCATCAAGTATGTTAAAACCATGTGTGGCTCAGCGTTATCAACCTCAGCCAAAGCTATGTTGAATCGATTCAGGAACGACTTGATGGATTCCCCTGGGTTTTGCTCCAGATTTGACAATGACATTATGTCCTTTGCTTTAGAGGCGTACAACCGAAACTGCTCCTTGAACTTCTTAGTTAAGTCCGAGAACTGATCAATGGATCTAACTGCCAGCTTGGTAAACCATAATAAAGCTACTCCTTCCATATACACTGGGAAGTATCGGCATTTAATCTCATCGGATGCCCTGGCGCCAGTCATATGCCAGTCATATTTATACAGAAATTCGTTAGGATCACTTGTTCCTTTGTAAGCTGAAATAGTGAGTGGAACAAATTTTCTTGGGAATTCAGCTTTCAGAATCCTCTCAGTGAATGGAGTTTTGCTCGGAGCAAAGCCCCACTCTTTCTCATCCTCGTCCTTTCGCATACTTTCTTTCATGATTTGACGGACCATTCCTGAAAAATACTCTTCATCATCCACAGGCCCTGCGGGGAAAACGTTAGCCATTCTTTCAGAGTTCTGCCTTGACAGTCGTTCACGAAGGGTTGTTTGAGGTCCCGATCCTCCGTCCTGAGGAAGTGGCCTTTCGACAGGGCTTACCGCCCTTTGAGAAGTATTCCCTCTAACCCCCTGAGCTCTATCAGCAGAGTTTCCTTCTTTATTTGTTGGCTGACGGTTAGCCTCGAGCAAATCATTTAGCTTATTCAATATCAAGGTATTCTGAGCATTTTGAGCCTCTAATTGTGCATTTTGAGCATTTAACTGTTGATTCAATCCCAAAACCACAGCGTCTAATTTCGCTCGCGTAACTCCCACAGTTGGAGTTGTCTGACTCAGAGGAGGAGAAGTGGCGGTGTTCTCTTGAACATCATCAGATCTGGCAGATCTACGTTTCCTTCCGGGAGCCATAATTTCTGTTAAACTTCTGGTCTTAACGGAGACTCTTTCCTCACAGTTTGGTGAAGCAATGATGTCAATATCCTGAGTTCGATCCTTCTCAGTGAAAGCACCAAAAATGTTAACGCTAAAATTTGAACGCTAACACCCCGATGTGTAAAGTGTAGTTGTGAAAGCACCACCCGATGATTCGGGAACAGAGTATAAGCAGAAAACCACAGAAAAAGCAGTAAACAACAGCGATTTTATAGTGGTTCGGCTTAATAGTTCGCCTACATCCACTTTGAATATCTTTATTGATGATTTCGTTACAAGTCGATACAATTCTTCCCAAGTACAATACACTTTGAATTACTAAACACTTTGAACGAGTAGGTTAAACTTCAATGTGAGTGAAAGTCTTCAAATCCATGTCGGATGTATGAGATTCCTTCTTGAAGTTGTTGGTAGCGTTCTACGTGTCTTGAAAGCTTTGAGTGTCGAGTCGGTTTGGAATGCAGCAGAGTATCGGTGCTTGAAAAGAATGAGCCAAAAAAAAGTCCCTCTCTAGTTGGAACTAGGGTCGTATTTATAGACTTTTCTCGGAGTTAGGTCGTAACTCATACACGACTTATGGTAAGTCGTAACTCGTAGATGACTCATGGTAGGTCGCGGCCGACCTACTGGGTTTAGCTCATGGCTTGGTCCAAAGTTATGCACCCATTTGGATGAATGATACAAGTTCTAAGTCGTTCACGAGTTAACCAAATGCAACTTCCTTTATGCTAGCGTGAGTCGTACACGACTCATCATCGGTCGTAAGTCGTCAACGAGTCATCTTATTACAGCATGGTATTGAACTTGTCTCCAAGTCATAGGTCGTGAACGACTTATCTGCAGTTATAAGTCAGCAGCGACTTAAGTGTTGTTGACTCTTCCTTTTAGTGCTTTGAGTCGTCACTCCTTTAGGTCGCTAGGTCATAACGTCTTTAAGTCGTGGACTTTCTTAAGTCGTGACATTCCCTAAGTCGTTTAGGTCTTAACCTGTTAGGTCGTTAGCTCCTTAACTCGTAAGCTTTTAACTCGCAGGCTCTTTAACTTGTAGACTCCTGAACTCGTGTGCTCTTTAACTCGTAGACTCCTTAACTCGTGTGTTCTTTAACTCGTGGGTGAAACGGGGTTAACACCATGTTCTTTTCTTTGCCAATTATTTGTTTCTTTTCCAGAGAAGTGCTCTTCATTGTTAAGTGAATCCATAGGGCAGGCCCAAACTACCCAACTGGATGTCTGTTTGCACAAACGATCTCCGTCGGTTAGCAAGGGCCTGGAACCTTCGCGTTGGAAAGGTGCCCTTTTGGTAGAATCAACTATTTGTGAGGAACACTTCTTATGCAGGAATTGAATTTGGAACTTTTTCTGGCTTGACATTTGTTTGCTGAATGACTTATAGGAATCGCTTAGCTTTGTGGTGTGTTGACTAGGTAAGCTTTGCTTTGATTGCCTGCAATATTAAATCGACATTTTACCAATATATTCAAGATATTTGCATATCGAAATGAAACAGGCATTTTATAGTAATAGAAAACACAAGATTTATAGTTACTATATCTCATTTGCAATGTTTTTACAATGGATTTTAATACGAGAATGATACATCCATCATTCTTTTACAAATTTGTAACAAAGCCTTAAAGTAAAACATGGATGCAAGTTATTGCTGTCCCAAGCTTTCGAAATTGAATCTTCGGTGTGAGGGGACTAGATGGCAGCATCTTTCAGAACATGAACTTTTTCTCCCTCTGGGGATTTTCTTAGGGCATGAGCGTATCTTTCCATCTCATCCCAGCTTCCGCCCACTGGGTGAGGGCCTCCTGTGATAGCATTAATGATAAGCCTCCCTGATCCCTGTGCTACAGTTCTTTCATTTGAGCCATATTGATGAGCGAGAAGTATTTTCCCTTGAGTCGATGAGGATGGGTCATTCTTGTTTCTCTTTACATATTGTTGAAGTTTATTCTGTTTCAATAGTTCTTCAATCAAATTCCTTAGATGGCGACATTCATTGGTGTCATGACCAGGTTGATTGTGGAACTGACAGGATCTTCCATTATGCATTGCATTTTCCCAATCTTCGACTCAGGTGGCTTAGGATAATCAATAGCATCCTTGGTTGTGAGAAAGATGTTCTATACAGTATCAGTTAAGGGAGTGAAGTCTGAAGGTTTAAAGCGGCGAGCTTTCTTCAAGTCTCTCTACTTTTTTCCACCATCGTTCTTCCTCTTCTGTCCTCCAGACTCTCTTTTATCAGAAGCAACACCGACATTCTGAATTTCGGCCACGATTGCTTTTGATGGTGCAGGAAAGCTTTCCAAACGCATAAATTCATCGGCCTTCTTATAGAATTTGTCAAGTGAGTTTGGCTCCTTCATTTTTAGCCATTTGCCAAATTCACTCGATTTATCGATAGCTCGCATCAGATAAGTCAAAACCATCCGTAGCTCTGCGTTCTCGACTTCAGCTAGGGCTATATTGAAACAATTTAAGAATGATCTGATAGATTCCTCGGGGTTTTGTTCTAGACTAGAGAGTGACATTATATCCTTGGCCTTTGTAGCATATAGCCTGAACTGATCCTTGAACTTTCGTGTTAAGTCAGAGAATTGATCCACGGATCTAACTGGCAGCTTTGTGAACCAAAGTAAGGCCATTCCCTCTAAGTATACCGGAAAGTAACGACACTTGATTTCATATGTTTCTCGTGCCCCAGTCATATGCCAATCGTACTTGTACAGGAACTGATTAGGGTCACTTGTCCCTCGATAGGTCGGGATAGTAGGAGGTACAAATTTCTTGGGAAACTCTGCTTTTAAGATCTTTTCGGTGAACGGAGTCTTGTTGGTAGCAAACCCCCAATCCTTTTCATCCTCTTGCCTCTGCATGCTTTCTTTCATAATTGAGCGAACCATCCCTGATAGGTACTCCTCATCGTTCAGAGGCCTCGCCGGGCAGACGTCAGCTGCCCTTTCGGACGTTTGCCTTGGCAAATGTTCGTGAAAAGTTGGCTGTGGCCTTGAACCTTCAGCTTGGGAAGGTGCCCCTACGGCGGTGCCAACGGCTCGTGGAGGAATACCTTTCTCTTGGGTGTCACGGGCATCTTCGGCAAAAGTTGTTTCATTGTCTTGTCGTTGGCGACTTGCCCCAAGCAGGGCGTTTAACCTGTCCATCATCAAAGCATTCTGAGTTTCCATTTGTTGGAACAATCCAGATACTACATCATCTAATTTAGCTCTTATGACTCCAACGGTAGGAGTTGTCTGATTTGGTGCTGGGGAAGTGGAGGTTCCCTCATGAGCATCTCCGGATCTGGTAGATTTACTCTTTCTTCTAGGAGCCATTATCTCTTATAGACTTCTAGTTTTGAGCGAGATTCTTTCCACAAACTTTAGTGAAGCAATGATGAAAATAGCCTGAGTTGGGTTCTCAGTGAAAGCACCAAAAATGTTAACGTAAAAATCAGACGCTAACACCCCGGTGAGTATAGAATTAACGTGAAAGCACCACCCCTTGGTACAGGAACAAAGTATAAGCAGAGAAATTACAAAAAAGCAGTAAAAGACAACAGTTTTATAGTGGTTCGGGTTAAGATCGAGCCTACGTCCACTTTAATTTCCTATATTGATGATTTGATTACAATTCTTTACAATGCACTTCGATTACAACACACTTTTCGACTAGTATCTCAAACTTCGATGTAAAAGGATCTCTTGAGTTCATGTTGAATGATCTAGATTTCCTCTTGGAGTTTGTTGTAGCGTCTTTGGTGTTTGGAGTGCTTGAAGTACTGTTTAGATTGGGAGAATGACAGAGTATCGGCGCTTCGGAGAATGATCCAGAAGTCCTGTAACAACCCGCATATTTATCGATTTTATATTTAAATATTATATTTAAATATTTTATCGTTAGTCGGATTATAGTCCGAAAAGCTACTTTTTGCATACGTTCAAATTAGGACTCGAGACCACTGCCATTGAGTTCAAAATGACGTTTGCAATCTTTTTGAGTATAAGCTTTGATATGTTTGGAGTTAATGGAATTTCGCTACTTTTCGCTTTGGACTTTAGTTTGGGCTTTTAGCCTATTTAGACCCAACCTTCACCCCTTCTCTTCATAACTTCATTCTATTTTCTTTATCAAAAATGGAGGAGGGAATGGGAAATTAAAACTCCAAAGCTCAAATTCAATTGCAATTCATCATTCAACTCCAAATTCAAGAAGAAGACATTGATTCAAGCTTGTGGTTGCTTCTCCATTGCCTTCAAGCTCTTTCTTCATAAATTTGGTGAAAAGGTGAGATTTTTATCTCACAATTCTAGTCTATAACTATATTGGACTGTTGGGAATGATTCCCTATCACTTTTGCATGCACATTTTCATTTGGTTTGAATCGAATTGGCCAAAAACTCCAATTTTTAGTGTTTTTGGTGAAATTCTGCACTTAGGTCGTTCTGCCTATGCTAGGTCGTTCGCGTGGAAAAGTCTCGGCCTTAAAATAGCTCGTTTCCGACCTTAAAATGGCCTACAACGTTAGGTCGCTCGGCACTCGGAATTAGGTCGTAGGTCGTATGGCTCTTAGGTCGTAGGTCGTGGGCTTTTAGGTCGTTAGGTCACAAACACTTAGGTCGTTTCTGGCCTTAAATCCCCTATACAGCCTTAGGTCGCTCGCTCTGGCTCCTTAGGTCGTAAGTCGTGGGCTTTTAGGTCGTAGGTCGTCAGGTCGTTAGGCCTTAACTCGTGTGGCCTTGGTTCTTTAAGTCGCTCGGCCTTGCCTTCCATTTTTAGGTCGCATGACCTTCTAACCCGCTAGGTCATTGGACCTATAACCCGTTAGGTCGTTGGGCCTATAACCCTTAGGTCGTTAGGCCGTTAACCCACTAGGTCGCATGACCTATAACCTGTTAGGTCGCTCGACCGTTTACTCCGTTAGGTCGTATGACCTTGTTCCACTAAGTCGCTCGACCCTTAGGTCGTAACACTTTAGGTCGCACGCCTTTCACACCATTAAGTCGCGAGTTTAATTAGGTCGCTCGGCCTTAAAACGTTAGGTCGCTTGACCTGTGCTACTGTTAGGTCGCGAGTTCCTTAGGTCGCTCGTCTCCCTTAGGTCGCTTACCTGGTTGAGTCGCACCTCACCTTAGCTCGGCCATGTTAGGTCACGAGTTTCCTTAGGGTCGCTTACTCCTTTAGGTCGTGACTCTTTAGGTCGAAACCCTTTAAGTCGCTCGATCCTATCCTTCCTTTGGTCTTCACTAGGTCGTACCGTTTTGGTCGGGGCGCTGCCCCGCACCCCGCCGGGGGCGCTGCCCCTGGACCCCCGCGACCTGACCGGGCAGGTCGAACCCCGTAAGCGGTGGCGTTGCCGCCGCACCCCCACCTTGGGGGGTTGCCACCCCCTGGGCCCCCCCTCCGTAGGGGATCTTATCTGAAAAACATTGAGCTGATTTCCTTGGATTTTATTCACATCTCCGTATGCGATCTTTGTGACTGATTGTTTCTACAATTGCTTCTGTGTTTTGTCACTTTATAATATAAAGGTTTCAATACTAGTAGTAAATATCAAAACTCTTTTAACAAACAATTTCAACTCTATTTTTAATAACAAAGCTCTTTTCTTAAACAGTTTTCCAATCTACTAATATATACAAACCTTTACCTCACTCGTATGAGAAATTGAATTAAACGGCTTAGTAAAATAAGTGGTATGAAACGCTTGCGTTTGCTTCATCGGTTAACTCTTGGACTTGTTCGATTGAACCTTTTTGTGACAATTTTCTAGTGAAGATTTACAGTTTGTTCGTAAAAATTTAAGTTAAGCAAGTGGTTATGGGACATGAAGCTAAACTTTTATATTTAATAGCTTAGTGTAATTGACACTTCTCGTTGATCATGACGATCATTCTTATGATTTAGACTAGCAATTGTGCGATGTCTCTTGTTTGCGAGGTCAGACTAGACACCACTTGTGTGATTTCACTCACACATACCTTTTTGATTTTTGGTTAGTCTAGACCTCATCTGTGTGATTTCGACTCACACATGTGGGGTAGCTCCCCATGGTCTTCGGACCGTCATGTGATAGGCCTCTTTCCCTTTTTCTGTGATTTCTGGATTTCTTGTGTTGATTTCTGGAATTTATGTCATTGACTTGTTATGAGTACAAATTTAGGGTATGATGCCCTCTTTGGATCTTTGAGAAGATTCTTGTGATATCGATTTATCTCTTTTTGATTGATCTTCTGTTGATCATCATTTGCATACTTATAGTAGTATGTCAGTATGGATATTTTATGTTTATGCCATATCCTTTAATTTATATCATGTCATCTGATATTTATAGCTAGACTGATCCGTTTATTATTTTCTTAAATAATACTCGGGTCAGACCGATGTGTTACAGGTGCTTCTGCTTGACTTCTTCCCGGGATTAGCTACTCTGACTTTTGGCTAACTATTTAGATTAGCAGTTTTTGTTGTAAACACATGAGATATAGACTCATTGTTGTATTCTTTTGTATAGCACGTGTTGCTATTCTTTTGTATTATTGTGGATCTTTTTGACCACTACTCTGATGTACACTTTCATGTGTTAGTTTTATATTCATATCTTCTTCCGCCTTTGTGATATGGATGTCTGTGACTGATTTGTGTTATGCTTATTTCTATGTTTGTTTCCGAAGCTTATTTATAGCCACCGTGTGATAAGAAATTACATGGATGGTCGCTCCTCAACAGCCTTTTTCTCCGTGCTAGTTGACAACACTACACCGTAGTGTTCTTGGCTAGCGTGGGTATAGAGGTGGGGCGTCACAAGTCCCTTCAATGTTGGAGCTTAGGCCGTATTTATAGGGAATTCTGGACAGGCCCTTAAGTCGTGAGTGACTTAAAGTAAGTCGTAAGTCGTAGGCTACGACCTAAGATAGGTCGTAGGTCGTCGGCAAGTTAAGGAGATATGAGTTACGACCTAACTAGTTCGCACTTGGCCATCTGAACTAACTGGTAGGTTCTAACGACTTAGGGGAAAGCGCCATTGTTTAATCACTAAGTGCTAAGTCGTGAACGACTTAAAGTAAGTCGTGAAAGCATTAGGTCGCTGCCGCTTTAACTCTTTAGGTCGTGAAGTACTTAAGTCATTAAGTCGTCCACCTCTTAAGTCATTAGGTCGTGCCATCTCTTAAGTCGTTAGGTCGTCCAATCCTTAAGTCGTTAAGCAGTTAGGTTGTAAGACCTTTTATCCTTCTAGGTCGCTAACTCCTTTAACCCTTTAGGTCGTTACCCCGCTTCATCAGTTAGATCGCTAGGTCGCTTCGTTGGTTAGGTCGTTAGGTCGTCCCACTTCTTAAGTCATTAAGTCGTTACACTTCTTAAGTCATTAAGTCGTGGCTTCCTGTAGGTCGCTTGAGTTGTTTCATTCCTTAGGTCGTTAACTCGGTAGGTCGTAGGTCGTTGAACCACTGAGTCGCCTAGTCTTCAGATAGTTAGGTCGCTGTGCCACCTTAGGTCGCTGGAACCACTAGGTTGTAGGTCGCTCCATCCTTTAAGTCGTATACCATTTTGGACGGGGTGCTTCCCCGCACCCTGCCGGGGGCGCTGCCCCCTGGACCCCTACGACCTGACCGGGCAGGTCGAACACCGTAGCGGTGGCGTTACCCCCGCACCCCCACATTGGGGGGTTGGCACCCCCCTGGACCCCCCCTCCGTAGGGGATCTTATCTGAAAAACCACTCAACAGAACTTGCTTTGTTGAGATGTTGAGTTGACCATTCTTCGAGACGAACTATCATTGGCTTCTCGGTCGATTTTTTTTGATATCAGGGCCTTGCTGAAAAAGTGGAGTTAACATGAACTATTTCAGAAGTTTTATTTAAATGCTATCTTTTCTTAATGAACTGTTTTCAAATGAACTAAACTATTATGGTAGTTTTGTTTAAATGCTATCTTTGCTGAATTGAACTGTTTTCCATCATAACCTATAGCAGCTTTTTCTAAATGCTGTGAAAGGCTAAAATTTTCAATATTTATGGTATTTAACTAAATAAATGAGCTTAGAATTGTCTAAAATTTTAGGAATTGAATACTGGATTTGTAAATATAATAACTTCACTTTTAAATGGTTTAAATGAATTGTTTTGATTTAAATATAAACTATTTGAAAGGTGATTTGAAATGATAATTAATGAATGATATCTTTGAATTTAAAAGGGTACTTATATTTGGATATTTGGATTTGAATTCAAATAATGATTTGAAAATGAAGTTTTGAAAACATATGATATTTTGATATATTGAAATGGTTTGGAAATGATTTGATCTTTATTTTGATAAAGATTTTGAATTTGAAGATGATACTTTATTTTGAAGTGTAAACTATGATTTTTAAAATTATAACCATGGGTTATAATAACGATTGGTTGTTAAAGAGACCGGGATCGGATATGGACATACTCTCTATCGATATCGAAAACCACTTTAACAACTGTATACGCGGTGGAGATTCCAGAATGAAGGAGGATGGTGGTGACGATCCTCTTGAGCCATGAACGTGGACTCGACTCCCGTGAGTTGGCTTAAGGTGTCTAAAACAGGAGCGATCGACGGGCCAAGTGAGGTAGCTCCTCCGATCAGACACATTCCTCTGATACTATACTCTTGCTTGTGATTGATTTGATGTACATCATTCAATTTTGATTGGAAGTGTGTTTCAAGGTGGGATGTAGTGGCTGTTATGCGTTACCACCAGCCCGAAAGTGTAATTGGTATATCTACCCTGGCATTGCCTAGTTGTGCCGTGTCACCTACCATATCGAGCCTTACTATGAGTTTGTTTTTCTCCCGTAGCCCATGGAGTATTTAGGGTAGTTTCCCGATCTAGAGATATGCTGATACTGGATGGACTACTGGGACTATTATGTGTTGGGGGCTATATGGGTAACCCTTTCAACGCTATTATTAAAGTAAGTTTATTTTATTGTGGACATTATTATAATAGCGCAATATTACTGCATAGTAAATAATTTAACGGATTCTTAAAGGATGGGCGGCCACAAGCATCCTTTAAGTCACTTATACTTTATTACAGTTCACTTGAGTTGGTTTACATCATATAAGTATGTATGTCCTGACTCGAGTGTTTTGTATTTTGCTTTATGCTCGGATCAGCCTGAATATTCACAACTTAGCATTGGATTTCTCTTTCTAGAGCTAGGAATCGCTGGAGATTTACCTATCTAGTTATTTATCTATTTCAGTTTCAGTTGTTCTGTTTCAGCTCTTGTACTAGTGAACTTCTATGTATTTGAAATTTCTATTGTTTTTGTTTTCAGACTGATATTATGTATTTGTTTTGAGAGTTTGTTATAGTAGCTTCATGAACTACTAGGGTATTTTATTTCCGCTGCGAGTTATTCTGATATTTCTGTATCTGTGATTCTGTGATGATTTCATTTGCTCCAAATTTTATTACAATTTGTTATTTTGAATTATTCAAGTCTGACATCTGTGTATTGTTGTCGATTTGAATGGTTCAAAATAGTGAGCCATTACAAAACATATACTCCGACTTCATCAGAATTAAAGTACTTGAACAAATAGAAAATTAAATTTTGATTGGACATATCCGATCACCTAACTCAAAATTCAAGAACAAATACGGGTCCTCTTGCAAAAATAAAGAATTGAAAATATAAAAAACAAGTTAAAAAGGGATGAGATTCAAACCTGCTGAAAGCTGAAGTAAATTCAAATCGAGTGAATCTGCGAATGACGTAATGATGGAGGTGTTGGTCACCAGTAGCGGCAGTTGTGGTTTTATTTTCGATTGTAGTGGGCGTGAATCTACATGGTGGGAGAACTGCGGTTTGAGCATTTAGGGCTAGGTTTACCGTATTTCTGGAAATTTGTGGAAGAAATTTAGGGCTAAAGACAAGGAAACGAGGACTGAAAATAGAATTATAGGCGAACAAGTCTGATACTGAATTTGAATGATTGGAATCAAAGAGGAAAGAATTGGAGGGAAAAATTAGGATAGAAAAGGAAGAGAAAAGTTTGCACGGAAAGAAGCAGTAGGAAACGGGTTCCTTGTTTTTTTGGCTTCAGAGAAAATTGATTTCCCCTGACAGTAAACAAAACCTCTCTATGGTCGGTTAGATAATTGACTGGCTCATATCGAGTCGGAGTGATCATTTGAGGAAATAAATGATAACTTGAGTATTTCTCTTTCTTTTTCAACATGATAATGGATAAGCATATGAAATTCTCAAATAGAAATCGGTAAACAAGGCTCGAAACTCTGTCCAAGACCTGGAGCGACAGACGTCGAAATCAATGTAAATTTTCTACCAATAAATTTCTAATACTAATTTCTTTGATTAGATATTCTGTTTAAGTCTGTCTTTTGCAACAATTCTGCTTGTGTTTGGATTTTTTTGTATGTAGATTTTATTTCGTGTAGGAATGGATTATATTCATTACTTTTATACATGAATGATCGTTTTGATTGAAATTATGTCTATCCAAAATTAAAATATGGATAAAAGAAGATGAATCTTCTCGAATTCAGAAGTAGACATGATCTTCTGTAATAATACAACGGATTAGTGTTTCATTAAGGATTGTTTAGGTAAAATTGTCTTTTATATGAATCTCCTTATATCAGTATGTTATTTCACCCTTAATTGAATCGAATTCTCCAATTCCACACTCCTTCCATTTCTCCTAAAATAGCTTATTCAGTACATCTAATGTATTCTCTTGCCATGTTATGTCTCATAGTTTCGAAGATCGTACCATGAGTCGAACCGTGTTGGGGCGAGGTCAAAGTTCTAGTGATTTAACCAATCAGACCATGAAAATGTTATTTATTTATCTAATTTAAATGTACAATTATTTCAATTAATGTAAAAAATTAATTAATTATAATTAATATATTGACTTTTGAACATATATAATATATATATTAATTAAAAAATTCTATAACAATTTTGTTTTATTAAAAAATTTAAAATTTTGAATTGTTTAAGATAAAACAGGTTCAGTTCAACAATGGTTTATTATATTACACTAATAATGTATCATATCGTCCAAGATTATAAGGTAATTTAAATTTACGACTAACGTTATGAAATTATTTGTTAACTAAATTATGTGAAAAAAAATGAAAAGGGAAGCAATGTTTTTTTTCTCCTTAAAAGAAGAAATGGTATAGTTCAAATAAGTTGGTCTATAGGTTTTTGCAGCAATTTGAGGTTATACTGTTCATTCACGCATGCGAAATGTTATTTTTTTTCAAAACTATAAAGGTTGAAGGTTAACCGTGGTCGAACCATTGTTGGTTGGGTCTTTAAAACTCTGAACTACAACTTTAACAGTTGGTCTCTAAATCTTAGCTCTTGATTTGATCTTTCCTTTGATAACATGAATTACTACAAATTTGAAAAGTGGTTCGTGATTTCTACATTTATATAATCAGCTAACAATTGTCAAAATATGTGTTAAGTAAATTATATTCAAGCTCAATTAAAATAATATGGTATTGATGCAGCTATCCTGATTGCATTCTGTTACATTGTGAAAATTTGGAAACATATATCAAACCAGAAGAAACAGAGCAAAAGAAATGGAAAGTGGAAACAAGTAAACAATATTCTAGAGTGTCTTGGCTAGAGATTTGTTAATCTTAACCTTCATGAAAGTAGATTAAGTCTGTTTAATAGCTGAAGGAGAGAGATGAGGAGCTTCAACCCTTTATGTAGGAGGGATAGGAGTTTTAGTGACGAAAGCCTCAAAGGTGGCCATCATAGGAGGATGATGCCTGCTGTAGGCTCTTTCAAAGTAGGAGTGGATGTTTCCACCTGATCCGATGTGTTAGGACCAGCGAAAGCCTCAACAGCTACCTCCCCGACAGCTGCATCTTATGCCGCCAATATAGCCTTTCCTTTATCTTGGCTCATACAATCCTCCTCATCCAGAATGATCAACTTCATAGTCTTCGATGACACCTTGGCCAACACCATTGGCCCATACTGAGAATCTCTTCACAAGCATCGGTCAGCGTGAGCGGGTAGCTCTCTCTAAACAATTTTGGCTTTTTTTGTTCAATCATATTGGCAAATAACTAAAGGGGGGCTTCCATTTCCTTATGGGTTTGCATGACCTTCACTTTGAACTCCGTAATTTATTCTTTGGCGCTGAAGAGCTTAGTTTGGACCTAAACATAATATTCTAACTTGACCCTCAAGTCGGATTTAAGCATATCTACATAGCCTAAGTCTTGCAAGCTTTTAATCCTTGGCTTTCAGTTGTTCTTCATACTTAGAATTTAAAGTATAGGCATTCTTCGATTGGTCATTCATGACTACGGTCGTTTGCATGTGGACCTTCGATAGCTCCATTATTCTTTTTTTGGGGTCCTTGGCCGACTTCTTTGCTTCTTCCATTTTCTCTGTGATGTCATCAAATTCTTATTTATAGCCTTTCACTATCTTGTCGTTATTGGCCCTTTCTAAGTCGCAAGGTCGAATAAATTGTCATCGCAATCTTCTTTTTCAAAGTATCGCTTAAATTTAACCAAAGCGCATATAGGCGCCAATCAAGCGTGCTTAAGTGCTCACTGCGTAATCGTACTGCTTTTTCAAAAAATTAAGCATTGTGCATGCATTTAGCGCTTAAACAATGCTTAAGCGACACGTAAGATCAATGCATCATTTTTTTTTGACTTGGAAATATTGTATCACACATCCCAAACGTTATAAATACAACACCCAACTCATCTTCCCATTAAATTCCATTTTTATTTAATAAACTGTGTCAAATTTGTTGGTTGTTGCACAAGTCCTCTTAAATCTTATTTCATATTAATTTCTCTTTTCTGGTTCTTTTTATGAATCTCTCAAACCAATTTTATTATTCTTCAACAAAATAGATATAAAAGTTGACAAATGTGCCAAGAAAGTGTGTCCAAGACCAAAATAAAACCCTAGCCATGGAGGAAACTTTCTAGCCCACCACCACAAAATAGTACAAACTCAACAACACCGAATTCTTCTACCAATTTAAGCCCTGACAAAGCTCGCCGCTAGCCGTCTAATTGTACTAATGATGGCATCAAACCAGTGATGGTTTTTCTTTAAATTCATTTTTTTTTCAAAAACAAATAAAACATTTGACTAAATGAGTTTTCTCAAAAACAAATTTTTATAACAGTTCAAAGTATTTAAAATAATTTAAAAATAATCATATGCTAATAATTTTTCTTTGAGAAAAATCGTATCTTCCTTTAAGGAAAAACCAAATATATTCAAGAAATAAATTAATTTGAAAAAGAAATTGATTTTACTAAAAGTTTAGAAATTTTAGAAATGTTTAAGAAGTTTTAAAATATTTCAATTTTATTTATCGAAATTCAGTAAAACGCTACAATATTTTTTTTCCCAAAAATTACATAAAAATAAGTAGAAAAATCCAAAATTTCATTGAAAAGTATTTGAAAAAACATAGATTTTAGATTAAAAGTGTATTTGTTATGTTTGGAAGCAATAATCTAAATAATACTATTACATCATTTTCCGAAGTCAACGTTGCTTGATAATTCAGAGAAGAAAGGTAAGGAACAGAATTTTAGAACAAAATTTGGAAGGTTCCATATACTTCCGTCAATTTCGCACATATTGTATGTTGGGTTTTGGTTGGGGCCTCCTATGCTATATTTACTAAAATAATTGACTGGCCCATATCGAGTCGGAGTGATCATCTGAGGAAATAAATGCTAACTTGGTATTTCTCTTTCTTTTTCAACATGATAATGAATAAGCATCTGAAATTCTCAAATAGAAACCGGTAAACAAGGCTCGAAACTCAATCCAAGACCTGGTGCGACAGACGTCGAAATCAATGTAATTTTTTCTACCAATAAATTTCTAATACTAATTTCCTTGATTAATATTCTGTTTAAGTCTGTCTTTTGCAACAATTCTGCTTGTGTTTGGCGTTTTTTTTTTTGTTTTTTTTTTTTTGTATGTAGATTTTATTTCGTGTAGGAATGGACTATATTCATTATTTTATAGATGAATGATCGTTTTTGATTGAAACTGTGTCTATGCAAACTTAAAATATGGATAAGAGAAGATGAATCTTTCCGAATTCACAAGTAGACATGATCTTCTGTAATAATACAACAGATTAGTGTTTCATTAAGGGTTGTTTAGGTAAAATTGTATATTCTCTGAATCTCCTTATATCAGTATGTTATTTTCACCCTTAATTGAATTGAATCCTCCAATTTCATACTCCTTCCATTTCTCCTAAAATAGCTTATTCAGTAAATCTAACGTATTCTCTTGCCATGTTATGTCTCATAGTTTCGAAGATCGTACCGTGAATCGAACCGCGTTGGGGCAAGGTCAAAGTTCTAGTGATTTAACCAATTAGACCATGAAAATATTGTTTATTTTTCTAATTTAAATGTACAATTATTTCAATTAATGTAAATTTTTAATTAATTTTAATTAATATATTGACTTTCGAAAACAATTATTTTTGAACATTCATAATATATATATATATTAATTAAAAAATTCTATAACAATTTTGTTTTATTAAAAAAAATGTAAAATTTTGAATTGTTTAAGATAAAAGAGGTTCAGTTCAACAATGGTTTATAATATTACACTAATAATGCGTCATACCGTTTAAGATTATAAGGTAATTTAAATTGGCGACTAAAGTTCTATAATTATTTGTTAACTAAATTATGTGAAAAAAAAATGAAAAGGGAAGCAATGTTTTTTTTTTCTCCTTAAAAGAAGGAACGATGTAGAACAAAGAAGTTGGTCTATAGGTTTTTGCAGCAATTTGAGGTTATACTGTTAATTCATGCATGCGAAATGTTATTTTTTTTCAAAACTATAAAGGTTGAAGGTTAACCGTGGTCGAACCGTTGTTGGTTGGATCTTTAAAACTCTGAACTACAAACTTTAACAGTTGGTCTGTAAACTCTTAGCTTTTGATTTGATCTTCCTTTTGATAACATGAATTACTACAAAATTTAAAAGTGGTTCGTGATTTCTACATATATATAATCAGCTAACAACTGTCAAAATATGTGTCAAGTAAATTATATTCAAGTTCAATTAAAATAATATGGTATTGATGCAGCTATCCTGATTGCATGTTGATACATTGTGAAAATTTGGAAACATATATCAAACCAGAAGGAACAGGGCAAAAGAATTGGAAAGTGGAAACAAGTAAACAACACTCTAGAGTGTCCTTGGCTAGAGATTTGTTAATCTCACCCTTCATGAAAGTAGACTAAGTCTGCTTGATAGCTGAAGGAAAGAGATGAGGAGCTTCAACCCTTGATGTAGCAGGCATAGGAGTTTTAGTAAGGAAGGCCTCAATGGTGGCCATCATAGGAGGATGATGTCTGCTGTAGGCTCTTTCAAAGTAGGAGTGGATGTTTCCACCTGATCCGATGTGTTAGGACCAGCAAAAGACTCAACAGCTACCTTCTCGATAGCTTCATCTTATGCCTCCAATATAGCCTTTCCTTTATTTAGGGTCATACGATCCTCCTCGTCCAGAATGATCAACTTCATAGTCTTCGATGACACCTTGGCCAACTCCATTGGTCCATACGGACAATCTCTTCACAAGCGTCGATTAGCGTGAGCGGGTAGCTCTCTCCAAACCATTTTTGGATTTTTTTTTGTTCGATCATATTGGCAAATAATTGAAGGAGAGGCTTCCATTTCCTTATGGGTTTGCATGACCTTCACTTTGAACTCCGTAATTTATTCTTTAGCGCCGAAGAGCTTAGTCTGGACCTAAACATTATATTCTAACTCGACCCTCAAGTCGGATTTAAGCATATCTACATAGCCTAAGTCTTGCAAGCTTTTAATCCTTGGCTTTTAGTTGTTCTTCATACTTAGAATTTAAAGCGTAGGCATTCTTCAGTTGGTCATTCATGACTACGGTCGCTTGCATGTGGACCTTCGATAGCACCGTTATTCTTTTTTTGGGGTCCTTGGCCGACTTCTTTGCTTCTTCCATTTTCTTTGTGATGTCAGCAAATTCTTATTTATAGCCTTCCACTATTTTGTCGTTATTGGCCCTTTCTATGTCGCAAGGTCGAATAAATTGTCATCGCAATCTTCTTTTTCAAAGTATCGCTTAAATTTAACCAAAGTGCATATAGGCGTCAATTAAGCGTGCTTAAGTGCTCATCGCGTAATCGTATTGCTTTTTTTAAAAATTAAGCATTGTGCATGCATTTCGTGCTTAAACAATGCTTAAGCGACACGTAAGCGCGTTGTTCATAACATAGCTCAATGCATTATTTTTTTGACTTGGAAATATTGTATCACATATCCCAAACGTTATAAATACAACACCCAACTCATGTTCCGATTAAAATCCATTTTAATTAATTTAATATTAACTATGTTAAATTTGCTGGTTGTTACACAAGTCCTCTTAAATCTTATTTCATATTGATTTCTCTTTTATGTTTCTTTTTATGAATCTCTCAAACCAATTTTATTATACTTCGACAAAATAAATATAAAAGTTGACAAATGTGCCAAGAAAGTGTGTCCAAGACCAAAATAAAACCCTAGCCATGGAGGAAACTTTCCAGCCCGCCACCACAAAATAGTACAAACTCAACAACACCGAATTCTCCTACCAATTTAAGCCCTGACAAAGCTAGGCGCAAGCCGTCTAATTGTACTAATGATGGCTTCACACTAGTGATGGTTTTTCTTTAAATTCATTTTTTTTCAAAAACAAATAAAACATTTAACTAAACGAGTTTTCTCAAAAACAAAAAAACAAATTTTATAACAGTTCAAAATATTTAAAAACAATTTAAAAACAATTTAAAAATAATCATATGCTAATAATTTTGCTTTGAGAAAAACTGTATCTTCCTTCAAGGAAAAACCAAATATATTCAAGAAATAGATTAATTTGAAAAAGAAATTGATTTTACTAGAAGTTTAGAAATTATAGAAATGTTTAAGAAGTTTTAAAACATTTCAAATTTATTTATCTAAATTCAATAAAATGCTACAATATTTTTTTTCTCAAAAATTACATAAAAATAAATAGAAAAATTGAGAATTTTGATGAAAAAGTATTTGAAAAACATAGATTTTAGATTAAAAGTTTATTTCTTATGTTTGGAAGCAATAATTTAAATTATACTACTATATTATTTTTCGAAGTCAACGTTGCTTGATAATTTAGAGAAGAAAGGTAAGAAACAGAATTTTAGACCAAAATTGATATACTTCCGTCAGTTTCGCACATGTTGTATGTTAGGTTTTGATTAGGGCCTCCTAATGCTATATTTACTAAAATAATTGGCTGGCCCATATCGAGTCGGAGTGATCATCCCAGGAAAGAAATGGTAACTTGAGTATTTTTCTTTCTTTTTCAACATGATAATTGATAAAAATCTAAAATTCTCAAATAAAAATCGACAAACAAGGCTCGAAACTGAATCCAAGACCTAGTGCGACAGACGTCGAAATCAATGTAATTTTTTCTGCCAATAAATTTCTAATACTAATTTCCTTGATTAGATATTCTGTTTAAGTCTATCTTTTGCAACAAATTGTGTTTGGCGTTTTTTTGTATGTAAGTTTTATTTCGTGTTGGAATGGATTATATTCATCATTTTTATAGATGGATGATCGTTTATGATTGAAACTATGTCAATACGAAATTAAAATATGGAAAAGTGAAGATTAATTTTTCCCAAATTCAGATGTAGATATGATGTTCTGTAATAATACAATAGATTAGTGTTTCACTAAGGCTCCGCTTGGGAGTTTTATAATACTAATTATTGAAGTACCGGTTTTGATCGTAAATAATAGTAGCAGTTTTGCTTGGTTTACATGAGGTGTTGTTATAACCGAACTGATCAATACATGTTTGAGAGTTTAACATGCACCGATTTTGAGAGTTTTTTACAAAAATAATATTACATATATATCCTTATATTTATTCTTTGATATTGTGAAGATTAATTCTACAATATAATTAATGGGGGTATAATTAAAAAAGAAACTATAACCTCTAGAAACACCATAATCTGATGGATTGAGAATTGCCATCAAATTACACTGCACCGGTTTTCACCGGTTTCATAATCAACAACAACCGGTGTGGAAAAAAAACTTACAACAAGAGTTATGATAACACCTGAAACAAAGAGCCGTCCAAAACTAGACAAAATCGGTAGAAAATAAACTCTCAAATGCAGTATAAAGGTTGTTTATGTTAAATTGTCTATTTCTCCTTATATCATACTATTATTTTCATCCTTAATTGAATTGAATCCTCAAATTCTTCACCCCATCCATTTTTCCTAAAATAGCTTATTCATTCCATCTAACATATTTTTTTGCCTGTTATATGAGTTATAGTTTGGAAGACCGTACCGTGAGTTGAACCTGGGGGGTAAGATAAAAGTTTCAATGGTCCAACCAATTATGCCGTGAGAATATTTTTGTTTTTTAAGTGTAAAATTATTTCAACTAACGTAAAAATATAACTAGTTATAATTAATATATTGACTTTTGAAAATAATTATTTTTGAACATTCGATAATGGGTATTAATTAAAAACACTGTATAACAATTTCTTTAGTGGAAAAATGTAAATTTCAAAAGTTTTGAAGATAATAAAGGTTCAGTTCAAAAATGGTTCATAATATTACACTAATGATGTATCATATCATCTAAAATTATAGGACAAATTCAATAATTTGATGGCTGAAGTTATAAAATTATTTGTTAACTTGATAATGTGAAAAAAAATGAAAAGGGAAGGGATAGATTTTTTCTTAAAATGGTGGACCATGTGATTTAAGAGGTTGATCTAAAGGTTTTTGCAGGGTTTTGATGCTGTACCGTTGGTTCATGCACACGAAAATTTATTTCATTTTCAAAACCATAAAGGTTCAAGGTTGAAGATTAACTGTGGTTGAGAAGTGGGTGTGTCGTGTCGTTAAAATTCTGAATTATGACGTTAACAATTAGATCCTAAACTCTTAGCTCTTGATCTTTCCTTTGGATAACATGAGTTACCACAAATTTTAAAGTGGTTCTGATTACTATATTACATGCTCAGCTAAAATCTACCAAACTCAGTGTAACATAAATTATATTCAAGATTCAATTGAAAAAATGTGGTCATGTTGCTTCTGTCCTGATTGCATTCTGTTACATTATGAAAATTCTAAAACATAGGTCAAACCAAAGGAAACAGTGCAAAAGAGTTGGAAGTTGGGGACAAGTAAACAACACCCAAGCCTGTTCGCATCTTCTTGAACAATCCTTACCACAAGTTATAATGGTGTAACAATAGTCTTTGAGTACATATTGGATTATTCTGTGGCATTTGAATCTTTTGTATACAATTTTCATGTTTGGTTGATACAATGGACGTAGTGTCCTTTGAGTATGATGTTTTACTGATGTAGGCCCCTTTTGTTTAAATCTTCACTGAATGAGTTTTAGAGAGTAACTTCTAAATAGTTTAGGTTGAATAATATCTAAATCTCCTCCGAATCAGTTTTACATTATAACTTTTGGGTAGTTTTGGTTGAATAATATTTAAGTAAAAAGATCTGAATGTAATTTGACTTGTACATAAAAACAAGTTGATATTGATGTTTGACTGCTATTACTCTAGGGAATGTATATAGAACTACGTAATCGAATATAACCATATTACTTTAGGGAATGTATATAGAATTACATAATTGAATACAACCATATTACTTTAGGGAATGTATATAGAATTACATAATCAAACATAATCATGTAAAAGGAGGATGAATATTAATGTGTATTACTTCTGTTGTAAATTGTTTGAAACAAAATAGTTGTTTTAGCTATTTACTTGGTCACAATCACTTACGAAATTCTATCATGCGTCAAACAATAAACAATTGCTTCTCCCACATTCACTTCTACTCTACTTATGCTAGCTATGTATGAATAGTTTTCAAATATCCAAACTCAAATAAGTGACATAAGTAGTTTTCTTTATTTATAACAAGTTCCCAAACTTGCTCGTGGTTTGGGTTAGATATCAGTTTTGAGAAGCTTAATTCTTATGGAAACCAGTTAGGATGATTCTCAATCTTCATATGTTCAGTTGAGCCTCTTTACTAGGCATTGACATGCATTTTTCTGTATAATTTAATCATTTTTCATGTTGTTGTCAGTTGAAAAATGGATCCAGTCAATAAAGCAGCTAAAACTGCAGCAATTGGTTTTGCAGCTGGCTCAGCTTGTGGTGCAGTTGTCGCTAATCTCTATGATGTGCCTAAAGTGGATATGAATGTTTCACATCCAGGTTTGATACGCACTCTTAAATGTGGCGGTACTTATGGGCTAGCATTCGCTGCTATTGGTGGAATCTATGTTTGTGTGGAGCATTATATGTTTGAAAAAAGGAAGAAGAAAGACTTTGTTAATGGTGCCGCTGCCGCCTTTGTTGCCGGCGCTTCTGTTTTTGGTGTCAAAGGTACTTTTAAAACAAAAATGCCATGCTAATTATGATTATGAATAGACATTGTCGGAGACACTTCACTTTTGGATATGAGAAAATTTTCAGTAGGAATGTCACTGAATTTGGACGTATTTTGCAGTATGCAGTCACCGTGCGTAGTGTAAAGCTGCGGTTGGTTTATCGTTTTTAGTTTTGGGTTTTCGTCTATACAAAAATGCACACGACATATGTATATTATGAAAAACGATCAATTAAGAAAAATGAAATTAACATATAAAATAGAAAATTTTTTTTTTTTATTTTTCGTGTTTTGGAAAATAACGGAAGCACGATAAACAATTCATCCTTCCGTCATCTCTCCATCATCTTCATCGTCCCCTGTCTTCCTTCCATTTGTCCACTTTTCTCGTGTTTTGCAATCAATGTTGGAAACCCGAAACAAAAAATCCAAAATAAAGCAAACAGGCCATAAATTTTTCTTCTTCTTTTCGATAGGGTCTTGACTGAATTTACCTCTTTATATCCAAAAATGGAGTCCATTTAACAATCTACTTATGAAATAACTAACGGATTTGCAAACCAACTTTAAAAACTGTATATGTTGAAATATGGTATACAGGAAGGAGCATATCTTCTGGCATTCGTTCTGGTGCAGCTATGGCAGCAACCTCAGCTTTAATTGACTTAAGTTTTGAAGATAATGGAACCAACATGGAGAAACCTGCTACTCACTGATTTGGCTTCTTATAACACACACACACACACACTGTTTGTTGTTGTTTTTCTTGTATTTGTCTCAGTTGGTGTTGCTCAGCTTAAAGTTTAGTTATTCTAGAGTTATTTTTGTATCCTTTCAAGTGTATTGGTTAATTGTTCCTCAAAGGACTGCTAACTGTTTAGAATTATTTGCTGCTTCTAAAAACTGTACATAATTTATTGCTATGAAAAATTCTTGTTGGAAGAATCTTAGTAGAGATACGTTTCAGCATAATGGTTAGTAAATAAAAACGAGTGTGAATTGTACAATATGGCTTTGCTTTGATGAGATGTTAGGCTCTTTTACATCATGAAATCAAAAATACATGTGTATCGGTGATTCTTGTTATCATATATATCAACGAATGATTAATTAGGAGATACAAACGTACAGTTACATGTTAGTGTGGCAACTGAAATTTGATTAGACAAACTGAAAGTTATAATATGAATCTGAATTTTGTTGACTGTATTGTTGTAAATGTAAAAGTTTATGACACAAAATTGATTTATATTACTTGAAACACAACGACAACAACAAAGTCATTATTCTTAAACAAGTTGAGGTTGGTTAGAGATGCAATGCAAAACTTAACGACAAAGTTAATTGAAAAGTCATAACAATAATAATAATAACAATAACATGATAATAAGAGTAAAATAAAGTCAAATAAGCGAACAAATAATAATATAACTACGTAAAATAAAGATAAAGATAAAAATAAATAAATAATTATATATAATAAAATAAGATAAAAATAATGATGATGATGATGATAATACCAATAGTAATAACGGTACTAATTTTAGTATTGACTGAAGACCAAACAGTACATCTTAGGCTCATATTCACTGGTCGTATAATCTAAAACTTACAGCCCTACCTCTAAACCAACCTTAAAAAATATTTAACATAAAATAAAATAAAATAAAAATACATGATGATGATAATACTAATAGTAATAATGGTGTTCATGGTAATATCGACCGAAGACTACATCTTACTCTCCTATTCATTAGTCATGTAATCTAAAACTTATAACACTACCGTTAAACCAACCCTAAAAAATATAAAAATAAAAAATAAAAAAATAAAAAATAAAAAATAAAAAAATAAAAAAATAAATAGAAAACCTCCTAGCTCATAGTTTCGGGACGTGTATCACTAACTTCCACATGCTCTTGTCCGACACCAACTATTCGGATATATTCCAATTCTTCAAGCCCTTTTTTACTACTTCCTCCCATGTCAACATTGGTCGACTTCTGCCTCCCTTTTTGAATTCGATGCGGCCTATAATTCCGATGTGCATAAGTGCATTGGAAGGCCTCCGTTGGAGATGTCTAAGCCACCATAACGGTGTTAGACTAGCTTTTCCTCAATTGGTGCTGCTCTAAATTTATCACGTATATCAGCATTTCTAATTCGATCTCTTCTTGTATGACTGCAGCTCCATTGTAGCGTACGAATCTCTGCTACGCTTATCTTCTAGACGTGTTGGCTTTTAGTAGGCCAACATTCTGCACCATGCAACATCGCAAGTCTAATTGCCGTTTTGTAAAACCTTCCTTTAAGCTTCTGCAGGACTCTCCTGTCATAGAGAATGTCAGACTTTTGTCGTTATTTCACCCATCCTACTCGAATTCTAAAACTAACATCTTCATCAATCTCATCATTATACTGCAACATTGATCCTAAATGTCGAAAGAATTCCTTCTTGGGCGCTACTTGCCCGGCTAAAGTGACATCTCCATCCTCTAACCTGACAACGCTGAACTCGCACTTTATATACTCTGTTTTAGTTCTCCTAAACTAAGACCTTTTGAATCTAAAGTCTTGTCTCCACGACTTCAGTTATTTATCAATCCCAATTCTACTTTCATCAATTAGCACAACATCATTAGCAAAGAACATACATCAAGGGATCTCATGTATACTCTTCGTAACCTCAACCAGGGCAAAAATGTAGGGGCTCAAAGCTGACCCATGATGCAATCCTGTGTTGATGGGAAAGTCACTGGTTTCATCCTTGCCTGCTTTAATACTAGTCACAATATCATCGTACATATCCTTGAAAAGGGTAATGTACTTTGTTGGAACTCTTTTCATTTTCAGAGCCCGCCACATAATCTTTCTCAGTACTTTGTCATAAGTTTTCTCCAAATCGATAAACACCATGTGTAAATCCTTCTTTTGCTCGCTAAACCTCTCCATAAGTTGTATTGTCAAGAAAAATCGCCTCTATGGTCAACCTCCCAAGCATGAAACTAAATTGGTTTTTTGAAACTCTTGTCGTCCTTCTTAATCGATGTTCAATGACTCTCTCCCAAAGCTTCATTTTCTGACTTATAAGCTTCATTCCTCTGTAGTTTGTGCAACTTTGAATATCTCCTTTATGCTTAAAAATTGGAACTAATATGCTTCTCCTCCACTCGTTTGGCATCTAGTTTGATTTGAAAATATTATTAAACAACTTAATTAACAAGAATATCCATGCATCTCCAAGGCATCTCCACACCTCACTGGAGATGTCATCAGACCCTAATGCCTTGCCACTTTCATCCGTTTTAGCGTCTCCTTTACCTTGGACTCTTGAATTCCCCAAACAAAATGCTAGTATCATCAAAAGAGTCGTCCAGCTCGATCGTAATGCTATCGTCTTCTTCATTGAATAGCTTATCGAAATAATCTCTTCATCTATTTTTTATCTCCTCATTCTTCACCAAAAGTCTATTATTATCAATTTTGATGCATTTAATTTGGTTGAAGTCTCTCGTCTTCCTCTCACGGAGCTTAGCTATCCTATAGACCTTTTTTCACCCTCCATCATACTTAGCTTTTGATATAGACCTTCATACACCTGACTTCTTGCTTCACATACCGCTCCCTTTGAGTTCTTCTTTGCCACTTTGTACTTTTACATGTTGCCTCTCTCTTGTGATGATGTAAGCACTGGTAGCATTCTTTCTTTTCTTTGATAGCCTTTTTCACATCGCTGTTCCACCACCATGAATCTTTGGGTTCATGTTTATTCACTTATGTTATCCCAAACACCTCAGCAACCACTTTTGAATGCATGTTGCCAACTCATCCCACATGTCATTTGCTTCTCCTTCCATATTACATGCCCATTCTCCTATCACTCTATCCTTAAACACCCGTGAGGCATCTCCTTTGAGATTTCATCATTTCGTCCGACTAGTCTTGGCTCCATTATCCTGCGAGCACATGTTCGAAGATGAAACTCAGATAACAAAAGTTGATGTGGTGAGACGACACACTCTTTAGGTATGACTTTGCAATCTACATAAGCTCGTTTGTCATCTCTTCTAGTAAAGACAAAGTCAATCTGGCTAGAGTGTTAGTCACTAGTGAAAGTAATTAAGTGTGATTGTCTCTTTTTAAAGAAGGTATTCGCTATCATGACATCATAAGCAATAGAGAAATTTAATATTTCTTTACCTTCTTGGTTCCTATCGCCATATCCAAAATCACTATGCACTCTCTTAAACCCCCCACTAGTTGTACCAACATGGCTGTTGAGATCTCCTTCTATGAGAAGTTTCTCGCTACTAGGCACATCTCCAACCATGACATCTTACTCTTCCTAGAAATTCCTCTTGACGGCTTCACTTAGGACTACTTATGGGGGATAGGTACTAACGACGTTCAGAACCATATCATCAACTACCAGCTTGACTAGGATGATCCTGTCCCCTTGCCTCCTAACGTCGATCACTCTATTTTAAGGTTCTGGTTAATTAAGATGCCTACATATTCTTATTACATTCTTTTCCCGTGTACCATAACATGAAGCCCATGTTCTCCACCTCCTTCGCCTTTTGGCCCATCCATTTGGACTTTTGAAAGCATGACATATTTACACGTCTCCTACTCATAATATCAACTATCTCACTTAACTTTTCTGTTAAGGATCGTACATTCCAACTACCTAACCGAATCATACTTTCATCGACTAGCTTCCTTGCCCTTCGCACCCACTGAGTAAAGTGCGGAGACCCTTTCTCATTTATCACTACATCGGGGCATCGATGTAGTGCGCCATTAAGGGAGTCACGATCCGACCCTTGCATATTTATCACTGTACCCGAGCCTCGATATGGCGTGCCACTAAGGGAATGACAACCCAGCCCTTGATCACTTATCACCGTACCTGAGCCTCGATATGGTGCATTGCTAAGAGGGTTATGCCCTAACAAAATATAATAAGGTTCCATTTCCATAAGAAAGGCTATAGTTTTTATATTGGCTAATTAAACCTATCACAACCCTCCTCTTTTATCCTGACTTAGGATAGACTGTATAGAAAAATGCACAGGCGGGGTTAAATCACTTGAAACACTATAAAGTAATTATCTTTGTCAATGGATATTTTTGAATTTGGATAGTGTCATATCCGCATCCACATTTGGAATAATTATTGGATATTGGATATCCACACCGTGGATACATATAGATATTGTAACTAACTAAAATTTTATCGCTTTGATTGTGAATATTTAATTAAATTTAAATATTTAAATATTTAATTTTAAAAGCTCAATAAGTTATTTTTATTAATAAATAATAATGGTGAATTTGTTCTAGAAATTTATGTACAAAAAATAATTTGTTCGAATTAAAATGGCTAGTGTGATCGAAAATCACTTTATCGAATCTCAAAACGCGTTAAATTATCATCTCGAGGTATTGTCTTGAATTTTGATGAAACTAGTGTTATCGTGATCAGAATAATAAGATGGTATACGCCAACGAGTTTAGTGGCGATCAAATGTGTCGTGTGATCGTGCGAGCTCGAAACATGTGACTTTTTAATTTTTGAGAAATTAAAACAATAATATATTTTATTATATAATTTGACCGCATTTCTTATCTTTCCCTCTCGTTTTTCTCTTTCCCTCTTTCTCCTTTTCTTTCCCTCTCTTGCAAACATTTTAACGCAGCCTTTAAAAATCAAAATTCGAAACTAGAAGCATCGATAAATCACGACGTTGAATCCATTGTACTCGTAGAGGAGAGGGCTCCAAATCAATGTGAGCGATGATGGGTGCGGTCGACTTTGGTCGAGCTCGATAGTTTTGTCACGAGTTAGGTTTGGATTTTTCCAACGATTAGGAGGCAACTGACCACTGCATTTATGGGGTGTGCTTTTCTTGTAGAGGCGAGTAGGTAGGGGCGATTTTGGGGAGATTCGGTGGCGATTTGAGAACCGCAACATATGTACGGCCATGAGGAGCATCACCAGGTCACAATTCAGTAAGGAGGGTCGAGCATGGTTTTGCGAAGTCGGGGCTAAAGCCTGGGCAAAGAGAAGATCGTTGGCGAAGTCTATGGCTGATTTCGTTGAAAAACGAGGAAGAGAGAAAGGAGAGAAGGTCACATGAGTGGGTGCGTATGCACGGCTTGTGCATAATGCACGAGTTTGAAGAATCAGGGAAGATAGATTAAGGGTGGGTGATTGATTATATAAGTAATTAGTTAATTTAATTAATTAATTAATCATAGTCTTATAAATTCATATCTTGTACATATGTGGTCAAATCAAGATGCGATCTTTTGCATTGCGCGCGTAGGAGCGTTATTTACGCACTAGAGTTGATTTCGTCAAGTTTGGAGTAAGTAGGATTTTGAGTTAAAGTCGAACGCTGTTCGATTTTTGATCAAGCAGGAACGCGTAAGTGTCAGCTGGAATTTTGATGAGTTAACTCACCTTTAAACGAACATTATATGATATATGTTTTAATATAAATTATTGTTTGCATGGTTGAATGATTCTTTATTTCGTTTGATTGAATTCATGTTGGAAAGTAGATAGCATTTGAAATGAAATACGCAGAACTTTTGTAGAGGGATCGAGATTTCTCGCTACTATTGATTTTAATTTCATGTCTATAGTTATTGTGTAAATTGTTGAACGCCAAAAGCTTCGTAGCTTAGCATTTTGGATGTGACTTTGATATTGGCCTTATTGTTGTTACACTTATTACATTTATATGGAAAGCACTTATTAAGAGTTATGGTAGCTCTAGGCCTCATTGTAATATTTTGAAATAGTATTATTTGTTGTTTTAATTTTGAAACGTTTTGATTAGGAGAATGATTTTAAATGTGATTTCTGAAATTTTTTTGGCATTTTATTTAAAAATGGATTTTGAACTTCTCTATTTTACTTCAACTTTTTTGTTAGTCTCTTCAAATTATTATGGAAATATTTTAAAATGTATCTTAGAAATTATTTAATTTACAAAAAAGTTAATATAATAATGGATGTTTATTTTAAAGAAAATGGATATAGCATTTATAATAAAATGATTCCGTTTTAAAGGAAGATTGAAATATGTTAGAATAAATTTCTGTGAAGCGCTTTACATAAAAATATTGTAATAAAAGAATGGATTTATAAATGGTATTTTATAAAAGGGAAATGATATCATTTTGATAAATTTGAATAATAGATCACATTTCTGAATTTATTATGATATGCGGAATGATCATTTTGTGAAAAGTATTTAGTCCTGTCTTGAAACCAAAGTTTGATGATAAGTATATGAGACTTCAAATAATGAGTTTTATAAATAAATTGGAGATTTATAAAAGAAGTTTTAGAATGACAATGAGATTTATAGAAGGAGTTCTATAAAAAATTTGGAGATTTATAAAAGAAGTTTTAACAAAAAAGGGATTTACAAAAAGAGTTTTATAAATGAATTGGGAGATTTGTAAAAGAAGTTTTATAAGTAGAAAAGAGATTTATAAAAGAAGTTTTGTAAATATAAAAGAAGTTTACAAAAGGAGTACTATAAAACGAATGAGATTTGATTTCTAAAAATGATCATTCTAGACTATGGTGATAAAAGTATTCTTTCCATACTCAACATCTAATTCCATGGTAGGGAAACTCGTCCTTATCTCGAGAATTAAGAATGAATGCAAAGGCAAAGATAGTGCGCTAACTTGTCCGACTACATTGTTAATCGATGGATAGTACAAGTTTGAAATTGAAAAGCATGGGTAAGTATACTTGGTCTAATTTACATACGATCCATTTACTAACCCTAAATTTTTTAGGGTTTATTTTTATCTGTTTAAATGACATTTGTTTTGACCCAAAAAGTACTATTTTGAAAGTGAAATCTTTCTTAAGATTTTGTGAAGATACACATAATATTGAAATAAGTATATAGTTACAATTTCTAGGTATTGTAAGTGTAGCGTTTTGTGAATATACTTATACCGTTGAGATAAGTATATAATTACATTTTCTAAGTGTTGAAAGTGCAGTGTTCTGTGATTATGTTTTTACCGTTGAGATAAGTATATGGGTTCTCAGTATTGAAAATATAGTATTTTGTGATTATACTTATACCATTAAGATGAGTAAATGGTTATTTTTCCAATCAATGAAAAAGTATAAATGAATAGTAAATGAGTAGTGTACATACGTATATCTTTGTAAAGATATTTTTATACAATTATTTACAAAGTGATTTTAATTAATGAAAGAATTAATTAAACAAGTTTAGTGTATGCTTATGTTCTTAACCATGATTGGTTTTCATGTGAAATTAAATCTATGGTCAGATTGTCTTTTTATTTAATAGTTAAGTAAGTGAATATCAAATCTTTGTTAGGTTTGAAACTATTGCTATTGGCTCAGAGAGTCCGAGATCAGATATGTTATTCGAAAACCACTTCAAATCAGCATAAGCATTAGAATTAAAAACATCTTGAGGATAATGTTAATTGAAGATGGAGTTCTTTGATGTGCAACGACTACTTGTATTAATCCCAAAGGTAATTCCAAAATGGACGTAGTAGAAGTAGTGCATTCGGTTTGTTCATATTCTATTTGTACGGATGAATGATGGCATTACATTGTTGTTTGGAGGGGAGATGTTAGCATTCCAAGTGGGATTTGCTAAAAAGGTAAACATAGCTTCAATCTTCGCGCTCGAAAATGACTAAAATAGGAGTTATGCTGCGAGGCTTTATGAGTCGCTACCATTGGGGCATGATCCGCACTTGTATCTAGATCGATATTTATGGATATTATATGTTGGGCCAATGGAAACGGTTTGTCTAGGTGATAGCTAAGGTGATGACCATATTTGGTATTATCCAGTAAGGGGTATGCCGGTCCTGGTTAATTAAGGTGCAATAGGTTTGCACCATCAGTTTATTTTCTCTAGAGGTGTAATGTATAGAAGGTAGTCCCTTACCATGTCATTGCGGGAATCCATTTTCCAATACGTGCCATACAGACTAAGTTGTGTACCAAATATGTTGGAAGTGAGATGCAAACATTTCAGCTATGTTATATATTTATTTTAAACCTTAGACATTCTCATAATTTCCCATATTTTCTAATAAAATAATTAGGTTATCATAAGGTAAAAACATGTCCGTGTTTATGTGCGGTGTGATCTACGCGGTACCTTTATTGTTGAATGGTTTTATAACATTAAAATCCATATGATTTAAGTTTCTCATGTTGGTTTACTAGACTTATACGGGCGTTGTTTTCTTATAATACCAGGGCCAGCCCAAGCATATTTCAAGATTTATTCAAGGATGCTTCGAAGCTTCAGGAGAAGAGCTAGATGCCTCCAAGATGTATTCAAGTATCTTTTATTTTTGCTGCATTTCTTGTTGTAACGACCTACAATATCAGTCATTTGAATTTGAAATATTTAACTGATTTAAAATATTGAAAAGTTAATAAGTTAAATAACTTGAATTTCAAATATAGCGATTAATTTGACAATTAAATTGTTAAATTAAATATTTAAAATTGATTAAATAATTTATTTTTGAATTTAATGTGAAATAGAATAATTTCTAAAGTTGATTTAAATTCTATTTGAATAAGAATAATGATCGTAAACTTTTAAATTTTAATAAAAGTGAATAAAACTAGTTTTATTAATAATTAGTTTTAATTAACAGATAAAAAGGCTTTTTGGGGGCACAGTCTCGGAATTGGACGTATCCAGTTTCATTAGATCCATAATAGTCAATTATTATATGCCATCGAATTTTATATCGGTTGGACATATCGTTTGGACGTGCGAGATCGAAATACGTAGAAATTAATTTCAGAAATTCATATAATAATTGGGTTTGAAAAGCTATATTCTGTATAATCAAAGTATGCCTCGGGACTAGTTTCATCGAGTTCGAAATAGGAGTATTACATACAGAATGCCAGGCGGTACGTCTCGTTTGGATTTTGAGAATTTCAGATGTTTAAAAGCTAGACATTTTCTAACTAAAATTATATATATATATATATATATATATATATATATATATATATAGTTTTTATAGCCACACTTGTCCCATACTTCCCCCACGTCATGCCCATACCCTCTCCCTTATAATATAGCTACATCAGAGTATATTAGTTCACCTAATTTTAAAAATTGTCGTCCTCCCATCCTATGAACGTGGCTAATCGGCGCCCCGTATTAGCTTTGGGCATCAACTGGGGAAGCATAGAGCACATCCCCACGAAACTATACATTAGTTGGATATCGAGCCATGGCGAGGCGAGATAGTCGGAATTTGGCTGCGTTCATAGCTGGAGTGGTTTCAGTCGTTTGGCAAATTATGGTGTTTCGATGGAACGTGAGGGAGGCTAGTGATCGTAGCAGTCACAGGGTGGATGACGAGAAGGCATGGTGGCACCTGGCGAAGCGAAGGCGGTGGAGCGTTAGATGAAGTCACATATAGGGGTTCGTGTCCACGTTCCTGGGAACGATAGCGCGTGATTGATAGGGAAGGGTAATTTGTTTAAAAACTTAATTAATTTTTAATCTAATTATAATTTAATTTTTCAAACGTTCATTGATTTATAACATTTTCACACGAGGTTGGATTGAATCACGATAAGATGCATTGCAATTGTATCAGCGAATATTATGCTATGGAATTTGATTGGTTGGATTCGGAGCTAGTAGAAATCTGGATTAAAAATGAATGCCTGTTTAATTTTAATTCAAATCAGAACGTTTTGACGAAATTGAAATCAACGTGAGCTAAACGCACCTTTTTGGTTAACCGATAATGTCATATAGTTGATAATAAATTGTTGACTGGATGTTTGGTGATTTATTTATTAGTTGGTTTGGATATATTCCTGCCCTTAGAGCAGATGAGACCCTATTACGTTCCTGAGTAGGAGCGGATGACCTTTGTATACGATCATGTCTCAAACTGGTTGATTTACATTATTGATTATATATTGTATGTGATGCATGGGATAAGTAAGAGGGATCCAACTGGATTCCTCACACTGTTGATTTTATTTTTCATATATTTTGATATATGATGTGTTGGATACCATATTTGATGACATGGATGATTTTTCCCTATTTAGTGCTATGATAACAGTAGGCTATATATTTAGTATTTTGAAATATTATAAAATGAATATTTAGTTTTTAAAAGGATATTTCGAAAATTTATATATATTAATATTTATTATTCAAGTTTATTTAAAGGAGTTATTTCAAAATAAAAGGTATGATTTTTAAATATTATAAATTAATAGTTTATGAAATATTTTCAAAAGAAGTTAGAAATATTTTCGCATAAATAATTGTTAACCGTTTACATAAAGTGCTATATGTATATACACAACTATAATAAGATTTATTTATAAATGTGATAATGTATAAATGTGGCATTTTACAAATAAAGTGAAGATTTGTAAAACCGTATTTTATTAATAAAGGGATAGATATATAAACGGTATTTTATAAATTAAAAGGAAACTATTGTCATTTAATAGATTGGAGAGATAAATAAAATGGTGGATTTATTATAAGATGTGGAATGTTGTTTAGAAAACAGTTAATTCTATTTTGAAAATTGAAAGGTAAGGGTAAATTTGGAGGTGTTAAACGATATTTTATAAATAGAAAGGAATTATAAAAGGAATTTATCCATGGGGGGCAACGTTAAAAACGGATGGTGATTGATGTTTTTAAATGAGGTTTTATAAATAAAAGGATTTTTACAAAAGGAAGTTGATAAAACAAAAGGAGATCTATAAATACAGTTTATAAATATGAAGATGATTGTGTTGAAATTTAAGTATGGAATTGTATAAAGGAAATATATTTATGTTTTGAAAGTCGTTTATTTTTATTAATAATGTTCTAAAAGCTATTTATTATATCAATATTCTTTTAAAGCTGTTTATCAATATTTTAATATTTTTGAAAAGTTAATTATCTAAATTATTAACATGGCTTGAAATTAATCATAATTATTTATCAATGAAGTTTTGGAAATTAATTTTTATTATTTATAATGATGTTGAAGATAAATTATAATTGACTATTAAGAATGTTTTGAAATTATTAATTGTTATTTTTAAGATATTTTTAAGTTAATTATTATTTACGTTATATTGTTATTATTATATAAAGTGTTTTTAAAATAAATGTTTAGAATTTGCTTACAAATGTTTCGAGATTTATAAACAGTCTTTTCTAAATAGATCGGGTTTTATAAAAGGAATCTTATAGCAAGGTTTGGATGACTTAAAGGAAGATAAGTTAAAGGGTAAAAAGAGTTTACAAAAGGTCTTAGATATTTATAAAAGAAATTTAGAAATGGGTTTATATATTTATAGAAGTAGTTTATAAATGGTTTAAAGATTTATAAAGGAATTATAAATTTTCTTGGGATTATGTGAAAGGAATTCTTCCTCCGTTTTGTAAAATACTTATACCGTTGGGATTAAGTATAAAGATTTTTCCCAAGTATCGAAAATATAGGGGTTTTTGGGTATATCTTCGTAAAGATAGTGTTTTAATTAATAAAAAATTAATTAAAGAGGCTTAGTGTTGCTTGGTGCTTAACCAGTATTACTTCCTTTGGAAAATTGATCTTTGATTGGATTGTTTGTTTACTTGATAGTTAAATAACCTACTATCAAATGGCCAGTTTATAGAATAACATCGTCAGTTCAAAAAGACCGAGAACAGATATGTTATTCGAAAACCACTTAGAACCGACATTAGCATTCAAATTAGAATATCTTAAAGAAAATCGAAATGGGGCTTTTGAAATGCAAGGGCTACTTGCTACTAATCCCGAGGATGATTTCAAAATGGATGTAGTAGAAGTGGTGCCTTTAGATTCGTTCAAGCATAGAGCGAACTTGTATGTATAAGTGCTAGCATTGCATTAATGCCTGGAGGGCAGTCTAGCATTCCAAGTGGGAAGTGCTATATAAAGTTAAACTGTAGCTTCGAGCCTCATTAACCGGAAGTGACAAAAATCAAGCATGCAGCAGTGCCAAGTGGGTCACTCCCGTTAGGGTATGGTTATTCCAAAATCTAGACCAATTACTATGTACACATGTACGCTTCGCTCCCAAAATATGGAGTAATCATATTCGATACTACTAGTCAAGTGGTTAGACGGTCCTATTTGGTAGGGGTACAAGATGTTCTTGTCAGATGTCGATGCATATTATATAGGGATGTACCTTCAGAAGGTAGTTCCTTACCTTGTCATAGCATATAATCCAACCTCTAATACGTTCCTTTGCGGTTTTGATTGTAGGACCTAGTATGTTGGAATTTAATTAATGTAACAATTTCTGTCACGATCCGCCCTTCACGACCCTCGAAAATCGACATAAACACGCTCATAGTACAACATTCCAAACTATCGAGTGCCGGAAAGACAGATTGCTGAGGGAAAGAATGTTGGTAGAAGAAAAAGAAATTTAAACAAAACAGAATCTCACAGCGGACAGAACAATGTATAATATCAATAGCTCTTAACACAAAGCAAAAATGTAATATACATATCTCACATCAGAGCACACAAATCAATAATTATCAATCTGGGCAGTTGTAACATCTTGTCCTCACAGCTGCTGGTAATTTCAAACAACATTGTAGCGGAAATAAAGAAGTATGAGAATACATCTCGGTCTCCAACTCGCCTCCCGAGCTTCATACTATCCAATCCTGAACCTATAATACTAGGTCTGACACGAGCATTATAATAAAATAACACCCGAGTCAGTCTGGAAAACTAGCTTGAGAAAACACACTCAATTTGATTTATTAAAGTTTCAAAATCTGTTTGAAAATCAAAGGTATCTCGTAAGACCACGCGACAAATAAACACGGTGGTATTTTACCTTACAATAACCAAAACATTTCATATCAAATCCTCCGATATTATAATAGTGTCTAAGAACAAATACTTATTGGAATAGCTAAAATTGTTACATTAATTAAATTCCAGCAAGACTAGGCTTTACAATAAAAATGTAAAGGCACGTATTGGAGAACGGATTCCAACTGAATGACTAGGCACTGGGGTAACAACTATCACAGTACACGCCTAGAACAGTGTAACGTCCAATTTTTTCGATTTTCGAAAGTCGACATTAATACATCCACTATATCAAATACAGCACAATCGAATGTCGGAAAACTGAACCGTTAGGGTTAAAGAAGAAGAAGATAGAAAAAGAAACAGAAAACAATAACAGAATCTCACATTTCGTAGCGGAACAAAAATAATAGTTAAGTGAGTAATCTTTACAAAAAAGAACTATACCAGCTTATACATACAACATCAGAGTTTACAACAACACAATACAACACTGGCAGTTATTATAACTTGTCCTACATGGAAAATTTTACTTTGCACCAACCATACGCAGCAGGCACTACATAGTATAAGCGATACTCTTTGCCATCCAGCTTGCCCCTGATCTCCACAACATCTCTTTTCTGACTTCCCTTCCGAATAACTGATAACCTGACTCTAGGCTGCCCGTGTGGAAAATTATGGACACCCGGAGTTTAGAAAGGGAACAATAAACTCCAGGTTAGTCATGGGATTGGTGTGAGATCTTAAAAACAGTTATTTTCACAAAGAAAATAAAAAAAATCCGCTATGCTTTTGGAAAATGAAACTACCATAAGGCCTCATGCCGCACACACAATGCAAACGCAGAATTGGAGGAGATTTCTCCTTATGATTGTCAAACATGCTTGATACGCAAAATCCTTTTGATATTATTATTAGTGCATAGTGCAGAAAACCTTTTGAAAGTATAATATTAATCTTAGCCAGCATACAACCATTATTGTATGCTTACTATATCTACCATCTAAACAGTGATGACCACCGTAAGTAAATGGAAGGTTATATAACTAAAATCGTACAAGGCACGTATTGGAGATTGGATTTCCAACAAATGGTCAGGCTTAGAAATTTCCTATTGCCATATGGGTACACCTCTGGAGGGAAGCCTCGAGAACCTAATCGGATCTCTGCCAACAAAAGGCCGGGTTACCTCTGTAACTAGGAAACTACTACACGAGCATGCCATCCCTTGGTCGTTCCGAGGATCCTCAACCACAAAGCAACAACCACAAAGTAATAAATTTACAGCAACAATATACGTAAAATATCTGGGCTCCATACCATGATACTACCCTTTTCCAGAAGGAAATGACAAACCCTCAGGGGGGACTACCCCGAAAAAACCTTGCCGCATCCTTCCAGTTTGGACCATTTCTGGATTGTGAGGTTCGACGAAGTCTCGTCCACAAAGCTACACTTTTCACAAAGCCATGCTTCGATCAACAAATGATCAGCAGCACTTCGTATGCCACATTACCAAATTGGGAATGTACCACTAATAACCATCAACTACATAACATCTAAGCTCGTACGTCTAAGAGAAGGGTGTTAAGCTAAACAAATAAATTTTCCGCCACCAATAGAAATGTATTTGATAGAAACCGGCTTTACACCTCAAAGTATAATGTCAGACATACATCCATCCAAGTCTATTTTGGGATCGAACGGAACCGAACGCACTTCAAAGAAGCCCTTGCAAATCTGGATATTCACTAATCACGTCCGGACTCCCCATCACAAAAGGTGGTAAAATCTCTATACCGGAGAACCCAGTGCAGAGACATTCGGTAGGCAATCCTTTCGTTTCCGAAAAATACTCGGTCTTCAGCAACATCTTCATATGCAATCCCATTTCGTCGTATCATTATTCGGAATGGGTTTTATGACACAAAGTCATCTCCCGGCCAATCTGAATAACGAGCGCTTATTTTAAAAAAAAAGTGTTCATTCAGATTCAAATAATTCACAAAAAATTTCCACTTTGGTCTTTTTAAATAAAAGATCCAACACAAAGATTCAACGTGGTTTTCGAATATCCATTTAGAATCTGACTCCCGATCGCATCGAAATTCAAGCGCCTTTTAAAGGCCAATATTGATAGTCGGTTATTTAACTATCAATCAATATTTAAAATAATCACTATCAAACAATATTCAAACAATCACCAAGATATAAATAATTTTCCCAAATTACTTATTTTCAAGATATCTTCGCAAGATATATTTTTAACACTTCAACACTTTGAAAACAAATTTCAAATTACTTTCCACGTTTCAATCCTTTGAAAACAAATTTCAAATCATTTTCCTTACATAGAATATATTTCCAATATTTATTCATTTCCACAGAAAATCTGTCGAGTTCAAATACTTTAAAATAATTCAAATAACTTATCCAAACATATATACTTGGAAATATTTAAAATAAAACTATTTTAAAACACTTGCTTAAATATTAATTATGAAAATATTATATTAATATCTTATCTAAACTTAGGTCCAAAATAATTTTAAAATAAAATTATTAGATAAAGTATAACTATTTAAATAACCATTTTATAAATCAAATATCAATTAATTCTTTAAATAATCACTTCTATAATCGACTAAATAAATCTTTACTTTAAAGATTAAAAACAATTTCCAAAAATAACTTCTCCAACAATATTCTTTCAAAACCAATTTCTAGAACTTTTAATTTATGCTTTGAAAGCTACTTTGAAAATATATTCAACTTTACAGGGAAAATACACTTTCCATTTCAAAATGGTCCATTTAAATCAATTAATAAATCATTCTCGATTTATTTTAATTTACATTTCAAATTCGTAAATTTCTTTCCACACTTTTTAAAAACAACCCAATATTTATTTTCAAAACAAATTCCCCTTTCCTTTATAAATTCCTATGGTGAATTTAAATTTTCAAATATCCATTGATATACGATTTTCAAATATTCGTTTTCAAACGCCAAATAAAATTTCTAATTGATTTTCAAAAAAAACATTTCAAGCACCAAATCAAATTTCTAATTGATTTCCCAAAAATCATTTTCAGTCACCAAATTAAATTCCTAATTTGATTTCTAAATTTATTTCCCTTCAAAACAAAATCCTTTCTCTTCCGATCTATTTAAAATCTGAATTTTGAATAAATTCTTCAACTATTAAACAATATTACTCAAAACCCATTTATTAAAATCTTTTCCCATATTTTGGAATTTATTCAATAAGTTTTCAAAAATAAAACTTTATCTACTTAAATTTCTTCTTTAAAATTCACCCAATTCTTTAAATGAATTTATTATAAATATTCTACTTGAATTTCAAAAATCCAATTTTATTTGTTTCTGCTACCCTACGATACCAAAAATATATTTAGCTAAGTTATAGCCTTCAACGGTTTCAATCACAAATATAATTACACACAGATTATAGATAATCAAAACATGATATTGAAACAAAATCAAATATTTTAGAAATCCAGTTGGATCCCTCCAACCTGTTTCCTTGCATCCATAGACGTTAGCACAATAATTAAATACCAATTCAATTTCGAGGTGGAATATCACGTTATATGGGATTAATATAATATCATATGCTATTATGCCACGCATAGGGTCTCATATGCTATATTATATAATGTGAGAAATCAATCACTCCAAATATATATATATATAATACCAATTCCACTTCAAGGTGGTATATCGCGGTATATGGGTTTATATAATATGCTCCGCAATTATGCGGCGCATAGGGTCTAATCCAATACAACTGATAATAATTTATCATCCAAGCACACAATCAACAATTTTAAATTTAACTATTTAAAATTAAATCAGAAAATCCGATTGAGTGAAAAGATCTCACCTTTAACAATGCATGCAATCCATTTTCCATTTCAGCTTGTTTCTCCATTTTAGACCTTGTATAAACAATTTATACAGTTTATTAATATTCGAAATAAATCAAATAATCCATTTTCGTTTAGTAATTTTAATTATCCAATGGTTTTTACTGCAAACCAATTTCTTTTAATAAATTTATTTAACTAAAAATTAAATTAAAACTAAATTTCCTCTTAGATAAATTAACCGACTAAAAATTTAGTTTAAATAAATTTTCTTTTTTAAAATAATCTTTGGCAACTAAAATAATTAAACGAACCATTTAAACAAATTAATTACCTTACCACTTTGCTTTTAAAAATAAGTTAGTAAATTTAAAATGCATGTATATATTTATTTTCCAAAATCCTATCTGTATATTCGTTTTTTCTGCTTTAAAACTATTTATAAATTCAAAATCATCTTAAAATTCTTATATCTTTCCAAAATTATCATATATATAAAAAATAGTGACATAACCCTTTCATTCTTTCATTTCTTTCTATACATATCTTATATAGATATATATAAATTTTTGAGATAATTTATTGAATATACCTCACTGCACTGCTCGAGGCCACCACTACTTCCCATCGTGACCTATCACGATACTCATGGCATCTCCCGAGCCCGAAGCGAGAACCCCAAAATGAAATGCGAAACCCTAATCTCTTGCGCCTCCAACCCTACGCGTGTGACGACACGAAATTTTCAAGCATTTAAAATCGAAATATTTAATTGATTTTAAATATTCAATAGAGTAATTTTAATTTGATTTACGAATGTCACAATGTATTTGATAATCAAATTATCGAATTAAATAAGTTGAAATTGTGTAAAATGTTGAATCTGGAATTCTAAGCCTGTTAAAAATAACTTGAAGGCTTATAAATTTTTTATTGATAATATTGAAGATAATAGAAGCGTTAAAATTGAATTTAACAGTGGTTTGTTTGGTTTTGAAATTTTATCGTTTAAATTGAATTTAAAAAATAGTCTTCTGAGGCACAGTCTTGGAATTTGACGAAACCAGTTCCATTGGGTCCGTAATATTGAATTATTATCGGATTTCAAATTTCGTAGTGATCGGTGTTATTGTGTGAGCGTACGATATATAAATGCACTGAAAATTTAATTGATAATAATCTGATGAAATTTAATTTAATTATTCAAGCTTCTTCTATACGCCGCTACCCTTATCTTAAAATCGTGTCCCCTCTTCTCTTTTTAAATCGCAAGCAGAAAAAATAAAATAAAACATATTACTCGCGTCTTCCTTCTGAAGAAAGCCAAGCTGAACCCTTCCTTTTGAAATCACACACTCTTCTTAGCCTTCATTGGAAAATCAATATCCCTAAATAAAAAAAATGATGGCGACCGCACCTAAATTCAAAATCACGTCTTCCTCTTTAGTCCTTCTCTCCTTTATTTAATTCGAGTCCTCCCTCAGGAAATCCAAATGAAAACCCAGATCTATCTCCTCTCTTTCAATTTCATTCATATCGAATTAATCAAGCATTGTGCCTTCCGTTCGTTTCCATTCCAATCGCGACTTCGACTTAATCTGGAGGCGATGTCGAGCGTGATACTTCGAGGGTACGGCGTGTGTGGATCACGACAGAGGGGAAGGTCCTATCGATCGAGTTTGTAGCGACGTTGGGTTAGGGCATCGTTCGCGATAGGTGCGGTGAGGCGACGTCACGTGGTGATGCTCGCCGTGGAGTGTTTGGGGGCACGAACAAGGTTGGAACTGGGTTCGGCAGAGGTATATTCGATTTGCTCTTTTCATTTTTTTTTTAAAAGAAGTTACATTAAAGTAAATTTCAATTTTTTTTATGTATATTGTTATAGTAAAGAAGAATTTTGTTTTAATTTGTATATATCTACATGAAGAGAGTTTATTTACTATGAGGTATTTTATTTTACTTTATTTTTATTTTCAATTTAAACTGAATTTAAAACCATATATATTTATAGACAGAAAATAAAATAAAATAGATACAATGAGTATGTTTTGTTTTAAGTTATCCCTAAGTTTATTTAATTTATATAATATATACAGGAAAGTTATTATAGTAAGCTAAGGTATTAAGATAGGGTTTTCACAATAAAGAAACAAATCCTGTTTTGTTTATTCACAGAAGTAAAGTAAATATAAATATCTTATATACATATGTGTATATGTAGTAAAGGAAGTGTTAATAAATACACACATACCTATTTAATTTGCTAGGTTTATTTTTAATAATGGGTTTGGTGGAAAAAAAATTTTTAACCAACTTATTTTAATTATTTTTGCTACTAAATAGATTTTTAAAGGAAATTTTTAGTTTAAACTAAATCATTAGTAAATTAAATTTATTAAAAGAAAATGAATTGTTCAATTAGTTCGAATATTAATAAAATCATCTAATATCTGTACAAGGTCAAAAATCATGAAACCAAGGCAATTTTGAAGTGGACTACAAATGGAAGCAAAGGTGAGTTAATCTCACTCAATTAAATTTAAATTCAAATTGAAACTTAAATGATTAAATTTAAATAATTGGTCGAATGGATGAATTGATTGATGTGCTATAGTTTGGTATATTTGGTTATAAAACAACGTTCTTTCAACAACTACTATGTTAATATTTGTTTCAAATATTAAATATTAACATTTTCCTTTCATTAAATTCAAATTCCAATTTCTTTTCAAAACTTATTATTTATTCAAATAAAATCTTTATTTTATTTTTAAATCAAATTTTGACCAATCGGTTTTTATTTAATTCTCTATCCTAGGTCAAATTCATTTGGGTATTTATCATTTCAACTCGATTCCATATCAATTCAAAAAAAAATCAAAACATAGCAAAGGGAACTTGCAGTGTGATAACTGGGATGGTGTCAAAGTAAATAAAAAATATCATCCATACATAACAATTCAACAATTATTCAAATAATCCCGAAATAGTCGTATCAATTTACATTGTTGTTTGCGCAAATTAATATAATCATTCCTAGAATCTACACTATCATTTCATGTAGATTAAAGATTATTACACTAACATTTATACGGTTCTTCACTTGTCATCCATTATTCAAATTTATACTACAACAATTTATACAACATACATTTAACGGTTCAAGGTGTTCTTAACCAAATTCTACGTGTCAATTAATTTAACTTTTAAAGGGGTCATATTTAACTAATCAAATTCAACATATAAATCCATTTTAAATTGTTAACTATCTTATATCAAATTCAATTGCATACTATTTATCACTTTAACATTTACAATTAACGTCCAATTTCAACAACATACAACAATCATTTATCAACCAAACTTGTATAATCATCGCATAAGTAACAGATAATGGTGTCAGATGTCACAGGTGAACTGATACAGGTAATAGCATATATAACAGTGTAATTAACTGACAGCAGCATATTTCAATTGTCGTTTCAATTGAAATCAATTTAATAAATAAAAGAACATTAACCGTGAGTGATTGCTCACCTTTCGAGACTAGAGAAATAAGATAATGAAATGAGTTATGAATCCAAACACGGATTCCAAACCGAAGCAAGACGGCACGAATTCGACGATAGATGCAAGGCTAGAATTGATGAGAACAATTTGAATCAGCTTGATGTAGATGGAATATATATACTATTATTATTATTATTATTATTTTCTTAAATTCAACATCCTTTTAAAACTTATATAAACTTAACATATTATACTTTAAGGTCCATATTTAATATAAATCCAACAATTAAATATATATATATATATATATATGTATATATATATATATAATGTAAATAGTCAGATTCTCATATCTACGAACTACCACATATTTTTATATACAAGAAATTGGTATTTTGTATTGTGCTAACGTCTGTGGATGCAGGGAAAACAGGTTGGAGGGATCCAATTGGACCCCTCAACATTTATTTAAATTATTTAACATTCTCTGTTGTGAATATGATATTCTATGATGAGTTATATTGGAATATTGAATTTTATGTTTTGATTGGATATATTTGAGTATAATGAATTAAAAAAATAATATAAATTGGATTGTTGGGAAGAAAATAAAAGGAAGTAAATTTGTAAGCGAAATAATTATAGAAAATTTGAATAAATTAAGAATGAGTTGAAAGGAAATGGAAGTAATATTAAAATACTAATCAATAACTTTGAGTATGAAAAAAAAAGATTTGGAATAAACAGAAATTAATGAATTGTAAAATTAAGTGATATTAATTTCAAGGAACAAAGAATTATTTAGAATTTAAAGATTAAATTTATTTAAAAAGGATTAAGAAGTAAATTGAGAAATCTAAAATTGGTATTTTCAATTAAAAATATAATGATGGGACAAAATCTGAAATAAATGGATTTTGGAATAAAAGAAAGTGAACTGGAAATCAATTTGGAATTTGATTCAAGTGTTTGGATTGGAAATTTAAAGAAGAATGTGAAGAGAAGTATATTTCTCTGGATTGCCAAGTACGTTTTTAAAATAAACTTTTAAATATAAGTTAAAAGCTTTAATGTTTGCTTTAAAAAGCATGTTTTAGAAAATTTATTATTTCTAACCATTTAAATTCTAAAGCAAATATTTTTCAAGTCTATTATCGTAGTACTTGTTTAAAAAGTGACTTAGTATTTTGTTTTAAAAAGTGAAAAACCTAGTTTTATATTTTATAAAGTAACCTTATTTTCAAATATTTATATACTATGTATTTTTAACCCAATTATTGAAGTAGTTTTAAACTTAAATGTTTTAAAGTATATTTCAAGTAAGCGTTTTAAATTATTTTAAAGATCTAAAGTTTTGTGCTTGGTAATTCTAGTGGAAATAGAAAATACTTGGAATTTATTCTGAGAAAGGAAGATAGTTTGAAAATGTAACGACCCCACTTCCTACGCCCAGGAAGTAGTATCGTTATTAAGAAAGAAAAGGGTGAGAAAATATAAAAGATAGAGAAGAAAGAACAACAACATCAGAATCTCATAGCGGAACGAATAAATATAATAATCACATAAGTATTTACATAATATATAACATCAATCAGAGTGCTACATATAGTACATCACATACTAGACAGTTATAAACACCTGTCTAGTTAATACAATACAATACACAATACATCACAGAGATACCACACATCGGAATTATATATATATATATATCTACAACGCTGAAGCCTCCTGCTCCATTGCTTCTCCAGAATTCGTCAAAGCTAAACATGAATCCCTTGGCTACCCGTAAAAATTTTGGGTACCCGAGAGTTTATGAAAAACAAAAATAAACATCGGGTCAGACATGGGTCTGGTATGAGTAACAGGTTAAAGTTTCTTAATTTTGAAAAATCCTTTGAAAACAAAAGGTATCACGTAAGACTTCCCACACATAAACATAGAAAAGTTTTTACCTTACGCCAACCAAAACATTTGATAGGAAATTCTGTGATATTATAATAGGTCTAGGGTTTTCAAGTAAATAGAAAATAGCCGAAATTGTTACATGATTAAATTCCAGCTACTAGCCACAAAAGTGGGTAATACAATCAAAACCGTAGGCACTTATTGGATTTTGGATTCCATACAATGGCAGGGCTACTGGGGTACCGCCCGTCACAGTACGTGGCCTAGATCAACGTACCGAGGATCACTCCCGACCCCCTGCAACACAAGGCCGGAACCATTCCTTACTGAACAGTCCCGAACAAGATAAACCCCGCAGTTGGCTGTAGACCAACTGCCCACACAGCCGAATAAAAAGGGACATCTAGACATGGGAATATCCTTGTCGTGCTTGGGCATGACCCACCTAACCTTGCTGCACCTCCCCTGTTTTAGCCATTCCCGGTTGATGAGGCTTGAGGTTACGATTACCTTTATAGAACATATTTCTTAGAATGCTCATCGTCCGCCTGACGATGTGCTGAAAGCATTCAATCCATACAAGTTCGTTCCGGGTTCGAACGAAACCGAAGGCATCATCTTGTTACACTCGTTTTGGAATCATCCTCAGAGTTAACGACGATAACCCTTGCATTCTAAATCTTCATCTTCACTTCAGATTCACGACCTATCGTAATTTGGAAACGATGTGGTTTTCAGATATTCCAAACAAGGAAAACCGATCCCGGTCTCATCGAATCCAAAACGTGTCTTTTAAGGCCAAGTTGTCTACTTAGTCTTAACAGTGAATTCAATATCATCAATATGCACAGATAGATAATTCACATCTCATAATAGATAATCACATCATCATCATAAACAGAATTAATATCATCATCCAAACAGATAATTAAATATTATCACACTTAAACTATATATCCATATCACATAGTCATTATCTATCTCATTTCTGAGATCACAATCAATCAATGAAATATCAATATCATCCATAAGCATAATTTATGAAACACAAGCTATAATTAATTTAAAATGAATTAAATTAACTACTTATATCTTAATTAATTTAAATTAAATTAAATTAATTACTCATTCCATAAATCCTGCTCTCACAATCATTAATTAACTATAAATCGAATTAATTAACCATTCTCCAATTACAAAAATAATTTAGTCTTTAATTAATTCTCAAATGAATTATTCTAAATCATTCATAATAGATTAAAATTTAATTACTTTCTATTAGTAATTCCTTAATTAAACAATCTTAGTTACATCATTAATTATATTAATTAATGATCTTCAATTTATATTAAATTGCTTTATTTAATCTAATTAAGTGATTAATCTGTACTTAAACACAATTATTAATCACCCCTTGATTAATAACAAACCAATAATTAACTACCCTTAATTTCTTATTAATCAATCCATGATTAATATTCCCATAAATTAATCCCTTGATTGATTACAAAAGAAATCTCTCGAATTACTTCCTTTACAAATCATCTTGTATGAATTTCATCAAGTAATTATCATCTAATTACTATTCTAAGTAATTATACTCCATTAATTACACTAAGTAATTACACATACCAAATCATCAAATGATTTCTTAAATTAATTAATATTAATTTAAATCTTATTATCCATTGCTTATATATATTCAAATTAATCATCTTGATTTAAATATACTTGACTGCATTCCAGTAGTTTTCTTTAATTCATTTACAGTAAATTAATCTTAAATAAATCCATTAATTAATTACATTTATCAATTTATTACCATTTACTTATCTTGTTGATTTATTATTCTCAAATAAATCAATTCCTTAATTACATTTCATTTGTTAATTATATTAAGAATACAAATCTTCAGATTACAAATATTAATCCTCTTGATTTATAACATACAGTAATTAATCATTCATAATTAATTACTTCTCAATAACAAGTTTTAATTTCAAGTAATTGTACTCCAATTACTTCCATTAACAACATCATCCAGTAATTTACTTCCAGTAAATATCCATCAATTACTTCTCTAAGTAATTTAATTCCAAAATATCAGTTAATTAAACTAAATTAATTAACTCAAATCAAATCAATTTACTCAGTTAATAAGTAATTAATTTCTTAATTACTTTTCAAATAAATAATTTCATTTAAACTATTGAATTAATTAATCTAATTAATTTATTACAAAATCAATCATATTAATTAATTATAACATAATCTGGTTAATGAACTTCATTAATAATTATTCAATTATTTCCTTCTGACATAATCAACTTATATTAATTATTATTAATTATAAGTTAATTAACCATTATTAATTTAAAAATCTAATCTATAGTTCTAAATCATATATTAGTTAATTAATTTATTAATTAACTTTAATTACTACTTTTAAACTATAATTACTAGTTTAATTAATATCAATCATTAAATATTCTTACTTAATCAACTTAAGAGTTAATGCATATAAACTCTAAGTCTTCATTACTTAAAGTAAATTATCTTATTATTGATTAATTTCACTTCCAATATGTATGAAACATTGGTTTCAAATTACTTCTTAAACAAATTCTAATTTTATCCTTAATAAGGTTTTAAAACTAAATTTTCAAAACCCCTCTTAAACTCACAAGTTTAAAAGCATATTTAACATTTAAAACTTATCAATTTAAATCATAAAACTTTACTTTTATTTCTTATCTAGAGTTTAAGTTCTGATTTCAATTTGGGTGTTATCTTTGTTTAAATCTTCCCTAACAATGTATATTTCATTTTTGAATTCAACTCTTTTGAATTCACTTAAATATTTAGCACTTTCAAATTAATAAAATAATTTAAGTTTTGAAAACTTTATTATACCCAACTTAATTTTCAAATCTGACTTAAATTCACAGTTAAACTTTGATTTAGAACTAAGTTTTAACTTTGATTTTAAATTTTAAAACAAAGTTTCAAAACAGTTGAAAACAGTTTCAGGTTTTTACAAACCTTTTCACTAATAACCCGAGCACCCCCTGCGTTTCTTCGAGAAATATACGAAGTTCCCCCGAGAAAATATACAAGCTGCTTCGAGTTTTATTCCCAGGCGCGCAAAAACAACAAGAGAAATACAAAACCTAGAAAAACAAACCCATTCACCCCTCCATGCCTGTCAACGCCACACACGCAGAGCTCCGACCACCAGAGGCCACCAAACTCCGGCTACCCCACCGACCATCTCCCTTCTACCTCCCTTCAAAACCACGCGACACTCGAACCTCTTAACAACTCGCGGCGATCAAAACTTCCAAACACAGTAAAATTAGGTTTAGGAACTTGGAACCCCCACCGACGCTTCCACCACCATTTGCGCCGCCATCCCCTATTTTTCCTAGCACCACGGCAGCCTCCTCTACCACCAGACTGAAGCTCACACCGCCAGATCTACTTGATCGCCCATGGCCACTCAAAAAGCCTGAAATGGATAAACTCGAACCATACCTCACCCCCTCCACTAAAAATCCCCATATTAATTTTAAAAATCATAGTTTGGTTCAACTATTCAATCCATGAACCTGAACCGATGATCGGTGGAGGTTGAAATTTTGTCAAATGTTGAGTTTGCTCAGAGATTGGTTTCCAGAGACAAAGTTTTAAGATGTTTTTATCTTAACTAAATTTTAAACTTAGATCTTAATGTTACAAACATCTTTTATTCAAATCTTAAGTCCATTCATCAATCAGAGAAGAAGCAAATGATTTTTGAATGTGAAGTTTTGTTTACAGAGTAACAGAAAGCAGACATATATAAACACTGCCAGTTATATTTTGGTTTCCAGATAAATTTCTCTTATATTTTAAGTTAAATAAATTTTAAACTTAAATTTTAAAGTTAAACAAACGAGTCTTATTTAAATTCTATCAACTAACGGCCAACAGATCAAAAGGAATTAGATACTTTTGTTTAGAAGCTAAGCCTGAAACTAAACAGGCAGAACAAGTTTAACTACAACAATCATCTATCCATCCATATACACATGCATTCTCAAATATATATACACATACTTAAAACTTCATCTCAGAAATTTTCACAAGTAACAAATTAAAATTTACTTAAGCTTTTTTTTTAAAAAAAAAGTTACTCACCTATTTGCAGAGAAGAACAGTTGCTCCTTGATTAAGCAACAGGCTTGAATACAACTGTAACTTCATTTTGCTTTGCTTCTTGGATTTTGTTTAAGTATGGAATAGTTTTATTTCATATTTTAGTTTGTATGTTCGAATTAGAAGGGTAAGTCTGAGGTATAAATAAAAGAAAGAAGACAGGGATTTAAGCAAAGATTTGTACAGGGTATATGCAGACAGTTTTATTACTATGTTTCATGAAATAGTGACAATATAGCCTACAATCTTGTTTGTACAGATTTGTTTCTTGAAACGGAGATATTTGTTAATGGTGGCTGAAATGAAATACTCAGTGTACTAATTTTTTTTTTACATTAATGACTTTTGTTTGTTAGCTTAAAGATATTTAACAATGTCTTCCTTCACAAGCTTTTTACATATATATGCAGTTTGTTTATTTTTCTTTGTTACTGTCTTTGTTTTATCAACTTAGTTTGGCCTGCACACATTTTAGATTTTGTTTGTATAACAGATTTTATCTAGATGCTTTAAACATATACATATATGTATATACTACAGTTCATTTGTGATAGTTTACAAACTTAAAAACTTATTCGTTTTCTAGTTTATTTATTGTCTTGCTATTAAAATTGAGATGTTTGTGAATGTTATATAAATTTATCCAATATGATTATTTCTTATTTTAACTTATTACTTAAAATCTTGTATCCCTATATATACATTCTTACTTATTTATATTATAAAACACACGATCAATTTGAAATGATAAATAAAATGAATTATCTTTCTATTATAAACTACATATTTTATAATATATGTTAAAACTCATATATACTTTGAAATCCATATTTTTAATCAAGCTATACTAAAAAGAAAACAAAACAAATCATTTTGTTAATAATTCTAAGTTTAAACTTAAGTTGAAATAAGTTTTAATCTATTTAAACATTTATCTTATGTATTTAAAACCCTGTATTTATTTAGCTTTGAAAAGTTTATATTAAATAAAACACAATTTCTAATTCACTAAAATATATATTAGAATTTAAAACATAATTTATTAGTTAAACTTTAAAACAAATCTCATCTATTTACAATGTATACAAATATATACATATATAAATAGTTAACAAACAATAAATTTTAACAGATATCATTTACTAATTAAATATTTATTAAAAGAAGAGTATCAATTCAGATTAAATTAACAAAAATATATCAAATCAATTTAATATTTAATGCAGATTATTAAATTGATATTGCTAGAAAATTCCGGGTCGTCACATTCCTCCCCCCTTAAAAGAATTTCGTCCCCGAAATTTAAAAGCAAAGGTAATTTAATAATATATTTAAGATTTTAATTAATTTTAAATCATAAGCATATATCAATCACATGCTAACAATCATCACAACCAATCTACTCAATCAACAAAGCAAACTATCCAGACAAAATTCTGGATAGAGCTCCTTAGAGTTTCCCAGTATAATACCGGAATACTCGATCTATAGAATCCAATCAGTCTATACTCCTAATCTATAGAACTCCTTCGAATCAGAGAAAATTCATCCAAAATCAAATCTCCGACTCCCAAATCCAAATTCCTTCGTCTCTTGTCCACCAAATACTTCTGACAATCCAGAGCTGCCCTTATCCTACCTGATCAGCTCAACCTTCGCTGATGACTCCTAAAACAATCCAGTAGAATAATTTTCTCAAAACCAACCAAAACCAAGAACACAACATCTACTATCATCGGTAGAAAACAACCTCTCTTTTTCAGAAAAGAAAAACAGATACACTCCCAACTGCTTCCGCTGCACAACTCTGATCTAGGGTAGATGAAAATGCTGATGATGCACATAAGCATAAACTGGACAACACATGACAAAAATATGATTCAACAGATCCAAAATAAAACTCAGAAATTCCTCCAAAACTTGAGTTGCTTTACCAATTCCTCTCTCTAGAAACTATTCTATTACTAAGCTGAACTATCGACACTACTTCTGAAATCCAGTCGATACCAAACTCAACTCCTCAGATGCTAAGGCAAACCACTGACCTCTTCAAAGATATTCAGGAAAATTTCTACCATCCCAGAGAGTACTTAACTATCGCAAGTCACTTTTGCGATCAACCCAGGCTAATATCCCAAAGAAAACTGTACTCTCCTTACCTATCTGAATAACTTAAACTAATCTAGCCAATCTATTGAAGAAATGGATTCACAAATTGCTTCTGAACTTCACCTCTAGAGAACTGTTTACAGATGAACTCCCCGCGTGCCGGTAGAACAATCTGAGCTGCAACACTGCTACTGATGCTCAAAAATTTCTTAATCCAAAAGTCCTCGAAAAAATCAGGCCTCAAAGCCAAACACAACATTCAGCTGAACTCAACCTCAGAACTAATGCAGACACACTTTCTTATCCAAAGATCGTTGATAACTTCTTTGGAAACAATCCATCGCTACTGCATCTCAACACACAACCATTACTTCTTGAGTTACCAAAATAATATTTCTAGCTTCTGCTCAACTTACACAAAAATCCAAATTCTACTCATCCAATCTTGTACAACAAAAATGGACTCCAAATCTTAACAGTTTTCCCTCCAGAGATTAGGTGAAATCCTTACACCACAAATTTACTCGAGACGGTACTAGGTCTACAGTCTCGTCAAATATACTTCCAACCACAGGTAGTCGTGTTACACACACCACTAATCAATCTATCCTTATGCTTATATTGGAAAACCCGAACAGGTAATCCAACAAATAGATATATATATATATATATATATATATATATATCAAAATTACAAATACGCTCTCTCAGGAAAGAAATCACTCAAGAGCCTAGGTATTCACTCAACCTAGCGCTCTGATACCACCTGTAACGACCCCACTTCCTACGCCCAGGAAGTAGTATCGTTATTAAGAAAGAAAAGGGTGAGAAAATAGAAAAGATAGAGAAGAAAGAACAACAACATCAGAATCTCACATCGGAACGAATAAATATAATAATCACATAAGTATTTACATAATATATAACATCAATCAGAGTGCTACATATAGTACATCACATACTAGACAGTTATAAACACCTGTCTAGTTAATACAACACAATACACAATACATCACAGAGATACCACACAGCGGAATTATATATATATATATCTACAACGCTGAAGCCTCCTGCTCCATTGCTTCTCCAGAATTCGTCAAAGCTAAACCTGAATCCCTTGGCTACCCGTAAAAATTTTGGGTACCCGAGAGTTTATGAAAAACAAAAATAAACATCGGGTCAGACATGGGTCTGGTATGAGTAACAGGTTAAAGTTGCTTAATTTTGAAAAGTCCTTTGAAAACAAAAGGTATCACGTAAGACTTCCCACACATAAACATGGAAAAGTTTTTACCTATGCCAACCAAAACATTTGATAGGAAATTCTGTGATATTATAATAGGTCTAGGGTTTTCAAGTAAATAGAAAATAACCGAAATTGTTACATGATTAAATTCCAGCTACTAGCCACAAAAGTGGGTAATACAATCAAAACCGTAGGCACTTATTGGATTTTGGATTCCATACAATGGCAGGGCTACTGGGGTACCGCCCGTCACAGTACGTGGCCTAGATCAACGTACTGAGGATCACTCCCGACCCCCTGCAACACAAGGCCGGAACCATTCCTTACTGAACAGTCCCGAACAAGATAAACCCCACAGTTGGCTGCAGACCAACTGCCCACGCAGCCGAATAAAAAGGGACATCTAGACAGGGGAATATCCTTGTCCTGCTTGGGCATTACCCACCTAACCTTGCTGCACCTCCCTTGTTTTAGCCATTCCCGGTTGATGTGGCTTGAGGTTACGATTAGCTTTATAGAACATATTTCTTAGAATGCTCATCGTCCGCCTGACGATGTGCTGAAAGCATTCAATCCATACAAGTTCGTTCCGGGTTCGAACGAAACCGAAGACATCATCTCGTTACACTCGTTTTGGAATCACCCTCAGAGTTAACGACGATAACCCTTGCATTCTAAATCTTCATCTTCACTTCAGATTCATGACCTATCGTAATTTGGAAACGATGTGGTTTTCGGATATTCCAAACAAGGAAAACCGATCCCGGTCTCATCGAAATCCAAAACATGTCTTTTAAGGCCAAGTTGTCTACTTAGTCTTAACAGTGAATTCAATATCATCAATATGCACAGATAGATAATTCACATCTCATAATAGATAATCACATCATCATCATAAACAGAATTAATATCATCATCCAAACAGATAATTAAATATTATCACACTTAAACTATATATCCATATCACATAGTCATTATCTATCTCATTTCTGAGATCACAATCAATCAATGAAATATCAATATCATCCATAAGCATAATTTATGAAACACAAGCTATAATTAATTTAAAATGAATTAAATTAACTACTTATATCTTAATTAATTTAAATTAAATTAAATTAATTACTCATTCCATAAATCCTGCTCTCACAATCATTAATTAACTATAAATCGAATTAATTAACCATTCTCTAATTACAAAAATAATTTAGTCTTTAATTAATTCTCAAATGAATTGTTCTAAATCATTCATAATAGATTAAAATTTAATTACTTTCTATTAGTTATTCCTTAATTAAACAATCTTAGTTACATCATTAATTATATTAATTAATGATCTTCAATTTATATTAATTTGCTTTATTTAATCTAATTAAGTGATTAATCTGTACTTAAACACAATTATTAATCACCCCTTGATTAATAACAAACCAGTAATTAACTACCCTTAATTTCTTATTAATCAATCCATGATTAATTATTCCCATAAATTAATCCCTTGATTGATTACAAAAGAAATCTCCCGAATTACTTCCTTTACAAATCATCTTGTATGAATTTCATCAAGTAATTATCATCTAATTACTATTCTAAGTAATTATACTCCATTAATTACACTAAGTAATTACACATACCAAATCATCAAATGATTTCTTAAATTAATTAATATTAATTTAAATCTTATTATCCATTGCTTATATATATTCAAATTAATCATCTTGATTTAAATATACTTGACTGCATTCCAGTAGTTTTCTTTAATTCATTTACAGTAAATTAATCTTAAATAAATCCATTAATTAATTACATTTATCGATTTATTACCATTTACTTATCTTGTTGATTTATTATTCTCAAATAAATCAATTCCTTAATTACATTTCATTTGTTAATTATATTAAGAATACAAATCTTCAGATTACAAATATTAATCCTCTTGATTTATAACATACAATAATTAATCATTCATAATTAATTACTTCTCAATAACAAGTTTTAATTTCAAGTAATCGTACTCCAATTACTTCCATTAACAACATCATCCAGTAATTTACTTCCAGTAAATATCCATCAATTACTTCTCTAAGTAATTTAATTCCAAAATATCAGTTAATTAAACTAAATTAATTAACTCAAATCAAATCAATTTACTCAGTTAATAAGTAATTAATTTCTTAATTACTTTTCAAATAAATAATTTCATTTAAACTATTGCATTAATTAATCTAATTAATTTATTACAAAATCAATCATATTAATTAATTATAACATAATCTGGTTAATGAACTTCATTAATAATTATTCAATTATTTCCTTCTAACATAATCAACTTATATTAATTATTATTAATTATAAGTTAATTAACCATTATTAATTTAAAAATCTAATCTATAGTTCTAAATCATATATTAGTTAATTAATTTATTAATTAACTTTAATTACTACTTTTAAACTATAATTACTAGTTTAATTAATATCAATCATTAATTATTCTTACTTAATCAACTTAAGAGTTAATGCGTATAAACTCTAAGTCTTCATTACTTAAAGTAAATTATCTCACTATTGATTAATTTCACTTCCAATATGTATGAAACATTGGTTTCAAATTACTTCTTAAACAAATTCTAATTTTATCCGTAATAAGGTTTTAAAACTAAATTTTCAAAACCCCTCTTAAACCCACATGTTTAAAAGAATATTTAACATTTAAAACTTATCAATTTAAATCATAAAACTTTACTTTTATTTCTTATCTAGAGTTTAAGTTCTGATTTCAATTTGGGTGTTATCTTTGTTTAAATCTTCCCTAACAATGTATATTTCATTTTTGAATTCAACTCTTTTGAATTCACTTAAATATTTAGCACTTTAAAATTAATAAAATAATTTAAGTTTTGAAAACTTTATTATACCCAACTTAATTTTCAAATCTGACTTAAATTCACAGTTAAACTTTGATTTAGAACTAAGTTTTAACTTTGATTCTAAATTTCAAAACAGTTGAAAACTGTTTCAGGTTTTTACAAACCTGTACACTGATAACTCGAGCAACCCCTGCGTTTCTTCGAGAAATATACGAAGTTCCCCCGAGAAAATATACAAGCTGCATCGAGTTTTATTCCCAGGCGCGCAAAAACAACAAGAGAAATACAAAACCTGGAAAAACAAACCCATTCACCCCTCCATGCCTGTCAACGCCACGCACGCAGAGCTCCGACCACCAGAGGCCACCAAACTCCGGCTACCCCACCGACCATCTCCCTTCTACCTCCCTGCAAAACCACGCGACACTCGAACCTCTGAACAACTCGCGGCGATCAAAACTTCCAAACACAGTAAAATTAGGTTTAGGAACTTGGAACCCCCACCGACACTTCCACCACCATTTGCGCCGCCATCCCCTATTTTTCCTAGCACCACGGCAGCCTCCTCTACCACCAGACTGAAGCTCACACCACCAGATCCACTTGTTCGCCCATGGCCACTCAAAAAGCCTGAAATGGATAAACTCGAACCATACCTCACCCCCTCCACTAAAAATCCCCATATTAATTTTAAAAATCATAGTTTGGTTCAACTATTCAATCCATGAACCTGAATCGATGATCGGTGGAGGTTGAAATTTTGTCAAATGTTGAGTTTGCTCAGAGATTGGTTTCCAGAGACAAAGTTTTAAGATGTTTTTATCTTAACTAAATTTTAAACTTAGATCTTAATGTTACAAACATCTTTTATTCAAATCTTAAGTCCATTCATCAATTAGAGAAGAACCAAATGATTTTTGAATGTGAAGTTTTGTTTACAGAGTAACAGAAAGCAGATATATATAAACACTGCCAGTTATATTTTGGTTTCCAGATAATTTCTCTTATATTTTAAGTTAAATAAATTTTAAACTTAAATTTTAAAGTTAAACAAACGAGTCTTATTTAAATTCTATCAACTAACAGCCAACAGATCAAAAGGAATTAGATACTTTTGTTTAGAAGCCAAGCCTGAAACTAAACAGGCAGAACAAGTTTAACTACAGCAATCATCTATCTATCCATATACACATGCATTCTCAAATATATATAAACATACTTAAAACTTCATCTCAGAAATTTTCACAAGCAAAAAATTAAAATTTACTTAAGCTTTTAAAAAAAAAGCTACTCACCTATTTGCAGAGAAGAACAGTTGCTCCTTGATTAAGCAACAGGCTTGAATACAACTGTAATTTCATTTTGCTTTGCTTCTTCGATTTTGTTTAAGTATGGAATAGTTTTATTTCATATTTTAGTTTGTATGTTCGAATTAGAAGGGTAAGTCTGAGGTATAAATAAAAGAAAGAAGATAGGGATTTAAGCAAAGGATTTGTACAGGGTATATGCAGACAGTTTTATTATTATGTTTCATGAAATAGTGACAATATAGCCTACAATCTTGTTTGTACAGATTTTTTTCTTGAAACAGAGATATTTGTTAATGGTGGCTGAAATGAAATACTCAGTGTACTAATTTTTTTTTTACTTTAATGACTTTTGCTTGTTAGTTTAAATATATTTATCAATGTCTTCCTTCACAAGCTTTTTACATATATATGCAGTTTGTTTATTTTTCTTTGTTACCGTCTTTGTTTTATCTACATAGTTTGGCCTGCACACATTTTAGATTTTGTTTGTATAACAGATTTTATCTAGATGCTTTAAACATATACATATATGTATATACTGCAGTTCATTTGTGATAGTTTACAAACTTAAAAACTTATTTGTTTTCTAGTTTATTTATTGTCTTGCTATTAAAATTGAGATGTTTGTGAATGTTATATAAATTTATCCAATATGATTATTTCTTATTTTAACTTATTACTTAAAATCTTGTATCCCTATATGTACATTCTTACTTATTTATATTATAAAACACATGATCAATTTGAAATGATAAATAAAATGAATTATCTTTCTATTATAAACTACATATTTTATAATATATGTTAAAACTCATATATACTTTGAAATCCATATTTTTAATCAAGCTATACTAAAAAGAAAACAAAACAAATCATTTTGTTAATAATTCTAAATTTAAACTTAAGTTAAAATAAGTTTTAATCTATTTAAACATTTATCTTATGTATTTAAAACCCTGTATTTATTTAGCTTTGAAAAGTTTATATTAAATAAAACACAATTTCTAATTCACTAAAATATATATTAGAATTTAAAACATAATTTATTAGTTAAACTTTAAAACAAATCTCATCTATTTACAATGTATACAAATATATACATATATAAATAGTTAACAAACAATAAATTTTAACAGATATCATTTACTAATTAAATATTTATTAAAAGAAGAGTATCACTTCAGATTAAATTAACAAAAATATATCAAATCAATTTAATATTTAATGCAGATTATTAAATTGATATTGCTAGAAAATTCCAGGTCGTCACAGAAAACTGTTTTCAAAAGGGTTTGAAATTTGAAATTTATCTTGTAAAGATACTTTGAGATAAATAAATAATTTGGGAAATTATTTATTGTGTATGATGGATATTGTGAATATTAATTGATATTTAAATCACCAACTATCAATATTGGACAAATGCGTTGATCGTTTCGAAGAGACCGGGATCGAGATTTATTTCTCGAAAACCACTTCGATCCGGTTTGTACGTTTCGTGAAAACGAGTTTGGATTCGAAGATGGAGCAGTGAAGTGCAAGGGCTAGTCGCTACTAATCCGGAGGATATTTCCAAAATGGATGTAGTAGGAATAGTGCCTTCGGTTCCGTTCGAACCCGGGACGGGCTTGTATGGATGAATGCTTTCAGAACATCATCAGGTGGACGATGGGCATTCTAAGGGATATGTTCTAAAAAGGTAACGCTTAGCCTCAAGCCTCATCAAATGGGAATGACTAAAAATCAGGGGTTATGCAGCAAGGCTAGGTGGGTAGCACCTAAGCAGGGTGAGGTCATCCCTGTCTAGATGTCCCTTTTTATTTCGGCTTAGTGGGCGGTTGCTGATCCCAACCGCGGGGTGATCTCACTCGGGATTATCCAGTAAGGGGTAGTCCCGGTCTTGTGTTGTAGGGGAGCGGGCGTAATCCTCGATACTATGATCTAGGCCACGTACCTTGATAGGTGGTACCCCAGTGCCTAGCCATTAATTGGAAATCCATTCTCCCTACGAGCCTTGTACGAGTTTTGTTTGTATTACACACTCTATGGCTAGTAGCTGAAATTTAATAGATGTAACAATTTCGGCTATCTTATATGTATTTATATATAGACTCTATTATAATATCAGAGGATTTCTATAAAAATGTTTTAGCTATTGTAACGTTTGGGATTTTTTGTTGCCGAAAAACCGAAATGTTAGGGTTAAAGAAAAAGAAAAAGGTAGAAGAAGAGAGAAAAAGATAGAACTAAAGAGAAAAGAACCGAACAGAAAGAAATAACAGAACAACATCAGAATCTCACAATTTGCAGCGGAACAACATATAATAAATAAATGAATAATCTTTAAACAAAGAACTATATCAGTTATTACATTACATTACATCATCAGAGTGTACAACAACAAATAACATCAACAGCGGAAAAGAAATACTATATACTAGTAATACGCCATGCCATCCAGCTTGCCTCCAGCAACTCCTGAATTCCAGAATATCCTGATAAACCTGTCTCTTGACTGCCCGTATGGAAATTGGTGGGCACCCAGAGTTTAGGAAGGAAAACAATAAACTCCGAGTCAGTCATGTGACTGGTGTGAGAACTCTAAACAGTTTATCTTTAAAACAAAATAGAGGAATATTTTTAAAGTCAATTCGCAATGCTTTTTAAAAATGAGACTACCATAAGGCCTCCCGCACACACACACAATGCAAACGCAGAATCGGAGGAGATTTCTCCTTATGATAGTCAAAGATGCTTGATACGCATTAAAAAGAACATTTGATATTATTACTAGTGCATAATGTAGAGAAAATCATTTCGAAAATAAAGATATAAATCTTAGCCAGCATAGACATTTCGAACTATGCCTACTATAGCTACCATCCAAACAGTGGGGCGCCACCATAAGTGAATGATAGGTTCTACAACTAAAACCGTACAAGATCGTATTGTGTCTTTGGATTTCCAACAAATGGTCAGGCCAAGGAACTTCCCATTGCCACATGGAAAAGCCTCTGGAATGACATCCCGAGAACCAAACCGGATCTCTGCCAACACAAGGCCGGATTACCCCTAACTGGGTAACTACTGACACGAATATGTCATCCCCCGATCGTAACCGATCTATCCGAGGATCCTCGATTTCCAACAACCACAAAATATGTAGCAACAACATAGGTTAAATATCTGGGCTCCATACCATGATACCACCTCTATCCAGAAGGAATGACATACACTAAAGGGGCGCTACCCCCTAATAACCTTGCCGCATCCTTCCTGTTTTGACCATTTCTGGGGTGTGAGGTCCGACGAAGTCTCGTCCACAAAGCCACGCTTTATACAAAAGCCGTGCTTTGGGTCAACAAATGATCATAGAAATGATCACCAAGATAAATGATCAAATAAATGATCCTATCACAAATGATCATACAATGATCATTTCACAGCAACACTCAGCATGCCACACTACCAAATTGGGAGTATATCACTAATAACCCTCAACTATATAACCTCTAAGCTCGTACGTCTCAGAGAAGGGTGTTAAGCTAAGAGAATAAATTCTCCGCCACCAACAGAAATATATTTGAAAGAAATCGGCTTTATGTCTCAATTTGTAATGTCAGACATGCAACCTATACAAGTCTGTTCCGGGATCGAACAGAACCGAAGGCACTTACAAAGAAGTCCTTGCAATCCGGATATTTACTAATCACGACCGGACTTCCCATCACTAAGGGTGATAAAACCTCTATATCGGAGATCAGCCGATGTATAGTAACTCGACGGTAATCCTTCCGTTTTCACAAACATCCGGTCATCAACACCGGTCATCAAATGCAATCCATTTCGACGTATCACATATTCAGAATGGGTTATACGACCCCAAGGTCCTTCCCCGGCTAACCCGAATAGTGAGCGGTTATTCAAAAATAAGTGTGGCATTCAAATTCAAACAAATCACAACAAATACCTATTTAAAGGTAAATATTGATAGTCGGATTATTTAACTATCAATAGGCATGCTCAACATCACCAAATTCCAAATAATTTCCCAAATTATTTACTTTCCAAAATATCTTTACTAGATATAAAATTTCCCACACTTCAAACATCTGAAAACTAATTTTTCAAATCACTTTTCAATCCTTTACCATTTTTGAAAAGCAAATTTCAATCATTTCCTTACTTGGAAATACTTTTATTTCAAAATGGTTCATTTAAACCAATTAAATAAATCCTTAACGATTTACTTTATATTTACGTTCCGAATCCGTAAATTAATTCCCATAATTTCAAAAATAAATCAACATTTATTTTTAAACAAATTCCCCTTTTTATTTATAAATTCCATAGTGAATTTTCATTCCAAAATATTTATGAATATACGATTTCAAGCATTCATTTTCAATTTACCTTCAAAAAGGTAAATTCTCAAAACATTTCATTTCGCGTTGGAAAAACATTCCCATACTTATTTATTCATAAGTAATTCACAAATCCATTCAATTTCAACACTTGGAAAATATTCAATATACTTAATTCGAAAATTAAGTATATATTTCACTCTTTAAGAAATCATTCTCTTAAACACATTTGTTTGGGCCAAAACGAATGTTACGTAAAACATCGTTACGACGACCCAAAATCACTAGTATAGGGATTCAAAGTTTAAATAAATATATAAATCCCAATACTATACAAAACATTTCCTTTCGGAAACCATTTACTATAACAACAGTGTTATAGTCCACCATTTCCTTCTATTTCTCGAAAACGTCTATTTCAACAATGAATGTTGAAATCTATGTATTCGATACTTAATGCATTTTAAAACGTCTTTAAAATCATTAACTTCATTTCATAATGTTCCTTCCCCAAAACACATATCCATTTCATTTAATAATATATTTCTTGTCCAAAATCGTGAATATAATTCCTTTCATATATTCCTATATCCAACTTGTCAAATTCAATTTATTTCGGATTTATAAACAACGTTTATAAACTCCATTTATATTTTTATAAACTTCTATTTATAAAAATCTTTTTTTATATCACATTTTAAATGCCAAAATCCGATTTATAAGTTGATTACTTATAAATCTTATATTTTACAAAATCTATCCATTTTATATATTCATATTTCATAAATTTATAAATCTCAATTTAATTATGAAATCCATTTTTATTTCACTTTATTACTTATAAAAACTCGTTTTATAATTCCAGTATTTTTAATCTATAAATATCAATTTTATAAACCTTTTATATAAACTGTTTATAATAATTCAAAATTCCCAATTAAACCATTTTATAAATTAGTCACTATTTATTTCAAAAATCTTAATTTGGTTATATTTTACAAAAATTATAACTTTTATAACATTAAACTTATAGCGTTAATTTATTTAAAATAAATCAATTCAAAATTTTAATAAAACGTATACTTTCAAAAATCACTTTAAAAATTCCTTTAAAAACCAAAAATCATTATTTTAAAACTTCAGAGATGGATCCGATGATGCAGCAGCACCAAATAGTCAATCACGACATCCAAATATCATATATCGATATGATAATCAACAAATATCAAAATATCTGTAAATAAATCAAAACAGTTGAGGAATCCAGTTGGATCCCTCCAACCTGTTTCCCTGCATCCAAAGATGTTAGCACAATACCAATTCCGCTCCAGTACGGAATTATCGCGGTATATGGGATTTATAAAATATTATCCGCTTAATAAACGGCGCAATAGGGTCTCATCCGCTATATAATGTGGGAAATCAACAACTGCAATATATACATATGCCAATATATATATTGCTATTATATATAATACCAATTTCACTGTTTATGAAATATTCGCGGTATATGTTTTTAATAAATAACCTCCGCTTACTAACGGCACATAATGTCTATTTTAACAATCAATAGATAACAATCATCATTCAAACATGCATTCAAATATTTTAAATCTAACTATTTAAAATAAAAATCGAAACCGATTCGATTGAGTGAGAAGTTCTCACCTTGATTTTATTTCCGTTTCAGCTTTTATTTCGAATAAAATTAAACGCTGTTTAATTTTATTGAAATTTTCACTAACTCCAAACATCTCCAATCCAGTTGCATTGCGTAGTGCTCGTCAATACGATTCCATCGCAAAAAATTTCGTCCGAAACGGACCTCGTATGAAGAAGTTACACAGTTTTAAAGTTACACGAATTAATAAAACAATTAAATTTACAAATCTATTTTTAATTTTATACCCTAACATCAGGGCCGCACGTTACAACATTGCATATCACGGCCGTAGAACGCGTTCTTCTTCCTCCAGGTAGTGACCACGTGAAAGAACCCATCTTAGTCGTGACTAGGGTTAGAAATCGCCACCACCACGCTCCACTATACTTCGATCAGAGACTGCCATTTGGAAGCCCATCCCCTACTCTACACTCGGCTGCCATGGAGTGAAGCTCGGCCCTTTTTATGCCTCGTAATTCGTGCACGAAGTCGCAACCTTCAAGGGCGATTTGCCGTTGATTCGTTAATATGTTTTAGATCATAGCCGTTGGATCTGTAGATCACAACGTGCTCTTCAACTTTCATGTTGGAAGTTTCTTGAATCAAACGATGGATTTGAAGATTTGGAGGAGAAAAGGATTGACAATTCTGGCCATTGATGATAACAACGGCGGCTGTAACTAGGGTTTTAATTTGGTTGCAATTTGTGAAATGGAGGGGCTTATATAGAAAATTCGTGCGACACTATTCATCCCGAATTTTCCGAACTCCAAACGAAGCGTGCCGGTTGGCGTTTCTAAGGTTTACCCCGCGTTCCGAACACAATGGGATGTGTTTCGGGAGCTAATTCGGTCATCTGTGCGAGTTATGGCAAAAAACGTTCAATTTAAATTAAACCGATTTAAACGATTTTCTAGGCGTTTTAGCTTGCACCGGACAAACGGTAAATCCGATTGACATGAAATTTGAATCCATACAATAATATCACATTACGGATCCGATGAAACTAGTTTCGTCGAAATTCGATACTTTTTGAAAAATGGCTATTTTAACTCGCCAAATTAATATTAAAACAATTTCGATGCGTTTCGAGCTGCCACGGTCAAACGACAACTCCGATTGCTACGAAAATTGAAATCCGGTAATAACTAACTATTACGGATCCAACGGAACTGGTTTCGTCCAATTCTGAGACTGTTCAAAAATTGGCTATTTTTCAGTCGATAATTAAATATTAAAATATTCAATTTTCACAAATTAACTTTTAATTTGATTTTAAAAGTTCTATAACATTGCTATAACTCCAATATGATATAATAAAATTTTACAAATCATTTTCAATCATATTTAACCCTATTTTCAATTATTTCTGTATTTCCACATATTAAATTATCGATTTAATTATTCAATTAAATCCAATTATTCGAAATAAAATTATTCGACTTAAAAATTCCACTTATTAATATTTAAAATCAATTAAATATTCGAATTTTAATTAATAAAATTCTGGGTCGTTACATACTTCCCCCCTTAAAAGAATTTCGTCCTCGAAATTAACAAGTAAGAAAAGTTACAGAATCTATTAACTTTCCAAAATCCATAGTTAAACTTCTTACAATATCTTTACCAAGTTTCCAAATCATACTTAGTTATCTTTTCAAACACAACTACTATTGTTTAACTTTCAATTCCAAATCAAAGTTAAAGTTTCCAAAATTCCCCAAATTTTCTCAAAAATTTTCCAACGCCTTAAATTTTCGGAAAAATTCGCCATATCTCTTTTGCGCGGCTCAATCCGAAAAAAAATGACAGTATATATATCACAAATATACATCTCATCAAGTAATGAGGCATTCCGCAGGGAAAAAAGTGTAAAAATACGGTATGTAATCCGAGATATGTACCTTATTATATTATTAGCGAGCATATACGGCTAATATAGCGCGAAAGCGAGCTCCAAATGCAAAACAACGCAATCCGCACCTACTAAACACTCAACAACAACATGAGAATCATGCATATATGTAAATAGTATCAATATACAACATATAGCAAAATAACAACTACATGTGCCAACATAGCAATGCATTCAATAGAAATAAATGCAACTACCAAATCAATATAAATTTACTTCTCATTAACATTTAATGAATTGGTTTTCCAATTAATTCGCATTTGATTCATTAACATTGGATTTTATCAACTTTCATTCATATCCAATTTCAATTAGTTTGCATTTACTAATTAAATCCAATTCACATTCAATTCTATTCAAATTTATTTACTTTCAATTTGAATTCAATTTCATAGCTTCCAATTTCGCTAATTCACTTTCATTAACACTTAATGAATTTATATACAATCAATCAACAATCAAATGACAACCAGTGTTTATTCAATACAACCAAATTTATTCACTTTTCATTCAATTTGGTTCAACACTTTTAATTCCATTTGGATCATATTAAATTGACTTCCATTCAATTTATTCAACTTCCAATAACATTAGTTTTTAATGAATTAACACTTTCATCCATTATCCTATATCAATTTTATTTGCATTCAATTGATTTACATTCAATTCATTAGTTTAATTCAATTGCTAATTCTTTTAACAATATAATGTTGAATTTCTTTCATATAACTCAAGTTCAAATTCTTAATGACTTCACTTCATTAATTCACATATTAATTTGCTTTGATACCAAAAATCAACTTCATTCAACTTCACTTAGGTTATATTCCATTTCAAACATCTTATCAAATACAAATCAATTTATTTAACTTTCCTTTTGTTAAATTTCAGATTACATGTCTTTGATGACAACTCAAATTTATTTCAACTTGGATTTTATTGATTTACTTATACCTTCTTTAATTTAACTCCATCCTTTAAATTAAATTTATTCTATCAAAATTCAATATGTATAAGTTATCAATTCATTTATCATTCCCATAAATATTTTAAATAGGATTCCAGAGTCTTTTCAACCTTTCAAAACCATTTTTGAAATCAATTCAATTATCTTTTGAATTTCCAAAACCAAACATAAAATTTTCCAAACAACTTCATTTAAAATAATCTGGAAGCAATACCTCTTTTGGAAACCCGGAAATGAACACCGATGATGCCATGGTCATCATCGGAATTATTTTCCAGCGACCGAAAAGAGTTTAGAGCTTTCATCTCTCCAAAACAATTTTCCCAAAATATAAAATCTTTACAAAACACTTCTCTGGAATTTTGTTTTCAGAATATAAATCACATTTATAAGTCTTTTACTTACATAATTTCACTTCTTATATATAAGATTATTTCACAATTGTAAATCATTTCAATTATAATTCCATGCTTATAATTCATTTGCATATACAATTATTCTTTTAGAACTGTGGTTTTATTTAACTTATTCAACAATCAACAAATCAACAATCAATTCATATGCACTTTAATAATTCCGAAAAATTATTCCTTTATATATAAAAATATAATCGAGGTAAAATTATTTCATTTACCCAATTTAAATAATACTATGTTAACATGCCTCGTTTAAGTGTTTAGAAATCCCTATCGATAATATGGCGTCCCACACACCGACCAGAATTCACAAACAGCTCAACGGATAAGCAAACACAATATAAAACAATTTATATTCACTAACAAATACGCACTCGTATCTATTATTACACTCCCACTCATTCTAGAGTACTACTGACTCCATCTCTAATGAGTAACACCCAACAGAGCCATGGTTGTCGCTTAACCATAAGCTCTGATACCAAATGTAACGTTTGGGATTTTTCGTTGCCGAAAAATCGAAATGTTAGGGTTAAAGAAAAAGAAAAAGGTAGAAGAAGAGAGAAAAAGATAGAAACTAAAGAGAAAAGAACGGAACAGAAAGAAATAACAGAACAACATCAGAATCTCACAATTTGCAGCGGAACAACAGATAATAAATAAATGAATAATCTTTAAACAAAGAACTATATCAGTTATTACATTACATTACATCAGAGTGCACAACAACAAATAACATCAACAGCGGAAAAGAAATACTATATACTAGTAATACGCCATGCCATCCAGCTTGCCTCCAGCAACTCCTGAATTCGAGAATATCCTGATAAACCTGTCTCTTGACTGCCCGTATGGAAATTGGTGGGCACCCAGAGTTTAGGAAGGAAAACAATAAACTCCGAGTCAGTCATGTAACTGGTGTGAGAACTCTAAACAATTTTCTTTAAAACAAAATAGAGGAATATTTTTAAAGTCAATTCGCAATGCTTTTTAAAAATGAGACTACCATAAGGCCTCCCGCACACACACACAATGCAAACGCAGAATCGGAGGAGATTTCTCCTTATGATAGTCAAAGATGCTTGATACGCATTAAAAAGAACATTTGATATTATTACTAGTGCATAGTGTAGAGAAAATCATTTCGAAAATAAAGATATAAATCTTAGCCAGCATAGACATTTTGAACTATGCCTACTATAGCTACCATCCAAACAGTGGGGCGCCACCATAAGTGAATGATAGGTTCTACAACTAAAACCGTACAAGATCGTATTGTTTCTTTGGATTTCCAACAAATGGTCAGGCCAAGGAACTTCCCATTGCCACATGGAAACGCCTCTGGAATGACATCCCGAGAACCAAACCGAATCTCTACCAACACAAGGCCGGGTTACCCCTAACTGGGTAACTACTGACACGAATATGTCATCCCTCGATCGTAACCGATCTATCCGAGGATCCTCGATTTCCAACAACCACAAAATATGCAGCAACAACATAGGTTAAATATCTGGGCTCCATACCATGATACCACCTCTATCCAGAAGGAATGACATACACTAAAGGGGCGCTACCCCCTAATAACCTTGCCGCATCCTTCCTGTTTACATTTCTGGGGTGTGAGGTCCGACGAAGTCTCGTCCACAAAGCCACGCTTTATACAAAAGCCGTGCTTTGGGTCAACAAATGATCATAGAAATGATCACCAAGATAAATGATCAAATAAATGATCCTATCACAAATGATCATACAATGATCATTTTACAGCAACACTCAGCATGCCACACTACCAAATTGGGAGTATATCACTAATAACCTTTAACTATATAACCTCTAAACTCGTACGTCTCAGAGAAGGATGTTAAGCTAAGAGAATAAATTCTCCACAACCAACAGAAATATATTTGAAAGAAATCAGCTGTAACGACCCAGAATTTTTATTAATTAAAATTTGAATATTTAATTCATTTTAAATATTAATGAGTGAATTTTTAAGTCGAATAAATTTTATTTTGAATTATTGGATTTAATTGGATTATTAAATCGATAATTTAATATGTTAAATTATGGAAATAATTGAAAATTGGGTTAAATATGATTGAAAATGATTTGTAAAATTTTATTATATCATGTTGGAGTTAGAATGATATTTTAGAACTTTTAAAATCGAATTAAAAGTTAATTTGTGAAAATTGAATATTTTAATATTTAATTATCGACTGTAAATTAGCCAATTTTTGAACAGTCTCAGAATTGAACGAAACTAGTTCCATTGGATCCGTAATAGTTAGTTATTACCGGATTTTAATTTTAGTGTCAATCGGAGTTATCGTTTGAGCGTGGCAGCTCGAAATGCATCGAATTGTTTTTAATATTAATTTGGCAAGTTAAAATAGCCATTTTTCAAAAAGTCTCTGAAACGACCCAACTTTCCACTCCCGGAAAATCGTATCATTTTAAGAAAGAAAGGGATAGAAAAGAGAATAGAAAGAAGAGAAGAAAGAAACAGCATCAGAATCTAACACAGCGGAACGAATAAATTATATTAATCACATAATACTTTACATAGTATCATATACATCAGAGATACACAGCATAAACAACTCATACTAGACAGTTATAAATACCTGTCTAGTTATACAACTCAATCACAATACAGAACACTCAGAGATCACACAGCGGAATACTCTATAGCTACACGCGGAAGCCTCCTGCTCCATTTGCTCCTTCACAAATCGTCAAAGCAAACCTGAATCCTAACCTGAATTCCCTTGGCTACTCGTAAAAATTTGAGTACCCAAGAGTTTATGAGAAACAAAAATAAACTCCGGGTCAGACATGGGTCTGGTGTGAGTAACAGGTTAAAGTTGCTTAACTTTTAAAAACCTTTTGAAAAGAAAGGTATCACGTAAGACTTCCCACACATAAACATGGAAAAGTTTTTACCTTACGCTAACCAAAACATTTGATAGGAAATCTAGTGATATTATAATAGTGTCTAGGGTTTTCAAATAAATAAGAAATAGCCGAAATTGTTACATTCATTAAATTCCAGCTACTAGCCACAAAAGTGGGTAATACAATCAAAACCGTTGGCACTTATTGGATTGTGGATTCCATACAATGGCAGGGCTACTGGGGTACCGCCCGTCACAGTACGTGGCCTAGATCACAGTACCGAGGATTACTCCCTTCATCCCCTGCAACACAAGACCGGAACCGTTCCTTACTGAACAGTTCCGAACAAGACAACCCCGCAGTTGGTGTACACTGACAACTGCCCACTAAGCCGAATAAAAAGGAACCTCTAGACAGGGATCAATCTTGCTCTCCAGTGGGTGCGACCCACGAAGCCTTGCTGCACCTCCCCTGTTTTAGCCATTCCCGGTTGATGAGGCCTGAGGCTACGATTACCTTTATAGGACATATCACTTAGAATGCTCATCGTCCACCTGACGATGTTCTGAAAGCATTCAATCCATACAAGTTCGTTCCGGGTTCGAACGAAACCGAAGGCATTATCTCGTTACACTCGTTTTGGAATCACCCTCAGAGTTAACGACAATAACCCTTGCACTCTAATTCGTCATCTCGAATCTATAAGAACTAATTCCGTCAACTCATTACGGAATCACCCACAGAGTTATAATGACTCATAGTCCTTACACCTCGAGTCTTCACAAAGCTCCACTTTGATTCACGACCTAACGTTATTTGGAATCGATGTGGTTTTCGGATATCCAAATATGGAATCCCGATCCCGGTCTCATCGAAATCCAAAGCGTGTCTTTTAAGGTCCAAGTTGTTTTAAAGGTTTAAAACAATTCAATTATCTATATAAACAGATAGATAAATCACAGATTCATAATAGGTAATCAACATTATCATCATATCAGATAAACATATTATCATTATCCAAAAGATAATCTATATCAACATCACAATGCAACCAATGCATCCATAACATTCAACATTACTTATCTCAAATCTGAGATTCAAACCAATCAAGCAACAATATCATCCATATAAGCAATGATCTATATCACCATTTATAATTAATTTAAAATGAATTAAATTAACTACATCATTCTCTAATTAATTTAAAGTAAATTAAATTAATTACTTAATCAATATAAATCTTACTTACATATCCTTTAATTAATTACAACTTAATTAATTAATCAATCTTTAATCAATCACCTTAATTAATCACCTTTGATTAATCATTCCTTAATTACATTTATGTAATTATCCTCTAATTAATTTTACAAATTAATTATACTTAACCAAATTTAGTAATTAACCTTTAATTACTTCATTAATTAATTATTTATAATTAATTACATTAATCCTTAATTAATTACATTAATTAATCACTTCATTAATCACTTATTATTGATTAATTAAATTAATTAATCAACTCTTAATTACATCATTAATTATTAATTAATTATCTCTAATTACATTTTTATTAATTACCTTATTAAATTAATTACATTAAGTAATTAATCATAATTTAAAACCATAATTGTTAATCACCTATGATTAACCTCATAATTACATTTAAGTAATTAACTAACCTTAATTACTTTACCAAATAATTTAATTACTCCTTAATTCATTATCTCTAATTAATCCCTTTATTAATTCACAAAGTAATTATACTTAAATTACTTCATTTATCAAATCATCTTTAATTAATTACTTACAGTAATTAGCCATTAATTACTACCCTAAGTAATTACAATTTAATTAATTACATAAAGTAATTATCTATTACTACAAAGTGTTTTAAATTAATTAAACTAAATTAATTAATCTAAACTAATCATAATTAATTACACTATGTAATTAATTCATTAATTACTTTTATTAAGTAATAAATCTTAAACAATTTCAAAAATGATTATCATTAATTAATTAATCTAATTAATTATTAAAATTAATCACATTAATTAATTGTTAAATAATCTTAAGTTAATGACCTTCATTAACTATTCTTAATTACTTAAATTAAGAAATTAACTTATACTAATCATATTAATTATCAATTTAATTAATATTTAATTACCAATTAATTAATCTCTAATTATTAGTTAATTAAGAATTAATTACAATCTAATTAATCCTTAATCACTTGATTAAATAAAACTTTAATCATTAATTAAAATCTAATTAGTAATTCTTTATTACTAATTTATTAACCTTAATTAATTTATCTCAATCATTAATTAATCAATTTTAAAAAAAATCATTAATTACTTAATTAATCATCCACATAATTAATTAATTGTATAATTAATTATCCTTTTTAAATTAACTTAATAATTTAAATAAATTCAAATTCTTAAATTCAAATTTAAGAAAACATTTCTTTTGTTTTAAAATATTCTAAAAACACTTTGTTTTCAAATCTTTAAATTCCATTTAAAAATTTCATTTTAAAACTTAAGATATAAATTTCACTTAAACAAGTTTTTAAATTAATTTAAAAACCCTTATCATATGTTAAAAGAACATATACTTATAAAATAAGAATTTAAAATCTCAATTCAATTTAAATTCAAATTAATTTTAAAAGCACATCTAAAATATTCTACAACTTCTCCTTAATTCCAAACTATTTAATCCTTTCAAATATTTAAAACAAATCTAAATTTAAAACTCATTTTATTTTTAAAAACTGAAACTTACATTTATTTTCCAGGTTTTAAAAAAAACAGATTTCAAACTTATTTTAAATTTCTAATTTAAAATTTTAAACTTCAAATTCAAATGCAAACACCTATGCACATTTACACCTATAGGTTTAAAAACCCAATTTAAATTTAAAAACTTAAACTATTTCAAAACTTAGATTCATTAAATTTGAATTCATATTTAGCTTCAGATTTTCCCAATCTCAGTTTGAATTTCATCCTGCAATTTGAATTTACTTTTAAACTTAAAAACCAATCAGCTTTATTTTGGTTTCCATTTTAAAAATCCAAACCAAAGTTTAAAAATTCAAATACTTTCAAAACCTAAGATTTTAAATTATTTGAATTCAATTTTAAATTCAGGTTTTCCAAACTTAGATCCTATTTTTAATGGCATTAAAACTTTTATTTTTAAATTTTTAGAAACTGGAACAAGCTTCAGTTTATATTTAAATCTGAACACTGCCTACTCGAGTTCCCCTGTATCTACTTCGAGTCCAAACAGGCCTTACTTCGAGTTAAAGCTTCATTTACCCGAGACAATCACGAGATGCTCAAAACCCTGTAACCCAAACCAAAACTTCACCAGTATCATTCCCTGTGCACATGCACATCAACTACGGCCATCACCAGTCAACTCTGGTGATCTTCACATGTCGCTGTTCCACCACAAACCCAAACTTGATCACCTCAATACATCCAAAAATTCAAATTTGAAAATCAGCTCCTCAATCCAAACCTGGAAACCTGTCAACGCAAAAACACCCAAAACCTGTCAACGCCTTGTTGACGTGATTCCGACCACCATCACCTTCAGATCTTCGGCGATGACTTCGTCCATCCATCAACCCCCATTACCCAAAAGATCTTCGAGCTCGATCCACTACAGTGTCCGTGGTAATCGACTCTTCAGAACCCAGTACAACTAGGGTTTAAAAATTCAAATCTAAATCCCAACCTCAACAGAGAATTATAATTTAAACCAGTATTTTTCCTATCTTCTAGGATCATTCCATCATCATCTCAGAAGATCTTGGCCTTCCCGATCACTTGGATCAACAGAGGCAGCCAAAATTACACAAATCAGATAATACTCAATGGCTCTTTGACCCCAACACTAAAAATTGAAATCTTGCTTTTAAAAATCATATTTTTGTATGATGTTTCAGTTTATAATCCTGAAACAATAATTTATTTCACTTGAATTTTCACTTATTTGGTAACAGATATCTTTGCTTTGATTTCCAGATAAAATCTAAGCATATTTTAACTTAAGTAAAATGCTAAATCAAGGTTTGAATTTGACTAACAAGTTTCCCCTTGAAACTTAGATTTAACCGTGATTAACTAAAGGGATTTACATTTAAACAAGTACCTATGTCAGAAGAAAAAAAAAAATTGCAACAGGCAGATTCATACAATCCAAAAGCACATCATATATGAACAACAATGCATACATAACAGGTATACATATTTCCAGATTTCAAATCAGGCAACACATTCATATATTTAAATTTTTAGAAATATTTGTTACTCACCTGAACTTGAAGGCAGAGCATTCATTGTTAATTGAAAAGCTTCAGACTTGAACTTCAAATTGCCTTATTTTTAAACTGCAGTTTGCTTATTAAATCTTCATCTTGCTTTTAAACTTAAAACTTTAGTCTTGATCTCTGAAACTTGAGTTGCAGATGTTTGAATTTGAAATTGCAATTTTAGATCCCAGATAGTTTGAAAATATGCAGGATCTTGTATTTTCATATTAATAAACTGACATGCATTCTTGTCTACAGGAAGAGATGGATATGTATATGAAGATGAACAGGTGGCATGTTGAACTGATCTGTAATTTGAGGAGCTACAGGCTTTTGAAGATGAATCAGGGATATGCATTTTGAGGAGTTTGAATCAATTTGTAAATGGATTACAGGTCTGCATGAGTGAAAAATGCTTTGCACTTGAAAATGAGGTTGCTTGCTGATTACAAATTTGAAGAAATCAGAGTGTATATTGAAGATGGTTTCAGATTTATGTTTTGAGGAGGAACTAATTTTTGATTTGAAACTGAAATGCATGCTTATATACAGGTGAAAATGCAGGCTTTGGTACTTTCAGATATGAAAATGCAGGCATGGATTTGTTTAAAACAGAATGAAGACTGCAGGCTTTGATGAATATGATTCAGATTTATGATTTGAAGATGATTTTCAGCTGAACAAATTTTCTTTTATTATGAATTGAAGATGAGAAAAGAAAGGAATGGAGAAATGCAAGCATATGTAACTAGACTTATTATTTATTAGAAGAAATGAAAAATAAAAGATAAAATTTTGACACTTGGTTAAATTTTCAACACTTGTCACTTGTTTAAATTAATGGCTTACATATGTAAATTAAATGTCTTAAGAGACTTACACATGTATATTAAAAGTGTTTTAAATTTTAATTTAAATTGTTTATAAACACTTTAACTTATTTTATTCCATATGTATATATAAATGAATTTTATTCCCTTTTTAATTTTAGAAATCAAAACAAAACAAGTTATAAACAAAAGCTTATTCAAATATTTTTAAGTATTTACTCTATTAAATTTCAAAACATTGAATTCCAATTTAAATTAAATTACAAACTCCAATTTAAAAATCAAGTTATATATAGATGCATATATAACTTCTTATTAAATTTAAAAAAAACAACAAATCTTATTTTCTAAAATCTATTTATGTTTATAAAACTAAGTATTATCATTTTTATTAAAAATAACAATTTAAACAATTCTAAATAATTTATAAAAGAGATTTTAACTTACTTGAAATTTAAACTAATACATGTTTCTTATTTTAAATTGTATTTCAAATCTCATATTAAATTTACAAATCATATTTTATAAATCAATATTTTTAAAAAGAAAATAAAACAAACATTTCATAACTTGTTCTTAAATATGCAAACTTAAAGTCAAAATATATTTTTAACAAATAAAACATTTATTAACTTATTCAAATATAAATTCACTAAAAAAAATTATTTATTAAAGAATATTATTGAATCAAATCAAATTTATTTACAGAAATTATCAAATCAATTCAATTTTAAACACAGATTATCAAATTTATATTGTCCAAAATTCCGGGATATTACAATCCTCCCCCCTTAAAAGAATTTCGTCCCCGAAATTTAAAACAAAGGTAAATTAATAATCTTTCATAAGATTTAATTTTAAAATATAGCATATGTTAATCATATGCTAACAACCAAAGCAACCAATTCACACAATCAAACAAATCTAATTATCCAAAAGAATTTTGGATAAATCCTTCACGAGTTTCCCCGGTATATATCGGGATACTCACTCTATAGAATCTAAACAATCAATAATATTAAGCTATAGAGCCCTTATCCAACTATATCTACCAACAAAACAATATATCAGACTACAGACGAGTCTGAATCTACAATCACATCCTCCTGAACTGCTGGTTCCACAACCAGAAATAAACCATACACGTACTCCCTTAGAGATACGTGAAACTCATCGAATCTCAGTTATTCAAACTGGCAACTCAATCCTGTAGATCAATCACTTACTCTCCAAGATCACAGAAAAGATCCAAAATACTTCAGAGCTAGCTTCTCAGACTTACCCAATCTTATAGCTCTTTTAGATCAGAGAAAACTTACCCAAAATCAAATCTCTGATTCTGGAATTCAAATTCCTTCGTCTCTTATCCACAAAACACTTCTGACGATCCTGGGCTGCCTTCACTTCTCCTGATCAGCTCAACCTTGCTGGTGTCTCAAGCAACAAACTGGACCGAAACACTCCAACTAAATGATCTCCTCAAGATCAATCCCAACCAAGAACACCAACGCTACTCCATAAACAACAGAAAACTACTTACTTCTCCTATCCGGAAAAGATAAAACAAAAGCATTACCACCATGCTTCCACTACACAACTCTGATAACTCCAGAGAACTCTCAAACAATCGCAAGTCACTTTTGCGAACCACCCAAACCAAATCCAAGGAAAACTGTTCTCCCTTAACCAAATGGAACTGCTTCAACTTAATTAGCCAACCCATCGAAGAAACGGGTCTACTCAACTGCTTCTGAACTCCACTTCAGAAAAATTGCTAAGCCAGAAGACTCCTTGCCAACACCGAGAACATTCCAAACTGCACTGGTGCCACAGATGCCAAAGAATTCCAAACAAAGCTCTTCGAGAAACTCAGACTTCCAAGCAAACAAAAACTCAAGCTGACCACAGCCACAACGCTGAAGCAGACTCACTTCCTTAACTTGTTCCAAAGAAAACATCTTCGGGAACATCCATAGTCACTACATCTCATCACGCAGCTACTACTCCTGAGGTATTCAAAATACCATCACTTACTTCAGCTCAATCAACAGATCCAAACACTACTCATCTAACTTCAAAAATGAACTCCGAACCTTAACAGGTTTCCTTCAGAGATTAATGAAGTTCTTCATCACTTCAGGACTCAATCGAGACGGTATTAGGTCTACAGTCTCAACAAAACACTTCCAACCTCAAACATTCAAACTCCAACCAATGGTAGTCGTGTTACACACACTACTACCCCATCTACCTTTATAACTTATGTTGGAAAACCTGAACAGGTAACCTAATAGATAGGCAGAAATATATATATATATATAGTTATATATAAAAATTACAAATACGCTCTCTCAAGAAAGACACCACTACAGAGCCTAGGTATTCACTCAACCTAATGCTCCCTAAAGAAAGATACACTTCAGAGCCTAGGTATTCACTCAACCTAAAGCTCTGATACCAAGTGAAACGACCCAACTTTCCACTCCCGGAAAATCGTATCATTTTAAGAAAGAAAGGGATAGAAAAGAGAATAGAAAGAAGAGAAGAAAGAAACAGCATCAGAATCTAACACAGCGGAACGAATAAATTATATTAATCACATAATACTTTACATAGTATCATATACATCAGAGATACACAGCATAAACAACTCATACTAGACAGTTATAAATACCTGTCTAGTTATACAACTCAATCACAATACAGAACACTCAGAGATCACACAGCGGAATACTCTATAGCTACACGCGGAAGCCTCCTGCTCCATTTGCTCCTTCACAAATCGTCAAAGCAAACCTGAATCCTAACCTGAATTCCCTTGGCTACTCGTAAAAATTTGAGTACCCAAGAGTTTATGAGAAACAAAAATAAACTCCGGGTCAGACATGGGTCTGGTGTGAGTAACAGGTTAAAGTTGCTTAACTTTTAAAAACCTTTTGAAAAGAAAGGTATCACGTAAGACTTCCCACACATAAACATGGAAAAGTTTTTACCTTACGCTAACCAAAACATTTGATAGGAAATCTAGTGATATTATAATAGTGTCTAGGGTTTTCAAATAAATAAGAAATAGCCGAAATTGTTACATTCATTAAATTCCAGCTACTAGCCACAAAAGTGGGTAATACAATCAAAACCGTTGGCACTTATTGGATTGTGGATTCCATACAATGGCAGGGCTACTGGGGTACCGCCCGTCACAGTACGTGGCCTAGATCACAGTACCGAGGATTACTCCCTTCATCCCCTGCAACACAAGACCGGAACCGTTCCTTACTGAACAGTTCCGAACAAGACAACCCCGCAGTTGGTGTACACTGACAACTGCCCACTAAGCCGAATAAAAAGGAACCTCTAGACAGGGATCAATCTTGCTCTCCAGTGGGTGCGACCCACGAAGCCTTGCTGCACCTCCCCTGTTTTAGCCATTCCCGGTTGATGAGGCCTGAGGCTACGATTACCTTTATAGGACATATCACTTAGAATGCTCATCGTCCACCTGACGATGTTCTGAAAGCATTCAATCCATACAAGTTCGTTCCGGGTTCGAACGAAACCGAAGGCATTATCTCGTTACACTCGTTTTGGAATCACCCTCAGAGTTAACGACAATAACCCTTGCACTCTAATTCGTCATCTCGAATCTATAAGAACTAATTCCGTCAACTCATTACGGAATCACCCACAGAGTTATAATGACTCATAGTCCTTACACCTCGAGTCTTCACAAAGCTCCACTTTGATTCACGACCTAACGTTATTTGGAATCGATGTGGTTTTCGGATATCCAAATATGGAATCCCGATCCCGGTCTCATCGAAATCCAAAGCGTGTCTTTTAAGGTCCAAGTTGTTTTAAAGGTTTAAAACAATTCAATTATCTATATAAACAGATAGATAAATCACAGATTCATAATAGGTAATCAACATTATCATCATATCAGATAAACATATTATCATTATCCAAAAGATAATCTATATCAACATCACAATGCAACCAATGCATCCATAACATTCAACATTACTTATCTCAAATCTGAGATTCAAACCAATCAAGCAACAATATCATCCATATAAGCAATGATCTATATCACCATTTATAATTAATTTAAAATGAATTAAATTAACTACATCATTCTCTAATTAATTTAAAGTAAATTAAATTAATTACTTAATCAATATAAATCTTACTTACATATCCTTTAATTAATTACAACTTAATTAATTAATCAATCTTTAATCAATCACCTTAATTAATCACCTTTGATTAATCATTCCTTAATTACATTTATGTAATTATCCTCTAATTAATTTTACAAATTAATTATACTTAACCAAATTTAGTAATTAACCTTTAATTACTTCATTAATTAATTATTTATAATTAATTACATTAATCCTTAATTAATTACATTAATTAATCACTTCATTAATCACTTATTATTGATTAATTAAATTAATTAATCAACTCTTAATTACATCATTAATTATTAATTAATTATCTCTAATTACATTTTTATTAATTACCTTATTAAATTAATTACATTAAGTAATTAATCATAATTTAAAACCATAATTGTTAATCACCTATGATTAACCTCATAATTACATTTAAGTAATTAACTAACCTTAATTACTTTACCAAATAATTTAATTACTCCTTAATTCATTATCTCTAATTAATCCCTTTATTAATTCACAAAGTAATTATACTTAAATTACTTCATTTATCAAATCATCTTTAATTAATTACTTACAGTAATTAGCCATTAATTACTACCCTAAGTAATTACAATTTAATTAATTACATAAAGTAATTATCTATTACTACAAAGTGTTTTAAATTAATTAAACTAAATTAATTAATCTAAACTAATCATAATTAATTACACTATGTAATTAATTCATTAATTACTTTTATTAAGTAATAAATCTTAAACAATTTCAAAAATGATTATCATTAATTAATTAATCTAATTAATTATTAAAATTAATCACATTAATTAATTGTTAAATAATCTTAAGTTAATGACCTTCATTAACTATTCTTAATTACTTAAATTAAGAAATTAACTTATACTAATCATATTAATTATCAATTTAATTAATATTTAATTACCAATTAATTAATCTCTAATTATTAGTTAATTAAGAATTAATTACAATCTAATTAATCCTTAATCACTTGATTAAATAAAACTTTAATCATTAATTAAAATCTAATTAGTAATTCTTTATTACTAATTTATTAACCTTAATTAATTTATCTCAATCATTAATTAATCAATTTTAAAAAAAATCATTAATTACTTAATTAATCATCCACATAATTAATTAATTGTATAATTAATTATCCTTTTTAAATTAACTTAATAATTTAAATAAATTCAAATTCTTAAATTCAAATTTAAGAAAACATTTCTTTTGTTTTAAAATATTCTAAAAACACTTTGTTTTCAAATCTTTAAATTCCATTTAAAAATTTCATTTTAAAACTTAAGATATAAATTTCACTTAAACAAGTTTTTAAATTAATTTAAAAACCCTTATCATATGTTAAAAGAACATATACTTATAAAATAAGAATTTAAAATCTCAATTCAATTTAAATTCAAATTAATTTTAAAAGCACATCTAAAATATTCTACAACTTCTCCTTAATTCCAAACTATTTAATCCTTTCAAATATTTAAAACAAATCTAAATTTAAAACTCATTTTATTTTTAAAAACTGAAACTTACATTTATTTTCCAGGTTTTAAAAAAAACAGATTTCAAACTTATTTTAAATTTCTAATTTAAAATTTTAAACTTCAAATTCAAATGCAAACACCTATGCACATTTACACCTATAGGTTTAAAAACCCAATTTAAATTTAAAAACTTAAACTATTTCAAAACTTAGATTCATTAAATTTGAATTCATATTTAGCTTCAGATTTTCCCAATCTCAGTTTGAATTTCATCCTGCAATTTGAATTTACTTTTAAACTTAAAAACCAATCAGCTTTATTTTGGTTTCCATTTTAAAAATCCAAACCAAAGTTTAAAAATTCAAATACTTTCAAAACCTAAGATTTTAAATTATTTGAATTCAATTTTAAATTCAGGTTTTCCAAACTTAGATCCTATTTTTAATGGCATTAAAACTTTTATTTTTAAATTTTTAGAAACTGGAACAAGCTTCAGTTTATATTTAAATCTGAACACTGCCTACTCGAGTTCCCCTGTATCTACTTCGAGTCCAAACAGGCCTTACTTCGAGTTAAAGCTTCATTTACCCGAGACAATCACGAGATGCTCAAAACCCTGTAACCCAAACCAAAACTTCACCAGTATCATTCCCTGTGCACATGCACATCAACTACGGCCATCACCAGTCAACTCTGGTGATCTTCACATGTCGCTGTTCCACCACAAACCCAAACTTGATCACCACAATACATCCAAAAATTCAAATTTGAAAATCAGCTCCTCAATCCAAACCTGGAAACCTGTCAACGCAAAAACACCCAAAACCTGTCAACGCCTTGTTGACGTGATTCCGACCACCATCACCTTCAGATCTTCGGCGATGACTTCGTCCATCCATCAACCCCCATTACCCAAAAGATCTTCGAGCTCGATCCACTACAGTGTCCGTGGTAATCGACTCTTCAGAACCCAGTACAACTAGGGTTTAAAAATTCAAATCTAAATCCCAACCTCAACAGAGAATTATAATTTAAACCAGTATTTTTCCTATCTTCTAGGATCATTCCATCATCATCTCAGAAGATCTTGGCCTTCCCGATCACTTGGATCAACAGAGGCAGCCAAAATTACACAAATCAGATAATACTCAATGGCTCTTTGACCCCAACACTAAAAATTGAAATCTTGCTTTTAAAAATCATATTTTTGTATGATGTTTCAGTTTATAATCCTGAAACAATAATTTATTTCACTTGAATTTTCACTTATTTGGTAACAGATATCTTTGCTTTGATTTCCAGATAAAATCTAAGCATATTTTAACTTAAGTAAAATGCTAAATCAAGGTTTGAATTTGACTAACAAGTTTCCCCTTGAAACTTAGATTTAACCGTGATTAACTAAAGGGATTTACATTTAAACAAGTACCTATGTCAGAAGAAAAAAAAAAATTGCAACAGGCAGATTCATACAATCCAAAAGCACATCATATATGAACAACAATGCATACATAACAGGTATACATATTTCCAGATTTCAAATCAGGCAACACATTCATATATTTAAATTTTTAGAAATATTTGTTACTCACCTGAACTTGAAGGCAGAGCATTCATTGTTAATTGAAAAGCTTCAGACTTGAACTTCAAATTGCCTTATTTTTAAACTGCAGTTTGCTTATTAAATCTTCATCTTGCTTTTAAACTTAAAACTTTAGTCTTGATCTCTGAAACTTGAGTTGCAGATGTTTGAATTTGAAATTGCAATTTTAGATCCCAGATAGTTTGAAAATATGCAGGATCTTGTATTTTCATATTAATAAACTGACATGCATTCTTGTCTACAGGAAGAGATGGATATGTATATGAAGATGAACAGGTGGCATGTTGAACTGATCTGTAATTTGAGGAGCTACAGGCTTTTGAAGATGAATCAGGGATATGCATTTTGAGGAGTTTGAATCAATTTGTAAATGGATTACAGGTCTGCATGAGTGAAAAATGCTTTGCACTTGAAAATGAGGTTGCTTGCTGATTACAAATTTGAAGAAATCAGAGTGTATATTGAAGATGGTTTCAGATTTATGTTTTGAGGAGGAACTAATTTTTGATTTGAAACTGAAATGCATGCTTATATACAGGTGAAAATGCAGGCTTTGGTACTTTCAGATATGAAAATGCAGGCATGGATTTGTTTAAAACAGAATGAAGACTGCAGGCTTTGATGAATATGATTCAGATTTATGATTTGAAGATGATTTTCAGCTGAACAAATTTTCTTTTATTATGAATTGAAGATGAGAAAAGAAAGGAATGGAGAAATGCAAGCATATGTAACTAGACTTATTATTTATTAGAAGAAATGAAAAATAAAAGATAAAATTTTGACACTTGGTTAAATTTTCAACACTTGTCACTTGTTTAAATTAATGGCTTACATATGTAAATTAAATGTCTTAAGAGACTTACACATGTATATTAAAAGTGTTTTAAATTTTAATTTAAATTGTTTATAAACACTTTAACTTATTTTATTCCATATGTATATATAAATGAATTTTATTCCCTTTTTAATTTTAGAAATCAAAACAAAACAAGTTATAAACAAAAGCTTATTCAAATATTTTTAAGTATTTACTCTATTAAATTTCAAAACATTGAATTCCAATTTAAATTAAATTACAAACTCCAATTTAAAAATCAAGTTATATATAGATGCATATATAACTTCTTATTAAATTTAAAAAAAACAACAAATCTTATTTTCTAAAATCTATTTATGTTTATAAAACTAAGTATTATCATTTTTATTAAAAATAACAATTTAAACAATTCTAAATAATTTATAAAAGAGATTTTAACTTACTTGAAATTTAAACTAATACATGTTTCTTATTTTAAATTGTATTTCAAATCTCATATTAAATTTACAAATCATATTTTATAAATCAATATTTTTAAAAAGAAAATAAAACAAACATTTCATAACTTGTTCTTAAATATGCAAACTTAAAGTCAAAATATATTTTTAACAAATAAAACATTTATTAACTTATTCAAATATAAATTCACTAAAAAAAATTATTTATTAAAGAATATTATTGAATCAAATCAAATTTATTTACAGAAATTATCAAATCAATTCAATTTTAAACACAGATTATCAAATTTATATTGTCCAAAATTCCGGGATATTACAGTCTCGGATTTCGACGAAACCAGTTTCATCGGATCCGTAATGTGATATTATTGTAAGGTTTCAAATTTCGTGTCAATTGGATTTACCATTTGTCCGGTGCAAGCTAAAACGCCTAGAAAATCATTTAAATCGGTTTAATTTAAATTGAACGTTTATCGCCATAACTCGCACAGATGATGAATTAGCTTCCGAAACCTGTTCCATTGTGTCTGGAACGCGGGATAAACCCTAGAAACGTCAGTTTCGGCGCGTAAATCGGAGTTCGGAAAATCAAAATGAATAGTGTTCGATTTTTTTCCTATAAATAGACCAACCACCTTCATAAATTAAAAAAAATAAAAAAAATAAAACTAAAACCCTAATTTAGTTGTAGCCGCCAGTTTCAAATGGAAGGCCAGAAATTGTCGATTTTCGTTCCTTAATCTCTCTAAATCCAAGCAACAATTCGTGATGCCTCCAACATGAAAGTTGTAGCACTTGTCGAGATCTTTAAATCCATACGGATATGATGGAGTTTAGCGTCGCGTAGTGGGAGAAAAAGGGGGCCGACAGTTGATGGTTGCGCACGCATTTCGAGGGTGATGGTGAGGCCGAGTTGCAGGGGTTTCAGGCCGAACATAGAGGGGGTTTGGAGCTTCGTGTTGCAACTTCCTGATCGTGTTCAAATCGCTTGAAGTGGGAGCAAAATCAAACCCTAAAAATGTAATATGGGTTCGGCTTAAATGTGATAACCTGGAGGAGTGAATGTGATGAAGGGGAAGAAGGTATTGTGCGGCTCTGATTGCTTGGAGGAAGATCTAACGGTAGTGATAAAAGTTAGGTTAAATATGTTGTAATTTATATATATAAAATCGTGTAAAAGTTCAAAAATTGATATCTTTTTCATACGAGGTCGAAAACGCGCGAAACCAATTGCGTTGGAATCGTATGGACGAGCACTACGCGATGAAATTGGATTGGTGTCGTTTGGAGTTAGTGAAAATTTTGGATAAAATTAAACGCGCGTTTAATTTTATTCGAAATAAATCGCTAAAACGAAATTGAAATCAAGGTGAGAACTTCTCACTCAATCGAATCGGTTTCGATTTTATTTTAAATAGTTAGATTTAAAATACTTGAATGCATGTTTGAATGATGATTGTTATCTATTGATGGTTAAAATAGACATTATACGCCGTTAGTAAGCGGATGTTATTTATTAAAAACATATACCGCGAATATTTCATAAACAGTGAAATTGGTATTATATATAATATCATTATATATATATTGGCATATGTATATATTGGAGTTATTGATTTCCCGCATTTGTTTAGCGGATGAGACCCTATTGCGCCGTTATTAAGCGGATAATATTTTAAATCCCATATACCGCGATAATTTCGTACTGGAGCAAAATTAGTATTGTGCTAATGTTTGTGGATGCAGGAAAACAGGTTGGAGGGATCCAACTGGATTCCTCAACAGCATTTATTTGATTTCAGATATTTAGATATTTGATGGATTATCATATCGATATATGATATCGTTGTTGTCGTGATTGACTATTTGGTGTGTAGCATCATTGGACCAAATTTGGAATTTTAAAAGGATTTTAAAGTGATCTTTGAAAATATAAAATATTTTTGGAATTGATCCATTTTAAATAAATAAACGTTATAATTTTAAAAGTTATAAAATTATGGTTTTTGTGAAATATAGTTAAAAGCTGATTTTTGAGAAATATGGGTTAATGATTTTATAAAATAGTTTAAATTGGATTTTTGAATTTATTATGAAAAGTTTAAGAATGGGATTTATAAAATTTGATTATTTTATAAATCAAAATGATGAAGTTTTTAAAGGAGTTTAAAAACGTTTTAAAGATTAATATGAATTGATTTATATAAGAGATTTATAAATGGATATTTATAAATTGAAATATTGACATTATAAAACGAGTTTTTATAAGTGTTGGAATGAAGTGAAAATGAATTTCATAAATGAATGAAATTTATAAAATTATAAACGGTGAAGTTATAAATGAAACTTTATAAACAGTAGGTTTATAAAATTTATAAAGTTATTGAAAGAATGAATTTTGGATAAATAAACAATCTTATAAGTTATAAGATTTATAATTTGGGAAGTTAAAAGAACGATTTTGTAAAATAATCGTTTTATAAGTGTTTAACTTATAATGTGAACCTTTGGTATATAATTGAGTTATAAATCGAATAGGTTAATAAAGGAAATTTGTAAAAGGAAGTTGTTATAAATAAATAGAAATGGAATTTATAAACGTTGTTTTATAAATTCACAAACGACTTATTTTGATAAGTAAAATTGTTATAACTTACTTATGGAGTTATATTCACGTTTTGAATAGTGAATAACATGTTAAAGAAATTGTTTTGAATGTGATGTTTTAAATCGAATTAAAACGATCTAACGATGTTTTAAAAAGTGTTGAGATTCGAAACCATAGATTTCAACATTCATTGTTGAAATAGACGTTTTCGAGAAATAAAAGGAAATGGTGGACTATAACACTGTTGTTATAGTAAATGATTTCCGAAAGGAAATGTTTTGAATAGTATTGGGATTTATATATCTATTTTAATTTCGAATCCCTATACTAGTGATTTTGGGTTGTCGTAACGATGTTTTACGTAACATTCATTTGGCCCAAATAAATATGTTAAAGTGAATGATTTTCTTAAAAGAATGAAATATATACTTAATTTCGATTTAAGTATATTGAATATTTTCCAAGTGTTGAAAATAAATTGGTTCGTGAATTACTTATTTTTAGTAAGTATGGAATCGTTTTCCAATAAATAAGTGAATATTTTGAGAGTTTATCTTTTTGAAGATAAATGGAAAATGAATATTAGAAATCGAATTGAAACGTATATTCACAGATATTTTGGGAATATAAATTCACTATAGAGTTTATATGTGAAAGTGGAATTTGTATGAAAATAAATATTGATTTATTTTTGAAGTATTGAAATTATATATCTTGTAAAGATATTTTGGAAAGTAAATAATTTGGAAAATTATTTGAAATCTGGTGATGTGTGTATATCCATTGATAGTTCAATAACCGACTATCAATATTCCCTTTGAATGGGTATTTGATGTGATTTGATTGAATTTGAATGTCACACTTATTTTTGAATAAGCGCTCACTATTCGGGTTAACCGGGAAAGGACCATGGGGTCGTATAACCCATTCCGAATATGTGATACGTCGTTGTGAATTGCATTTAAAGATCGGTGTTGAAGACCGGATATTTGTGAGAGCGATAGGATGACCTATCGATTGACTCTGTACCGAGTAGCTACGGTATAGAGTTCTCCATATGTGATGGGGAATCCGATCAGGATTGTGGATATCCGGATTTCAAGGACTTCTTTGTAAGTGCCTTCGGTTTTGTTCGATCCCGGAACAGACTTGTATGGATTGTATGTCTGACATTACAAGTTGAGATATAAAGCCGATTTCTTTCAAATATATTTCTGTTGGTGGCGGAGAATTTATTCTTTTAGCTTAACACCCTTCTCTGAGACGTACGAGCTCAGAGGTTATGTAGTTGAAGGTTATCAGCGATATATTCCCAATTTGGTAATGTGACATGCTGAGTGTTGCTGAAATGATCATTGTGTTGATTATTTGTGATAGGATCATTTGTTTGATCGTCTATCTTGGTGATCATTTCTATGATCATTTGTTGACCCAAAGCATGGCTTTTGTATAAAGTATGTTTTTGTGGACGAGACTTCGTCGAGCCTCACACCCCAGAAATGGTCAAAACAGGAAAGATGCAGCAAGGTTATGAGGGGTAGCGCCCTTTAGGATATGTGCATTTCCTTCTGGAAAAGGGTGGTATCATGGTATGGAGCCCAGATACTTACTCATGTTGAAACACTTTATTATTATGATTGTGTGAATTGATTAGAGAGCTCTCGGATAAAGGTCCCAAAGGACCGGGGGATGGCATATTCGGTCAGTTGTTACTCAGTTAGGGGTAACCCGGCCTTGTGTTGGCAGAGATCCGGTTTGGTTCTCGGGGATGTCCATCCAGAGGCATTCTCATGTGGCAATGGGAAGTTCCTTGGCCTGACCATTTGCTGGAAATTCAAAGAAACAATACGAGACTTGTACGGTTTTAGTTGTAGAACCTGCCATCTAATATGGTAGCTATTAGTAGGCATAATATAATGGTACCTATGCTGGCTAAGATTTATATTCTACTTTCGAAATGATTTTTCCTACACTATGCACTAGTAATAATATCAAATGTTTTCTTTTTAATGCGTATCAAGCATCTTTGACTAACATAAGAAGAAATCTCCTCCAAGTCTGCGTTTGCATTGTGTGTGTGGTGGGAGGTCTTATGGTAGTTACATTTTTAAAAGCATTGCGAATTGAATTTAAAAAAATATTCCTCTATTTTGATTTCAAAGAAAAATAAACTGTTTGAGTTCTCACACCAGTCACATGACTGACTCGGAGTTTATTGTTTTCCTTCCTAAACTCTGGGTGCCCACCAATTTCCACACGGGCAGTTAAGAGTTAGGTTTATCAGGATATTCTGGATATTCTGGAATTGCACGAGGCAAGCTGGATGGCATGGCGTATTACTAGTATAGTTTTTTTTTCGACTGCACTGTTTGTTGTTGTATGTTGTTGTACACTCTGATGATGATGTAATGTAATGAAATGTGATGTAATGTAATAACTGATATAGTTCTTTGTTTAAAGATTATTCATTTATTTATTATATGTTGTTCCGCTGCGAATTGTGAGATTCTGATGTTGTTCTGTTGTTTACTTTCTTTTCCGTTCTATTTTCTATCTTTTTCTCGCTCCTTCTACCTCTTTCTTCTTTTTAAAACCATAACATTTCGGGTTTCCGGCCTTCGATTTCTCGGCAGTCGATAAAGTGAGTATCGATGTTGAATTTTCGAAATTCGAAAATTTCCGGGACGTTACATTTGGTATCAGAGCATATGGTTAAGCGACAACCATGGTTCTGTTGGGTATTTCTCATTAGAGATAGAGTCAGTAGTACTCTAGAATGAGTTTGAGAGTAATAATAGCTATGAGAGCGTATTTGTTAGTGAATATGAAATTGTTTTATATTGTGATGATTGGTTTATTGAGTGGTATACGAACCTTCGTCGGCGCAGCCTCGAAACTGAATCGAAGGGGTTTCTAAACACTTGAATAGAACAATTCGACACAATATTGTTTTAAATTGGGTAAATGAAATAATTTTGCCTTGATTATATTTTTATATATAAAGAAATAATTTTTCAGAATTATTAAAGTGTATATAAGTGGATTGTTTAGTTGTTTGAATAAACTAAATAAAAGAATAATTGTATAAGCAAAAGAATTATAAGAATTGGATTATAATTAAAGTGATTTACAATTGTGAAATAAACTTATATATATGAGAAGTGAAACTATATGAATATATTTATGAATATGATTTATAAATATAAATGAATTTAAAGTTAAATGGAAATTTACTTTAAAATTGGAAGCTGAATTTATTTATAAATGAGAATATGAATGAATATTTATTGGTTATGGATGATAGTTGGTTGATGTTTGCATTTATTGCTCTTGTTTCAATTGCTATGTTAGCATATATAGTTGTTATGTTGCTATATGTTGTATATCGATACTATTGTCTATATGCATGATTCTCATGTTGTTTGTTGAGTGTTTAGTAGGTGCGGATCGCGTTTGCTTCGCATTTGGAGCTCGCTTTCGCGCTATATTAGCCGTATATGCTCGCTAATAAAATATAAGGTACATATCTCGGATTAAATATCGTACTTTTATACTTTTTTTTCCTTCGGGATGCCTCATTACTTGATGAGATGTATATTTGTGATATATATACTGTCATTTTTTTTCGGATCGAACCGCGCAAAGGAGAATATGGCGAATTTTTTCGAAAATTTAAGGCGTTAGAAAAATTTGAGAAAATGGGAAAATTTTGAAAACTTTAACTATGTTTTGGAGTTGAAAGTTAACAATAGTAATTGTTTTTGAAAAGATAACTAAGTATTATTTGAAAACTTAGTAAAGTATTGTAAGAAGTTTAATTATGAATTTTGGAAAGTTAATAGATCTGTAACTTTTCTTACTTGTTAATTTCGAGGACGAAATTCTTTTAAGGGGGGAAGATTGTAACGACCCAGAATTTTTATTAATTAAAATTTGAATATTTAATTCATTTTAAATATTAATGAGTGAATTTTTAAGTCGAATAAATTTAATTTTGAATTATTGGATTTAATTGGATTATTAAATCGATAATTTAATATGTTAAATTATGGAAATAATTGAAAATTGGGTTAAATATGATTGAAAATGATTTGTAAAATTTTATTATATCATGTTGGAGTTAGAATGATATTTTAGAACTTTTAAAATCGAATTAAAAGTTAATTTGTGAAAATTGAATATTTTAATATTTAATTATCGACTGTAAATTAGCCAATTTTTGAACAGTCTCAGAATTGAACGAAACCAGTTCCATTGGATCCGTAATAGTTAGTTTTTACCGGATTTCAATTTTCGTGTCAATCGGAGTTATCGTTTGAGCGTGGCAGCTCGAAATGCATCGAATTGTTTTTAATATTAATTTGGCAAGTTAAAATAGCCATTTTTCAAAAAGTCTCGGATTTCGACGAAACCAGTTTCATCGGATCCGTAATGTGATATTATTTTAAGGTTTCAAATTTCGTGTCAATTGGATTTACCGTTTGTCCGGTGCAAGCTAAAAAGCCTAGAAAATCATTTAAATCGGTTTAATTTAAATTGAACGTTTATTGCCATAACTCGCACAGATGATCGAATTAGCTTCCGAAACCTGTTCCATTGTGTCCGGAACGCGGGATAAACCCTAGAAACGTCAGTTTCGGCGCGTAAATCGGAGTTCGGAAAATCAAAATGAATAGTGTTCGATTTTTTTTCTATAAATAGACCAACCACCTTCATAAATTAAAAAAAATAAAAAAAATAAAACTAAAACCCTAATTTAGTTGTAGCCGCCAGTTTCAAATGGAAGGCCAGAAATTGTCGATTTTCATTCCTTAATCTCTCTAAATCCAAGCAACAATTCGTGATACCTCCAACATGAAAGTTGTAGCACTCGTCGAGATCTTTAAATCCATATGGATATGATGGAGTTTAGCGTCGCGTAGTGGGAGAAAAAGGGGGCCGACAGTTGATGGTTGCGCACGCATTTCGAGGGTGATGGTGAGGCCGAGTTGCAGGGGTTTCAGGCCGAACATAGAGGGGGTTTGGAGCTACGTGTTGCAACTTCCTGATCGTGTTCAAATCGCTTGAAGTGGGAGCAAAATCAAAACCTAAAAATGTAATATGGGTTCGGCTTAAACGTGATAACCTGGAGGAGTGAACGTGATGAAGGGGAAGAAGGTATTGTGCGGCTCTGATTGCTTGGAGGTAGATCTAACGGTAGTGATAAAAGTTAGGTTAAATATGTTGTAATTTATATATATATAATCGTGTAAAAGTTCAAAAATTGATATCTTTTTCATACGAGGTCGAAAACGCGCGAAACCAGTTGCATTGGAATCGTATGGACGAGCACTATGCGATGAAATTGGATTGGAGTCGTTTGGAGTTAGTGAAAATTTTGGGTAAAATTAAACGTGCGTTTAATTTTATTCGAAATAAATCGCTAAAACGAAATTGAAATCAAGGTGAGAACTTCTCACTCAATCAAATCGGTTTCGATTTTATTTTAAATAGTTAGATTTAAAATATTTGAATGCATGTTTGAATGATGATTGTTATCTATTGATTGTTAAAATAGACATTATACGCCGTTAGTAAGCGGATGTTATTTATTAAAAACATATACCGCGAATATTTCATAAACAGTGAAATTGGTATTATATATAATATCAATATATATATATTGGCATATGTATATATTGGAGTTATTGATTTCCCGCATTTGTTTAGCGGATGAGACCCTATTGCGCCGTTATTAAGCGGATAATATTTTAAATCCCATATACCGCGATAATTTCGTACTGGAGCAAAATTAGTATTGTGCTAATGTTTGTGGATGCAGGAAAACAGGTTGGAGGGATCCAACTGGATTCCTCAACAGCATTTATTTGATTTCAGATATTTAGATATTTGATGGATTATCATATCGATATATGATATCGTTGTTGTCGTGATTGACTATTTGGTGTGTAGCATCATTGGACCAAATTTGGAATTTTAAAAGGATTTTAAAGTGATCTTTGAAAATATAAAATATTTTTGGAATTGATCCATTTTAAATAAATAAACGTTATAATTTTAAAAGTTATAAAATTATGGTTTTTGTGAAATATAGTTAAAAGCTGATTTTTGAGAAATATGGGTTAATGATTTTATAAAATAGTTTAAATTGGATTTTTGAATTTATTATGAAAAGTTTAAGAATGGGATTTATAAAATTTGATTATTTTATAAATCAAAATGATGAAGTTTTTAAAGGAGTTTAAAAACGTTTTAAAGATTAATATGAATTGATTTATATAAGAGATTTATAAATGGATATTTATAAATTGAAATATTGACATTATAAAACGAGTTTTTATAAGTGTTGGAATGAAGTGAAAATGAATTTCATAAATGAATGAAATTTATAAAATTAAAACGGTGAAGTTATAAATGAAACTTTATAAACAGTAGGTTTATAAAATTTATAAAGTTATTGAAAGAATGAATTTTGGATAAATAAACAATCTTATAAGTTATAAGATTTATAATTTGGGAAGTTAAAAGAACGATTTTGTAAAATAATCGTTTTATAAGTGTTTAACTTATAATGTGAACCTTTGGTATATAATTGAGTTATAAATCGAATAGGTTAATAAAGGAAATTTGTAAAAGGAAGTTGTTATAAATAAATAGAAATGGAATTTATAAACGTTGTTTTATAAATTCACAAACGACTTATTTTGATAAGTAAAATTGTTATAACTTACTTATGGAGTTATATTCACGTTTTGAATAGTGAATAACATGTTAAAGAAATTGTTTTGAATGTGATGTTTTAAATCGAATTAAAACGATCTAACGATGTTTTAAAAAGTGTTGAGATTCGAAACCATAGATTTCAACATTCATTGTTGAAATAGACGTTTTCGAGAAATAAAAGGAAATGGTGGACTATAACACTGTTGTTATAGTAAATGATTTCCGAAAGGAAATGTTTTGAATAGTATTGGGATTTATATATCTATTTTAATTTCGAATCCCTATACTAGTGATTTTGGGTTGTCGTAACGATGTTTTACGTAACATTCATTTTGGCCCAAATAAATATGTTAAAGTGAATGATTTTCTTAAAAGAATGAAATATATACTTAATTTCGATTTAAGTATATTGAATATTTTCCAGGTGTTGAAAATAAATAGGTTCGTTAATTACTTATTTTTAATAAGTATGGAATCGTTTTCCAATAAATAAGTGAATATTTTGAGAGTTTATCTTTTTGAAGATAAATGGAAAATGAATATTAGAAATCGAATTGAAACGTATATTCACAGATATTTTGGGAATATAAATTCACTATAGAGTTTATATGTGAAAGTGGAATTTGTATGAAAATAAATATTGATTTATTTTTGAAGTATTGAAATTATATATCTTGTAAAGATATTTTGGAAAGTAAATAATTTGGAAAATTATTTGAAATCTGGTGATGTGTGCATATCCATTGATAGTTCAATAACCGACTATCAATATTCCCTTTGAATGGGTATTTGATGTGATTTGATTGAATTTGAATGTCACACTTATTTTTGAATAAGCGCTCACTATTCGGGTTAACCGGGAAAGGACCATGGGGTCGTATAACCCATTCCGAATATGTGATACGTCGTTGTGAATTGCATTTGAAGATCGGTGTTGAAGACCGGATATTTGTGAGAGCGATAGGATGACCTATCGATTGACTCTACACCGAGTAGCTACGGTATAGAGTTCTTCATATGTGATGGGGAATCCGATCAGGATTGTGGATATCCGGATTGCAAGGACTTCTTTGTAAGTGCCTTCGGTTTTGTTCGATCCCGGAACAGACTTGTATGGATTGTATGTCTGACATTACAAGTTGAGATATAAAGCCGATTTCTTTCAAATATATTTCTGTTGGTGGCGGAGAATTTATTCTTTTAGCTTAACACCCTTCTCTGAGACGTACGAGCTCAGAGGTTATGTAGTTGAAGGTTATCAGCGATATATTCCCAATTTAGTAATGTGACATGCTGAGTGTTGCTGAAATGATCATTGTGTTGATTATTTGTGATAGGATCATTTGTTTGATCGTCTATCTTGGTGATCATTTCTATGATCATTTGTTGACCCAAAGCATGGCTTTTGTATAAAGTATGTTTTTGTGGACGAGACTTCGTCGAGCCTCACACCCCGGAAATGGTCAAAACAGGAAAAATGCAGCAAGGTTATGAGGGGTAGCGCCCTTTAGGATATGTGCATTTCCTTCTGGAAAAGGGTGGTATCATGGTATGGAGCCCAGATACTTACTCATGTTGAAACACTTTATTATTATGATTGTGTGAATTGATTAGAGAGCTCTCGGATAAAGGTCCCAAAGGACCGGGGGATGGCATATTCGGTCAGTTGTTACTCAGTTAGGGGTAACCCGGCCTTGTGTTGGTAGAGATCCGGTTTGGTTCTCGGGGATGTCCATCCAGGGGCATTCTCATGTGGCAATGGGAAGTTCCTTGGCCTGACCATTTGTTGGAAATTCAAAGAAACAATACGAGACTTGTACGGTTTTAGTTGTAGAACCTGCCATCTAATATGGTAGCTATTAGTAGGCATAATATAATGGTACCTATGCTGGCTAAGATTTATATTCTACTTTCGAAATGATTTTTCCTACTCTATGCACTAGTAATAATATCAAATGTTTTCTTTTTAATGCGTATCAAGCATCTTTGACTAACATAAGAAGAAATCTCCTCCAAGTCTGCGTTTGCATTGTATGTGTGGTGGGAGGTCTTATGGTAGTTACATTTTTAAAAGCATTGCGAATTGAATTTAAAAAAATATTCCTCTATTTTGATTTCAAAGAAAAATAAACTGTTTGAGTTCTCACACCAGTCACATGACTGACTCGGAGTTTATTGTTTTCCTTCCTAAACTCTGGGTGCCCACCAATTTCCACACGGGCAGTTAAGAGTTAGGTTTATCAGGATATTCTGGATATTCTGGAATTGCACGAGGCAAGCTGGATGGCATGGCGTATTACTAGTATAGTTTTTTTTTCCGCTGCACTGTTTGTTGTTGTATGTTGTTGTACACTCTGATGATGATGTAATGTAATGAAATGTGATGTAATGTAATAACTGATATAGTTCTTTGTTTAAAGATTATTCATTTATTTATTATATGTTGTTCCGCTGCGAATTGTGAGATTCTGATGTTGTTCTGTTGTTTACTTTCTTTTCCGTTCTATTTTCTATCTTTTTCTCGCTCCTTCTACCTCTTTCTTCTTTTTAAAACCATAACATTTCGGGTTTCCGGCCTTCGATTTCTCGGCAGTCGATAAAGTTAGTATCGATGTTGAATTTTCGAAAGTCGAAAATTTTCGGGACGTTACATCAGCTTTATGTCTCAATTTGTAATGTCAGACATACAATCTATACAAGTCTGTTCCGGGATCGAACAGAACCGAAGGCACTTATAAAGAAGTCTTTGCAATCCGGATATTCACTAATCACGACCGGACTTCCTATCACTAAGGGTGATAAAACCTCTATATCGGAGATCAGCCGATGTAGACTAACTCGACGGTAATCCTTCCGTTTTCACAAACATCCGGTCTTCAACACCGGTCATCAAATGCAATCCATTTCGACATATCACATATTCAGAATGGGTTATACGACCCCAAGGTCCTTTCCCGGCTAACCCAAATAGTGAGTGCTTATTCAAAAATAAGTGTGGCATTCAAATTCAAACAAATCACAACAAATATCTATTTAAAGGTAAATATTGATAGTCAGATTATTTAACTATCAATAGGCATGCTCAACATCACCAAATTCCAAATAATTTCCCAAATAATTTACTTTCCAAAATATCTTTACTAGATATAAAATTTCCCACACTTCAAACATTTGAAAACTAATTTTCAAATCACTTTTCAATCCTTTACCATTTTTGAAAAGCAAATTTCAATCATTTCCTTACTTGGAAATACTTTTAATTCAAAATGGTTCGTTTAAGCCAATTAAATAAATCCTTAACGATTTACTTTATACTTACGTTCCGAATCCGTAAATTAATTCCCATAATTTCAAAGATAAATCAACATTTATTTTTAAACAAATTCCCCTTTTTATTTATAAATTCCATAGTGAATTTTCATTCCAAAATATTTATGAATATACGATTTCAAGCATTCATTTTCAATTTACCTTCAGAAAGATAAATTCTCAAAACATTTCATTTCACATTGGAAAAACATTCCCATACTTATTTATTCATAAGTAATTCACAAATCCATTCAATTTCAACACTTGGAAAATATTCAATATACTTAATCTGAAAATTAAGTATATATTTCATTCTTTAAGAAATCATTCTCTTAAACACATTTGTTTGGGCCAAAATGAATGTTACGTAAAACATCGTTACGACGACCCAAAATCACTAGCATAGGGATTCAAAGTTTAAATAGATATATAAATCCAATACTATACAAAACATTTCCTTTCGAAAACCATTTACTATAACAATAGTGTTATAGTCCACCATTTCCTTCTATTTCTCAAAAACGTCTATTTCAACAATGAATGTTGAAATCTATGTATTCGATACCTAATGCATTTTAAAACGTCTTTAAAATCATTAACTTCATTTCATAATGTTCCTTCCCCAAAACACATATCCATTTCATTTAATAATATATTCACTGTCCAAAATCGTGAATATAATTCCTTTCATATATTCCTATATCCAACTTGTCAAATTCAATTTATTTCGGATTTATAAACAACGTTTATAAACTCCATTTATATTTTTATAAACTTCTATTTGTAAAAATCTTTTTTATATCACATTTCAAATGCCAAAATCCGATTTATAAGTTGATTACTTATAAATCTTATATTTTACAAAACCTATCCGTTTTATATATTCATATTTCATAAATTTATAAATCTCAATTTACTTATGAAATCCATTTTTATTTCACTTTATTACTTATAAAAACTCGTTTTATAATTTCAGTATTTTTAATTTATAAATATCAATTTTATAAATCTTTTATATAAACCGTTTATAATAATTCAAAATTCCCAATTAAACCATTTTATAAATTAATCACTATTTATTTCAAAAATCTTAATTTGGTTATATTTTACAAAAATTATAACTTTTATAACATTAAACTTATAGCATTAATTTATTTAAAATAAATCAATTCAAAATTTTAATAAAACGTATACTTTCAAAAATCACTTTAAAAATTCCTTTAAAAACCAAAAATCATTATTTTAAAACTTCAGAGATGGATCCGATGATGCAGCAGCACCAAATAGTCAATCACGACATCCAAATATTATATATCGATATGATAATCAACAAATATCAAAATATCTGTAAATAAATCAATACAGTTGAGGAATCCAGTTGGATCCCTCCAACCTGTTTCCCTGCATCCAAAGATGTTAGCACAATACCAATTCCGCTCCAGTACGGAATTATCGCGGTATATGGGATTTATAAAATATTATCCGCTTAATAGATGGCGCAATAGGGTCTCATCCGCTATATAATGCGGGAAATCAACAACTGCAATATATACATATGCCAATATATATATATATATATATATATTGCTATTATATACAATACCAATTTCACTGTTTATGAAATATTCGCGGTATATGTTTTTAATAAATAACCTCCGCTTACTAACGGCGCATAATGTCTATTTTAACAATCAATAGATAACAATCATCATTCAAACATGCATTCAAATATTTTAAATCTAACTATTTAAAATAAAAATCGAAACCGATTCGATTGAGTGAGAAGTTCTCACCTTGATTTTATTTCCGTTCCAGCTTTTATTTCGAATAAAATTAAACGCTGTTTAATTTTACCCGAAATTTTTACTAACTCCAAACGTCTCCAATCTAGTTGCATTGCGTAGTGCAAGTCAATACGATCCCATCGCAAAAAAATTTGTCCGAAATGGACCTCGTATGAAGAAGTTACACAGTTTTAAAATTATGCGAATTAATAAAACAATTAAATTTACAAATCTATTTTTAATTTTATACCCTAACATCAGGGCCGCACGTTCCAACATTGCATATCATGGCCGTAGAACGCGTTCTTCTTCCTCCAGGTAGTGACCACGTGAAAGAACCCATCTTAGTCATGATTAGGGTTAGAAATTGCCACCACCACGCTCCACTATACTTCGATCAGAGACTGCCATTTGGAAGCCCATCCCCTACTCTACATTCGGCTGCCATGGAGTGAAGTTCGGCCCTGTTTATGCCTCGTAATTCGTGCACGAAGTCGCAGCCTTAATGGGCGATTTGCCGTTGATTCGTTAATTTGTTTTAGATCATAGCCGTTGGATCTGTAGATCACAACGTGCTCTTCAACTTTCATGTTGGAAGTTTCTTGAATCAAACGATGGATTTGAAGATTTGGAGGAGAAAAGGATTAACAATTCTGGCCATTGATGACAACAACGGCGGCTGTAACTAGGGTTTTAATTTGGTTGCAATTTGTGAAATGGAGGGGCTTATATAGAAAATTCGTGCGACACTATTCATCCCGGATTTTCCGAACTCCAAACGAAGCGTGCCGATTGGCGTTTCTAAGGTTTACCCCGCGTTCCGAACACAATGGAACGTGTTTTGGAAACTAATTCGGTCATCTGTGCGAGTTATGGTAGTAAACGTTCAATTTAAATTAAACCGATTTAAACGATTTTCTAGGCGTTTTAGCTTGCACCGGACAAACGGTAAATCCGATTGACATGAAATTTGAAACCACACAATAATATCACATTACGGATCCGATGATACTGGTTTCGTCAAAATCCGAGAGTTTTGAAAAATGACTATTTTAACTCGCCAAATTAATATTAAAACAATGTCGATGCGTTTCGAGCTGCCACGGTCAAACGACAACTCCGATTGCTACGAAAATTGAAATCCGATAATAACTAACTATTACGGATCCAATGGAACTAGTTTCGTCCAATTCTGAGACTGTTCAAAAATTGACTATTTTTCAGTCGATAATTAAATATTAAAATATTCAATTTTCACAAATTATCTTTTAATTTGATTTTAAAAGTTCTATAGCATTGCCATAACTCCAATATGATATAATAAAATTTTACAAATCATTTTCAATCATATTTAACCCTATTTTCAATTATTTCTGTATTTCCACATATTAAATTATCGATTTAATTATTCAATTAAATCCAATTATTCGAAATAAAATTATCCGACTTAAAAATTCCACTTATTAATATTTAAAATCAATTAAATATTCGAATTTTAATTAATAAAATTCTTGGTCGTTATAGTTATCGTAAGGTAAAAACCCGACATGTTTATTTGTGGCGTGGCCTTACGAGATGCTTTTGTTTTCAAAGAATTTCTAAAACTTTGGTAATCAATTGAGTGTGATTTTCTCACGCTGGTATTCCAGACTGACTCTGGTGTTATTTAACTGTAATGCTCGGGTCAGATCGAGTATTATAGGATAAAGGATTTGATGCTGTGGAGCTCAAGAGACGAGCTGGATGACGATACGTACTTTCGTACTTGCTTTATATATATTCTACTATGTCGAGTAGCTGTGTATCCAGTTGTATGTTATTGATGTTGAGCTGTGATTGATGTACTCTGATGATGATGTATGTATAAAACAGATATATTTTTTTTGTGTGTAAAGATCTGTTATTATATATTATATTTTATTCCGCTGCGATGGTTAGATTCTGATATTGTTTTCTATTTTCCCTTCTTCCACCTCTTCTTCTTAAATCCAAATGGTTCGTATTTCTGTACAACTTGAGTTAATTTAGGTAAAATAGTGTTGACTCAAGGGGTACGGATTTGCGGGTCGTTACACTTGGCATCAGAGCTTAGGTTGGTGATAACCTTGGCTCTGGTGGGTGAATACTCATTTAATAGAGTTCATAGTACTCTAGAATGGGTTTGAGAGTATTAATAGACATGAGCGCGTATTTGTTAGTGAATATAAAATTGTTTTTTATATTGCGTTGATTTATCGGTGAGTGTTTATGGATTCTGGTCGATATATGGGACTCCATGTTATCGATAGGAATTTCTAAACTCTTGAACAAGATAAACCGACACAGTATTGTTTCAAATAGGGTAAATGGAGTAATTTTCCCAAATTTATTTTGTATACAAAGAGGAAATAATTTTTCGCAAATTATTATAGTTATATATGGATGCTTGGTTGCTAGAAATAATAACATTAAATTATTATTATTAATGTGTAAAATTGAATAAGAAATCAAAATAATAACTAAAGACTAAGGAATAAATTCATATATAAATATTTGTAAATATAAACTATAAATGTAAATTATAGTGTGATTAATAATTAAAATAAAATAAAATTCGAAGGTAATGTTTGAATATAAATTTAAAGAGTTTGGAATTTGAAAATTTGGGAATTTAAGTTCCTTTGAATTTGGAAATGATTCTGAAAGGTTGGGAAAAATAATATATCTAAGAGAAATATTTTTGAATTGGATTTGTAATCTTGAGAGATTTGGAATTTAAAAATACTTAAAGTGTTTTAAATGGAGAGAAAAGCATTGAACTCTTTACGGTCGGTGGAAAATAATTCCGATGATGATCGCGACATCATCGGTGTTTATTTTCGAGTTTCCAAAAGAGGGATTGCTACCGGAATGTTTTGAATTAATGTTTGTTGGAGGAATTTGGTCGATTTTGAAAAATGCAAAGGAGTAGTTTGATTAGATATATATGTTTTCAAAATCGAATGTTGAACTTAAGTTTGAGAAAAAAATAGTTAAGTTGGATTAAATAAACAAAGTTTTACGACTTATTTTTTTTTATATGTAACTGATTAATTACTTTGGTATGCAAATGAAATGAAATTCAATATTGGATGATGCTTGATTTAAATGTGTAAAAATAAGTGTAGAATAAGTTCAAATGTACTAAAAATAATTAATGTTTGGAAATAAAATTTATTGATTAAATAATGAGCTGGTGAATGAATAAATGGATCAACTACTGTACTTATAAAGTGAAGTTGATATTAATAAGAAGAAATTGGAAATTTTTAATCTGGGAATTAAAATTTAACTTAAGTGAATGAAGTGAAGAAAATATATTTGAATTTAACTTGAGATAAGTTAAATAAAATTGAAATTGAAATTGAATTAAATTAGATATAAAGTAGAAAGGTAAAATGATTATAATTGTGAAATGAAAATTTATACCTTAAGCTAGTAATGTTATATATAACTTGAATTTGGTTATAAGATGAAATGACTCAATTGAGCAATATAAGCTTTTAAGTAAATAAATAAGTTTTGAACTCATATATTGAGAAATAAAATTTAGTTAAAATTTGGATTGAATTGAATCAAAATTCAGTTGTGTCATGAATGATATTAATTGGAATTAAATTCTTGGTTTATAAAACTTAAAAGAATGATATGTAACTAGATTTAACTGAAGTTGAGTTGGAATAAAACTGAATTTTAATGAATTCAGTCGAATTATAGATAATACTGACTGGAATAAAATTCTTACTTAAATAAATAAATGTAAACTAAGTAAATATTGAATTAGAATAAATAAACTTTGGAAGCTTATAAAAGAATTGAAAAGCATTGAAAATATACATATAACCCCTAGTTAAAGGTAAAATGTGAATATATTTGATTGTAAATAGACGGGGAAGAGTGAATATTAATAAGTGAGTAGTTTATAAAAACTTGAAAGGGGAAATAAGTAAGCCAGAATAAAAGTGTTGGTATCTTGAAAAATCCAAACTTGTGATATTAAGTAAGATTGAACTCAAGAGAATCAAATAAAATGATTTTATAAAATGATTTTCAAGATAAATGAAAAAGGAAATCAAGTATGGGATTTTAATTTGAAGTGTTGTTGAATGAAAATTGAATTGGAATAAAATGGATATGGTGTGAAATATAAACAAATCCAATTCAAGCATAAATTGAATGGCCTTATTATTAATAAATCTAACAATGAATTGTTAATGTAATTAAAATTTAAAATGGATAAAAGAAGAAACTGATCGAATTAATTAGTGAAATGGTTGGGATTTGATCAAAGGAAAATCAAATCAAAGATGTGAATATGTAATAGAGTTTGGAAATAAAGCTTGAGTTGTATGGAATTGGATTAAAATAAAAATGATTTGAGATGAAAATAAATCCAATTCGAGTATGAATAAATTAAAATGGAAATGAACTTAAGTTATGAAATGGTAGTGAATTGAAGTAAATTAACTTAAGTTTAAAATTAATAGAAGCATGGGATGATGTCGTGTATAATAAAATGGTTTGGAATCAAATCTTTTTGGATATGAAAGAAATGCAATGGGAGTTTGTGAATAAATTAAAATGGGATGGGATTAAGTGTAAATTGAGTTGGAATCAATTTAAATGGTTATAAAGCTTATGTAATTATTTATTCACATTAATATTGTCGAATTACATTAGTAAATTGGTCGTTCGACATAAACGGAAGTAAACAAAATTACATGAATCAATAGTAGTTTAATAAATTGATTTTTGCATCAATTGGAATGAATATGAGTTCGTTTCGTTAAAAAAAATGAATTGAATAGAATACTATGTAATTTGGATTCAAACAATTTAAAACTAGTGCCGGAACCTTATATATGCTTATGGGAGATTATATAATATACATTATATGTGAAAGTTATGTGTTTATGCCAGTATACCACATGCATAGTTACAGGATGGACGTTTTAGCTATTTAAATTTAAGTGAAATGCTATAAACTTCCTATATATAGTACTTACATATTTAAATTGAGTAAGTACAGGTACCGGGAAGCCGTTTGGCTGGATTGGATCGCGCTAAATGCTAAATAAATAAGCCGCTTGCTTATAAAGGCTAAATAAGGTACGCCTACACAATAAAAATAGGAAATATGAACTGTTTTTGGTTTTTCCGACCGTGTGGGTCGATGTATATATATTTATATCTTTTGTCGAATGGCAAAAGCTTCTCCGTACAAAGGAGACACTGCCAAAAATTTTCAGAAATTTTGGTAGTTAGAAAATTTTTTGGAATTTTTTGGAAAGTTTTTAGTTAACGACAAAACGATTTCAAACTGGAAATTGAAATAAATTAGTAAATGAAACTAATTTAAAATATGACATGAATCGGTTATAAATGGGAAATAAAATTCAAATATACAGACTTGAAGATAAATTGAATTCGGATGGAAATGAAAGAATCAATTTGAATAGAAATAGATATAAACCAAAAGTGGTGAAATGAAAATGAATAAAGAAACATATAAAACGCTTATACTAAACTTAAGAAAAGAATGGTGAATTCTAAATGGAAAATTGATATTACAAATATATTCTAAGTTAATATTTGGATGAATAAATATTGTCATTTGGTAAGGAAGTGGATAAAATGTTTTGAATGTTGTGATTGGATATTATTGCTATGTAGGATATACAGTTATTATAAAAGGAAAAGTGAAAATTAGTTTTGATTTCAGAAGGTAAATTTGAAATGCTCGACAAAAATGTATGTTTATAAATTTCTGTGAAATTTGATTGGGTTTTTGATCGAGCCACTTGGCTTTTTGTTTTCTTTTGAAATATGGGAGCCCGTAGAGGCCTTTTGTAGTTGTACCGAGCTAGCCGCGCAAAGGAGACGCTGGCGAAATTTTTTGAAAATTTAGAGAGTTAGAAAATTTTTGAGAAAATTTTGATAGTTCAAAATTTGATTTCAAATTGAAATTTGAATGATTGAGCAAGTAATAATATTTGAAAACTATGTGAGAGTTGAGAAGTTAATAAGAATAATAATGGGTCTTTTATGGAAAGATAGTTGGTTAAATCTTGAATTGTTTGGTTTTGGGAAAAAGTAAATGGGTATTGGACCATTCTTTCTAACTAGTAATTTTGGGGACGAAATTCTTTTAAGGGGGAGGAATGTGACGAACTGAAATTTTCAAGCATTCAAAATCAGAATATTTAATTGATTTTAAATATTCATTAGAGTAATTTTAATTTCAATTACGAACATCACAATGTATTTGATAATCAAATTATCAAATTAAATAAGTTGAAATTGGGTAAAATGTTGAATCTGGAATTCTAAGCCTGTTAAAAATAATTTGAAGGCTTATAAATTTTTTATTGATAACATTAAAGATAATAGAAGTGTTAAAATTGAACTCAACAGTAATTTGTTTGGTTTTGAAATTTTATTGTTTAAATTGAATTCAAAAATATCCTTCCGAGGCACAACCCCGGAATTTGACGAAACCAGTTCCATTGGGTCCGTAATATTGAATTATTATTGGATTTCAAATTTCATAGTGATCGGTGTTGTTGTGTGAGCCTACGATATATAAATGCACTGAAAATTTAATTGATAATAATCTGATGAAATTTAATTTAATTAGTCAAGCTTCTTGTATACGCCACTACCCTTATCTTAAAATAGTGTCCCCTCGTTCTCCTTTTAAATCGCAAGCAGAAAAAGTAAAATAAAATATATTACTCGCATCTTCCTTTTGAAGAAAACCAAGCCGAACCCTTCCTTTTGAAATCACGCACTCTTCTTAGCCTTCATTGGAAAATCAATAACCCTAAATAAAAAAAATGATGGCGACTGCACCTAAATTCAAAATCACGTCTTCCTCCTTCGTCCTTCTCTCCTTTATTCAATTCGAATCCTCCCTCACGAAATCCAAATCAAAAATCAGATCTATCTCCTCTCTTTCAATTTCATTCATATCGAATAAATCAAGAATCGCGCCTTCCGTTCATTTCCATTCCAATCGCGACTTCGACTTAATCTGGAGGCGTTGTCGAGCGCGATACTTCGAGGGTACGGCGTGTGTGGATCGCGACAGAGGGAAGGTCCTGTCAATCGAGTTTGTAGCGACATTGGGTTAGGGCATCTTTCGCGATGGGTGCGGTTAGGCGGCGTCGCGTGGTGATGCTCGAAGTGGAGTGTTCGGGGGCACGAACAAGGTTGGAACTGTGTTCGGCAGAGATATATTCGATTTGCTCTATCCAATTTTTTTTTTTTTTAAAAGTTACAGTAAAGTAAATTTCAATTTTTTTTATATATACTGTTTATAGTAAAGAAGAATTTTGTTTTAATTTGTATATATCTATATGCAGAGAGTTTATTTACTATGAGGTATTTTTTTCTTTTATTTTATTTTATTTTTATTTTCAATTTAAACTGAATTTATAATCATATATATTTATAGACAGAAAATAAAATAAAATAGAGACAATGAGTATGTTTTGTTTTAAGTTATCCATAAGTTTATTCAATTTATATAATATATACAGGAAAGTTATTACAGTAAGCTAAGGTATTAAAATAGGGTTGTCACAATAAAGAAACAAATCCTGTTTTGTTTATTCACAGAAGTAAAGTAAATATAAATATCTTATATACATATGTGTGCATGCAGTAAAGGAAGTGTTAATAAATACACACATACCTATTTAATTTGCTAGGTTTATTTTTAATAATGGGTTTGGTGGAAAAAAATTGTTTAACCAACTTATATTAATTATTTTAGCAACTAAATAGATTTTTAAAGGAAATTTTTAGTTTAAACTAAATCATTAGTAAATTAAATTTATTAAAAGAAAATGAATTGTTCAATTAGTTCGAATATTAATAAAATCGTCTAATATCTATACAAGGTTAAAAATCATGAAACCAAGGCAATTTTGAAGTGGACTACAAACGGAAGCAAATGTGAGTTAATCTCATTCAGTTAAATTTAAATTCAGTTTAAATTTAAATGATTAAATTTAAATAATTGGTTGAATGGATGAATTGATTGATGTGCTATAGTTTGGTATATTTTGAAATTGGTATTTTATATTGTGCTAATGTCTGTGGATGCAGGGAAAACAGGTTGGAGGGATTCAACTGGACCCCTCAACATCTATTTAAATTATTTAATATTCTCTGTTGTGAATATTGATATTCTATGATGAGTTATATTGGAATATTGAATGTTATGATATGATTGGATATATTTGAGTATAATGAATTAATACATACATACATACATACATACATACATATATATATATATATATATATAAATTGGATTGTTGTGAAGAAATAAAAGGAAGTAAATTTGTAAGCGAAATAATTATATAAAATTTGAATAAATTAAGAATGAATTGAAAGGAAATGGAAGTAATATTAAAATACTAATCAATAACTTCAAGTATAAAAAGAAAAGATTTGGAATAAACAGAAATTAATGAATTGTAAAATTAAGTGACATTAATTTTAAGGAATAAAGAATTATTTAGAATTTAATGATTAAATTTATTTAAAAAGGATTAAGGAGTAAATTGAGAAATCTTAAATTGGTATTTTCAGTTAAAAATATAATCAAGGGACAAAATCTGAAATAAATGGATTTTGGAATAAAAGAAAGTGAATTGGAAATCAATTTGGAATTTGATTCAAGTGTTTGAATTGGAAATTTAAAGAAGAATGGGAAGAGAAGTATATTTCTCTGGATTGCCAAGTACGTTTTTAAAATAAACTTTTAAATATACGTTAAAAGCTTTAATGTTGCTTTAAAAAGCATGTTTTAGAAAATTTATTATTTCTAACCATTTAAATTCTTAAGTTAATATTTTTCAAATCTACTATCGTAGTAATTGTTTAAAAAGTGACTTAGTATTTTGTTTTAAAAAGTGAAAACCTAGTTTTATATTTTATAATGTAACCTTATTTTCAAATATTTATATAGTATGTATTTTTAACCCAATTATTGAAGTAGTTTTAAACTTAAATGTTTTAAAGTATATTTCAAGTAAGCGTTTTAAATTATTTTAAAGATCTAAAGTTTTGTGCTTGGTAATTCCACTGAAAAAAGAAAATACTTGGAATTTATTTTGAGAAAGGAAGATAGATTGAAAACTATTTTTAAAAGGGTTTGAAATTTGAAATTTATCTTGTAAAGGTACTTTGAGATAAATAAATAATTTGGGAAATTATTTATTGTGTATGATGGATGTTGTGAATATTAATTGATAGTTAAATCACCGACTATCAATATTGGACAAATGCGTTGATCGTTTCGAAGAGACCGGGATCGAGATTTATTTCTCGAAAACCACATCGATCCGGTTTGTACGATTCGTGAAAACGAGTTTGGATTTGAAGATGGTGCAGTGAAGTGCAAGGGCTAGTCGCTAGTAATCCTGAGGATATTTCCAAAATGGATGTAATAGGAATAGTGCCTTCGGTTTCGTTCGAACCCGGGACGGACTTGTACGGATGAATGCTTTCGGAACATCGTCAGGTGGACGATGGGCATTCTAAGGGATATGTTCTAAAAAGTTAATGCTTAGCCTCAAGCCTCATCAAATGGGAATGACTGAAAATCAGGGGTTATGCAGTAAGGCTAGGTGGGTAGCACCCAAGCAGGGTGAGGTCATCCCTGTCTAGATGTCCCTTTTTATTTCGGCTTAGTGGGCGGTTGCTGATCCCAACCGCGGGGTGATCTCACTCGGGATTATCCAGTAAGGGTAGTCTCGGTCTTGTGTTGCAGGGGAGTGGGCATACTCCTCGGTACTGTGATCTAGGCCACGTACTGTGACAGGTGGTACCCTAGTGCCTAGTCATTAGTTGGACATCCATTCTCCCTATGAGCCTTGTACGAGTTTTTTTTGTATTACCCACTCTATGGCTAGTAGCTGGAATTTAATAGATGTAGCAATTTCGGCTATTTTATGAGTATTTGTATATAGATCCTATTATAATATCAGAGGATTTCTATAAAAATGTTTTAGCTTTCGTAAGGTAAAACCCGACATGTTTATTTGTGGCGTGGTCTTACGAGATGCTTTTGTTTTAAAAGGATTTCTGAAACTTTAATAATCAACTAAGTGTGATTTTCTCACGCTGGTATTGCAGACTAACTCAGGTGTTATTTAACTGTAATGCTCGGGTCAGACCGAGTATTATAAGATACAGGATTTGATGTTATGGAGCTCAGGAGACGAGCTGGATGACGATACGTACTTTCATACTTGCTTTATATATATATGTATATATATATATATATTCTGCTGTGTTGAGTAGCTGTGTATCCAGTTGTGTGTTATTGATGTTGAGCTGTGATTGATGTACTCTGATGATGATGTATGTATAAAACAGATATGTATTTTTTTTTGTGTAAAGATATGTTATTATATATTATATATTATTTCGCTGTGATGGTTAGATTCTGATATTGTTTTCTATTTTCCCTTCTTCTACCTCTTCTTCTTTAACCCAAATAGTTCGTATTTCTGTACTACTAGAGTTGATTTTGGTAAAATAGTGTTGACTCAAGATGTACGGATTTGCAGGTCGTTACAACGCGCATGCGATCCAGTCGCGATCTCTGCCATTATGAATCGCCCAGATACACGCGCATGCGAGCGCGACTTCACCTGCTCGATCGTCGTAGTCGTCGCGACGACCCCTTCTATTTTTTATTTTACAAACGAATCTGAAACTGGGAAAATAGTCGTGCGACCATGATTTTAGAAGAGAAAGGGTTCACGATATATATATATATATATATATATATATATATATATATATATATATATATATATTCAATTTCGAATCAAAGAAAGAAACGCTGCCATTTTGTTCTTTTAGACGAGCTTTTGATTTTTTTTATTTGAAGATAAAAGTTGGCTACCATATTTCTTTTGTTTGAAAAGTTCGGCCGATTGATTTCTAATTAGAGGCGACACGTGTTACAAATCTGTGCCAGGTGTAAGAAAAAGAAAGCAATGTGTAAAAACTGCCTTGAGAGATTATATTAAACACATATAAATACTTAATTTAAATTCAAATTCGATTCGTGTCAAATTATGCAATTCAAAATCTCAACCTCCAATCGAGGCGTGCCGCCAGGCATTCATAAGGTTATACCCTTATTCCGAATGCACTGGAAAAGGTTCCGAGTCCAAATTTGATCGTATGGACAAGATATCATTTTGAACCCTGTTATTAAATTAAATTTTGATAAAATTTTCAATGCGTTTTGCTTATCGTACGACCACATGACAACTCCAAATGTTACGAAAATTGAAATCCGATAATAATACAATATTATGGATTCAATGGAACTGGTTTCGTCGAAATCCGAGGATGTGTCCCAGAAGGCTATTTTTAAATATCGATTTAAACGATATAAATTCAAAATTGATCAAAACATTTCCAAATTCAATTCTTAAGCTTTCATTATCTTTAGTATCGTCAATATAAATTTTTCATGCCTTTGAAAATTTTTAACTGGCATAAAAATCAAGATTCAATATTTTACCCAAATTCCGATAATTAATTTCAATAATTAAATTGCCAAATTCATGGTTATATTTGAAATTCAAGTAAAAATAACTTCCAAATATTTAAAATCAATTAAACATTTTCAATTTCAAATGTTCAAAATTCTTGGTCGTCACATTTTTCCTCTCTTAAAAAAGTTTCGCCCCGAAATTACTAGTTAAGAAGAACGATCCTTAACCCGTTTATCATTTTTCCAAAACCAAACAATTCTATCAACTCGCCAAAGCAAATCTTTTTATTTAAGACCCATTGTTACTTCAACTAACTTTCCAAAATTTTCCATAGGTTCCAAACAATATTGTTTTCCACCACCATTCAAATTCAATTTTAAATTCAAATTTTAAATTTTCAAAATTTTCTTAAATTTTTTCTAACTCCCTAAATTTTTGACAAATTTCGCCCATGTCTCCTTTGCACGGCTTGCTTGGTACGACCACAAAATGGCACCTCGGGCCCCCAGATTTAAAAAGAAAAGAAAAGCCAAGCGGCTAGACAAGAAAATCATCAAATTTCATACTGAAAATTGAAATTACATACCTTTTTCGAGTAATTTAAATTATCTTCAAAATCAAATTCCAATTCCATTTTTCTTTATGACACCTGTATATCCTACTAGCCATAATATTCAATTATAACATTCAAATTTATTTTGCACATTCCTTTATAAAAGATTCAATATCTATTTCATTCAAATCTGTACAATATGCATAAATCATTCGTACGCAATATCAAATTCGATCGCTCACTCGATCACATAATTTCACTTCCGAACTTGTATGGTCCACCAGTCTTCCTAGTGCGGACTCAAATCTGGTTTCTTGATCAGAAACCGTCATTCTCCTTGTAGAGCCGTAAACTATGATAGAGAATTTCCAGAATCAACCAAAAATCCATATCCAGGTTCATCGTCGAAAATCGAGTGAAAAATCCTAACTCGGATCGATATAACTTTCTCGAAATTCTGTGCTCGAATCACTATGCGAATAAAATAATATACGTACATCCTGCGTATTTATTCCAAATTGATTATTAGCTTTATCAATTACTCTTCTTTTATTCACATTTGATTTTCATTTCAATAAACTTATTCACAATCGCCATTTCATAATTTTCCAGTTTAATCTTCATTTTCTTTTTAATTTAGAATATTTCTAAACTAAAAAATTATTAAGAATTTCGCACTTTATTTCTTAAGTTCAATGCAAATATTTTATATAACTTCTTATATTTATTCTCACTTTACCACTTTGGTTAATATCTATTTATATTTAAACTGGATTTCAAATTCCATATGAATTCAATTTACCTTTCATTCATAATTATTGAATTCAATTCATTTCAATACTTCGCATTGTTTATCACAAATCAAATTCAATTCCAATTCCAGTTCTATTTACTTACAAATCTGAAATGAATTTCAACATCTAATTTCATTTCCATGCAATTGTAAATCCATTTATTCATTCATAATTTTATTTTCCACCTTAATAAATTTTATTCTATAACTATTTTTATCAGATTCTAGAGTCCTTCCAAAATTTTAAAAATTATTTTTTTGAAATCAATTCAAATTATCTTTTGAATTCCCAAAACCAAACCTAATTTGCAGACAACTTCCATTTAAAATAATTCGACAGCAATTCCTCTCTTGGAAACTCGAAAATGAACATCGATGAAGCTGCAGTCATCACTAAAGTTATTTTCCAGGGACTGAAAAGAGTTTAGTGCTTTTATCCCGTTTTAAAATATTTTTAAATCCAAATCTCTCCAGATTTCAAATCCAATTCAAAAATACTAATCCCAAAATAATATCACCATTATTTTCCAAACCTTTGAAAATCATTTTGAAACTCAAAAGGGATTTAATTTCCAAATTTCAAATCCTTTCAAAAACATTTCCAAATATTTTTCTAGAATTCTATTTATAAATCCCATTTGTATACAAATTTATTTCTTAACATTGATTAAGATTTCAATTTCTTATTTCAATTTCCATATAACAATGATAATAATTTAATATTATGACTTCCTAGCAATCAAACAACCATATATTGCAATAATTTATCATGATTATTTCCTTTGATATACGAAAATAATTTGGGTAAAATTATTTCATTTACCCTATTTTAAAACAATATCGTGATGAATTATTCTATACAAGTGTTTAGAGATCCCTATCGATAGAGTTGTACAGAATATACCGACGAGAATCCATATACCACTTAACAAACCAATCATCACAATATAGAACAATTTTTATATTCACTAACAAATACGCGCACATATCTATTATTACATTCAAACTCATTCTTGAGTACTACTGACTCTATCTCTAATGAGTAATCCCCACCAGAGCCAAGGTTGTCGCTTAACCAAATGCTCTGATACCAATCTGTAACGTCTAATTTTTTCGACTTTCGAAAGTCGACATCAATACGTCCACTGTATCAAATGCCGCACAGTCGAATGCCGGAAAACCGAACTGTTAGGGTTGAAGAGGAAGAAGATAGAAGAAGTAAAAGTAAACAATAACAGAATCTCACATTTCGCAGTGGAACAAATATAACAGATAAGTGAATAATCTTTAAAACAAAGAACTATATCAGCTTATACATACCACATCAGAGTTTACAACAACACAATACAACACTGGCAGTTATTATAACTATCCCCACATGGAAAATTTTACTTTGCAGCAACCATACGCGGCGGACACTACATAGTAAAAGTGATACGCTTTGCCATCTAGCTTGCTCCTGATCTCCACAACATCTCTTTTGTGACTTCGCTCCCGAATAAATGATAACCTAACTCTAGGCTGCCCGTATGGAAAATTATGGGCACACAAAGTCCAGAAAGAGAACAATAAACTCCAAGTTAGTCATGTGACTGGTGTGAGATCTTAAAAATAGTTATTTTCATAAAGAAAATGAAAAGAAACCCACTATGCATTTGGAAAATGAAACTACCATAAGGCCTCCCGCCGCACACACAATGCAAACGTAGAATTGGAGGAAATTTCTCCTTATGATAGTAAAACGTGCTTGATACACAAAATCCTTTTGATATTATTATTAGTTCATAGTGTAGAAAACCTTTCGAAAGTATAATACTAATCTTAGCCAGCATACAACCATTATTGTATGCCTACTATAACTACCATCTAAACAGTGGTGACCACCATAAGTAAATGGCAGGTTATACAATTAAAGCCATGCAAGGCGCGTATTGGAGATGGGATTTGCAACAAATGGTCAGGCTAAGGAACTTCCTATTGCCACATGGGTACGCCTCTGGAGGGACGCCAAGAGAACCTAACCGGATCTCTGCCAACACAAGGCCGGGTTACCTCTGTAACTAGATAACTACTACACGAGCATGCCATCCCCCGGTCGTTAGCGACCTATATCGAGGATCCTCAACCACAAAGCAACAACAAAAAAGTAATAAATTTGCAGCAACAACATCGGTAACATATCTAGGCTCCATACCATGATACTACCCTTTTCCAGAAGGAAATGACATATCCTCAGGGGGCGCTACCTCCAAATAATCTTGCCGCATCCTTCCTGTTTTGACCATTTTCGGGTTGAGAGGTCCGAGGAAGTATCGTCCACAAAGCTACACATTTAGAAAGCCATGTTTCGATCAACAAATGATTAGCAGCACTTCGTATGCCACATTACCAAATTGGGAATGTATCACTAGTAACCATCAACTACATAACATCTGAGCTCGTACGTCTTAGAGAAAGGTGTTAAGCTAAAAGAATACATTCTCTGCCACCAACAGAAATATATTTAATAGAAACTAGCTTTACATCTCAAAGTGTAACGTCAGACATACATCCATGCAAGTTCATTCCTGGATCGAACAGAACCGAAGGCACTTCAAAGAAGCCCTTGCAAATCTGGATATTCACTAATCACGTCCGGAATCTTGATCACAAAGGGTGATAAAATCTCTATACCGGAGCAACCTAGTGCAGAGACATTCGATATGTAATCCTTTCATTTTTGAAAAATACCCGGTCTTCAACACCATCTTCAAATGCAATCCCATTTCGTCGTATCATTATTCAGAATGGGTTCTATAACACAAAGTCCTCTCCTGGCTAATCCGAATAACGAGCGCTTATTTAAAAAAATAAGTGTTCATCCAGATTTAAATAATTTAAAATAAATTTTCACTTTGATCTTTTTAAATAAAATATCTAGCACAAAGATTCGATGTAGTTTTCGAATATCCATTTGGAATCCGACACCCGGTAACATCGAAATTCAAACGCCTTTTAAAGGCCAATATTGATAGTCGATTATTTAACTATTAATCAATATTTACAATAATCACTATCAAACAATATTCACAACAATCACCAAGATTTAAATAATTTTTCAAAATTATTTATTTTCAAGATATCTTTGCAAGATATATTTTAACACTTCAACACTTTGAAAACAAATTTCAAATTACTTTCCATATTTCAATCCTTTGAAAACAAATTTCAAATCATTTTCCTTAAACGGAATATATTAAAAATATTTATTTATTTCCACTAAAAATCCGCCAAGTTCAAATATTTTAAAATAATTCAAATCACTTATCCAAACATATATACATGGAAATATTTAAAATAAAACTATTTCAAAACACTTGCTTAAATATTAATTATGAAAATACTATATTAATATCTCATCTAAACTTAAGTCCAAAATAATTTTAAAATAAAATTATTAGATAGAGTATAACTATTTAAATAACCATTTTCTAAATCAAATATCAATTAATTTTTCAAATAATCACTTCTCTTATCGACTAAATAAATCTTTACTTTAAAGATAAAAACAATTTTTGAAAATAACTTCTGCGACAATATTCTTTCAAAACCAATTTCTAGAACTTTTAATTTATACTTAAAGCTACTTTGAAAATATACTCGGCTTTGAAGGAAAAATACACTTTCCATTTCAAAAATGGTCCATTTAAATCAATTAATAAATCCTTCTCGATTTATTTTAATTCACATTTCAAATTCATAAATTTCTTTCCATGCTTTTTAAAATTAACCTAATGTCTTTTTTTAAAACAAATTCCCCTTTCCTTTATAAATTCCCATGGTGAATTTAAATTTCCAAATATCCGCTGATATACGATTTTGAAATCTATCTCCAAATATTCATTTTCAAAGACCAAATCAAATTTCTAGTTGATTTTCACAATAAAATCATTTCAACCACCAAATCAAATTTCTAATAGATTTGCCAAAAATCATTTTCAATCACCAAATTAAATTCCAAATTTGATTTCTAAATTTATTTCCCTTTAAATAAATTCCTTATCTCTTCCAATCTATTTAAAATCCGAATTTTGAATATATTCTTCAACTATTAAACAATATTATTCAAAACCCATTTATTAAAATCTTTTCCCATATTTTGGAATTTATTCAATAAGTTTTCAAAAATAAAACTTTAATTATATAAATTTCTTCTTTTAAATTCACCCAATTCTTTAAATGAATTTTTTACAAATTTTCTAATTGAATTTTAAAAATACAATTTTATTTATTTCCAGTATCCTACGATACTAAAAATATATTCGCTAAATTATAGCCTTCAACGGTTTCAATCACAAATATAATCACATGTGGACTATAGATAATCAACACATAATATTGAAGCAAATTCAAACATTTGAGAAATCCAGTTGGATCTCTCCCACCTGTTTCCCAACATCCACAGACGTTAGCATAACAATTAATGACCAATTCCACTTCGAGGTGGAATATCACGGTACATGGGATTAATATAATATCATCCGCTATAATGCGGCACGCAGGGTCTCATCCGCTATATAATGTGGAAAATCAATCATTCCAAATATATATATATCACACCAATTCCACTTCGAGGTGGAATACCGCGGTATATGGGTTTATATAATATCCTCCGCTATTATGTGGCGCATAGGGTCTAATCCAATACAACTGATAATAACTTATCATCCAAGCACACAATCAACAATTTTAAAGTTAATTATTTAAAATTAAATCGAAAAATCCAGTTGAGTGAGAAGCACCTTTAACAATGCATGCAATCCTTTTTCCATTCCAGCTTGTTTCTCCATTTAAGACCTTGTATAAACAATTTATACAATTTGTTAATATTCGAAATAAATCGAACAATCAATTTTTCATTTGGTAATTTTAATTATCCAATGGTTTTTATGTCAAACCAATTTCTTTTAATAAATTTATTTAACTAAAATCAAATTAAAACTTAATTTCCTCTTAAATAAATTAACCGAATAAAAATTTAGTTTAAACAAATTTTCTTTTTTAAATAATCTTGGTAACTAAAATAATTTAACGAACAACTTAAACAAATTAATTACCTTACCACTTTGCTTTTAAAAATAAGTTAGTAAATTTAAAATGTATGCATATATTTGTTTTCCATAATCCTATCTGTATATTCTTTTTCTTCTTTGAAACTATTTATAAATGCTAAATCATCTTAAAATTCTAATATCTTTCCAAAATTATCATATATATATATATATAATAGTGACAGAACCCTTTTTTCTTTCTTTCTTTCTGTACATATCTTATATAGATATATATAATTTTTTGAGATAATTTATTGAATATACCTCACTGCACTGCTCGAGGACGACACCACTTCCCATTGCGACCTATCGCGATACTCACGACATCCCCCGAACTCGAAGCGGGAACCCCAAAATGAAATGCGAAACCCTAACCTCCTTGCACTTCCAACCCTGCGCGCGTGATCCATTCGCGACCTCTGCCATTGTGAATCCCCCAGATACACGCGCACGCGAGCGCGACTTCACCTGTTTGATCGCCGTAGTCGTCGCGACGACCACTTCTTTTTTTATTTTGCAAATGAATCTGAAACTGGGAAAATAGTCGCTCGGCCATGATTCTAGAAGAGAAAGGGTTCGCTATCGGTTTATATTTTTTTTCCTTTCAATTTCAAATCAAAGAAGGAAACACGGCCCTTTTTTCTTTTGAATGAGCTTTTGATTTTCTTTTTTTTTGATTTGAAGTAAAAAGTTGGCTACCATATTTCTTTTGGTTGTAAAGTTCAACCGGTTGATTTCTAATTAGAGGAACGTGTGTTACAAATTTTTGCCAAGTGTAGGCAAAAGAAAGCAACGTGTAAAAACTGCCCTGAGAGATTATATTAAACACATATAAATATTCAATTTAAATTCAAATTCGAATCGTTTCAAATTATGCAATTCAAAATCTCAACCTCCAATCGAGGTGTGCCGCCAGGCGTTCGTAAGGTTATACCCACATTCCGAACGCATTGGAAAAGGGTCCGAGTCCAAATTTGATCGTATGGAGAAGATATCTTTTTGAATCCAGTTATTAAATTAAATTTCGATAAAATTTTCAATGCGTTTTCTTGTTGTTCGGCCACATGACAACTTCAAATGTTATGAAAATTGAAATCCGATAATAATACAATAGTACGGATCCAATGAAACTTGTTTCGTCGAAATCCGAGACTGTGCCCTGGAAAGCTATTTTTAAATATCGATTTAAAAGATATAAATTCAATATTGTTCAAAGCATTTCCAAATTCAATTCTAAAGCTTTCATTATCTTCAGTATCGTCAATATAAAGTTTTCAAGCCTTTGAAATATTTTTAACCAGCATAAAAATCAAGATTCAATATCTTACCCAAATTTCAATAATTAAATTGCCAAATTCATAGTTATATTTGAAATTAAAGTTAAAATAACTTTCAAATATTTAAAATTAATTAAATATTTTCAATTTCAAATGTTTAAAATTCTAGGTCATTACAAATAGGATACCAAGGACCACTCCGAGATCCCCTGCTACACAAGGTTGGACTATCCCTTACCTGGATAGCCCGAATAAGATTACCACGTGGTTGGGATCAACAACCGACACACAACCGAATAAAAGGGACTCAAGATAGGGGTAACCTTACCCTACTTTAGTATGACCCACTTAGCCTTATCGCATCTCCTCTAATTTTCAATCATTCTCGGTTGATGAGGCTAGAGGCTACGATTACCTTTTTATAAATATTCACTTAGAATGCTCATTGTCCTCCAATGACAATGTACTAATAGCATTCATCCATACGAGTCTGTTCTAGGTCCTAACGGAACCGAATGCACTATTCCTACTACGTCCAATTGGAATCACCATCAGGATTAATAGCAATTAGCCATTGCACTTCACTGCTGCATCTTCGACTCCATGCTCTTGTTTTCATTACGAAAACGTACTCATTGGATCGAAGTGGTTTTTAGATCATAAATCTGATCCCCGTCTCTTCGAAAAAATGTTCGATATTCCCGGTATGCTCAATCCAAGTTCTTTAGGAAATAAACAAACAAAGACAAGATCGGAGTTCACCTCCTAACTGTTTGTAGATGGATTTCCTTATAAACATCCTAGAAGAAAGAATTAGTTTATACGTGCAGTATAGCACCTCGAACAATAACTGCACCATATAATTCCCGATTTTCCTCTAGATATTCCCAAAGTTATATTTGGGTCCATATTTGATAGTTGGTTATTTGACTATTAAATAAACAATCAATTCAACCAAATACTTAAATTTCCCCAAAAACACCCAGTCTTCATTTAAATTAACTTTTAACTATATTAAATTTCTTTATCCAAATATATATATTTATCTTACCGAATTCGGTAGACTCAAAAAGTATCTTTTTTTTCCTCTAAAAATATTTGAAAACCCTTTTTAGGAAAATAAATGTGGAAAGAAGAAGTACCACTACAATATCAAACCATGGATCACAGCTCAATTATTACATCTCTATCCGAGAAAAATTCAAGACATAGCTGCAGGCGCTCACTGCCCCTGATTTACGCCATGGAAGTATACCATTACTTCTCAAAAACTTTATTTAAAAATTATCTCAAAATAATTCTTGTAATTCTAAAACAAATTTCAACTTAGATCTAGGCAATTATACTTAAATAAAAGTTATTATACAAAGCTATATTAATATTTAATAATTTATCCTTTAAAACAAAAATGCTGACCAATGCTTAAATAATAATAAATATGTAATAATCATTATAAAGTAAGTAATCAATAATAAAATATGCTTTAAATTTTTTAAAATAATTAAACAACTAATTTTCTAGAATATTTTAACACTCTTAAAATCACCCGGTTAATCACATACTTTTATTTCCAAAATCTTTGTTCACCATAATCCGAAATAACTACATTACAATTTCAAAACCATTTACTTTAGCTAATAAATTTACCCAAACACCGTGAAGACATTTTTTACTTCAAAATTCCCATTTACAATTTTTTACCAAATTCGTATTTTTATTGGTATTTAAAAGCACAAAAAATCTAGGCTAATTGTTATAACATCCAATCAATTTAATTCACACAATATCCTGCCGCAAATTTATTCAACAAAAACATATATCATTATATATGCAATTAAATTCAACATTTTGAGAAATACAATTGGATCCCTCAAACCTGCATTTCTGCATCCATAGATATTTGCACAACATAGAAATACCAATTCAACTTCGAGGTGGAATATCGTGGTGTATAGGATCATCTGTATTGTATGGGTTGCATAGGGTCTCATCCGCTATATTTATGCAGGAATATCAATCACTACAATATATATACTACTACATATAATATCACATTCAACTGTTTAAAAAATGCATCAAATTAACCAGTCAATCATTTATTAATTTTAACGATTTAAAATTAATAACGGCAGTCCAAAATTTGAGTGAGATCAACTCACCTTGAGTTTTACGTCGACAACGTTCCAATTTTAAATTAAATCAAACAAGTTCGATTTTAATCTAAAAATATTAACAAGCTCCAAACGACTGTAGATCTACACCACATCATAATCCTTGTCGCTGTGATTCCGATGCCGCTTGTTTCGTCCGATTCCGACCTCGTATGCAAGAGATATACATTTTTAAAAATTGAATATAACTTAATACAAATATATTCCTTTTATTATTATTATTATACAAACCGTAGGTAGGCCGTTGAATTCAAAATAAAAATCCAGGCCGCAGGATTCCTTCTTCTCTTCAACACATGTTTCCACAAGATGCTCAAACAACCCAACATCGCGATGCTCCATTCATCGCCGCTCCACCGCCATCCATCGAGACATCGATCAAAACCCTCCATTCGAAAGACCCTCGTGCTCCCTCGCCTTCGGCCAAAAATTAACCAAGCTCGGTCCACCATCGGGGTCGCAAAACACCTTCGAGCGTCGCGCTTTAAAACCCCAACAACTTCCAAATTGATACGCCATATCCAATCACAGCCGTTTACATTGTAGACCACGCCGAGCTCTTCGAATTTCACATTGAAACCTTTCTCTAATTGTCGATGGATGAGAGGTAAACATAGACGAGTGAGGGATGTTTTCGGCAATTAATTAGTAAGTAGGCAGCTGCATTGATTCTTGTCAGGGTTTCACTGTTCGAAACAGTATTTATATGCGTATATAACATTATTTTATTAATATCTTTCCAATTTTCATGATTTTTAGAACGAACTCCAAATTAGATATTCCTCCATGCGTTTATAATGTTTTATCGGCATTTCGAACACAATGGAATGTGTTTCGTAGCCTAATTCGATCGTATGTGGAAGATACCTTTTTGAATCGAATTTAAGTATTTAATTTTTGATATTTATTTCAATGCATTTCTATCCCCTATGACCGAACGACACCAACACTATGAAATTTGAAATATAATAATAAGACACCATTACGGATCCAATGGATCTAGTTTCATCGAATTTCGAGACTGCGCCCCAGAAGGCTATTTTTAACTTGTCCATAAATCAAACGATTTTAAAAATTGCAGAAATCATTTAAAATTTCAATTTTAGAAACTTGCTAACTCCATTATAAATCACATTGAATTTATATTCGTACTAGAAATCATTCTGATTCGTTTATAATCAATATTTGATTATTCACATTATTTCTATATATTAAATTTCACTATTAAATTAGTACAAAAATTTCATATTCAAACTTATCGACTTTTAGTTCCATTCAAAAGTCCAATATTTTAATTCTATTCCCATGGAATTTAGATTGACTTAAAAATAATTTTCATTAACGTCTAACTCTTGATCCGCATAATTACCCTATTTCAACTATTAAATTTATATTTATCCAAATCTAGTTAATCCCTGCATTTGAAAATATAACCCTTTTCACTGATTCTTCCATGTTCAAAATCAATTAATAATTTAGATTCAACATTTAAAATAAATTAAATATTCAAAATTAACGACCAAAATTATGGGTCGTTATAATTTCAGCTATGGTTAATCAGTATTTGTATCTTAGACACTGTTATATTATCGGAGAATTTCATATGAAATTATTTGGTTATTGTAAGGTAAAAACCCGTTCGTGTTTATATATGACTTGGTATTACGAGGTACTCTTAATTGTCAAAGGTTTTCTATTACTTTAAAATTCAGTTGGGTGTGTTTTTCTGACGCTGGTTTTCCAGACTGACTTGGGTGCAATATTATTATAATGCTCGGCTCAAACCGAGAATATTTACAGATTTCTTTGGATGCATTGGAGCTCAAGAGACGAGTTGGAGGTCTTCAGTTTCTTGTATATGCTTGTTTTCCACTTCTTTGTTGTTGAAATCGTCAACATTTGTAAGTACGGGTTTTTATAACTGTCCAGGCTGAAGATTGTGATTTGTTGTTGCACTCCGATTAGTGTATGTGTATATAGTTTCTTTTTTGTAAAGATCATTGATATTTCATTATATTTTTTTCCACTGCGATTGTGAGATTTTGTGTTGTTTTAGTTTTCTTTTTCTCTTCTTCTTTCCTTTTTTCCTATAACGATCGGGTACTCGGCATTCAATTGCTCAGCATGCAATACAATGGACGTATTAGTATCAATTTTTCGAGGGTCAAAAATCCCATTTTGTCACACTTGGTATCAGAGCGTAAGGTTAAGCAAGAACCTTGGCTTTGTTGGGAAACTCATTTAGAGAAAAGGTAATGGATGCCTTACTCTGAGTTTGAGTGTATTATATATAAAAGAGCATATTTGTTAATGATTATGAAAAAATGTTTTACATTGGTTGATTTATCTGTTGAGCAACTTATGAATTCTGATTGGTATGTAGGACGCCATGATATCATTAAGGGTTTCTAAATGCTTAAACAAGGAAAATCATACAATATTATTTTTAGAGTTGGTAGATGAATAAATTTACCTAAATTATATTTTATGTATAAAGGAATAGTTTTTCAGAAATTATTATAGCTATGTATGGTGTATTTAGTTGTTAGTGAATGATAATATTTGATTATTATCATTTACTATTAATTGTTCTAATAAAAGTTGTTATTATTATAATCTAAACAAAGTAGACATGGTAAAAAGAGATATATAGGAAAGTGAATTTATAAATACGAATTATAGAGTATTGATTATAAGTAAAATAATCAACATTTGTGGAATGATATTACATAAGAAGTGAGATTATATAAATATGATTTATAAGCGTGGTTTATAAGTGGAAAGGAAATAGAAAGCACTGAACTTACTTTGGTCACTGGAAAATAATTCTGTTACTGACTATAGCATCATCGACGTTCATTTTCGAGTTTCAAAGTGATGGATTGTTACCATTGAAGTTGTGTTTTGGTGAGACAAGTTTTGATTTTAAAAACTAAAGTATGATTCGATAGATATACGAAAATAGGTTTTTAGTACCTTATAGTTTGAAAAATAGTATAGATAAGAAATAAGTTTTACAACTTATGAAATTGAAAAGGGTAAGTAAAAACAAAATTTTAAATTATTGAATATGAATGTTAAGAAATGAAAATCATAAAATGAGATAGGTAATTAAATTTAATGTAAACTAAGTTAAATGAGATGATTTTTGAAATGAAATTTAATTCAAGTGGAATAATGGAATGAATTAAATGAAATTGAAGTTGATGTGTAATGAATTAAAGAATGAACTAATAGAATAAATTAGTGAAATGGATATAAGTTTAAGTTATAAAATGAAATGAATATGGTTTAGAATTTGTTTGATAAAGTCGAATATGAACTTAAGTTATGAAGTAACAATAAGCATGAGAAGGATTGTATAAAACGATTATGATAAACTTAAGTAAAAAGTTGACAAAATGGTTCTTAAATGATATTAGTATTGAAAGAAATATACCAAGTAATAAGTGAATGTTAACATGTGAATGCAAATGAAGTTGAATGCAAATCAATTGAATGAGAATAAATTAAATGTAAATAAACTGAAGGCGAATCAATTTAATGTTAATAAGAAATGAAAGTGTATAAATTTAATATTAACATTGGAAAATGGAAATTGATATGGCTATTGTAACGATCCAAAATTTTAGTCATTTGAATTTGGAACATTTAATTGATTTTAAATATTGTGAACTTAATTTATAAGTTGAATAACTTGAATTTCAAATATAGTGATTTATTTGATAAAATTTGTTGAATTAATATTTGGAATTGTTTAAATAATTGAATCCTCACTTTAATATGAATAAAAATGATTTCGAAGGTTGATTTAACTTCTATTTAAATAAGGATGAAGATAGTAAACTTTTAAATTTGAACTAAAAGTAAATAAATAGTTTTTATAATAATTCATTTTAATTAACATGCTTTCGGTGCACTGTCTCAGATTTCAATGAAACCAATTTCATCGGATCCATAATAGTGTATTATTGTATGATAACGGATTTCATGGCAATGGGACGTATCGTTTAGTTAAGTGAGATCAAAGTGCATATAAATTAATTTTTAAATATAATTGGGTTTGAAAAGTTATCTCCTGCATATGATTGAATTAGGTCTCGAGACTATTTCCATTGTATTCGAAATAGGAGTATTGCATGTAGAACGCAAGGTGGTAGTTCTCGACAAGAGTTTGAAATTTTCGAATGTTTTCTAACGTGATATTTTAATCGAAATACACACACACATATACATATACATGTACATATACATATACATATACATATACATATACATGTACATGTACATATACATATACATATACATATACATAGACACACACACACACACACACATATATATATATTATTCTATAACCATACATTAGGCCATACCACCGACCATACTTAGCACATCTCTGCACATACTCTTCTCGTCTTTTAAGCATCACGTGAACCAGAGTTGGGTTCGCCATTTTTCTTTTTCTTTTTTAAATTTTAAAGCATGGCCTCAATGAATGGTCCTTGATGATCAGAGCCATTAGATGCATTTTGTGGCCTTGGCTTAAATAGAGACTTGCTCACGATAAGGGGGTAAGTATACTCAATGGTGGAGATGGGCTTAGGCGAAGCATGGTGGTTGTCATTTACAGATGAACGTCGAAGTGAACCTCAAGCTCCTCTAAGGCGTAAGTGGCGAGTTAGGGGCCAAGGTTGATGTCATTGGGTAGCTGGTGGTCGCAAGGTGTTTAGGTGGCAGTGTGTTGGTCGTTGGCAGGCTAAGGCAGCGGGAATTGATGGTTTAAGTGCATTCAGTTTTAGGGGTTTTTCTTTAACATGGCGACGATTTAGGAAGGGGGACCAATGGCAAAAGGCAAGGCGGAGGTGGGGCAATGAACGACGAATGTGTGGTGGCTTCGGTGAAGAATGGTGGCATGGCGTTGAAAGGGAAGTCAAGTGTTTTCATTCATGTAGCCTGAGTATTTTTTTGATTGAGGGAGAAGAGGATTAGAGGTGGATTAATTAAATTTAATGATGTAATTAGTTATAAACCTATATTATGCAATTAAAAATTCATGTATAATCGATATCTAATTCGTATTAAGTCCAAATCGAACGCGGTCTGTCGCGTTAGACTTGTAGAGACGAGTTCCTCGAAATGGAATTGGATTAGTGGCAGTCGAAGATAGTTGAATTTCATGCTGAATTCGAACGATGCTTGAATTCAGACTAAACCAGAACACGGAAGCGACAATAGAAATTCCAATGAGTTTAAATCATCTTTTTTATTAACTCGTATGATATCCAGTTGATGAAAATTATGAATGATTGTTTGGATGATTTACTATGTTTATTAGTTTGTTTGGATATATTCCTGTCCCTGGAGTGAATGAGACCCTATTACATTCCCATCCAAGAGCGAATGACCCTTTGTATATGAAGCTTGCCTAAAAGCGGTTGATTTATAATATTTGGTTATATACTGTAAGTGATGCAAGAGGATGGGTTGGAGGGATTCAATAGGATTCCTCATCATCGTTGAACTAATTTCAATAAGAATCTTGTTATTTGATTATTGGATATCAAAACCTAATTGGTTGGCCTAATTGAGTGCGACATTGTATATATTCGGCAAAAACCCCATAGTGGTAGAAAATCATTAATAATGTTTGTTAAGTGATGAGTTAAACCAGGATTGATGTTAATAATAGTTATTAACCGAGTTAGTTAATTAAAGTAAAATGGTAGCTGATTTAAATACCATAGTTATTGCTATGCCAAAAAAGTTCGTATTTAAACAAACTTCAATTTATGTTGTTTAAAAGGTTAATTAATTATTATAATATATTGTTTAAAGATTATTTATTTGTAGTGATATTATTTTATAGCTACTAATTTATGTCAGTATTGTTTTAAAGTTATTTAATTGTATTTAATGTGTTTTAAAGAGACTTATGAATACTTTCCTATTAAAAAAAGGTTAATTATTCAAATAATTTAGAATGAATGAAATTTATAATAATGATTATAAGTAATATTATGTAAGAAAATTATTATTATTTTATTTTATAGTAGTGATAAAGATTAAATATTATTGTTTATTTATAATGTTCTGAATTAACAATTATTCTTTTTTAAGATAATCCTAAAGTTAATAATTATTTATAATGTTAACTATTACTTACTATTATTATAATAGTGTTTAAAATTAAATGATTAGAATTTGTTTATAAATTTTTCCTTCATTTATAAATAAAGTTTTATAAACGAACTCGGATCTTATAAAGAGGGTTTTTAAACGGTAACTTGTTATGTGACAAGTGTTTAGTTAATGGGCTTATTCTGTTAAAGAGTGTTTTAGGATAATAAATGGTTTTATATGAAATTATAGATAAATATTTATAAATGGATTTCAAAAATTAGTTTATAGAATTATAAGAGAAGTTTTATAAAGTGTTTTGTAGACTTAAAGGGAATGATTATTACAATGTAATAAGAGGGCTTTATAAATGGTTTTAGATATTTATAAATGGTTTTTTATAAATGGGTTTATAGACTTATAAAAAGGGCTTACAAATAAGTGCACAATTTTATAAAGGATTTATAAATGACTTGAGAAAAAATTTATAAATGGTTTTAGAAATTATAATGGAGTTTATAAATGATTTTTATATGATTCAGCAAAGGTAGTGGAACCTACCCAACTTGAGGAAGTTGATGTGGAGAGAGAGAAGCATCGTTCGTCACATTCCTACCAAGATTATTGTGTATGATATCAAGATGCTTAGGAATAATAAATCCCTTTGGTTAAGGTGCAGTGGGGAGATAGTATTGAGGACTACCTCTTATCCGCCTCTCTTCGATAGTACGTTTTGAATTTCCTATTTCCATCTTTAGTTTTGAATAGGGTCTTTCCTTTATTTTTCTTTAGGAGGGTAGATATACTAGAGAAAGGCTTCATCAGACAGAGCATATTTGAGTGGGGAGCGCCAGTCATCTCTGCAACAAAGGTGGATGGTTTCGTTCGACTTTTCGTAGACTGTAGAGAGTTAAATAAGCTCACGAAGAAGAACCGTTACCCACTTCCTAGGATAGCTGATCTTTTCGATCAGTTGGTTGTCTCTTTAGTATTTTCTATGCTCGACTTCGCCATTGGATTTCATCATCTTAGGATCATTGACGATAGAATCGATAAGACATTAAATAGGACAATCGATGGATTCTTTGAGTGGCTGGTCATGACATTTGGGCCGACCAACGCCCTAACCTTATTTTTTCGATCTAGTGAGTCATGTTTTTTGAGATGTCCTAAATAAGTTTATTGTAGAGTTTATGGAAGACATTCTGGTGTTTTCCAAGAGTATAGAAGAGCATGCTATTCATCTTAAGGAGGTTCTTCGCACGCTTCGTGCTCATCAGCTAAAAGAAAAATTCTCGAAGTGTCACTATTGGCGTGAGGAGGTGCGTTTCTTAGGGCATGAGTCTTAAGAGAGGGTCTAGCTATGGATCCCACTAAGATAGTGGCAGTACAAGATTGGAAGGTCTCCAAGAAATCTACTAAAGTTAGAAGCTTACCAGGTTTTGCTAGTTATTATATAAAGTTTTTCAGAGATTTTGCTAATATTTCAGTATTTAAGGTTAAGCCTACCCTCATAGATCAGATTGTCTTAAGCCAGAAAGAGGATTAAGAGATTGTGGATATTTTAGATAGGATTAGCAGAGGAGAGGTCTCCAGACATCTCCAATGCTATTCCATTGATATTAAAAGGTGGTTAAGGAGAGATGGAAGACTTTATGTCCCCCGCACTAGTGATTTGATGAGAGCTGTTCTAGTAGCGGCACACCGTTCTTGGATGACTATTCATCTGGGTAGTGATAAAATGTATAGGGACATGAAGAGAGTGTTTTATTGGAGTGGCATGAATAAGGATGTAGCGGAGTTTGTGGCTAAGTGCCTTGTGTGCCAAAGAGTTAAGGCAGAGTAACAAAGGCTTGGCATATTGCTTCAACCATTGGGTGTACCCGAATGGAAGTGGGATAGTGTGTCAATGGTCTTAATAGTGGCTTACCCTCAATCAAGGAAGGGGAAAACCAGTATTTGGGTGATTACAGATCATTTAACTAAAAGCGCCGATATCATTTCGGTTAAGAGTAAGAGGACGACATCTTATTTGGCATCCATATATGTTCGTGAGACTGTCCAAATTCATGGAATTCCCTCTAGCATAGTGAGCAAAAGATACCCTATCTTTACTAGTGAGTTTTGGAGGTGCTTACAAAAGGCTTTAGGGATACAACGTAGATTGAGTACGACCTATCACCCTCGAACAGATGGCCAAACGGAGAGAATTAATAGAGTTCCTGAGGATTTGTTGAGGACATGGACTCTTGATTTTGAAGGAACTTGGGAGTAGCACCTTCCTTTAGTTGAATTCGCTTATAACAATTGTTTTCGGGCTAGCATTGGGATGGCTCCTTTTGAAGCTCTTTATGGTAGACCTTACAAGTCGCCTTCATGTTGGTTAAAGTCTACAGAAAGATTGCTACTTGGTCCCGACATGGTTAAAGAGATTTTGAAAAAGATTGATTTAATTAGAATAAGGATGAAGACGACCCAAGATAGGCAAAAATTCTATGCATATAAGTGGAGAAAGGATATTGAGTTTGAGGTAGGAGACTTGGTTTTCATTAAGGTATCTCCGCTAAGAAAGGTAATGAGCTTGGATCAAGTGGGAAACTTGCTCCCAGATTCGTAGGCCTGTTCCCCATTGTGGAAAGGGTAGGAAAGATGGCGTATCGAATAAAGCTACCAGAGAGGCTCGTAGAAGTTCATGATGTTATTCATGTTTCACAATTGAGGAAGTGCTTACATGATTTAGTAGAGGTAGTGGAACTTACCCTACTTGAGGAAGTTGAAGTGAAGAGAGAAGCGTCGGTTCGTCACATTCCTACCAAGATCGTTGGGCATGATATCAAGAAGCTTAGGAATAAGGAAGTCCTTTTGGTTAAGATGCAGTAGGGAAATAGTATTAAGGATGCTTCGTGGGAGGCTGAGGAGAAAATACATGCATCTTATCCTCATCTCCTCTATAGTACGTTTTCGATAGTACATTTTGATAGTAGGATTGAATGTAAACATGTTACCAGAACATGTTATGTATGATGGACGTTAGTGGTTGCAAGTGTTTGCTAATGGATGCTAATGGATGCATATATACACACTAGACACTATTATCTCTTAGAGATCGGCCTAACTAGGTCAATAAAGCATATGATATGGATGTGTGTGCAGTTGCATTTTTATTTCATGGTTGCTATGAATGGATGATTATCATATGATTGTTTCATTTGGGTGATGATTATAGCACACATATAGAACTACTAGTTGTCATTAGGGGAATCACATTCATTTGGATAAATGGAATGTGTATGATCGCATAAAAGGAGGTCGACTGAATCAGTAGACCACGTAATCTTTTGCATTAATTAGGTAGATTGACACTACACTATAGCATATATCACAAATTGCATTAAAAAGCTTAGGGATAATGGATGTAATGGATGATGGTTGAATATGTCGTTGTAGAATTTGGATATAAATATTTTTTTCGTTCTTCTATACTTAGAAATTTCGGGGACGAAATCCTTTAAGGAGGGGAGAATATAACAACCCAAAAGTTAAGCTATAATAATTAATCAAATAATAAAATAAGTTGGTGATATTATCAGAATTCAGCTACGAGAGTTGTACCAGTGGATCCATAGCAATTTTCTAATTAATTTCATATATAACTTGTCAAAATCCAAGCTAGTATGGAGAAGTAACGAGTGAAACTAGAATTCAGACTTTATTAAACTAAAGAAAAAAAACGACCCTAGGGGTCAACCCTCACCAGGGTAGGTTCTGCCTATAGGTCAACCCATATACCCATCAGGTCGACCCGCCAAAATCTCTGGACGTGAAGACGTCCAAGTACGAGCCGAAGGCAGTATTTTTAATCTTTGGGCAAATCTTGTGCATTTGTAAATGCATCCAAGTGTCCATATTAGGCCTATGACGTGGTTGCATTAGATTTAATCTTCAAATCAAATGGCCTGAGATCCCTAAGCCACACTATAAATAGAACCCTAGGCCTAGCTACTTTTCTCATTCAAATTTTCTCCCAATTGGGTTCAGTTCCTGAGGCTGGACCCTAAAAAGAAAAAATTTCTAGGGAGAAGATTTTTTTGATAAAAATATTCTACGCTCTAGAAGTGGGTCCAGGAAGGCCAAGGATTAGAGATAAGGAAGGATGATAGTGAGTTGTTTTGTGATTATTTCAGATTTGTAAGCAATTTAAAACAATAGGGTTCTCAATAGTTTTAGTTTTTCGACAATTTTGGGACAGTTTTTATACAAGTTATTTATAGTTAGTTTTAAGTAAATTTTAAAAGTTCTTTTTAGTCTATTTATTCAACTACTTATATTCAGCTATTTTATAATTATTTACAGTTATTAAAATTCATTTACATCTGGTTTAAAATTAGAATTTAACATGTAAATGTTAGTTTCTTTTTATAGAGATTTAATCCATTTTAATGCGAATAAGATAATGAAAAAGAAGAATTCGCTAATATGGATTAAAATAGAAAAAAGCTAAATTTACAGAAATCAGATGTAAAAATAAGAAGAACTAAAATAAAACAGAAATGGACTGAAATAGGCAAATTTAAGATATTTTCAAGGATAATTGTAGCAAGTGGTTATAATTAAAAAGAGAAAATAGAAGAGGCTTATTTTAAAACTTAGACCTTGGGTTAAATTAATAAGAAAATATAGCAGAAATAACAGAAGAGGCTTGTTTTAAAACTTAGATCGTGGATCAAGTTAATAAGAAAAAATAGCAGAAATAACAGAAGAAGCTTATTTTAAAACTTAGATCTTGATTAAGTTAATAAGCAAATATAGCAAACATAACAGAAGAAGCTTATTTTAACACTTAGATCATTGATTAAGTTAATAAGCAAATGTAGCAGAAATAAAAGAAGAGACTTATTTTAAAACTTAGATTAATTTAATAAGAAAATAAAGAAGAAATAATAGAAAAGACTTATTTTAAAACATAGATCTTGGATTAAGTTGATAAGCAAACATAGAAGTAGGGACCGTACCAGCAACATTTCCTTTCAAACTTAGAATTGATGGACCCACAATAGTAGGTGAGACTGGAAAATGCTTATGCTGATTAGGGTAAATATGTGGTAAATAGATAGAGGCTAAAATCGAAGGATTTGGGCAAGGGGCGCAATACTAGTAGATTTGTTTGTTAGGACCAGTACCGGCAGCATTCCCTTTTAGGACTAGGACAGATGGTCTTACAACAGTTAGGTGAAGCTAAGCAGCACTCCCTTTCGGGTTAAGGGCTGATGGTCTCGCAACAGTTAGGTGACGATGGGCACGCTTATGCTGATTAGGGTAAATAAAGGGTCAATTAGGGGGCGAAAGTTAGTGTGTACTGGCGGTGACTGAGCGTGCGACATCGAATAGGGTAAATAATTCGCTACTGCATCCTAAGGGCTAAAAAGGTGTCTTTTTGCTGTGATCAACACGATTGTTTCACAGTGCCACAACAGATAGAATAGGCTGATCAAAGGGTCAAATTAGGATTTCATCCTAATCAAGTTAGAAGTTGAGATAGGATTAAGGTTTTAGCCTAATCACGACAGTTTGAGAAAAGTGCAAACAATCAAATCAAACAATCAAAGCAAACAGTCAAACAAATTCTGGAGCAGTATTTTTTCCCAGTTTTATCATTTCTATATATCCCTTTCAAGCTAGCATTGTTGCTTAGTTTATTATACTTATCTTGCTTAGAAATGCTAGTAATTACTTTCACTCACTAGACTTATAGTCTGACCCAATCCTCTATTTCCTCTTCCCCCCAGTAGGCCAACAGAGTTGAGTTGATATGCTTGGAGACCCGTTCCCAGAGTTTTCTCATTTAAGATGTATTCTTTTCATTTTCATCTTTTTCATTTGGCTGATGATGGATTTCTCACTGATGAGAGGGATTACTATTATTATTGTTACTTTTGTACTCTGGTTATATGAGATTGAGGTTTATTTTCATGAGACATGAGAGACTTTATGTTTTTGAGACATATTATATTTTTTATGACTTATTTTGAGATGAAGTTTAATTTTGAATGATAAATTATTATTTAAATGTTTCCGCTATTTTTACTTATTTTTCACGTGAGTATTAGTCTCTGTGATGCTTTAGTCATACCTACAACGTACCACATCCTTTAATGTGCCTTTATTGAGTATACCAAGGGGTGTGAGATGTTTCATAGTTTGGGTGTGTATACATATGAACGTTGTCACGACCAGTTTTTTGACCCTTGAAAATTGACATCAATACATCCACTATATTACATGCCAAACGATCGAATGTCAGAAATACTGAAAGAAGAAAGAGGCAGAAGAAGAAAATAGAAATAATAATACAGAATCTCACAATCAAAGCGAAGCAATATATAATAGGTAGCAACAAATATTTATACAAAGGAACTATAACTGTTTTTATACATTACATCATCAGAGTACAACACAAAACAATAACACAATACTGGACAGTTATAATAACTTGTTCTCACAAAAGTTGAATATACATCATACCATACACAGCAGAATATACACCCAGTACATGTGATACGTCTTGTCATCCAGCTCGTCTCCTGAGCTCCATAGCATCACATCCTGAATCTGTAATACTCGATCTGACCCGACCATTATAATAAAATAACACCCGAATCTGTCTGGAAAACCAGCGTGAGAATGCACACTCAATTTGAATTATTAGAGTTATCAAAATCCTCTGAAAAACAAAGATATCTCGTAAGACCGTGTCACACATAAACACAACGGGTTTTTACATTACGATAACCAAAACATTTTTATAGAAAATCCAATAATATTATAATAGTGTCTAAACACAAATACTTATTTGAATATTCAAAATTATTACATTAATTAAATTCCAGCATACTAGGCTCTACAAACAAAACCATAAGCTTGTATGGAGAATGGATTCCATCTGTATGACTAGGCACTGGGGTACCAACTTTCACGGTGCCTATCTAGAAACACCATATTGAGGATCACTCCCGATCGCCTACAACACAAGACTGGATTATTCTTTACCTGAACAGACTGAATATGCTACCACCCCGGGTGTTCCCGCCCTTTTTCAAGCTCTTTTCACATGTAGTGATAATATCCGAGGTTATCTAGAAAGGTGACAGCCATACCCTACTTTGGTGCGACCCACTTAGCCTTGCTACATCCCCCCTGATTTTCAGTCATTCCCTTTTGATGAGACTAGAGGCTAGGATTACCTTTTTAGAAGGATTCACTTAGAATTCTCATTGTTCTCCACCGACAATTCACTGATAGCATTCATCCATACAAGTCCGTTCTCGGTCCGAATAGAACCGAAGGAACTATTCCTACTACATCCATTTTGGAATCACTCTCAGGATTAGTAGCGATTAGCCCTTGCAATTCACTGCTCCATCTTCGACCCCAACCTCTTGTATTCCTTTTGAAAATGTACTCGTTGGATCAAAATGGTTTTCGGATCACAAATCCGATCCCGGTCTCTTCGAAACAACGCTCGCTATTTCCGGTAAACTCAACCCTGGTTCTTTAGGAAATAAACATACGAAAATAAGATCGGAGATCACCTCCCAAACCGTTTGTGGACGGATTTCCTTATACACGTCCTAGAAGAAGGAAATGGATTTACATGTATAGTATAACACCTCGGACGGTAACTGCACCATATAATTCCCGTACTTCCTCCATATATTTCCAAAGTTATATCGAGTCCAGATTTGATAGTCGGTTATTTAACTATCGAATAAAACAATTAATTCAACCAATATTTAAATAAATTAAATCTCTTTATCCAAAAATATACACTTAAAATATTTACAAATAAAGCTACTTAAATCACTTTATTCAAAATAATACTCACGAAATTCTATAATAATTCTCTAAGTAAAATTTTAGCCAAAAACAACTTTTAAAATAAAGTTATTGTATAGAATATAAAAAATTTCTTTTAAGACCATAGTACTAATTTAACCTTAAAATAATTAGCTACTAAAACAAACTTATTTAATATTTTCTTAAAAAAAGTAAAACAATTAAATAATAAATTTATCTAAAAACATTCTTTTAAACACCTTTAAATTTTCTAATTTATACTTAAGAATCTTTCTTTGAAAATATACTCAACTTCTCAGGAAAATATATTTCCACTTGAATATAGCCCTTCTAATCATTGATAAATCCATCTCGATTTATTTCTAATTTCCGTAAGTTCTTTCTTTCCATTTAAAAATAAATTTACCATTTATTCTTAAAACACTTTGGCATCTCCTTAAAAATTCCTATCGTGAATTTATAATTTCAAATTATCCATTGATAATTTACTTCACTTTATTTTATAACCTCGATTATACTTTCCATAATCTCATTTCCTGTTTTATCATTTGTTTCAAACACATCATCGATTTTTAAAACAATTTTCGAATTTAAGTTTCATTTAAAATTAATTTTAGATTCTCTTCCTTTTTATGATTTAAAATCTTATTTAAATCCGGAACATCCAATTCCATAATTTATTTTCAATTTTCCTTTTTTTCCAACTATTAAAATTCCAAATTTAAAAATACATTCTTCCATATTAAAACAATATCGTTTAAGTTCTTATTTCAAAAAACCCTTATGTTCACATTTTACCAAAAATCTCTGTTTTTTTCCTAACCCAGAATTTATTAAGTAGGATTCTTAAAGTCAAACTGTTTATTTTCCCAAATTCATTTCTTTTGATTTATCCAACTTCACTATAAATATTTTACTTATAAATTCCCTTTTATTTTCCTTTAAAAATCCCATACTTATATTTTTGATATTTCAAAATGCCAAAAATATATCCAGCAATATCATAGCATTTCATAAATTTAATTTTCCAGCATAATCCATCATAGATTATCCAACTTTTCATATATCACTGAAATGAAAATAAATTCAACATTTTTGAGGAATCTAGTAGGATCCTTCCAACCTATTTCCCCGCATCCACAGATGTCAACACAGTATAAAAATACCAATCCCACTTCGTGGGGGATATCACGGTATATAGGGTCATTCGCTATCATGCGAGGCATATTGGGTCTCATCCGCTATATAATGCGGGAATATCAATCACTCCAATATACATATACACGCTACATATAATATCACATTCAACCGATAAATATTTATTAATTCAACTATCAAACAATAATTAAATTTTAACTATCAAAATTAATTTCAGTAAATCCAAAGTTGAGTGAGATTTAACTCAACTTGATTTTTCTTTTACAATCCGATCTAAGCCCGACCTGTTCCATCCCGATTTTAGACCTCATAAAAGCAAATTATGGATTTCATTAATCACTGAGATAATTTAAATCTTGCTTTGAATTTAGTCGACTTAAAACTTTAACTGTTATAACTATTAAATTTCCCCTTTTTTGGAAACCACATATACTTATAAAAAATATACCTATATAGATTCAAAAATCTAATTTTGTATAAACTCTTCAAACATTTAAAATTTCTATATTTTTTCTTCCTAAAATCTTATCCATAAATATATATTTTCTGGTTACCTATATATATATATATTTAAATTTTAATAAAAATAAGACTTACTTTATACCTTTTGCCACCCCTCCATCGATGAACCCTAATCTCAAATGCCACCGCCGCTTCCCCTAACTCCCAATCTCCACTGCCAACAGCACCCCCCATGAGACCACCACTCGTGACCCCTCGAGCTCACCTAAGCAATTCACGATGGTAGAGCCTCCCTCTTCCTCACGGCCATGATTCACGACTACGACCGACCTAAGCCCAAGTTTTCCATCCTCTTCTACGTGCTCACGAATGAGCCGGCCACCTCCACCTCTTCTAATTGCCTTGTCACCTCGAGTCCTCCAGCCCAGTGAATTTAACGAACAAAGTCGAAATGAATTGTTCGGTAAGTTTTTTTATTTTTTTATTTTTATTATGCTTCGAACTTCAGTTTGAAGAGAAAGAGAAGAAAAGCATGGCCTCATTTTAACTTAAGAGGGAAGGAGAAAATCTCGTGCTTTAAAAATGGAAAGGAGGGAAGGATCATGGAAATTTATTTTCTTTTTAAGAACAGAAGCTCGTGTGGATAAAATGGACGAGGACGTGATGTTAAGGAAGAAAGCATGTTCAAATAATATACATATATATTTAAATTTTAAACCGTCTTGAATTCGCAACTTAAAATTCGACCTCCTATCGAAGCGTGTCGTTAGGCATTTAAAATGTTATACCTCTATTTCAAACGCAATGGAAAAGTTTTTGAGTCCTAATTCGATCATATAGAGAAGATAGCTTTTTGGACCCACTCGTTATATTGAATTTTCGATATAAATTTTAGTGCATTTACAAATCGTATGACCACATGATAATTTCAAATACTACGAAAATTGAAATCCGATAATAATACACTATTACGGATCCAATGGAACTAGTTTCGTCAAATTTAGAGATTATGCCTCGGAAGGCTATTTTCAAACGTCAATTTAAATGATATATTCTCAAAAATGAACAAATCACCTTTAAATTAAAAATTTAAAGCTATTATTGCCTTCAGTATTATCAACATAAATTTTATAAGCCTTTAAATTATCTTGAACAAGCTTAAAACTCCAGATTCTCTATTTTCAACCAATATTCAATTATAACTTCAATAATTAAATTATTCAATAAATTGCTATATAAAAATTTTGGTCAATTAAATTTGGAATATTGAATTGATTTTAAATATTGAAAGCTTAATTTTATAAGTTGAATAACTTAAATTTTAGATATGGTGATTTATTTGATTATAAAATTGTTGATTATAAAATTTGAAATTGTTTAAATAGTTGAATCTTGAATTTAATATGAATAAAAATGATTTTGAAGGTTGATTTGAATTCAATTTAAATAAGGACAAAGATAGTAAACTTTTAAATTTGATTAAAAGTAAATAACCTAGTTTTTATAATAATTCATTATAATTAACGTGTAAAGATAGTCTTCCGGGGTACTCTCTCGGATTTCGACGAAACCAGCTTCATTGGATATGTAATAGTGTATCATTGCGTGATAATGAATTTCATAGTGATATGACGTATCATTTGGTCGTGCGAGATGGAAACGCGTATAAATTAATTTTTGAAATTTATATATAATATAATTGGGTTTGAAAAGTTTTCTTTTGCATATAATCGAATTAGGTCTCGAAACCAGTTCCATTATGTTCGAAATAAAGGAACTACATATAGAACACTAGGCGGCGGCACGTCTCGATAGGAGTTCGAAATTTTCGGACGTTTTTTAATTTGATATTTTTATTGGAAAAAATATATATATTTTTATAACCATACATTAAGCCATACCCTTGACCATACTTAGCACATCTCTGCCCACACTCTTCTCGTCTTTTAAGCATCGCATGAACAAGAGTTGGGTTCGCCATTTTTATTTCTTTAAAATTTTAAACCATGGCCTCATTGAATGGTCCTCCACAATCAAAGCCACCAGAGGCATTTTGAGGCCTTGGCCTTAAATAAAGACTTGTCCACGATAGGGTGGTAAGTATATTAAATGGTAGGGATGGGCTTAGGTGAAGCATGTTAGTCGTAGTTTATAGATGAACGGTGAAGTGAACCAAGAGCTCATCTGAGGTGTATATGGCGAGTTATGAGTCATGGACGATGTCATTGGGTAGCAGATGGCAGCAGGGTGCTTGGCTGGCAGTGTGGTGCGCTGATAGGCTAAGGCGGTGGGAATTGATGGCTTAACGGCATTCAGTTTTGGTCTTTTTTGACATGGCCACGACATAGGAGGGGGGACCAGTGGCAAAAGGCGAGGCAGAGGTGGGGCTATAAGTGATGAACGTGTGGCAGCTTCCGATGAAGCATGGCGGCGTCGGTGTTGAAATGGAAGGCGCGTGTTTTCGTTCGTGTGGCCTTGGCATTTTTGAGATTGAGGGAAACGAGGATTTGAGGTGAGTTAATTGACTTTAATGACGTAATTAGTCATAAAACTATATTGTATTATTATAAAATCTTTTATAATCGATATTAGGTCAAAATCGAACGCGGCTGGTCGCATTCAACTCGTGGAGACGAGATCTTCGTAATGAAATTTGATTGGTGGTATTAGAAGCCAGTTGAATTTCATGCTAAATTCAAACGCTATTCGAATTCAAATGGAACCAGAACACATAAGAGACAACATAAATTTCGGTGAGTTTAACTCACCTTTTTGGTTAATTAGCATGATATATATTTGATGAAAATTATTTGGTTGACTTACTATATTTTTTAGTTTGTTTGGCTATATTCTTACCCCTAGAGTGGATGAGACCCTATTGTGTTCCCATCTAAGAGCGAATAGCCCTTTGTTTACGAATCCTACCTCGAAGCAGTTGATTTATAATATTTGGTTATATATTATATGAGATGTAGGGGAATAGGTTGCAAGGATCCAACAGGATTCTTTATCATTGTGGTTTTAATTTCAATAACAATCTTGTTATATTAGTGTTGGGTATCAAAAACCTGATTGGTTAGCCTAGTTGAATTTGACATTGTATATGTATGACAAAAACCCCATACTGGTAGAAAATCTTTAACAATGTTTGTTAAGTGATCAGTTAAACAAAGATTAATTTTAACAATAGTAATTAACCGAGTTAGTTAACAAAAATAAAATGGTAGATTTTTAAGTACCATGGTGATTGCTAAGCCAAAAAAAGTTTATATTCAAATTAACTTCATTTTATGTTGTTTTAAAAGTTAATTTATTATTAAATATATTATTTAAGGATAATTTATTTATACTGATATTGTTTTAAAGTTATTTATTTATATCAATATTTTTTTAAAGTTATTTAATTGTGTTTAATTTGTTTTAAATAGATTTATCAATATTTTACTACTGAAAAAGGTTAATAATTCAAATAGTTAAGATTGTGTGAAATTAAGAATAATGACTATTAGTAATATTTTGGAAGTAAATTATTATTATTATTATTATTTATAGTAGTGATAAAGATTAAATATTATTGTTTTATTTATAATGTTCTGAATTAATAATTATTATTTCTATGATAATCCTAAAGTTAATAATTATTATAAAGTGTACTATTACTTACTATTTTTATAATAGCGTTTTAAAGTAAATTATTAGAATTTATTTATAAATGTTTTCTAGATTTATAAACAGACTTTTATAAACGAACTCGAATCTTATAAAAGTATTTTTAAATGTAAAATGCTATGTGACATGTGTTTAGTTGATGGACTTGTTTTGTTAAATGGTGTTGTAGGATAATGAATGGTTTTATAAGAAGTTATAGATAGAAAGGTATTTAAAACGAATTTTAGAAATTAGTTTATAGAATTGTAAGAGGACTTACTAAGCGATTAGAGACTTAAAAGGTATTATTTACAATGAAATAAGAGGGCTTTGTAAATGGTTTTAGATATTTATAAAGGGATTTCTATACATGGTTTATGATTTATAAAAAGAGTTTATAAATAAGTGCATGGTTTTATGAAGGGTTTATAAATGACTTGATAAATAATTTTTAAGTAGTTTATAAATGGTTTTAGAAATTATAATGGACTTTATAAATGATTTTATAATTGGTTAAAAAGGAAATCTTCCTTTTTTGGTGAATATACTTCTACCGTTGAGATAAGTACATGGATATTTTCTATTATTGAAAATAAAGGGATTTGTTAGTATATCTTCGTATTGGGGGGTGGGTGTGTGTGTGTGTGCATACTACTGTTATAATGTGAATTTAATTAATAAGAAGATTAATCAAAGAGGTTTAGCAATTTTAATGGGAAATGAAATCTTTGTTTGAATGTTTGTTTATTTGACAGTTAAATAAACGACTATCAATATCTTAGCCAAAATATGTAATCCTTCTTAATTTTGGTAGTATGGAAATATTCCCTACTTAACATCAAAGGATTTTTACTCTGGAAATTTCTAGGAGAAACATGGGAATTATATCTAGGAGACCCGGTATTGAGCATTCCGAAAAATCAACGATTGGATTTTAGAGCGCCAGGGAAGCAGAAGAGTACTCGTAATAGATGACTCGAAAACCGTAACCCCTCTGAAACCATATACGGTTCTGTGGAGGAGTTTCTTGATATATTGAGATGTTGGAATCCATGTGTGGTGCCAACACATGTTGGAGTATGGGAATCCATGTGAGATCCTAATGTCTATTCGAGATATGGGAATCCAAGTGTGATTCCGAGAACCATTGGTGTAAAGACCCGTAAATCCGTACTCCTTGAATAGACACTAATCTCCTTTGTTTAATTCAAGATGAACGAAAATACGAACCCTTAGGGGTTAAGAAAAATAATTTAGGAAAAGAGAAGAGAAAAAGATAGAAGATGGAGAGGAAAAGAAAACAGAAAATTTTAATTTTTTTAAAATAGAAGAAAAAGAGAAATAGAACAGAAAGAAAATAGAGAAAATAGAGAAAACAACAGAACAACATCAGAATCTCACAATTCGCAGCGGAACAACATATAATAATAAATGAATAATCATTAAACAAAGAACTATCAGTTATTACATTTTATACATTACATTACATCATATCATCAGAGTGTACAACATCAACAACAACAAATAATGCAGCGGAAAAAGAAATACTATATAAACTAGTAATACGCCATGCCATCCAGCTTGCCTCCAGCAACTCCAGAATATCCAGAATATCCTGATAAACCTTAACTCTTGACTGCCCGTGTGGAAATTGGTGGGCACCCAGAGTTTAGGAAGGAAAACAATAAACTCCAAGTCAGTCATGTGACTGGTGTGAGAACTCAAAACAGTTTATTTATCTTTAAAATCAAAATAGAGGAATATTTTTATTTCAATTCGCAATGCTTTTAAAAATGAGACTACCATAAGGCCTCCCGCACACACACACATGCAAACGCAGAATCGGAGGAGATTTCTCCTTATGATAGTCAAAGATGCTTGATACGCATTTAAAATAACATTTGATATTATTACTAGTGCATAGTGTAGAAGAAATTCATTTCGAAAGTAGAATATAAATCTTAGCCAGCATAGACATTTCGAACTATGCCTACTATAGCTACCATCCAAACAGTGATGACCATCATAAGTGAATGGCAGGTTCTACAACTAATACCGTACAAGTTTCCTATTGGGAATTGGATTTCCAACAAATGGTCAGGCCAAGGAACTTCCCATTGCCACATGAGAATGCCTCTGGAAAGACATCCTCGAGAACCAAACCGGAACTCTGCCAACACAAGGCCGGGTTACCCCTAACTGGGTAACTACTGACACGAGCACGCCATTCCCCGATCGTAAACGACCTTTCTCACGGGATCCCGAAAACCAACAACCACAAAGTAATAAATTCGTAGTAACCACATAGGTTAAATATCTGGGCTCCATACCATGATACCACCTCTATCCAGAAGGAAATGTACATACCCTAAAGGGTGCTACCCCTCATAACCTTGCCGCATCTTTCCTGTTTTGACCATTTCCGGGGTGTGAGGTTCGACGAAGTCACGTCCACAAAAACATACTTTATACAAAAGCCATGCTTTGGGTCAACAAATGATCATAGAAATGATCACCAAGATAGACGATCAAACAAATGATCCTATCATAAATAATCAACACAATGATCATTTCACAGCAACACTCAGCATGTCACATTACCAAATTGGGAATATGTCGCTGATAACATCAACTATATAACCTCTGAGCTCGTACGTCTCAGAGAAGGGTGTTAAGCTAAAAGAATAAATTCTTCGCCACCAACAGAAATATATTTGAAAGAAATCGGCTTTATATCTCAACTTGTAATGTCAGACATACAATCCATACAAGTCTGTTCCGGGATCGAACAGAACCGAAGGCACTTACAAAGAAGTCCTTGCAATCCGGATATTCACAATCCTGATCGGATTCGCCATCACATATGTAGAACTCAATACCGTAGCTACTCGGTGCAGAGTAAATCGACAGGTCATCCTATCGCTCTCGCAAATACCGGGTCTTCAACACCGATCTTCAATGCAATTCATAACGACGTATCACATATTCGGAATGGGTTATACGACCCCATGGTCCTTTCCCGGTTAACCCGAATAGTGAGCGCTTATTCAAAAATAAGTGTAGCATTCACATTCAAACAAATCACATCAATTACCCATTCAAAGGGAAATATTGATAGTCGGTTATTGAACTATCACTGATATGCACACATCACCAGTTTCCAAATAATTTTCCAAATTATTTATTTTCCAAAATATCTTCACAAGATATATAATTTCAATATTTCAAAAATAAATCAACATTTACTTTTAAACAAATTCTCCTTTCCTTTATAAATTCAATAGTGAATTTATATTTCACAATATCTATTGATATACGTTTTCAACTATCCATTTTAAATTTATCTTTTCAATTTATCTTCAAAAAGATAAATTCTCAAAATATTCACTTTATATTGGAAAACATTTCCATACTTATTTATTCATAAGTAATTCACAAATTTTATTTATTTTCAACACTTAGAAAATATTCAATATACTTAAATCGAAATTAAGTATATATTTCATTCTTTAAGGAAATCATTCTCATAAACATATTTATTTGGGCCAAAACGAATGTTGCGTAAAACATCGTTACGACAACCCAAATCACTAGTATAGGGATTCGAAATTAAAATAGATATATAAATCCCAATACTATACAAAACATTTCCTTTCGGAAATCATTTACTATAACAACAGTGTTATAGTCCACCATTCCCTTTTATTTCTCGAAAACGTCTATTTCAACAATTAATGTTGAAATCTATGGTTTCGAATCTCAACACATTTTAAAACATTGTTAGATCGTTTTAATTCTATTTGAAATATCACATTCAAAACAATTTCTTTAACGTGTTATTCACTATTCAAAAACGTGAATATTTTTTTTTAACAAATTTCATCCTTTTATTCATTTTATTTCAAAGGATTATTCACAGTTAAAAACGTGAATATAACTTCATTTATAGGTTTCAACAATTTACTTATCAAAATAAGTCATTTGCGGATTTATAAATCAACGTTTATAAATTCCATTTCTATTTATTTTATAACTACTTCCTTTATAAATCTCCTTTATTAGCCTATTCGATTTATAACTCAATTATAAACAATGGTTCATATTATAAGTTAAATACTTATAAATTTATTCGTTTGCAAAATCGTTCCTTTGAACTTCATAATTATAAATCTTATCACTTATAAGATTCAATTATTCATCCAAATATATTCTTTAATAACTTCACAAAATTTATAAATCTTACTATTTATAAATTTCACTTATAACTTCATCATTTATAATTTTATAAATTCCATTCACTTATGCAATCCATTTGCACTTCATTCAAACACTTATAAAAACTCGTTTTATAATTTCAACATTTTAATTTATAAATATCCATTTATAAATCTCGTAATATAATTCAATTTATATTATTCTTTTAAAACGTCTTTAATCTCCTTTATTATTTCACCATTTTTATTCATAAAATAATTAAATTTTATAAATCCTATATTTAGACTTTTCACAATAAATTCTAAAATCCCGATTAAACTATTTTATAAAATCATTAGCATCATATTCTCAAAAATCAATTTTTTTAACTATTTTTCTCAAAAATCATAATTTTTATAACATTAAAAATTATAACGTTTATTTATTTAAAATAGATCAAATTCCAAACATATAGTATATTTTCAAAAATCACTTTATAAATCATTTTAAAATTCCAAAACTTGGTCCGATGATGTTACATACCAAATAGTCAATCACGACAACAACGATATCATATATCGATATGATAATCAATCAAATATCAAAATATCTGAAATTAAATAAAAACTGTTGAGGAATCCAGTTGGATCCCTCCAACCTGTTTTCCTGCATTCACAAACATTAGCACAATACCAATTTCGCTCCAGTACGAAATTATCGCGGTACATGTTCTTATTAAATATTATCCGCTTAATAACGGCGCAATAGGGTCTCATCCGCTAAAAAATGCGGGGAATCAATCAACTGCAATATATACATATGCCAATATATATATTGATATTATTTATAATACCAATTTCACTGTTTATGAAATATTCGCGGTATATGTTTTTAATAAATAACATCCGCTTACTAACGGCGTATAATGTCTATTTTAACAATCAATAGATATTAATTATCATTCAAACATGCATTCAAATATTTTAAATCTAACTATTTAAAATAAAATCGAAACTGATTCGATTGAGTGAGAAGTTCTCACCTTGATTTTAATTTCCGTTTAGCGATTTATTTCGAATAAAATTAAACGGACGTTTAATTTTACCCAAAATTCTCACTAACTCCAAACGACTCCAAACCAACTCCATCGCGTAGTGCTCGTCGATACGATTCCAACGCAACTGGTTTCGCGCGTTTTCGACCTCGTATGAAAAGTTATGATTTTTATAAGTTTGTACACGATTTATATACACAATTTATAACTAACTTTAATAATTTAAACACCCTAATCAACCTGGGCCCTTGGATCTGCACTGCTCAACATCAGGCCGTGCGTCCCCTTCTCCCTCTCACGTTCTTCCTTCTCCAGACATTCACACGCACAAACTAACCCAACATCAAATATTAGGGTTAAATTATGCATCGCCTACGTCGCACTTGAACGCGATCAGATAGTTCCAAATCGAAGCCACTCACCTCCTCTACGTTCGGCCCCAATAGGGTGGAGCTCGGCCATCTTCCTCACCTTGGAGTGCGTGCGTGACTGGCCATGAACGGCCTCGTCTATCTCCCCCTCCGTTGCACCAAAATCCATCATCACCGTATGGATTTAAAGCCCTCTTCATGCTCTTCAATGTTGTAGTTAACAACTTTGGCTAATTCTTTGTAGATTGAGAGAGATTGAGGGAGAAGTGAGATTAAATTCTGGCCTTAGAAATTGGGGGTGGCGGCTATGATATTAGGGTTAGGGTTTGGAATGATTTTTCTAAATTATGAAGAGGTGGGTGCTATTTATAAAGAAAAATCGAACACTATTCATCCGGAAATTCCGAACTCCGATTTACGCGCCGTAACCAGCGTTTCTAGGGTTTACCCCGCGTTCCGGACACAATGGAACAGGTTTCGGAAGCTAATTCGGACATCTGTGCGAGTTATGGCTGTAAACGCTCAATTTGAATTAAACCGATTTAAGCGATTTTCTAGGCGTTTTAATTTGTACCGGACAAACGGTAAATCCAATTGACTTGAAATTTGAAACCTTACAATAATATCACATTATGGATCCGATGAAACTGGTTTCGTCGAAATCCGAGACTTTTTGAAAAATGGCTATTTTAACTCGCCAAATTTAAATTAAAAATAATTCGATGCGTTTCGAGCTGCCACGATCAAACGATAACTCCGATTGACACGAAATTCGAAATCCGGTAAAAACTAACTATTACGGATCCAATGGAACTGGTTTCGTTCAATTCTGAGACTGTTCAAAAATTGACTATTTTCACTAGTCGATTTAAATATTAAAATATTCAATTTTCACAAATTAACTTTTAATTCGATTTTAAAAGTTCTAAAATATCGTTCTAACTCTAACATGATAAAATAAAATTTTACAAATCATTTTCAATCATATTTAACCCAATTTTCAATTATTTCCATAATTTAACGTATTAAATTATCGATTTAAAAATCCAATTAAATCCAATAATTCAAATAAAAATTTATTTGACTTATAAATTCACTTTTTAATATTTAAAATTAATTAAATATTCAAATTTTAATTAACAAAAATTCTGGGTCGTTACAATTGGGGTATGCGAATCCATTTGGGATCCCGTGATCTATTTTTATAGCGGTGTGTGAGCTAGAATGCCGGATGTAGCCTCATCAGTGGTAATGACTAAAACCAGAGATATAATGCATGGCTAGTAGGGTTGGACAATCCATAGGATGTAGTCGGCTCCACCTGGACAATACTTACAGTTGTTATGAATGCATGGGGCAATGCATTCGATCTTAATGAGACCGCTTATGTTTTCCTTTGCTACATCACTAAGGATTTATGTTGCTTAAGAAGGATATGTTTGATCCTTATGTAGGAGGACTGTTTTCATAGTACTGAGGGTAGCTCCATGGAATCCAACACAATTAGCAAACGCGCCTTATCGATTTTTGATTATATACCTTGTATTATTGTGATGTACACTCATGAGCATCATAGCTACATTATTATTTTTACCCTTAAATATTATTATAATGCCAATGGATTTCTATAGAAAAGGTTTTGGTTATCGTAAGATAAAAAACTCATCTGTGTTTATGTACGGCGTGGTCTTACGAGATACTTTTGATTTCAAAGATTTTTATAACTTTAAAACCTAGTTGGGTGTGTTTTCTCACGTTGGTTTTCTAGACTTACTCGGATATTATTATATTATAATGCTCGGGTCAGACCGAGCATATATATAGCTTTTAGTTGGATTCTTTGGAGCTTCAGGAGATGAACTGGAGGCATAGGGATGTATTCATGTATATGGTTATTTTCGATTGCATTCATTATTATATCCATCAGCAATCGTAAGGGCAGGTTGTTACAACTGTCCGAGCTGAAATAGGTTAGTACACTCTGATTGATGTCTGCATATGTACATTACTGTTTGTTTTGTGTAAATATTTGTTTTATAATATAAATTATTTGTTCCGTTGTGAAATTTTGTTCTTTGTTTCTTTTTCTCTTCTTTTTTCTTCCTTCTTTCTTTCACCCAACTATCTGCCTTTTCGTTCAATTTGAGTGGATCATATGTGGTTAATTGTCCACTTAAACTATTTCAGAAAAAGTGGGTCGTTGCAATTATTAATAAGCTAGATGGATATTATTTGTCTGATGGTTTTTCACTTTACATTTACTATATTGCATATAGCTATTATATATGCTATAGGTTGTTGAGTTATTAGTAGGTGCGTATGGTGTTAGCTTCGCATATAGAGCTCGCTTTCACGTTATATTAGTTGAAAATGCTTTCTAATATTAACAAAAGGTAAACATTTCGGATTACATACCATTTTTTATATTTTTCTCTATAGGATGCCTCATCCTTGGAGATTAGATGTTTATTTAAGACTATGTATATTGTAGATTTTTTCGATCAAGCCGTGCAAAGAAGATGCTGGCGAAATTTTCCGTAAATTTAAGAGCGAGTAGATTATTGATAGTGAAGGGAAAACTTTTGATCACTAAAAATTTGATTTTTGAGTTATAATTTGGAATGATTAAATGGATGGAAATTTGTTGGCATATGTGGGTAAATTTCAAGGATTTAGAAATTTTATAATCTATTTCAACTAATTGGTTTTGAAAGTTCGTCGGTTTAGGGCATTTTTCTTACATTGGAAATTTCGAGGACAAAATTCTTCTTAGAGGAAGAACGTAACGACCCAGAATTACAATCATTTGAATTTCGAATATTTAATTGATTTTATATATTGAAAAGTTAATTTTACAAGTTAAATAACTTGATTTTCAAATATAGAGATTTATTTGATAATTAAACTGTTAAATTTAATATTTGGAATTGATTAAATAATTGATTTTTGAATTTAATTTTAAAAGAATAATTTTTGAAGTTGATTTAAATTCCATTTGAATAGGACTAAAGATAGTCATCTTTTAAATTTGAATAAAAGTGAATAAAACTAGTTTTGCTAATAATTAGTTTAAATTAACAGATGAAAATAGCCTTCTAGGGCATTATCTTGAAATTGGACGAAACCAGTTCCAATTGGTTCATAATAGTGAATTATTATATGCAGACAAATTTCACGATGATTGACTTATTGTTCGGGCATGCGAAATCGAAAAGTGTAGAAATTAATTTTAGAAATTTATTTATTTATCACGTTTGAAATGATATCTTCAATATATAATCGAATTAGCCCTCGACACTAGTTCCATTGAGTTAGAAATATAGGTATTACATATAGAACGTCAAGCGGGACGTCATGTTTAGAGTTCGAGATTTTCGGATGTTTAAAAGCTAGACATTTTCAAATTAAAATAACGTATATTTTTTTTTTGTTGCCATACTTACCCCCATACTTCCCCCACGTCATGCCCATACCCTCTCCCTTATATATTAGCATGCATCAGAGTATATTAGTTCGCCTAATTTTAATTTTTTTCCTCTTTCCATCCTACGGCCGTGACCAATCGACACTACTAAAGGCTTTATCGGCTCTCGACATCAATTAGGGATGAGTAGAGCACATCCCTACGAACCTATTCAACGGTTGGATTGAGCCATGGCAAGGCGAGATAGCTTAAATTTGGCCGCAATCATTGGTGTGGTTTCGGTCGTCCGGCGATTTAGGGTGTTTCAATGGCACGCAACGGAGGCTAGTGGTCATGGTGGCCTTGGGGAGGATGGCAGCATGGTGTGGTGGTGCCTTGCAAAGCGGAGGCGACGACGCATTAGACAAATTCGCATATAAGGGTTCGAGTTCACATGCCTAGGAATGATAGCGTGTGATTTAAAGGGAAGGGTAATTCGTTTAAAAGCTTAACTAATTTTTAAGTTAATTATAACATATTTTTTTGAATCTTTATTGATTTATAACTGTTTCATACGGGATCGGATTTGAATGCGACAAATTGTGTTGGAGTCATATCAGCGAATACTACGCTATGGAATGGATTAGATGGATTCGAAGCTGGTAGAAATTTAGATTATAACTGAATGCCTGTTCAATTTTAATTCCAGCTGGAACATTTTGAAGAAACTGAAATCAGTGTGAGTTAAACACCTTTTTGGTTAACCGGTTATGTTATACAGTGTTAATTGAAAAAATGGATCAACTCCCTGGTTAGAGTTCAAAAGCACTAGCCCTGTTTTGATATAGCTATATCAAAGATCGCAGACATAGAAAAAGAACAGTAAAAGAAAGTAGATAGAGAATTTTTATAGTGTTTCGGCTGTTAATGAAGCTTACATCCACTTTATAGTTTTATTAAAGACCGATCGTTGTTACGAGAGATGTATGATTACAAGACTTTTACTATCTTTAGTTAGATTGAATCCCTTTAAAATTGGAATCCACTGGAGAATTATAGTGAATTCCTTTGGAGATTTTTATGAGCGAGGTAGAGAGTGGAGAATAATTCCAATAGAGCTTCAACAACCAATCTAGAGAAGATCCCATTTATGTTGCAGGTAGGCTGGTATTTATTGAATTGGAGAGCTTCTAGGCCGGGCTTTCTCATCACCTGCTCGTAGGTTGGTAGGGAATGACCCGGGGGCTTTGGCTTGCAAATCGAGGAAAAAACATGGGTCGTCGGCGACCCATAGACTTGGCTCGTTTGCAAGCCAATGTCTTGGCCTCTTTTCATTGCATCTTTAGTTCGTTCATTTTATGATTCGAGAGGCATGCGTCACTATGATCCAAGCACTTAGCGTTTTTGTAGAGTTTGGAAATGGAGATGTTCCATAGTCTTTTGTCATCGTTGTTCCATTTTGATGACAATGCTAGTTGTTTGTGTTTAGTTGCTGATTGGACTAAAAGAATGCCGATCGCTAAGTTTATTTGATCTCATCTATTGCCATATTGATACAGCTTGGCTCTCGTTAACTCTTTACCTTAGCCTTTCTGGTTAAGTTCCAAACTACTCCAATAACACCAAACTATAATGTCTCCTGTTAGATCCTACTGGGTTAAAAACCCGGATAACATTTGCCCCTAGAGTACGTCTTTATTGTAAATAAGGCCTGCTCTGGAAGTTATTGCTCTAAATATCAATCCATCGATTTTTGAGTGGTTGCATTAAAGTTTTACGAATACGTAGCAGGTTATGATGTTGGTTATCTATCTTTGGTTTTGACTGCTATTTCTTTCCACAATAGATCAAACTTCTTCCCGTAGCTTCCCGGCATGCTTTGGAACGATAGATAAATGTCATCAAATGAGCTCAAGAAAAAGTGCACCTAACACTATGGGTCGCTAGAGAACCATATTGTTGAAAATTTTAAATATCTGGGTCACTGGTGACGCATGATGGATCACTGGTGACCCAATGCCTTAGGAAATTTTTATGCTTCCTTATTTCTGCATGTTTATAGCCTCGAACCAACCTAACAGCTTCATTCGACCCGAGAAGGAAAACTTCTCCACGCGATCCATTCCTCGAGCGACTTAACTTCAAGTAATCCAACAGCCTTTCTTCGCCTCGATCCTATAATCTCTGGTAGTCCATCAATCCCTGGTGATATTTTATCCTTCCATCATGTTTCCAGATTGAAATTCCAGCTTGCCACCATTTTAAGTCACCATCGATCCATCTAACTCTACACCGATCCATTTATCGTTCATTGAATTTAGCCCTCGATTTTTTCCATGTCTTAGAATTCAGTCAAAGATGGGTTTGCTTAATTGGTTGACAAGCTTCCACGTACAATGTTGGTCATGAGAAGTTCGAGTTGATTGCAGTTTAAGGGGTCAGATAGCCAATAGAGTCTTGAGTTTTTCTGGAATGACGTTTGGGCCTTTGGCCCAATGCTTGACGCATTTCCCTACCTCCGCCCGTTAGACTAGAATTGACTTGTGCCTAGTTTTGTATATGTTACTGCATGACATATCACTAGTCAGTCCCGATTCTTCCAGTTGTCCTGCTTACTTATTTCACCTCGGCATCCCTATAGTGAGAAGAGTTTTCCGTGTCGCTTTGGATAATGGATCCTTTATCAATCGTTGATTGATAACGGGTAAGTGTAAGAGGAGTAGAAACAAAAACATTAAATGAAGTGACATGGGAAGTTCTTTTCTTTTTCCACTGCGAGTGAACGATCTACGCAAGATAAGGCGTTTGCAGTGTTTCGAGCACCATGTTTATCTCATATAGATAGTGTACTACACCCATCCCAGTTTTCATATGAAATTTGACACGTTGATTGCAAGTTAACGTTTCTTTGGAATTCAAGTGTGGCTGGGGAAGCTACTAAGATAGATTTACCTGACCATTTTCGGATGCGAGTTATGTTATTTAGAACGAAGCAGCCATCCCTGCATCGTAATTCGAGCGGGGGAAACCCGGTGCTCTTAGAAGCAGAGTCATCATCCACATCACAAGCTCAATATGGTCAGTTAGTCCCGGTTGGACCAATCGTGGATTGTATGCGTTCCAACTTTAGAGTTCTGCTTAATCCGTTTGAGAGAGCTACATCATTGGTTTCCGCCAAGGTTCTTCATAACATCTGCATGCAACATAGAATTCCCAAAGAGGATGTACATCTACCAAGGGAGGATGAATGCGCTCATATGCCTCTCCTATGGTACACCACCTGCCATCGATGCACGTGTTTGAATGGACCCGTGCCTCCTTTTTATCACTTTCTGCATGGGACTCATTTGAACTTGGGTATTGCCTCATTTCAACATCTTCCTAATAGCTACACCATCTTGACTTGCCTACATATTCTTTTCATGCGGGTTTCAAGCGCGCTCAATTGATAAGTTGCGGTACTTTGTGGCTTCTAGAGAAGAGATGATTGTCCTTCCTTGATCGTAATCGAACCCCAAAGAAACTGAAAGATCATCCTGTGCTTGCAAAGTAACTTGTCATAGTTTAAGACACAGTATTTCTTTATTAAATGCCCCAAGGTGTTCAATCGTTAGTGGACGATAAAAGGTAAGCTTCTTTTCTCCATTTATAGATGTGTTGTAATGGAGTTTCTAACCAGTTGTATGTCTCTTTCCGTTATCCCAAGGCCGAATAAAGACACGGTTCTTGATGAAGTTTGTCAAACTCTAAAGGCTATTGATCCTGAGGAGAGTTGCATCAAAGTGCTACTGACTGATGAGAACCTATATCGATATGGATTACTGGCTCCGGGTATATCCGCCGTTCAATTTGAAACTCTCTCTCCTGCCCATTCTAGTGTTCATACACGATCTACTTCTTCATTCCATGATTTCGAGGAAGGTCAAGAGGGGAAGATGCCACTACGACCAGATTAAGCAGTTCAGTTAGAATGCCTCCAATTCTGGAAGAAGTAGAAGAAGAGTTCATGCATAGAGAAGGCAAGACCACGCTGAGCTCCAAAAAGAAAGAAGGAGAGTTTGAGAGTAGCAGCGACGAGTCCACTACTAGTGATTACTTTTTGTTAGAATCTAATAGCGTGGACTCAGAGTCTTGTGGTGAGACTTCGAAAATGAGTCATGTTTTCCCGAGCTCACCTCTTCCCGATACAAGTGACAATGGCAAAGCCCTTGAGACCGAAGGGCATCAAGATTTTCCAAGTAGGGACTTCGGAGAAGAATTTGGGGATTTTAGCAATGTTTGGGTTGACTTCAATGCATTTAAGAAAGAAGCCTTTAAATTTGACCCGGCGCCTCCCAACTTGGGTGATATCACGTCAGCAGTTAGCACGGTTTCGCTCAATATAAGCGATGTTAGTCCGATCTTGCTTATGACAGGCGTTCGTTTAGGTTTGTGATAATGTTTTTTGCCCATATGAGAAACATAATACACATTGCATTAGGATCACACCTACTTCCATTCATCCCTTCACATTTGTTGTGCTCATTTTTTCACTTCTGAAACCTTTTATGTATGCTTTATGCTAGTTTTGACGAGGGAACAAGGCTGTTACGACGACTTTGAAGACTTCAACGACTCACAGAGATATCCCAAGCGCTTCTCCAGCAGCCATCAAGTCCGATAAATGGAGGGGGAATACAGGAGGAGAAAAGAGCTTAAAGCCAAAACCCACCGCTAAGAAGAAAGAGACCGAGTTCGATCATATAAAGGCGGGTATGAGAAGAGAAGATCTCTTGAGGAAAGGATGAACCATCGAAAAAGTCAAAGTTTAAACATTGCCTCAATCTTCAGAGCCTGCTTCAAAACATTCTTCCATGGCCCAAGAAATTCCAATCACTTCTACCCCTGGTGCTTCTCGCCCCCACCGGAGACCTACCTACATCCTTTCTTTGGCCCTCCTAAACTTTAGGTAGTGCTTCCGGGATGGTTCTTGAAGGGAGTTAAGTTCGACCTGGATCTACACCCCATTCGCAAGGGTTCCTACATGCTGCATCTCCAAGCTATTCAGAGCAACTTAGGATAGTTCGAAGGATGGGAGAAGCTTTGTAAACAGCTGGCGGATACAAACATAAATAATTGTCCGGAGATCCTCTCCTTTGAATCAGAGAAGGACGATTTAGTGAGGGCATTGCCTGACCGCGACGCTAAGATTAAATAGCTTGAGGAAGAGAAGGAGGCAGCCCTTCGTGGAAGTAGGAGGAACGCCAATTTGATGAGGAAGTATTTACATGCAAAAGCTAAGATTTTCTAGAGGGATGAGATTAAGCTGACTCATGCAGAGAAGGCTAGATAAAAAAAGAAGTGGCTGCTTGTAACGCCATCTTGGAGGCTTGGAGAAAAACTATCGTCGAACACAATCTGATTATTGAGGGGAAAAACAAACCTATGTCCAACCAAGCTTAGACCATCACCAAGCTACAGGCTTAAGTTGCGTAGTTCAGTGCCGATAAGACTGTCGCTGAAGTTGAGAAGGCTATCATGAAAGCAGATTACTTGGACCTCCAAAATGCCTTCGACGGGAAAATGGAGAAGCTGGATGCGTCTATTCTGAACTACTATGTTAACTCTTGGTTGCCTCAAGGAAGCCTTAGCTATCCGTCCTGAAGTTTCCATGCACTCTCGCCCTTAGTTTGGGAGGAAACCTTATCCCATTTTGCGGATAATGGCAATGTTTACTCTGATAGAGAGTTGCCGGAAGCCTATCTTAATGACGAATCCAAGAAGGCCTTACTTGAGGGCCACGAAATTCTCCGAGTTGAAAGAGGGGAGGCCACCGTTGCTGCCTTGACAACTACCCCCGACGTGTTGTGGTGACCCCACCGCTGTGCCCAGTTTAGCAAATAACATTAAAATCAATGTCATCTGCTAATCCAAAGAACACGAATTATTAAGGGCGATCAATTGTAAATATATCTTTATACTAACATTGACACATCATTTATACCTTTTAATTAATATCTGAATTTAAATTTGACATGTACAATATTAATACAAAGTAATAAACACATCGATTTAATAAAATTCAGAATAGAATAAAATATGAAAAAAATAACAGAGATACACAGATCACAGCGGAACAATAATTTTCATAACTTATACAAATGTCGAGTCTATAACATAGAATGCTATACTCAAATAATATATCGCAATTCCATAATCTCAACTATACAAAGTCCAAATGGCTAAATGGGATAAACTAAATGTCCAAATAGTATATCTCCCTAGCTAGCACAATCATCCAAAAGTCTACCTACAACCTGAAAAGGCTCCGCCTTTTATTTATAAGAATGACCTAATCAATTAGCTGTAAAGTTGATTAAATGATCAACACTGCCTTGCTACTGATCTCAACAATAACTAAGCTTTGATGGCTGTATTTGTCATCTAAAATAAAAATTAGTACTCAATCCCATGCTAATTTCTTTTCAAACTTTTATGTATTACAACTCAATTTACTGTGTCTGACTGTCTCGTCTTAGTGTTTAGGAAATTCTCATCAATAACGTTGATCAAGCACATCGATTAGAATTCTTAATGCACTCAATACGCAATTTAACACAAGAACATATTTCCATATGATATACATATGTCTTTTAGCACTTTACACTTTTATCAATTTATTATTTTCTTAAAATAAACATAATCAATTACTTACCAAGCCTTTTATTTCTAGCATGGGCGAATTATCAGAGCAGCCCCATGATCAGCCAACAAGTTCAGGACTTGAAATTCTCCATTAGGTGGTGCAGCCATCAAAAGAAGGTGAAGTAGGTGAATTTGAGGTTGCTATTCTCGATCGCTCCCCTTGTGCAGGTAACGTTCTTGCTTTCCCCAAATTTGGGAGCTTCCAACTTACGCCGTAAGAGCAAGAAGAATTTAACGCTTTCATTTTTGATATTATATGTCCATTTACCTTTCCCGTTCATGTGGCAGTTACTTCAGCACCCGTACCTGCTGCCATTTCCACATCATCTATGGTTGTTTATTTTCCTATTCCAGTTCCACGTCCACATCTGATTCACAACCGGGCCGAGAAGATGAAAAGGTAGCTGCACTTCGTAGCCTGGACGACCTTCTGTGTTGTTGGAAGGAGGTGTAACAGCAGCAGAGGCCAAGGAGCAGGAGACTTCGATAGAGCAACCATAGAAGGCTCAACACGAATTGGCTATAATAGAGAGGGAAAAGGTCGAAGTGATCAAAGCCTCTAAAAGCTGCTACAAAACACGAAAGAGAAAGAGGAAGCGAGAGACTTCTGAGAAGGATTTAAAGGAAGATGAGAACATTGCCACCGAGCTGTTCATTGCCATTACCGGCAGTGACACCATTCCTGAGAAGAAGTAGAAGCTGCCGATCAAGGGTAGAAAGAGAAGCGGTGGAAAGAAGTGTTGAGCGATTTGTACGAAGTCTGAATTGTTTTTAGTCAACAGCTTGCATGAAGATTGACTTGTTTTTATTTCTTTTTGAGTTATCCTATTCAAGTGCAGAATCTGCACTTTGCGTCTTCAGTATTGAGTCTATATTTTTTTTTTGTTGGCCATTGTTGTGTGTGGGTACGACCCCACATTTTGAACCCGTGTACAGAAAATTATAAGCAATATATTGATATTATGACCGTACTCTTATGTGCTTGTTCATATTGTTCTATGTACTTGTGCTTGTTTTATCTCATACTTTTCTAGTTCTGTGGTTATAGCCAAGGCCCTTCGTTCGAAGTAACAAAACATAGAGATTAATAGAACTTAGAAATTAACAACACTTTGCAAATTAATAGAACTTTAGAAGTTAACAGAACTTATGAGTTTCTTTGTTAACTTCTTTGTTTATTTTTTTTGTTTGGAGTGATAGAACTTGTGAACATATTGTTTTCACACGCTTTTCTTTAGGTACTGGTGTATGCCCTCAGTTCATGGGGCTTTTTGCTTCAAACAATTTTCAAATGACCAGGAACTTAAGATTTAGATAACTCTTTTATCAAACTTGAAATTTGGCTAAGTTACAACTTGATCCCCCTTTCTTCGAAAGTTTTGCAACTTTAGCATGTAATCCAAGTTTACAACAATATTCTAGTAAGTATGCAATTTACGCATGGATAAGTGTTATCAGTTATTGAGTTCCTTTCGGGTTGCGCTTATTATTCCCGACTATATGCGTGCGATTTCTCATGTTCCTCGGTATTGCCCATCTTCGGGTTGTGTGAGGGGCCATTATTTTGGAAATTAGCGCGCAACTTGTGTAGTGCGTGGGGTTCGATGTTCCATTTTTATCTCTGGATGACGCAAAGAGTGCATGTTCAGATGCGTGGCTTACGAGATGCATGGATTTTGGTGCTCCATGGTGTTTCCTATCTTCGAGGAATGCAAGGAGCGTAAATTTGGATGCTTATCGGCGTTGCCTATCTCCGGGGAACGCGAGGAATTAGTTTTTGATGTGCGGCTTATGAGATGCATGGCTTTTGGTACTCCTTCATGTTGCCTATCTCTGGGAAATGAAAATAGTGTAAATTCGTATGCTTCTCGGTGTTGCCTATCTTTGAGCAAAGCGAGGAGTTAGTTTTTGATGCGTGGCTTACGAGATGCACGACTTTTGGTGCTCTTTGGCATTGCCAATCTCTAGGCAAAGCAAGGAGTGTAAATTTGAATGCACCTCGGCGTTGCCTATCTTCGGGTAATGCGAGGAGTTAGTTTTTGATGCATGGCTTACGAGATGTGTGGCTTTTGGTGCTCCTTGGCGTTGTCTACTCTTTGCAACACAAGGAGTGTAAATTTGATGCTTCTCAACATTGCCTATCTCCGGGCAATGCGAGGCGGTAGTTTTTTATGTGCGGCTGTAACTTTTCATTCTCCTTAGAGTTGCCTATCTTTGGGCAACGCAAGGAGTGTAAATTTGAATGCTCCTTGGTGTTTCCTATCTCTGGGTGATGCGGGAGTTAGTTTTTGATGTGGCTTACGAGATGCATGGCTTTTGGTACTCCTTGGCGCTGCCTATCTTCGTGCAACGCAAGGAGTGTAAATTTTGATGCCCTCGGCGTTGCCTATCTTCGTGCAACGCAAGGAGTTAGTTTTTGATGCACGGCTTACGAGATGCATGGCTTTATATGCTTCTTGGCATTGCTTATCTCCGAGCGACGCAAAAAGGGTATATTCAGATGCACCTCGGTGTTGTCTATCTTCAGGCAACGCGAGTAGTTAGTTTTTGATGTGTGGCCTAAATGATGCATGGATTTTGATGTTCCTTGGCGTTGCCTGTCTCTGGGAAACAAGGAGTGTAAATGTTGCCTTTCTTCGGACAACACAAGGAGTTAGTTTTTGATGTCCGACTTACAAGATGAGCGGCTTTTGGTGCTCCTTGGCATTGCCTATCTCCAGGCAATGTAAGGAGTGTAAGTTTAGATGCTCCTCGGTGTTTCCTATCTCCGGACAATGCGAGGAGTTGGTTTTTGACGCGCGGCTTAGGAGATGTGTGGATTTTGGTGCTCCTTGGCATTGCCTATCTCCGAGCAATGCAACGAGTGTAAATTTTGATGTTCCTCAGCATTACCTATCTTCTGGCAATGCGAGGAGTCAGTTTTTGATGCATGGCTTTGGGTGCTCCTTGACGTTGCCTCTTCAAGTAATGCAAAGACTGTAAATTCGGATCCTCCTCTGTGTTGCCTATCTCCAGGCAACGCAAGCAGTTTCTGACGATCCGTCCTCCTCGACCCTTGAAAATCGACACAAATATGCCACAATATAATATACCGACAATTGAGTACCAGAAAAGACAGATTGTTGAAGAAAGAAAGGAGGTAGGAGAAGAGAAAACAAAAGAACATCAGAATCTCACCATCGAGCGGAACAAGATATAATAGATAAATGACTGATCTGTGTACAAAAAGAACTATTTCTGTTCTATACATTACATCATCAGAGTACAACTCAACATTAACAAAACACCGGGCAGTTATTTAATTTGTCCCCACAAAGGCTGACTATATAGCTAATAATGCACAATGGAATATACTTCAAGTACGTGCGATACGTCTCGCCATCCAACTCGTCTCCTGAGCTCCACACCATCCTTTCCTATATTTATAATACTCGATCTGACCCGAGCATTATAATAAAATAACACTTGAGTCAGTCTAGAAAACCGGCGTAAGAAAATACACTCAACTTAACAATTAAAGTTTTTAAAATCCTTTGAAAATCAAAGGAGTCTCGTAAGACCAGGCCAAAAATAAACATGTCGGGTTTTTACCATATGATAACCAAAACGTTTCTTATGAAGTCCTTTGATATTATAATAGTTTCTAAATACAAATACTTATTCAAATGGTCGAAATTGTTACATTCATTAAATTCCTACTAGGCTCTACAATCAAAACCGTAAAGGGGACGTAGGGAGAATGGATTTCCAACTAATGACTAGGCACTGGTGTACCACATGTCATGGTATCTGGTCTAGATCAGCATATCGAGGATCCACCCGGATCCCCTGCTACACAAGACCATAGATACCCCTTATTGGATAGTCCTAATAAGATCACCCCACGGTTGGGATCAGCAACCTCCCACACAGCCGAATAAAGGAACATCTAAACAGGGATGACCTTACCCTAATTGGTTGCTAGCCACTTAGCCTTGCTGCATAAACCCTGATTTTTAATCACTCCGGTTTGATGAGTGTTAACGTAAGAATCAGACGCTAACACCCCGGTGTAGATTGAAGTTGAGTGAAAGCACCACCCGTGTACACGGGAACTAAAAACAAGTAGAGAAATCAGAGAGAAAGCAGAAAAAACAACAGTTTTTATAGTGGTTCGGCTTAAGGTAAGCCTACGTCCACTTTAATTCTCTTTACTACTGAATCGATTACAACTTTACAACAATCTTCAATTACAATTCCGATGAGACAAACAACTAGAACTTTGATGTAGAAGAATTCTTTAAATCCATGTAGATTGCGTTAGATTTCTTCTCGAAGTTAGTTGAGATGCCTTTCGTACTTGAAGTATCGGGTGAGTCGAGAATTCAGCAGAGTATCGGCGCTTAAAGAGATTGGCCAAAAGTCCCTTTCATGTTTGAGGTAGGTTGGTATTTATAGGAAAATCTCCCTCCTTAGGTCGTAAGCCATGACCGGTCTAAGGTAATTTATGGCCGGTCTAAGGTAAGTCGTGGCCGACTCATCTGGCCCCTCCATGGTTTCACAAAGGTTCCCTTGCACAAGTCCTAGGTCGCCTCCGAGTCAACACAACCTCTTCTCAGTAATATGGCATCGGGCTTATATTCAGTGGCTTTAGGTCGTGGACGAGTTAATTTGGTAAGTCGCAAGTCACGGTCCAACTGGTAAGTCCTGGATCGTGTATGAGTTAAGAGGCCACTGTGCCAAGTAGCTGCATTGAACTTGCCTTCCTTTGCTTAGGTCGTGACCGACTTAACATTGGTCTTAGGTCGGCCGCGACTTAGGTCGGTAACCATCTTGGGTCGGCGTCCTTTAAGTCTTAGGTTGGTACACATGTTAGAGCATTGGGTCGGCACCTCTCTTAAGTCGGTATCCCTTTTCGGCCTTAGGTCGGCATTCCTGTTAAGGCAGGTAGGTCGGCAACCAGTTAAGTCGGCAATCTCCCTATACTGTTAGGTCGGTATCTATGTTGAGTCGGTATCCTTTTTAAAGTATTAGGTCGGCATACTTGTTGAAGTGTTAGGTCAGCATACCCCTTTGGCTTTAGGTCGGCATCTCTTTGAGTCTTAGGTCGGTATCGTTTCAAGTCGCTGAGTCAAAACTGAGGCGGAGTTAACAATTGCCCCTCGAAGTATACGCCTACTGGTTAGGTCGTATGCTTCGATACCCCTCGAAGTATACGTATTTTATAGCTTTTCATTATTCACTTGCTTTACAATTGCTTTCAATACAAGAATCATATATTCATAATTCTTTTACAACATTTCAGCAAAGTTTTCAAGTAAAATAGGGACGCAAATGATTGCTGTTCCAAGCTCTTGGGATTGGTTCTCCTTCGACAGTTGTGAGTTTGAATGTGCCATCAAGGAGTTTCGCGCCTATAACATATGGCCCTTCCCAGTTTGGCCCAAACACACCTATGGCTGTCATAATTCTCTTCAGGACTAAGTCCCCAACTTCAAAGTTGCGCTGACGAACTTCGGAATTGAAGTGCCTGGCTATTTTTTGCTGTTGAGCTGCAATTCTAAGTCCAGCCTCTTCTCTTCTTTCATCGAGGAGGTCAAGTGCTTCCAATTGCAATTTCTCATTCTCATTTTGATCAAAATGGATCCTTCTGTGTGAGGGGACTTCAGTTTCCACTGGAATCATCGCTTCTGATCCGTATGCCAATGAAAATGGTGTTTGCCCAGTCGTAGTTTTGTGGGTGGTTCTGTACGCCCATAGTGCAAGTGGTAACTTATCGACCCAACCACCTTTTGCTTTTTCCAGCTACATTTTGATGGTCGATTTGATGATTTTGTTTACTGCTTCCACTTGCCTGTTTGTCTGCGGATGAGCCACTGCTGAGAAGCTTTTTCGGATCTTGAACCGTTTGTAGAAATCTTGGAACTCCTCACTTTCAAACTGAGTACCATTGTCTGTGATTATCTTCTGAGGCACACCATACCTGCAAATGATATTTTTAGTCACAAAACTTATCATTTTCTTAGAGGTAATAGTAGCCAATGGTTCGGCTTCAGCCCATTTAGTGAAGTAATCAACAACAACGATAGCATATTTAATCCCCGATTTGGCAGTCGACAAAGGTCCAATAAGATCTATTCCCCAGATAGCAAACGGCCATGGAATAACCATTTGTGTTAGCTCAGTGGAAGGTGCTCTAGGAATTTTAGCGAATCTTTGGCATTTATCACACTTTCGGGAATAGTCAGCAGCATCCTGATTAATTTCCGGCCAAAAGTATCCATAACGGAGGATTTTCTTTGCTAAAGTTTGACCACCTGTATGATCCCCATATTCCCCTCCGTGCACTTCAGTTAGAATTGTCTTAGCTTCTTCTTTTGTTACACATCGGAGTAATGGCATTGAAAATCCTCGTCTGTACAAACTACCATCATGAACTATATATCTGGAGGCTTTTCTCATCAGCTTCTGTCGTTCTTTTGAACTTTCTGGCAAAGAACCATTGAGTAGATATCCAAGTATCAGAGTCATCCATGATTCTTGTTCTTGGGATACACTCATAATCCAATCAACATCCATTTCATCTGTGGTTGGAGCTGACAAGACTTCGACGGGAACTAATCCCAATAGTTGAGCTTCACCAGTACTCGAATACTTTGCGAGAGAATCCGCCTTCACGTTCTCTTCACGGGGTAAATGGTTTATTGAATAACGGTCAAAATCTTGAAGGAGCTCCCAGGCTTTTGATAAATAGATGGGTAGATTCCCTCCTTTAGCTTGAAATTCCTTCCTGACTTGGCAAACAATAAGTTGGGAATCACTGAAGATCTGTAATGCCTCGATGTTTAGTTCTTTAGCGATCCTTAAACCAGCAATGAGAGCTTCATATTCAGCTTCATTGTTTGTCGAAGGGAATTCTAGTCTCAGCGCATAACATAGCGATCGCCCCTCTGGGATTTCAAGGACAACCCCTGCTCCGGAACAGTAATCATTCCTTGCGGCATCGACATACAATTTCCATTGGATTGGGATGCTATCAGTGACTTCTTCCTCACTATCACCCTTATCCATACACTCTGCGATGAAATCTGCCAAAGCATGTCCATTAATTGCTTTTCGGGGATGGTTAGTGATGTCATATTGGCTGAGTTCAATATTCCATTTCAAAAGACGGCCCGAAGTCTCAGGACGGAATAGGACTTGCTTTAGAGGTTGATCAGTGAGGACTTTGATGGGATGAGCTTGGAAATACGGCCTCAACTTTCTTGATGCGATCAACAAACAATAGGCGAGCTTTTCTAATCTTGAATAGTTCATCTCTGCCCCAGTGAATCTTTTGCTGATATAATAGACTGGGCGTTGAATCCTTGCGTCTTCCCATACCAACACTACACTGAGAGAATGAGACGAAATTGCCAAATATACGAAGAGATCTTCACCACTGTCAGGCTTTGAAAGTATTGGAGGCACTTTCATATGACGAACCAACTCATCAAATGCTTTCTGACATTCAGGAGTCCACTCAAAGTTTTTCCTTCCTTTCTTCAGAGCATCAAAGAATGGAATGCATTTGTCAGTAGCTTTGGAAATGAACCGACTCAAAGCAGCAACCTTTCCATTGAGACTTTGCAATTCCTTCTTCGTTCTAGGAGCCTTGACCTCTCTCAGGGCAGTGATCTGGGCTGGATTGGCTTCAATGCCCCTAGCGCTCACAATGAAACCCAAAAACTTTCCGGACTCCACTCCAAATGAACATTTCAGGGGATTAAGCTTCATTTTGTACTTGCGGAGTACTGCAAACATCTCTGCCAAGTGATCCATATGGTCCACTGCTTTCTTAGACTTTACTAGCATATCATCAACATAAACTTCCATTGTCTTTCCAATCTGTGGTTTAAACATGGCATTAACAAGCCACTGGTAAGTTGCCCCTGCATTCTTGAGTCCGAAAGGCATGACCTTGTAGCAGTAGTGTCCAACATCTGTGATGAAACTAGTATCCTCTTGATATGGCTCATGCATCATAATCTGGTTATATCCGGAGTATGCATCCATAAAAGATAACAATTCATGTCCCGCCGTCCCATCCACCAACTGATCGATCCTGGGCAGCGGGAAACAGTCTTTGGGGCAGGCTTTGTTCAGATCTGAAAAATCAATGCATACTCTCCACTTTCCATTAGCCTTTTTTACCAGCACCGGATTTGATACCCAATTTGGATAAGTAGATTCTCTGATGAAACCGTTCTCCATGAGCCGATCCACTTCTTCTTTTAACGCTGCCGTTCTCTCAGGACCCTGAGTCCTTCTCTTCTGTTTCACAGGTGTAAACTTTGGATCAATGTTCACAGTATGTACTGCAATCTCTGGGGATATTCCGCACATGTCAGCATGAGTCCAAGAGAATACATCCAAATTAGCCTTCAAAAATGAAATCATAACATTTTGAACTGTTATGTTGAGCTGCGAACCCCACATTAAGTACTTTGTTTGGGTCCTTTGGGTCAATGGGCACTGACACTGTTACCTCTACCGGTACTACCCTATTCTCCCCTGCACTGGCTTTCCTTGGATCCATCTCTCTTCGTGCGCCACTACATTCGCCAGTGCAGGGTCCACCCTGTAATTGCTACAAGGTTGGTTCCTTGGTGCGGACTGGAGTCGCCGCACCTTTCCCATTTCTCCTTTCCTTGATTCTCGAAACTCTGCAAAGTAACATTCTCGCCCCGCGTCTTGGTCTCCCTTAATCACACCAACTCCGTTATCTGTGGGGAATTTTAGAGTCAGACACCATGGGGCAAGAACAGCTTTAAAAGCAGCAAGAGTTGGTCGGCCTAAAAAGGCATTGTAGGCAGAGAACTCTTCAACAATTATAAAGGTTTGCTTTCGAGCTACCTTCCTTAGTCCCTTTTCGAGTTCTACAAACAAATCAATGGTCCCAATCGGCTGTTTGGGTCCTCCAGCAAACCCAGCAATCTTAAGCGACGAAGCTTGAACGTCAGCCATTGGAATTTTCATTTGATCGAAGGTCTTCTTGAAGAGGATGTTGCATGAAGCTCCACAATCAACTAAACTCTTCCCACAGTTGCCGGCCCAATACCAGCGGATATGACCAAAGGATCTATGGTCGGAGCCTCAATACCCAAAGAATCCCTGGCACTGAACACGATATCATCTGTGGAAGTCTTTTGTTGCTTTAAAGGCGCATCATTCTCTAAGACAAAAACATTCTCTTCAGCTGGTACATGTCTCAAGGCCCGGGCGTACCTTTCCATCTCACCCCAGCTTTTGCCTGCTGGGTGAGGTCCTCCAGTTATTATATTGATGACAGGCCTTTCTGATTCATGTTCCACGGCCTTCTCACTTGAGGTAGGACGGTGAGCGGGAACTTGTTGTCCTTGAGTTGACGAAGCTGGGGCATTTCTGTTCCTTTTCACATACTGCTGGAGTTTGTTTTCCTTCAAGAGTTGTTCAATTACCTCTTTCAACTGACGGCATTCGTTGGTGTCATGGCCGGGCTGGTTGTGGAATCGGCAGAACCTTCCACTTTTTTCCATCTTAATCGCAACTCTCATTTTAGGCGGTGTCAGATAATTGACATCATCTTTGGTTGCAAAGAAGATGTTTTCGGGGGTGTCGGTCAAGTGTGTGAAATTGAAAGAACGGCCTTTCTTAGCGTCTCCCTGTTTCTTTCCACCATCATTTCCCCTTTTTTGAGTGTTAGGTTCTTTCTTGTTCGAAGCAGCACCATTGTTCCCGGCTTCCGCTGATACCACCTTAGCCGGTGTTTGGAGGCTCTCCAAGCGCATGAATTCATCCGCTTTCTTGTAGAATTTGTCAAGTGAGTTTGGCTCTTTCATTTTCAACCACTTTTCAAATTCGCTTGATTTGTCAATCGCCCTCATCAAGTATGTTAGGACCATGCGTGGCTCAGCATTATCTACCTCGGCCAATGCTATGTTAAAACGATTCAAAAATGACCTGATGGATTCTCCTGGATTTTGCTCTAGACTTGATAACGACATTATATCCTTTTCTTTAGAAGCATACAATCGAAATTGCTCCTTGAACTTCCTGGTCAAATCGGAGAATTGATCAATGGACCTGACTGGCAGTTTTGTAAACCACAATAGAGCCACACCTTCGAGATATACTGGGAAATATCGACATTTAATTTCATCTGACGCCCTGGCACCAGTCATATGCCAGTCGTACTTATACAGAAACTCGTTTGGATCACTCGTCCCCTTGTAAGTTGGAATCGTAGGGGGAACGAATTTCCTTGGGAACTCTGCCTTCAAGATCTTTTTAGTAAATTGAGTTTTGCTTGGAGCAAATCCCCACTCTTTCTCGTCTTCATCTCTTCGAATACTTTCTTTCATGTTTTGACGAACCATACCCGAAAAATACTCTTCATCATTTAGAGGCTCTGGAGGGCACACATCAGCCACTCTCTCTGAATTCTGCCTTGACAGTCGTTCACGGAGGGTCGGCTGCGGTCCTGATCCTCCAGCTTGAGGAGCAGTCCTTTCTACAGGGTCTGCGGCTCTTTGAGAAATGTTCCCTTCAACATCCTGAACTCCCGCAGTAGGGTTCCCATCATTATTAACCTGTTGACGATTTGCCCCTAGTAGATCATTCAACTTACTCAAGATCAGGGCATTCTGGGCTTCCAACTGCGCATTCTGAGCATTCAATTGTTGATTCAATCCCAAAACTACGGCGTCCAACTCTGCTCGTGTAACTCCAATAGTTGGAGCTGCTTGACTTGAAGGAGGAGAAGTAGCTGTATTCTCTTGAACATTGTCGGATCTTACAGAACTTCGTTTTCTCCCAAGAGCCATTATTTCCAATAAACTTCTGGTTATAAAAAAAATCCTTTCAACAATCCTTCGTGGAGCAATAGTGGAAATTTCCTGAGTTGGGTTCTCAGCGAAAGCACCAAAAATGTTAAAGTAAGAATCAGACGCTAACACCCCGGTGAAGATTGAAGTTGAGTGAAAGCACCACCCATGTACACGGGAATTAAAAACAAGTAGAGAAATCACAGAGAAAGCATAAAAAACAACAGTTTTTATAGTGGTTCGGCTTAGGGTAAGCCTACGTCCACTTTAATCTCTTTACTATTGAATCGATTACAACTTTACAACAATCTTCAATTACAATTCCGATGAGACAAACAACTAAAACTTTGATGCAGAAGAATTCTTTAAATCCATGTAGATTGCGTTAGATTTCTTCTCGAAGTTAGTTGAGATGCCTTTCGTACTTGAAGTGTCGGGTGAGTCGAGAATTCAGCAGAGTATCGGCGCTTAAAGAGATTGGCCAAAAGTCCCTTTCATGTTTGAGGTAGGTTGGTATTTATAGGAAAATCTTCCTCCTTAGGTCATAAGCCGTGACCGGTCTAAGGTAAACCGTGGCCGACTCATCTGGCCCCTCCATGATTTCACAAAGGTTCCCTTGCACAAGTCCTAGGTCGCCTCCGAGTCAACACAACCTCTTCTCAGTAATATGGCATCGGGTTTATATTCAGTGGCTTTAGGTTGTGGACGAGTTAACTTGGTAAGTCGCAAGTCACGGTCCAACTGGTAAGTCCTGGATCGTGTACGAGTTAAGAGGCCACTGTGCCAAGTAGCTGGATTGAACTTACCTTCCTTTGCTTAGGTCGTGACCGACTTAACATTGGTCATAGGTCGGCCGCGACTTAGGTCGGTAGCCATCTTGGGTCGGCGTCCTTTAAGTCTTAGGTTGGTACACATGTTAGAGCATTGGGTCGGCACCTCTCTTAAGTCGGTATCCCTTTTCGGCCTTAGGTCGGCATTCCTGTTAAGGCAGTTAGGTCGGCAACCAGTTAAGTCGGCAATCTCCCTAGACTGTTAGGTCGGTATCTATGTTGAGTCGGTAGCCTTTTTAAAGTATTAGGTCGGCATACTTGTTGAAGTGTTAGGTCGGCATACCTCTTAGGCTTTAGGTCGGTATCTCTTTGAGTCTTAGGTCGGTATCGTTTCAAGTCGCTGAGTCAAAACCGAGCCGGAGTTAACAATGAGGCTCGAGGCAAAGTGTTACCTTTTTAGAAGACATCTCACTTAGAGTGCTCACCGTCCTCCTGATGATGTTTTGATAGCATTCATCCATACAAGTCCGTTCCGGGTCCGAACGGAACCGAAGGCACTACTTCTACTACATCCATTTTAGAATCACCCTTAGGATTAGTAGTGATTAGCCCTTGCATTTCACTGCTCTATCTTCAACTCCAAATTTTTGTCTACATAACGAGAACGTACTCGTTGGATTGAAGTGGTTTCCGGATCATAAATCCAATCCCGGTCTCTTCGAAACAACGTTCGCTATTTTCTAGTAAACTTAACCCTGGTTCTTTAGGAAATATACAGACGAAAATAAGATCGGAGTTCACCTCCTAAGCGTTAGTGTATAGATTTCCTTATAAACGTCCTAGAAGAACGAACAATTTTATACGTTTAGTATAGCACCTCGTATGGTAACTGTACCATATAATTCCCATACCTCTTCTAGATATTTCGAAAGTTATATTTTGGGTCGTCGGTTATTTGACTATCAAATAAACAATCAATTCATCCAATTATTTTATTTCCACTAAGAACACCAAATCTAACAAAAATTCGATTTTTATAATTTAAATCACTTTACCCAAAAATATATACTTAAAACATTTAACAATAAAACTACATAAATCACTTTACTCAAAATAATGGTTATAAAATTCTATAATAAATTTCCAAGTAAAACTTAAGCCACAAACTATTTTTAAAATAAAAGTTATATATAAAATATAAATATTAGAAAATTTCTTTTAAAAATATGATACTAATTTAACTTTTAAAATAATTACTACTAAAATTAATTTGAATAATATTTACGTTAAAATTCTAAAACAATTAAAAATAATAAATTTCTCTAAAACATTATTTTTAAACAATTTTAAACCTTAATTTATACATAAAAATCTCCTCTGAGAGTATACTTTGCTTTTCAGGGAAATACACTTCCATTTCATTATACCCATATAATCCTTTATAAATCCTGCCCGATTTATCCCAATTTAATTTACGTCCCAATCCTATAAATTTCTTTCAACACTTTAAAAATTAAACCAATTTTTATTTTAAAAACACATTTCCTGTCTCCTTACAATCACTTTCAATACACACACACACACACACACACTTAAATCATTTACATTAAGGCTACTAAAATTACTTAAATAAAATAATACTTAAGAAATTCTGTAAGAGTTTCGGAGTAAAACTTAAACCAAATTTCCTTTTAAATAAAGTTATTTTATCAAATATTTATGTTAAAATTCCCTTTCAAAAATCATAATACTAATTTAATTTTAAAAAATTAATTACCATAATTAACTTAAATAAATATTTACTTTTCACTTAAAAATAATTAAAATAATAAATTTTCTTAAACATTTTAAAAATAGTGTTTTTAAACTTCTAGTTTATGCTTGAAAATCTTTTCTTTAAACATATACTTAGCTTTCCAAGAAAAATATACTTTCCAACTTTTAAAAATAAAATCATATTTTTTATTTTTAAAATGAATTGCACCTTTCTTATAAATTGCACAAGAATCTATACTTCCAAATTTATCCACTGATAAATATTCCACTTCATTTATAAACCCAGTTTACAAATTACCATTCCTCGTTACATTTTAAACCACAGTTCCAAAACACTTAATCGATTTCAAACCGATTTCCTGGTTTTAAATTCCTTTTAAAATAGTCGATTTATCCAACTTCCAATAATTATTTACTAAAGAATTTTCTTTTCGTTTCTTTTAAAAAACCTCATTAGTTCTATTTTATATTTTAAAATACCTAATTTTATTCATCCAAACCATAGCACTGAATAACTTAATTTCCGATTCGTACTATCACAAGATATCACATAACATATCACAGATATGGAAAAAATAATTGCAATATTTTGAGGAATCCAGTTGGATCCCTCCAACATGTTTTCCTACATCTGCAGATGTTAGCACAACTATAAATTACCAAATCCCACTTCGAGGGGGACATCACGTTATAAAGGGACATCCGCTATTATGCGGGGTGCGTAGGTCTCATCCGCTATATAATGCAGGAATATTAATCACTTCAATATACATATACACTACTATATATAATATCACATTCAATCAATCAATAATTAAAAATTTAATCTAATCTAAATTAACTAGTCATTCAGATGTGAGTAAGATTAACTTACCTTGCGTTTAAAACGCCAAGCGTTCCAGTTTTAAATTATATCGAGCCCATTCGATTTAATCTAAAATTCTTGCTAGCTCAGATCATCTCCAGATCTGCACTGCAGCGTAAATCCCGCCGTTGGGATTCCGGCGCCGCCAGTTTCGTCAAATTCTGACCAAGCATGCAAAAGTTATGAATTTACAAAGTTTTTTAAAAAATTTATAAAACAAATTTCTTTTTATATTATTTTTATTTTATTACCAAACACAGTCGCCGTTAATCTGAAATGGGAAATCAAGGTTGCACGATTCTCCATTCTTTTCGTCGTCTAGAGTTGTTCGAACCCAAAAACAGCCTTGCTTTCACTATCGTCGAAGCTTCCACGGCCAACTATGCATCGATCGGCGACCTTCCTTCGAAAGCCCCTTACACCCCCTTCCATCAGCCGAAGCCTTGACGAACTTGATGCCATCTATCGCCTGGAAACTGCTCGAGAACGCGGCCCCTTCTTGGCCCAATTGCCGACGATCCACTCACCGATATACGATCACCACCAGTCATCCTGAAGACCTCGCTCCACTCTTCGCTTTCGTAGTTGAAGAGTTGAGATGAAAGTTAATAGTTTTCAAGATAAACCAGGAAGATGGTTGTTGTTTTTTGGCCATTAATGGCTTAAGTGACGGCTAGAAGAAAATGATTAGGGTTTCTGTTCGAAACAGTATTTGTAAACGTGTATAACAATATTTTATTATTATTTTCTTCCAATTAACAAGATTTTCGAATGAACTACAAATTGGACATGCCCCCAGGTGTTTATAAGATTTTACCCATATTTCGAACACAATGGAACGTGTTCGGGGTCTAATTCAATCATATGTGAAAGATAGCTTTTTAAGTCGATTTAAAATATCAAATTTTCGATTTTAATTTCAACACGTTTCTCACCCTTATGAACCGAGGGTAACTCTGAATACTACGAAAATTGAAATCCGATAATAATTAACTATTACGGATCTAATGGGACTAGTTTCGTCAAATTCCAAGACCGTGCCCCGGAAGGCTATTTTAACTCGTTGATTAAATTGAACGATTTTCAAAATCATCGAAATCATTTATAATTTCACTTTTAAAACTTTAATGACTTAATTATAAATCAGATAGAATTTATATTCACATTAGAAATCTTATTGATTTATTTTAAACCAAAATCTGATTATTTACATTATTGCTATATATTAAATTCTTTATTAAATTAATATAAAAATTCCAAATTTAACTTACCGACTTTTGATTCCATCCGAAAGTCCTATACTATAGTTTAAATCCAACTAGACTTAAACAAGTTTTTGAAATCATTTTTCTATTGACCCCAAGACTCACAAATTATCTAAATTCAAATATTAAATTACTGTTTGTCCAAATCCAATTAAATTTCCATATTTGAAATTATAACCATTTTATCGATTCAACCCAAATCTCCATATTTCAAAATCAATTAACAATCCATATTCAACATTTAAAATGAATTAAATGTTCAAACTTAGCAACCAAAATTCAGGGTCATTACAGAGTTAGCTTTTGGTGCATAACTTAGAAGATGCGCGACTTTTGTTGCTTCTTGGCGTTGCTTATCTCCGGGTAACGCAAGGAGTGTAAATTTGAAAGCTTCTCGGCATTGCATATTTTCGGGCAATGCGAGGTGTTAGTTTTTGATGCGTGACTTATAAGGTGCATGGCTTTTGATGCTCCATGGTGTCGCCTATCTCCGGGCAACACAAGGAGTGTAAATATGAATGCTCCTCGGTGCTGCCTATCTTCGGGCAACGTAAGGAGTTAGTTTTTGATGCACGACTTACAAGATGCACGACTTCTGGTTTGCCTATCATCGGGAAACGCAAGGAGTGTAAATGTGAATGCTCCTCGGTGTTGCCTATCTTTGGCAATGCGTGGAGTTAGTTTTTGATGCACAGCTTATCAGATGTATGGCTTTTGGTGCTCCTTGGCATGGCCTATCTCCAGGCAATGTAAGGGGTGTAAATTTGAATTCTCCTTGGTGTTGTCTATCTCTGGACGACGCGAGGAGTTAGTTTTTGAAGCACGACATATGAGATGCATGACTTTTGGTGCTCCTTGGCGTTGCCTATCACCCAGCAATGCAAGGAGTGCAAATTTGGATGCTCCTCGGTGTTGCCAATATCTGGGAAATGCGAGGAGTTAGTTTTTATCGCGCGGCTTACGAGATGCGCATCTTTTGGTGCTCCTTGGCATTTCCTAACTTTGAGGAACGCAAGGAGTGCAAATTGGGACGCTCGTCGGCATTGCCTATTTTCGGGCAACACGATGAATTAGTGATGCATAACTTACGTGATGCACGACTTTTGGGGCTCCTTTGCGTTGCCTATCTCCAAGCAACGCAAGGATTGCAAATTTGGATGACCCTTGGCATTGCCTATCTTCGGGCAATGCGAGGAGTTAGTTTTTGCCCTTATGTTGCTACTAGGGCAACATTGGTTTTTGAAAGGCAAGGATTGGGTTCCGCCGATCCAACGGTTTGTGTAGATTTGCTTTCGTCGACCCGGCGGGTATTTATTATGGACATAGTTTTGTCAGTTTGAAAGAGCAAATCGAATTTTATTGAGGATAGCATGGAAGATTCTTTACCTATTTACAGCGTTGTGGCATTTCTAGGATTGCTTATTTGCTGAAAAATAGGGAATACATAAAATAGTTCTTAAACGAAATAACGGTGGAGCGATTCGCTAATCCAGGCTCTAGGGACTGCCGTCGACGATTGTCATCTTGAAAGTCCCATCACCGGGGTTTTGATTAACAACATATGGTCCTTTCCAGTTTGGACCAAAGTCCCCTGGAAAGGGGTAAACTCGCTTGAGCTCAAGATCTCCAACTTCGAAGGTTTGACAATGAACTTTGGAGTTGAAGTACCGTGCGACCCTTTTTTGGTAGGTAGCAGTTATCAAATCTGCTTCTTCTCTTTTTTCATCGGCCAGGTCTTGTGATTCGAGTAGGAGCGGCTTGTTTTGATTTTGATTGAAATTCTATCTTCGGTGCAAGGGAACTTTCGAATTCAACAGGAATCATTGCTTCAGAAGCATATGCTCAGGCGAATGGAGTGTGGCCAGTTGCCGCTTTATGGGTAGTTCTGTAAGCCCGTAGTGCGAATGGAAGTTCCTCCACCCATTTTCCTTTTTCTTTTGTTCGTCGCTATTTTGTAGTGGACTTTATGATCTTGTTTATTGCTTTTACCTGCCTGTTTTCTTGTGGATGAGCCACTACGAAAAAGCACTTTTCAATTCGGAAGCACTTGCAGTAGTCTTTGAACTGGGCACTTTCGACTTGAGTTCCATTGTCAGTGATGATTTTTTGCGGCCCACCAAACCTGCAAATGATGTTTTTAGTAACAAAGTTAATAACTTTCTTTGTGGTTATAGTGTTCAGCAGTTCCGCTTCACCCCACTTTGTGAAATAATCTAAGGCAACTATAGCATATTTGACCCCTCCTTTTGCTATTGGAAAGATGCCAAAAGTCAATCTCCTATATTACGAACGGCCATGGACTGACCACCTATATCAGCCCCATTGAGGGAGTTCTCTTCATTTTGCTGAACCTTTGGCAGTGATCGCATCTCCAAGCATGATCTGCAGCCTTGTGACTTATCGTCGGCTAGAAATATCCATACCGATGGACTTTCTTTGTAAGGATCTTCCCCCTAGTGTGGCCTCCACATTCACCTTCATGTACCTCCTTTAGGATTCTTCGTGCTCCATCATTAGTCACACACCTAAGAAGAGGGGTCGAGGATCCCCTTCGATAAAGTATCCCATCCTACATCATGAGCCATGGCACCTTCCGGAGGAGCTTCTTCCATTGATTTTGGACAGTTGGAAGGATTTTTTTCAAGTAGATAGTCCTTTTTCGACGTCGTCAATGTATTTGATTCGACGGTGGTTTGAACATAGTATTCAGTAGTCTTTGGTATGTTACCCCTGCATTTTTCAAGTCGAACGGCATTACCATATAGGAGTACAATCCCAAATCGGCGATGAAGCTGGTGTTCTCTTGGACAGGCTCATTCATCAGGATCTAGCTGTTGCCCGAGTATGCATCCATAAACAATAGCAGTTCATGTCTCGTCGTTTCATCCACAAGCTGGTCATTTCTAGGGAGCAGGAAGCTATCCTTTGGACAAGCTTTATTTAGGTTCAAGAAATCAATACAAGTTCGCTATTTCCATTAGAGTTCTTGACTAGGACTGGGTTTGATACTCATTTAGGATAAGTTGCATCTCGGATGAAGCCATTAGCCATCAGTTTATCTACTTCCTCTATCAGTGCCTTGGACCATTAGGGCCTAAGTTGCGCCTTTTTTTACTTTATTGGTGTAAATTTGGGGACAATATTGAGTGTATGGCAGCCAATTTTAGGTGGTACCCCACATATATCGGAGTGTGTCATAGCAAATACGTCAAAATTGCCGAATTGGTTATGGCCCTAAGCCAAGGGCGGCTTTGTAGTTGCTATTCAGAGGGTTCACGGATGTGGATGGTTTTCCCCACATCCTTTACTTTTTCTTTCTTTGTTGATTCGTGCAATTCTACGATGTAGGATTTCCAGGCAACGCTTTGGTCTCCTTTCAGAATTCCGACCCGGTGCTCGGTATGGAAGTTCATTATAAGGCACTATTGGGCCAATGCTATTCTGAAGTCGGCTAATGCGGGCCGTCTCAAGAATGAAATGTATCCATGATCACAAAAGTTTGATTGAGGTTGACCCTTCGCTCACTCTCTCCAAGCTCCACAGGTAGGCCAATTGTTCCCACCGGTTGTTTGGGTTCACTGATAAACCCCTGAATCTTCGTTCGGCATGCAGATACCTTTTCATGCCAAACTTCATTTGATCGAAAGTACGTTTGAAATGTGTGCTAACTAAACTGTCACTATCAACTAGCACTCGTCGGACAACGTCGGGTCGATTCCTACTGTCACCACCATTGGATCAAGAGATAGAGCTTCAATCCCTTCGGTGCTCCTATTGCGGAACACTATGTCATCGTTCAAAACCTTTTTTAGCTTGACCAGAGTCTCATTATCTATTCCTAAACATGATTTCTCCAAGGAATGCTTTAACGAATTTGCATAGTGCTCAGTCGCCACTCAACTTCTTTGTGCGGGATGTGCTACCCAGACATTGTTCCAATAATAAGCCACTAGTCGGTCCGTTTCGACCCTTCTTCACTAGTTCCAGCTTGATTTCTTTTTTCTCGGAAGGTTGAGGGCCACAGGTTGATTGGTTTTTTATGGCTTTTTCATGTTTCATTGAAGCTTGCTGTCCGAATCAAACCTTCGAAGAGGTCCATAAGGTGTCGACATTCATTTGTATTATAGTCGTGTGTCTCGTGGAAGTGACAGAATTTCCTTGAGTGCTTTTGTTGTTCCGTTGCCTCTTTTCTAAGAGGTTTTTATATTCTTCAGTCTCTTGTTTTGTGAGATAAGTATTCTCTAGAGTATCATTTAGAAGGGTATAATCTTCCTGTCTAAACTCTCTAAATCTTTTGTTGCTGCCACCGTTATTTCTTTTATCGGAGTTCTGGTTTCTTCTCTTCTAATTTCCACTCTATCTCGTAAATCCTCGAGCACTTCCAGGATCATACATGTTTTAATTTTCTGCCTTGTCATTTTGTCCGGTATTCATCTGTTGTATACCAGCAGACTTTCTTTCTAGCTCTTGTGCTTCCTCCAATGTCATGAACTGACTTGCTTTACGATTGAAGTCTTTCTTGCTGGTAGGTTGCTTCCTCTTAATCCATTTCCCGAACTCCTTTTCCAAGTGAATAACGTAGATTAATTCCATAAAAAATATCCTTATTGTATTTCTTTACCTCCGTCACTGCGGTGTTAAACCTGGTCATGAATGATTTCAAAGAGTCGTTGCGCCCTTGGACCAATCCGAATAGGGACATGACATCCTTTGGTTACGTGGTATGGAGCCTGAACTGGTTAAATAATTTCATTGTAAGTTGGTTAAAGGTAGAAACAAATCTTGGGGGAAGTCTATTAAACCACATAGACGTGGCTCCTTCTTGAAAATAGGGAAACATTGACTGCAAATGGCCTCTGGAGCATTGGCTCCATCCATATACCAGCTATAATTCAAATGGGGTTTTGGTTCCTTCATTGCGTCATAGGAAGGGATAGTTGGCATAGTGAATTTGTCTAGGTATCTTTCATTTAAGATTTCATTGGTAAAAGTGGTCCGACACTAGGCAGATCCCCATTCATCATCCGTTCGGTTTTTGCTCTCTTCCATTGTCTGTTTGACCATGTCTGCTATGTACGCCTCTGATGTTCGGTAGTCCGGGAGCAGCAATTAGTCACTGTGCCAAGTGTTTGGTTCTGCAAACGGCCTTGACACATGGGTTGATGCCTAGGCTTACCTGTCTTCGAGAGAGCCACTCCCGTGGGATCCCATTGGCTTGTATTTGGCCTAACTGGGGCAGTTTGGACATTTCTAACATCATCGAACACATTGATATTCTCTTCCGTCTGTTTGCCTTGCTCTCCATCTTCGGAATCATAGAGATTCGTCGCTATATCTTCCTGCTTGTTTTTGGCCCCTTGATTCAAATTCAAGATCGGTTGCCTTGCGTCTAGTGGAGTATTCTCATTCTCCTCCACGTTACATCCTATTGTTACCCTTATTTGTGGTTGCTTTTCATTTCTTCTATGCATGCCAAAAATGGAGGAATTCTCTTGCTCTACATAAGTCACTAGTTCGGGCATAGTGCTTGGAGCAGGGTTTGATTGTAGGGTTAATAGAGCATTAAGCTTATCCATTAAATCCTTTTGACTATTTTCTTTTCTTTGGTTGATCTCGTTAGCCATCTTACATAGCTCATCCCTAGTGACAACTTCATGCTGACTGGATGATGTTGGTGCTTGGTTTCCTAAGTTAGCACTATTTATTTCAGCCTGTTGGAGATTAACATCTTCTCCACCTATTACCGCCCCTATGAATCTCCCAGAGGCAAATCTTCTTCTTCCAGGAGCCCTTGATTATAAAACAACGAGTTTTTTAAGAAGAGATTAGGGATCTAAATTTTGGACCAATAAGATCCAAAGTAGATAGCTAGATCTGGACTGTTAACCCAAAAATGAGTCGACACCCTAGTTTGTGTTTGAAAGCACCAGCCTTATTCTGACAGAGAAATATCATAGATCACGGATATAGAAAAGAACAATAAAAGAATGAAGACAGAGAATTTTTACAGTGGTTCGGTTGTTAGTGAAGCCTACGTCCACTTTATAGTTTAATTATAAAAATTTGCTATAACAGGAAGTGTTTGATTACAAGACTTTGATTATCTTTAAGTAGATTGAATACCTATAGTTGGAGTCCATTGGAGAATCATAGTGAAACACTTTGGAGATTGTTGTGAGGGAAGTAGAGAGTGAAGAATATTTTTAGCAGAGCTTTAGTAACCAATCTCGAAGAGATCCCATTTGTGTTGCAGGTAGAATGGTATTCATAGGGATTGGAGAGTCTTTGGGTCAAGACTGTTCACTTACCTCTTGCAGATGGAATCAAGAAAATATAAAGAAGCTCAGCTCACGACCTAACCCAAAACCATGGATCGCTAGCAATTCCATGGTCTACGGAGTGTCATCGATCCATCGATTTAGCTCGCGTCTGAGCCAACCACTTGCCCCTCCTTTCCCTTCTTCTCCTAGTTAGCTTGCCAAGAATTCATGAAAAAGTATGGATCACTGGAGATCCATGGTGTATGGATCAATAACGATCCATACACTTAGCATATGTTGGCTTTCTTTGCTTCCCATGTACCATAGCGACCCAGTGATGAAGTATGGATCGTTGGCGATCCATGATGTATAGACAGCCAACGATCCATGCACTCGGACTGTTTCCAAACTTTGATGTCCGGCATGCTGTTATTACTTTGTATCGATGTTTTTTAGATAGTCTCATTGCATGTCACTTTGTTTTGACGACGATTTTCTAGCTAGTTGTATTTAGCTGCTGAATGGACAAGACGGACGTTGGTCTCTTGGTTTAGTCATAATTAGTCATTGCTTTAGCCCTTTTGGTTGAGTTCTGAGTTGTTCTGACTCCATGGAGTTGCTCCATATTCTCCTGGATCTTGGTAGGTTAAAAGAACTTCCCTTCTCCCAGAGTATGCCTTCGCTGAAAACTAGGCATGCTCTAGAAGTAACTTCTTTTGAGTCTTCATTTTGTGAAATCTAGTTGATTGTGTCGAGGTTACCATGCAAATTTGGCTTTGACTGTTGAATTTTCGATTTGAATCATTAGATTCCACCTCAAGATGCTTTTCTTAATTGACTGAATTCAAACAGTGGTTTGTTTTTTGATTTCAATCTGAATTTCAATTCCTGGTATTGACGATGCAATATTTGCTCCATAGTTTACGCAAGGGTTTAGGACAGTAAGTGGGTGCATGATGTAGGTTTGGAGTTGTCCCATATAGCTATTATTCGACAGATGGTGAAGCTATGTTTTGTTTTGAAAGATTGTACGCCGTTCTAGAGCGAAGTCATTCTCTTGGTCTATAACTTCTTTTATTCGAAAATTTGGTTAAGTTCCCATCGATGTTTTTGAATTCCAGTGCAATGATTTATCTAAAAATCGAATATAGTGGATGATTCAATCTATGGCTCTTCCTTTTTCTGTCTTTCAGTGATCATGAAAAGAAAAGCTACCTACGTCGCTTCAGACAGCGGCTTCGTTTTCGATCATTGATCGATAACGGTTAAGCATGGAAGAGATAATTTCAAAGGATGATATGAATTGTTTTTCTAACGTAAGAAAGCTATTTACACCAGATTGTCTGATTGCAGTATTCAAGATACTGGATGCTTCTCTTGTAGATAACACACTACGTTTTCCCTTGTCACGCTCAGAACCTGATTGGTCAACATACATCGACTTCCCTTGGATTCTCGACGTTGGTTATATGAGGATGTTATTTAAAGTAAAACATACCTGACAAGTTTGAATGCCATATTTTTTCATTGAAAATGACTTTTCGATCATCCAATATTTAGTCTGGCGATGGTATTCCCACTCCTCCAGAAGCTGGGTCCTTCATAACTTAGGCTTCTCTTATTCTCCTTATCACATAGAGATGATCAATTACAGTTAAAATACAAGGCACGATTCCTTTTGTAGAGTTGTGGTTGAAGTTCGATTAGGCATAGTTTCAAACTTTAAAAACTAGCGCATGAGTTGACCGAGGGCGATTGTCCTTCCTTTGCGTTTTTCAGAATACAATGCACACGAGGCTCTATCTCTGGGGACTATTGGCTTAATTGTTCGATTCCGAGAATTGTTTTTTTCATCGTTCCACTTCTTGTGCTCATGTGCATCATACTCATTTACTGTAATTATATGCATGGAAGTAATACTTTTACGGTCATTTTAGCATATTCTATTTCATAGCTTTGTTCAGAACAATGAAGTAGCTTGGCGCCAGTTTAGCTAATCCATACTACTACTCAATTGAGTTCATTTCAACAAAGTGTTGGTGTAAATGCCTTAATTCGTAGGGTTGATTATTTGACTACCAAACCAACATGTTTTGGAAGACCAGGTCTTCTAATCAAAAAGTTCGATTGCCCCAATTCAATTGACATGGTTGCTCCTATCTTTGAAAACTAGGGACTTTACTGCTTGGTCCCAAAATATGAGTTTTCATAATGACGTCAGTAGGCATTATAAAGATGTGTTTCTGGCATCTCTTGCTAAAGTAAAATCTTCTGAGTCCGTTGTTGAAATCCAAATCATGTGTTGGTTTCTACCTTCGTAAACCCATGTACAGATGACCCAAACCTTGATGCTATGGATCTTTGGATAACTTATGATTATAAAGTCGACCATGCTTTTGCTCCTATTTTCGAAAGCCGATGTGTCGATAGTTTTATTTTGGTATTTCCTTCTTAGCGTCACCAGACTTCAGGAAATGGCATGTTCTTGTAAGTCGGAACCAAATAATCTAGTTAGACCTTAAGCGACAGTTGATTTTTTAATGTTAAATCCTTCATTTCCTTTGTTAGCAGTTTTGTTGCAAGAATGCTCTATTTTGTGATACAGAAATTTGACCAAACTTGTGGTTATTTGTGTTTAGACTATGCAACATTTCTTTTAATCAAGTATTTATGCGTCAATCCCTGCTTGAGGGACTAGCTATTTCGAATGCCTGTATTTGGGTGTTGTGATAGATGGAGAGGTTTAGGATACATGATTTGATTGCCCTTGGTTTGGCTCTTATTCTAGGATTATGAAAGTTCGATGATTTTAGTTTTGACCTTCCATGGTTGTCCCTACATGTCCTTAGTTGTTCATGCTTTGCTGAATTGCTGTCGTCATGGAAGTTCTGTTCATATGCTACTTCATATCTTGGAGAATCAATAACCTAGTTGCATGTTTCCAAGCAACATTTTCTCGAGATTGCCTGTCTTTTGGCTATATTTAAATTATTTCTAAGTGGAATTTAGGAAAATTGGTTGTGTACCAGCTTTCATCCCTAGAAATTTGCACACGAGCAATTTTATCCTGGGATTTCCTTTTTGTCCAGCTCTATTCCCATGCAATGACTATTTCCTATGATGTTAGGTTAAACCATCAGGTCGACCTATGAAAAGATATGTCTTCTGGTCGTTGCCTGTCATTGGACAATAATAGTTTTCTAAAGAAAGATTTAGAAATTTAGTTGAGGTCCAACATCTATCTTTGGAAGCTTGTGCATTGATGGGTCACTATGATGAGTGTTTCTCACCAGATTAATGTTTTCTTGGTAATTCCAAGACAATATCGATACTTGGCAAGTTGAAAGTTTCCCGAAGTTGCTAAGACAACATTGGTACTTATGAAATAAATTGTTTCCTAGTCTTGTCGGGGTACCATCTGTACTTAGAAAAGGAAAATTTTCCCGGTGCTGCCAATGCAACACCAGTACTTGAAAGATAAAAGAAGACCTAGCCATTGCCGAGGCAAAACCGATAGTAGGAGTTTAGGATCGATTTTCCCCATCGATTCGCCGTTATTTTTAGTCCAGTTGGGTACTAATTTCGATCTTCATAAACTAGCACTTCGATGATTGGATTATAGAAGTATTTTCATAGTGCTGCATATCTTCAAGCAGTGTTAAAGTCATGTTGGTGAGGGTTGAATCATTCATTCGATCCTGTAGAGTTGAATAAATTCCTTTTAACCCAATGTGGGTGTTTTGTCAATGTTGCTTAAATCTGGGATATACCACATTTAGGAAGGCTGAGAGTCTCATGCATTTCTGTTTCCTAGCTTTGTTTAATTGCCAAGCATTACCCTTCAAGATGCAAAATGTTGCTTAACTAATTCCATGATTATTCTTATTCATGAAAATTCGAACCTCCTCCAATCGATTTTGTTATGATCTGACGACTATTAGCGGAACAATTCATTTCTAGGTCTCAAACTCAAGGTTCTTAAAGAAAATTTGAAATTATGGAGCAAGCCATCACATTGGCCTTGGTACAACCACGTTCATTCTATACTGATCATGGATTAGTAGAGTTTGGTAGTATTTTTCGTGAGTCCCTGACACCTAACCTTGCTTGTTTCAGGCTATATGCATTATGCTTGACTAATTGTTGTGAATATCAACCTTATTCGTTGGTTCCAATCTTAGGGAATCAATGGTTTAACTGCTCGATTTTGAACGCTCTCTCCTTGCCATTGTCCGTTTCGGATAACAGCCATTTTTTGGCAAGCTAGGGTTTGACACCTTATTCGACCACCTGCTTCTCTCTTTGGAAGCCGCTAGGTTTTTGACTTAATTCTGGAAACGTCTTCTATCATTATCTATCCCTAGTCGTCGGTAAGTTCCTCCTTTTATCCCTAATTTCAAGCAATGCTGAACTTAAGGGAATTCGATTTTCTTGTTGATATGACGGTCTTCAGTTCTCGATGTTGCTGAGGAAATATGGATGTCTAGCAGGTGAGAGAAGATTCCTTTTTAATTTCGCCTTCATTCAGCCTACTGTACTGCTTATTTTTGTTACGATTGCCAAAATTCTGCGTTCGACATAACAAAATCATGTAGTGATTTTAGTCCCAAACAAGTGTTAGTGTGTTATGTGTCGCCGGTACATGGGGCTGGTTACTTTGAACACTTGATGCGAGACTTGATGTTCTGGGCGGCACTCTAGACACCCCCAGTCAACGTTGTGTCGCAACTCCTATCTTTGGGAGCTCGTGATATGAATGTCTTAACTTTGGCTATTTTGGTCAAAGATCGGCATTCTTTGTTGAAATCTTGGTTTGGGACTTTGTGGCATTTCCGCAGCAATGTCGGTCCTTTTGAGTGGTAAGGATCGGTCATTTTTTATCCTGAAATAAACAAGTTTCCTAATGTTGTCAAGTTATACCGATATAGAGAATTTTGATAGTCCGATGATGATGCCGGAGCGACCTTGGGCAGTGTTTGCTTAGCTTATGAGAAGCGAGGTTTGCGAGAGTGCACGGCTTACGAGACGCGTGGCTTTTGGTAGTGCGTGGCTTATAGGTGGCGCTACTTATGAGAGTGCATGACTTGTAGCATGCAGGGCTTTTGGAGGTGTACTTCTTAAGACATGGGTATGTTCTAGGATCAATGCGACCCGTTGATCCAAAACACTATGGAACTTCCTGACGTTTCCAATCTTTGGGCAACGTGAGAAGTTCATGCTTCAAAAGCATTGTTCCACAGCTTAAGAAGTGATGCGCGAGGGTTTAGGCCTACTCGATGTTGCCGGAGCAACATCAGTTCTTAGAAGACTGGGATCGAGATTTCCTGCTGATGTGCCAGCTTATTTCCTGTTGATGTGCTAGCTTACTCTGTTCCCCGATTTTCTATTATTTCCATAGCCTCTATGCTCATTTATGTTCCTGTTCCTATTTCTATGTCCATGTCTGGCTCACTCGGGGCTGGGGTCCGAAAAGATAGCCACGCTTCATGGCTTGGATGACCCTTTTGTGTCTTTGGAGGGTGACGTAACAGTGGATGAAGTTTTAGAGCTAGAATGTCAAATGGAGCAGCCTCATAAGACTCCACATGAATTGGTCACTATCAAGAAGGAGAAGGTTGAAGCGACCAAAGCCTTAAAGAGCCCCCGCAAATCACAAAAGCGTAAAGCAAAAGGAGAATCTTCTAAGAAGGAAGTGGAGAAAGAGGAGAACATTGCCACCGAGGAGTTTGTTTATATTGTCGGTAGTGACACAGCTCCTGAGATGGGGTTAAAACTGCAAACAAAGGGTGGAAAAGGGAGCGGTGGAAGGAAGCGCTGATGAGCTTGTGTGGAGACTGATCTGATTTTGGTTCTTTTCGAGACATTTTTTTCAAGTGCAGAGTCTACACTTATTGTTTTTGTCGTGGAGTCTGTATTTTCTTCTTGCTGGCCCGTGTTGTGTGGGTATGGCCCCCACGTTTTGACCCTACGTAAAGAAGATTATAAGCAATACATTGATTTTTTGACTGTACTCTTATCTATTTGTTCATATGTGTTATGTGCACTTGTGCTTGTTTTGTTTGCGATTATCCAATTTTTGTGATTGCCGCTAAAAAATTTATTTGGAGCAACAATTCTTCGTTGGGAGTAACAGAACTTGTAAACTTATTGTTTTCAATTGTTTTTATTTAGGTACCGTTGTGTGTCCCCTGTTCATAGGGCTGTTTACTTCAAATGATCGGTAACTTACTATTAAAATAATTTTCGTATTAAACTTGAAATTTGGCAAAGTCGTAGCTTTATTTTCCTTCTATCGGAGGTTTTGCGATTTTAGCATGTAATCCAAGTTTCTTGTGATATTCTGGCAAGTATGAAATATATGCATGTTAGAGAGCAACACATTGCATAGGTGTAGTCAGTTGAAGCTTTTCTATTTGTCTACAGTACTCGGCTTCTGTTAGAGTAATGCCTATCATTCCTAGTCATAGAAGTAGTTGGCGTTGTTTATGAGATATGCTTTGTTCAGCATTCACATGGCCCGTCGATGCAGTTCTGATGCTCCTTAGCACCACCTATCTTTGGGTAATGTGAGGAGTTTATGCTTTAGGAGCGTGATTTCTCAGTGATGCTCCGCGATGTTGCCTATCTTCGGCCAATGTGCAGAATTTATGTTTCTTAAGAGTTAGTGCGTGACTTATGGAATATGCGGCTTTTGGTTCTCCTTGACGCTGCCTATCTTTGAGCAATGCAATGAGCGTATGGTTTCGCCCGGCTTATGAAATGCACGACTTTTTGTACTATTCGGTGTTTCCTTACTTCGAGCAACGTTGAGGAGCGCATGTTTTAGCCTTACCGATGCTGCTGGAGCATCATCGGTTCTTAGAAGGAAAAGATGGGGTTTCGCCATTCCAATGGTTTGAGTCGATTTGACCCCGTTGACTCAGTAGGTTGCTTACATGAACACTGTTTTATTGGTTAAGCTAAACAGATTTTTGTGTGGGTAACCATGGCTTGATGATCCTTCCGTGTTCCTGGATGTTGTGCACATCCAAATAGATCAGGTTGCCACAATAGAGAGATCTATAGCTGACTGCATGAAGATAGATTGAAGAAAGAGCCTATGGGAGTTCAAGGCATGACTCTTAGCACTTAGTTCAAACTTCCATTTGAGAATTAATTTTTTACAAGCATATAGTCTAAGAGGAAGAGAAATTAGTCACCAAGAGAGGTAAAATAGTAGTTGGAAAGAAGTAGGCAAGTATTAAGGGAGTATTTCATTTGTTTCACTAGCTAGGACATTAAGTCCGCGGTTGTTACAATGCTCTAATTTTTGGTTGGATATAACAGAACTTTGGTATGATTAGTCTTGGCCTTTTTTATGGCTATTCAAGTGTGTTTTGCCCGCCATGCCGCAGGACTGTTGGAGTGCTTGAACTGTATCCATGGTCTTTCTATAACTCATTTGGTTTCCATGGTGTAGTGGGTGCGGTTTTCCCAAGTGTAGAATCTGGCTTGATTCGAGTTGGTCTCTGATTGACCACAAGGTCAGTTTAGTTTTGGCTTAGTTTCTTTGAGCTACTTTGAAGCTCAGTAATTTAGCATTCTTTGTCTCATTGGTCATCGGAAGTGATTCAATTAATTTTGTAGAGTTAATTGGATGATCATCGATTTGTGTCCTGTAACAACCCAGAATTTCTATTAATTAAAATTTGAATATTTAATTGATTTGAAATATTAATAAGTGAAATTAAACAGTCGAATAAATTTTATTTCGAATAATTGGATTTAATTAGATAATTAAATCAATAATTTAATAATTGAAATTACAGAAATAATTGAAAATTGGGTTAAATATGATTAAAATTGATTTGTATTTTTTATTAAATCATAGAGTTAGAATGATGTTATAGAACTTTTAAAATCGAATTTAAAGTTAATTTGTGAAAATTGAATATTCTAATATTTAATTGACGAATTAAAATAGCCATTTTTCAAACAGTCTCGGATTTCGACGAAACTAGTTTCATCGGATCTGTAATGTGATATTATTGTAAGATTTCAAATTTCAATTCAATCGGATTTATCGTTTGTCCGGGGCAAGCCAAAATGCGTAGAAATTTGCTAAATCGGTTTAATTTAAAATCGATCGTTTATTGCCGTAACTCGCACAGATGATCGAATTGGCTCCTGAAACCTATTCCATTGTGTCCGAAACGCGGGTTAAACCCTAAGAATGCCGGTCACCATGCGCGATTTGAAGTTCGGAAAATCGAGTGAATAGTGTTTTTTCGTTATTTTCTATAAAAGGAACCCCTCTCTTTTCACTTTGCCAAACCCTTCTACCAGAAACCCTAGCCGCCTCCCCTATTTCGAACGGCCAGAAAGTTTTGATCTTCTCTCCTTCCTATCTCCTCATCCATCAACAATTAGAGGAAGTTGTCAGCTGCAATATTGTAGAGCATCGAGAGATCTTCACATCCAACGGTCAGTTTTCGTTATCACCGTCATTTGGGGGCAAAAAGCAGTCACGTTCTTCCTTGGTTCGAGCACGTTTTTTACGTGATAGTGGAGGCCGAGCTTTCCATGATTTCAGGCGAAGGTGGAGGGGAGCTAGGCGCATCTTCCGGCATCATCTGATCGACTTTCGGCGAATGGAGGCTAGGCGCGGTGGCGGAAGTTTTGATCGACGTATGGGTTTCTTGTTCACGTTTTAGCTTTGGAAGAGAATACGCATGCACGCCTGGACATGATGGTGTGGCCGAGATTTGTGGATGCAGGGAACGAACGGTCCAGTTTTAGTGAGGTTATAAAATTAAAAAAGAAAAAGAAATGTAAAATCGTTTATATTTAAATTCGTATAACTTTAAAATGATGTAACTTTGTCATACGAGGTCAGAATTTCACAAAACGAAATGCGTTGGCTTCTTTTTGTCAAGCACTATGCAATGGCGCTGGTTTGGAGTCATTTGGTGCTAGTGAGAATTTAGGGTAAAATTAAACGCGTGTTTAATTTTATTCGAAATAAAACGCTGAAACTGAATTGGAATCAAGGTGAGAACTTCTCACTCAATTGAATTGTTTCGATTTAAATTTTAAATAGTTAGATTTAAAATTGCTTGATTGTATGATTGAATGATAAATTATTATCTATTGATTGTTAAAATAGACATTATACGCCGTTAGTAAGCAGATGTTATTTATTAAAAACATATACCGCGATAATCCATCTTGATTGGAATTGGTATTATATATGTACTTGGAGTTGATTTTCCTGCATTATATAGCGGATGAGACCCTTTGCGCCGCATAATAGCGGATAATATTTTATGAACCCATATACCGCGATATTCCGTATTGAAACGGAATTGGAATTGTGCTAACATCTGTGGATGCAGGGAAACAGGTCGGAGGGATCCAACTGGATTCCTCACCAGTATTTATTCGATTACATATATTGTGATATTTGTTGATTATCATATACTGATATATGATGTCTTTGTTGTCGTGATTGACTATTTAGTGCTGTTGCATCATCAGATCCATTTTTGAAGTTTTAAAATAATGATTTTGATTATAAAAAGAATTTTAATGTGATTTTTGAAAGTATACGTTTTATTAAATTTTGAATTGTTAAAATAAATAAACGTTATAACTATTATTTGTATAAAAGTTATATTTTTTGAAAATAGTACTTAAGTATGATTTTGGAGTTATATAAGTTAAATAACGTTTTGTAAATTATTAAAAGGATTGATTTATTTAAATTGAGATTTTTGAATTATTATAAACGGTTTATATAAAAGATTTATAGAATTGATATTTATAAATTAAAAATATAAGAATTATAAAACGAGTTTTTGTAAGTATTAAAATGAAGAATGATTGGATTTCTTAAGTGAATGAAATTTATAGATTTATAAATTGTGAAGTTATGAAATGAATAGATTTTGTAAAATAAAAGATTTATAAATGATTAACTTATAAATCAGATTTTGGGTATAAAGTTGAGTTATAAATTGAATTGATTTATAAAAGGGATTTTATAATTGAAGTTTTTATAAATAGAAATGGAATTTATAAACATTGTTTATAAATCCGAAATCAATTGAATTTGATAAATTTAATACAGAAGGTTATTAAAGGAGATATATTCGCGATTTCGGATAGCGAATTATCCTTGAAATAAAATGTGTAGAAAATATCGAACTTGGTTAGTGAAGTATATTCACGATTTTGGGCAGTGAATATATTATTAAAAAAAGGGATATGTTTTGGGAAAGTGAATATTATCAAATGAAGTTAATTGTTTTAACAATGTATTAAATGGTGTTAAACATCGAAACCAAGATTTCAACATTCATTGTTGAAATAGACGTTTTCGAGAAATAGAAGGAAATGGTGGACTTTAACACTGTTGTTATAGTAAATGATTTCCGAAAGGATGTGTTTTACGTAGTATTGGGATTTATATATCTGATGCAGCGCATACCTCAGATCTACGCCGAAACCCTAGATCGCTTTTCCTAAATCGCGTGGACGAAGTCGCGCCAAGATTTCCTAAGTGGCGAATGACCTTCTTTAGGTCGCGAGCAGCTGCCTTTAGGTCGCGAGAATCATTATGTCGCGAACAACCTTCCACCTTAGGTCACGAATGCCTTAAACGAAGATTCATTAAGGTCGCTAACCATGTAGGTCGCATACCGAGGTTATATCACTCAAGCTTAGATCGCGTGGAGGATTCCAGAAGCCTAATTCGCTGATGCCGCTAATATCTTAAGCCGGATGAAAGATAGGCCGCTCTGAGTGTTGAGTCGCGTTGTGTTAAGTCGCTAAGTCGCGGATGAATGTTATACTGAAACTTGTAGATCGTTTGTGATGTTGTTCTATGTTTTTGTTAAGCCGCGTGAGTTGTATTTTAGGTCGTGTGATGTAAATATGTTATGTCGTGTACTGTAATGCTTGTGTTGTGTTGTTTTTAGGTCGTGAACGACTTGGGTTAAGTCGTAGGTCGCGTAACGACCTAGGGAGAGTTGTAGGCCTATAAATAGGCATGTTGTGTCATTGTAAAAATTTTGTTGAATTTTGAATAAAATTTGGTTTGTGCTTTGTGCCTCCATTGAAATTGGTAGTTGAGTGTTAACTCCTATCTCCACCTTCGGCATTCGAGTGCGCTCGAATCAACGATCATTGAAGCCAATTCACGATATCAAGTGCGCTTAATCAACGTTTGAAGAATTGTAGATCTTTTCTCACGGTATCGTGCGCGATCAACGTGTCGAAGATAGCTAGAATTCGGTATCTTTTGGAGATCAATGAATTTGGGCATTCGGTATCTTTCAATCCATCGATTCATATTGCTTCATCTAATCGTTTTTCGATTAGTCTGACACGTAATCTTCATTTCGTCGTCAACCGTTTATTTCCGCTGCATCAGTTTAGTATCAGAGCTAGATCGTAAGAAGTTTGCATCAGTTGGAGAATTGGGTTTCGAGAACTTGAAGTTGGGAGATCGAATTTGCATTGTTGAGAAGTTTGGCGTTCATCGTCTTCATCGTGAAGTTGCATCAAGTTGGGAGTTTCGATCCATATCGTTTTGGATCAAAGTTCGGAAAGTGTTTGAATTTTGCTCGTTGCGATTTTTGCGCGCCGAAGTGAAGTTTGAATTTTTTTGAATTTGTTTGAAGTTCAATCATGCCACCGAGATGAGCTCAACGTCATCGCAATATTAATGCTTTATATGGAAGAGAAGAGGCCGATGAAATGGAGCGACGAATCAACGAGAGTTTCAATGAGAAGTTGAATGAAGGGATTGGTCGATTAGAGAGTATGATGCTTGAAATGAATCAAAGTACAAGAAGGGTTTCACCTGAATCGAGTTATGGGGAAACAGAGTTTCACCACAGTCAAATCGGGAGAGAAGAGGAGATCATGATCGTAGGAATGTTGACGCTCGTGAAAGGAATGTTGATGAACGAAATCAGAGAGATGTGGATTATCGTGATCAGATGAATGTAGATCGAAGAAATGGCGGTGGTAGAGATATTGGTGGTCATGATCGACAACGATATGCGTCAGATTTCGATGAGGAGTTTGATGGTGATAGAGGAAGTGTTCATTACCGAGATCGAGGTCAAGTGTGGAGTCGAGCTAGAGAATACGAAGATGACCGTAGATGGGAATCGGGGATGAAAATGGAGCTTTCGAAATTCAAGGGTGGTGTGGTTGCGGAGGAATTTTTGGATTGGGTTTCAAATGTTGAAGAAATTTTTGACTTCAAAGAAGTTCCCGAAAATCGTAGAGTGAAGTTGGTCGCTACAAGATTGAGAGAGAAAGAGCTATGGCATGGTGGCAACAGACTAAACTTACACGGGAGAGAATGGGGAAGTCAAAGATTATTACATGGGAGAAGATGAGGAAGTTAATGAAAGCTACTTTCTTACCTTACAATTTTCAGTCTCTAATGTACCAACGTTTGCAGAACCTGAGACAGGGGACAAAGATTGTTAATGATTATGCCGATGAGTTTTATCAACTGATTGCTCGAAATGACATCATGGAGACGGAAGAACAGTTGACCGCTAGATTTGTTGTGGGGTTGAGGATCCAGATCTAGGACATGGTAAATATGTTTGACCCTAGATCAGTGGCTGAAGCGCACCAAAAAGCGTTGGCTTGGGAGAAGCAGGGAAGACGAGGAGGTGGTGTGTTTACAAATTTCAACAATCAAGTGAAGGGTGCTAGTAGCAATACTACTGTTACAAAGGCTGTTACTAAACCGGTTGTCAATAAGGCAGCAAAGAACAAAGTCAACAATAGTATCAAGTGCTTTAATTGTCAGGAATTTGGCCACAAGAGCAATGAATGTTCGAAGCCGAAGAGGCGAGCTATGATTGCTGAAGTGGAAGGTGAGGGTGTTGATGAAGGTTATTCTAGTCTAGTTAAGGAGGATGAACAGGATATCGCGTCAGGAGATGAAGGATGTAATCTAATGTCGAGGAGATCATGTTTGACACTGAAGCAGGAAGAGGTGGCTAGTTGGTTGAGGAGTAATATCTTTCAATCGACATGCACTATACTGGGGAAGGTGTGTAAATTTGTGATTGACGCGGGAAGTTGTGACAATATCATTTCTACCGAAGCTGTGAGAAAGTTGAAGTTGAAGATGAAGATGGAGAAGCATCCAAATCCTTACAAGTTAGCTTGGTTAAGGAAAGGAGGAGAGGTAAAGGTGGATAGGCGAGTTCGTGTTCCATTTTCTATTGGGAAGAAGTATAAAGACGAGATCTGGTGTGATGTTGTGGAGATGGATGTTTGTCACTTGCTTTTGGGAAGACCATGGCAGTACGACCGAGCAGTGCAGCATGATGGTCGAACCAATAGCTACAGCTTTATGTTTGAAGGTACTAATATCATTTTAGTTCCGAAGAAGAGACAGCAAGGAGAGAGCAAGTCAGAAGAGATTGAGGAGCTAAAGACTTTGTTGACTTTGAAGGAGTTTATTGAAGAAATAGAGGATAGTCCAGAGGTGTTCTTGTTGATTAGACATGAAGCTAGTGAATCTGTTGAAGTTCCAGAGGAAGTAAAGCCAGTATTGGAGGAATTTGAAGACGTTTTTTTTAAAGAGTTGCCAAAGGAGCTACCACCATTAAGGGACATTCAACATCAGATAGATCTTGTTTCAGGAGCAGTGGTACCTCACCGGCCACATTAACGGATGAGTCCTAAGGAGCATGAGGAACTGAGAAGGCAGGTGGAGGAGTTGTTAGAACAAGGCCATGTTCAGGAGAGCTTGAGTCCATGTGCAGTGCCAGCCTTATTGGTACCGAAGAAGGATGGGACTTGGCGAATGTCTACGGACAGTCGAGCTCTAAACAAGATCACCGTGAGATACAGATTTCCTATGCCGAGGTTCGATGATTTGATTGATCAGTTGAGTGGGGCTGTTGTGTTCTCAAAGATTGACTTGAAGAGTGGATACTATCAGATTCGTATTAGACCGGGTGATGAGTGGAATACTGCTTTTAAAACTAAAGAAAGTCTATACGAATGGCTGGTTATGCCACTTGGCTTCTCAAATGCTCCTAGTACTTTTATGAGAGTGATGAACCGGATTTTAAGACCATTCATTGGGAAGTTCGTAGTAGTTTACTTTGACGATATTTTGATCTATAGTGGGAGTATGGAAGAGCATATCCAGCATTTGCGAGAAGTGCTGTTGATTCTACGACAGGAGCAATTTTATGCTGCTACAAAGAAGTGCGTGTTCATGGCGCACAGTTTTTTGTTTCTGGGGTATGTTCTGTCGAAGGAGGGTATACAGTGGATGAAAGCAAAGTGGAAGCTGTCAGGAGTTGGCCACAACCCAAGACAATTATTGAAGTGAGGAGCTTCCATGGGTTGGTATCTTTTTATCGAAGATTCATTCCACATTTTAGCAGTGTGATGGCACCTGTGACCGATTGCATGAAAGGAAAGAAGTTTGTGTGGGCAGAGGAAGCAGAGTTAGCTTTTGAGAAGATCAAGACACTTTTCAAGGCAGCACCAATCCTGGTACTACCGGATTTTCAGTTGTTGTTTGAGTTACATACTGATGCATCGAAGGTTGAGATTGGTGGAGTATTGAGTCAGAATGGAAGACCTGTTGCTTATTTCAGTGAGAAGTTGTCTGGAGCCAAATTGAGATATAACACTTATGATGTGGAGTTTTACGCAATTGTTCAAGCTGTGAAGCACTGGAGACATTATCTGTTTCAAAAGGAGTTTGTTCTTTATACGGATCACGAAGCTTTGAAACATTTGCAAGGGCATGACAAAATTTCAGCCAGACATGCTTCATGGGTCGCGTATCTACAGCAGTTTACTTTTGTTTGTCAAGCACAAATCAGGGGTGACGAATCGTGTAGTTGATGCTTTGAGCAGGAGGAATCATTTGTTGACAACAATGATGGTTGAAGTGACAGGATTTGAACTATTTCCAGAGTTGTTTGAAGGAGATCTTTACTTTGCAAAGATTATTGAGAAAGTCAAGGATGGGAGTACTGATGAGTTTTTGTTTGGTAGATGGATTCTTATTCAAAGAGAACCGATTATGCGTACCAGATTGCAGCTTGAGAATGAAAATTGTAAAAGAGTTGCATGAAGAAGGACATGTTGGACGGGATCGCACACTGCAGTTGATTTCTCAGTCTTACTATTGGCCCTCGATGAGGCGGGAAGTTGAAAAGTTTGTGAGTAGATGTCATGTTTGTCAAGTTTCGAAAGGGACAGCTACAAATGCGGGATTGTACATGCCTTTACCTGTTCCTACAAAACCCGTGGGTAGACGTAAGTATATATTTCGTGTTGGGCTTGCCAAGGACTTAACGGGGAAATGACTCTATATATGTTGTGGTGGACCGTTTCTGGAAGATGGTACATTTTGTTGCTTGTAAAAAAACGACAGATGCGGTCCATGTGGCACAGTTGTTCTTTAGAGAGATCTATCGCTTGCATGGCTTACCAGAATCTATTGTTTCTAACAGGGATACATGATTTCTGAGTCATTTTTGGTTGAGTTTATGGAAGATGGTTGGAACGAAACTGAATTTTAGTAGTGCTTATCATCCGCAAACAGATGGTCAAACAGAGGTAGTGAATAGATCATTGGGAAACTTGCTGAGATGTCTTGTGCAGGATAATTTGAAGAGTTGGGATATGAAATTGTGTCAAGCGGAATTTGCACATAATCATGCTGTTAATCGAAGTACGGGTTTTATTCCGTTTCAAGTTGTTTATTCAGCAATCCCAAAGGGTCCGTTGGATTTGACTACAGTGCCAATTCGGAAAGGAGTTGTTAAACGAGCTTGTGATTTTGTTAATGAGTTGCAAAAGTGTCATAGAACTGTTCATGAACGATTACTTACATCGAATGAGGAATATAAGCAATCCGCGGATATTAAACGACGACATGTTGTCTTCAAAGAAGGGGATTTTGTATATGCAGTATTGACCAAGGATCGATTTCCTGTTGGTACTTACAACAAACTAGATGCTAGAAAGATTGGTCCTTTAAAAATCATAAAGAAGATCAATGATAACGCATATCAGTTAAGGTTGCCGAAAGAGGTTCATATTTCTGATGTTTTCAATGTTAAACACTTAATTCCGTATTATGGGAAAAAGCTTGTCGAAGAAGAGGAAAGCGTGAATTTGAGGTCGAATTCTTTCCAACAAGGGGAGGATGATGCAGCGCATACCTCAGATCGGCGCCGAAACCCTAGATCGCTTCTCCTAAATCGCGTGGACGAAGCCGCGCCAAGATTTCCTAAGTCGCGAACGACCTTCTTTTGGTCGCGAGCAGCTGCCTTTAGGTCGCGAGAGTCATTATGTCGCGAACGACCTTCCACCTTATGTCGCGAGTGCCTTAAACGAAGATTCATTAAGGTCGTTGATCATGTAGGTCGCATACCGAGGTTATATCACTCAAGCTTAGATCGCGTGGAGGATTCCAGAAGCCTAATTCGCTGATGCCGCTAATATCTTAAGCCACATGAAAGATAGGCCGCTCTGAGTGTTGAGTCGCGTTGTGTTAAGTCGCTAAGTCGCGGATGAATGTTATACTGAAACTTGTAGGTCGTTTGTGATGTTGTTCTGTGTTTTTGTTAATCCGCGTGAGTTGTATTTTAGGTCGTGTGATGTAAATATGTTATGTCGTGTACTGTAATGCTTGTGTTGTGTTGTTTTTAGGTCGTGAACGACTTGGGTTAAGTCGTAGGTCGCGTAACGACCTAGGGAGAGTTGGAAGCCTATAAATAGGCGTGTTGTGTCATTGTAAAGTTTTTGTTGAATTTTGAATAAAATTTGGTTTGTGCTTTGTGCCTCCATTGAAATTGGTAGTTGAGTGTTAACTCCTATCTCCACCTTCGGCATTCGAGTGCGCTCGAATCAACGATCGTTGAAGCCAATTCACGGTATCAAGTGCGCTTGATGAACGTTTGAAGAATTGTAGATCTTTTCTCACGGTATCGTGCGCGACCAACGTGTCGAAGATAGCTAGAATTTGGTATCTTTTGTAGATCAACGAATTTGGGCATTCGGTATCTTTCAATCCATCGATTTATATCGCTTCATCTAATCGTTCTTCGATTAGTCTGACATGAAATCTTCATTTCGTCGTCAATCGTTTATTTCTGCTGCATAAATATTTATCTTAATTTCGAATCCCTATACTAGTGATTTTGGGTTGTCGTAACGATGTTTTACGCAACATTCGTTTTGGCCCAAATAAATGTGCTTAAGTGAATGTTTCCCTTAAAGAATGAAATATATACTTAATTTCGATTTAAGTATATTGAATATTTTCCAAGTGTTGAAAATAAATGGATTTGAGAATTACTTAATAAGTAAGTATGGAAATGGTTTCCAATATAAAGTGAATATTTTGAGATTTTATCTTTTAAAGATAAATTGAAAATGAATATTAGAAATCGATTTGGAAATCGTATATTCATAGATATTTTGGAATTGTAAATTCACTATGGAATTTATAAAAGAAAGGGGAATTTGTTTAAAAATAAACGTTGATTTATTTTTGAAGTATGGAAATAAATTTACGGATTTGGAACGTAAATATAAAGTAAATCGGTAAGGATTTATTTAATTGGTTTAAATGAATCATTTTGAAATGAAAGTATTTCCACGTAAGGAAAATGATTGAAAATTTGTTTTCAAATGTTGAAGTGTGGAAAATATATATCTTCTAAAGATATTTTTTGGAAAATAAATAATTTGGGAAATTATTTGGAATCCGGTGATGTTGAGCATAACTACTGATAGTTAAATAACCGACTATCAATATTTACCTTTGAATAGGATTTTGTTGTGATTGCTTGAATTTGAATGCCACACTTATTTTTAAAATAAGTGCTCACTATTCGGGTTAGCCGGGAAAGGACCTTGGGGTCGTATAACCCATTCCGAATATGTGATACGTCGTTATGAATTGCATTTGATGACCGGTGTTGAAGACCGGATATTTGTGAAAACGGAAGGATTACCGTCGAATGTTTCTGCATCGCTGATCCCCGATATAGAAATTTATTACCCTTTGTGATGGGAAGTCCGGTCGTCATTAGTGAATATCCGGATTGCAAGGACTTCTTTGTAAGTGCCTTCGGTTCCGTTCGATCCCGGAACGGACTTGTATGGATGTGTGTCTGACGTTACAATTTGAGATGTAAAGCTGGTTTCTATCAAATATGTTCCCGTTGGTGGCGGAGAATTTATTCCCTTAGCTTAACACCCTTAGAGGTTATGTAATTGATGGTTACTAGCGATACATTTCCAAATTGGTAATGTGGCACACGAAGTGCTGTTGAGCATTTGATGATCAAAGCACAACTTTTGTATAAAGCGTGGCTTTGTGGACAAGACTTCGTCGGACCTCACACCCCGGAAATGGTCAAAATAGGAAGGATGCGGCAAGATTATTAGGGGGTAGCGCCCTTTTAGTGTATGTCATTCCTTCTGGATATAGGTGGTATCATGATATGGAGCCCAGATACTTAACCTATGTTGTTGCTGCAAATTTATTGCTTTGTGGTTGTTGGAATCGAGGATCCTCGGTTATAGATCGGTTACGATCGGGGAATGACATATTCGTGTCAGTAGTTACCTAGTTTGAAAGGTAACCCGACCTTGTGTTGGCAGAGATCCGATTAGGGTCTCGGGTCATCTTTCCAGAGGCGTGCCCATGTGGCAATGGAAAGTTCCTTGGCCTGACCATTTGTTGGAAATCCAAAGAAACAATACGATCTTGTACGGTTTTAGTTGTAGAACCTATCATTCACCTATGGTGGCGCCCCACTGTTTGGATGGTAGCTATAGTAGGCATAAGTGTGAAATGCCTACGTTGGCTAAGATTTATAACTTTACTTTCCAAATGATTTTTCCTACACTATGCACTAGTAATAATATCAAATGTTTCTTTTTAATGCGTATCAAGCATCTTTGACTATCATAAGGAGAAATCTCCTCCGATTCTGCGTTTGCATTGTGTGTGTGTGCGGGAGGCCTTGTGGTAGTCTCATTTTCTAAAAAGCATTGCGAATCTATTTTAAAATTATCCTGTTCTATGTTTTAAAAATAAACTGTTTTAGTTCTCACACCAGTTACATGACTGACTCGGAATTTATTGTTTTCCCTCCCAAACTCTGAGTTCCCACCAGTTTCCACACGGGCAGTCTAGAGTTAGGTTATAGGATATTCTGGAATTTAGGAGTTGCTGGAGGCAAGTTGGATGGCATGGCGTATTCACTAGTATATAGTATTTCTTTTCTGCTGTTTGTTGTTGTTTGTTGTTGTACACTCTGATGATGTAATGTAATGTAATGTAATGTAATGTAATGTAATAACTAATATAGTTCTTTGTTTAAAGATTATTCATTTATCTATTATATGTTGTTCCGCTGCGATTGTGAGATTCTGATATTGTTCTGTTGTTTCCGTTCTGTTCTATCTTCTTCTCTCTTCTTCTATCTTTTTCTTCTTCTTTAACTATAACATTTCGGTTTTCCGGCATTCGATTGCTCGACAATTGATACAGTGTACGTACTGATGTCGGTTTTCGAACGACGAAAAATCATAAACGTTACATGTCCCCAGAGCGTGACTTCGTTGACTTTGGGGAGCTCTAGATCAGATGACTGTTGATCTTTAAGTTCAAAATCATGGATATCAGTCATACATAAATTTTTTCTGATCTACCGGCTCAACATAACGAAGCTTTAGTTCCTAAAAGACCCTCATGTTCGCGAAGGGCTTTTTGGATCAGATGATCGTTGATCTGCCGGTTCACCTTTATAAAGCTTTAGTTCGAAAAAGACGTTCACGTTCGTGAAGGATTTTTTTGGATCAGATGACCGATTATCTACTGGTTCACCTTGAGGAAGCTTTAGTTTATAAAAGACCATCACATTCGCGAAGGGTTTTTAGATTAGATGACCGCCGATCTACCGGTTTAACTTCATGAAGCTTTAGTTCATGAATGACCTTCACATTTGCGAAGGGCTTTTCCGATCAGATGACCGCTGATCTACCAAATCACCTTCACAAAACTTTAATTCGTGAAAGACCTTCACGTTCGCAAAGGGTTTTTTGGATCAGATGACCGCTGATCTATCGTTTCAACTTCATGGAGCTTTAGTTCATGAAAGATATTTACGTTCGCGAAGGGTTTTTTGGATCAAATGACCGCTGATCCATCGGTTCACCTTCATGATGTTTTAATTCATGAAAGACCTTCACGTTCGTGAAGAATTTTTTGTGGTAGGATGTCCGACGATCGGATGTTCTTGGAATGATAATTTATCGATTCTGAGAGGAGTTTTAAGTCGTGTCCGACGGCCCAATGGTCTTAAAGAATGATTCATCGTCTGCAAGAATTTTTTTTTTCGAATTTGTGGTGAGGGAACACAATTTTATCGGTTCTTTTAGGCTAAGTTGTTGGATCTGTTTGTTCGACGATCCTTTGGACAAGACTTCTCTTGCCACTAGCAAAGCCTGTTCTCAGAAGGAGGATATACATGACTTGTCAAGGGCATAGAAGCATTTCATTTGCTGTGCTATCTACAATGCCCCTAGTGTCCCCGTACGGATTATTTGGGAAAAGAAGAATAGACAAGTTTGGATAAGAAGACATCTTTTTAAGTTGTCCCATTCTTTAGTTGTTAGCTAGCTAGGGTGTTATTTGATAATCATCCTTTCATCTAATTTTGGCAGTTAGTTGGGGTGCCTTTCTAGCGGTCTTAGTAGCCTTGCTTGGACAGAAGGTCCTGTAGGTCCTTCATCATTTGCTATGTTCTTTGGAAAATTGTCGGGTTTGCCTTCTTCTAATTACACTACTTATAGTCTTTAGAAACGATTTGCCTTTCCATAGAATCCATCCAGGGCAGCAAGTTATTTCATCCATTAACGATTCATGAGGGCCTTATAGCCGACTACATCCGTCTCCCTGGCTTCTTCCATATGTTAGTTATATTGATTTCAGTTCTTTGTCTTCTAGGGTTCCTATTGTATCATGATGTCAGAAAGTTGATTAACCCACGAACGAACATCATGGATCGCTAACGATCCATAGGAGATGGATCTCTATCGACCCATCACCTTAGCATGTGATTGCTTACATTTTCTCCTATCCTTCTTGGATGGTTCTTCTATTCTCGAAAAAAAACATTTTAAGCATAGATTGAGGATCTAACTTCTAGACCTATGGGATCCAACGTATGTAGCTATATTTGAAACCTTTGTTGGAGTTTTCAGTGAATGCACCAAAATATTAATCCAAAAAATTGATCAACATCCTAGTTCGAGTTTGAAAGCATCAACCATGTTCTGGCAGAGTAATATCACAGATCAAAGATAGAAAAAGAATAGTAAAAGAAAGAAGATAGAGAATTTTTATAGTGTTTCGGCTGTTAATGAAGCCTATGTCCACTTTGTTGTTTTATTATAGACTTGTTGATGTTAGACGAAGTGTTTGATTACAAGACTTTGATTATCTTTAAGTAGATTGAATCCTTAGAGTTCAAATCCACTGGAGAATCACATTGAATCCCTTTGGAGATTGTTGTGAGGGAGGTAGAGAGTGAATAATGTTTCCAGTAAAGCTTCAGCAACCGTTCCGACGGAGATCCCATTTATTTTGCAAGTAGAATGGTATTCATCGATATTGGAGCCTCGAGACCAAGACATTTCATTGACTGCTTGCATGTGGACTCAGGAAGGAACAACGAAGCTCAGCTCGTGACTCGAGCCAAAACAATGGATCACTAGGGATCCATTGTCTATGGATCGTTGGAGATCCAACGATTTAGCTCGCGTGCGAGCCAATCACTTCGCTCTACCTTTCCCTTCTTCGCCTAGTTAGCTCACCAAGAATCCATGAACAAATATGGATCACTGGCGATCCATACTACCATATTTGTCTTTCTTTGCTTCCCATGTGCCTTAGCGACCCAATGATAAAGTATGGATCGCTGGCAATTCATAGTGTATGGATTTCCAACGATACATGCACTTAGACTTTTTCTGGACTTTGATGTCTGGCATGCTTTTGTTGCTTTGCATCGACGTTGTTTGGGTAGTCTCATTGCATGTCACTCTGTTTTGATAAGGATTTTCTAGCTAGTTGTATTTAGCTGTTGATTGGACTAGGTGGATGGTGGTCTCTTGAATTGGTCATACTCAGTCGTTGCTTTAGCCCTTTTTGGTTCAGTTTTGAGCCGTTCTAACTCTATCAAGTTGTTCCATATTCTCCATGATGCTGATGGATTGAAAATCCGGGTGATATGGACCTGAGTTGGGTTCTCAGTCAATGCACCATAATGTTAATCAAAAAAATGGATCAACATCCTGGTTAGAGTTTGAAAGCACCAGCCCTATTTTGATAAAGCAATATCACAGATCATAGATATAGAAAAAGAACAGTAAAAGAAAGTAAATAAATAATTTTTATAGTGGTTTGGCTGTTAGTGAAGCTTATGTCCACTTTATAGTTTTATTAAAGACCGATTGTTGTTACAAGAGATGTTTGATTACAAGGCTTTGGTTATCTTTAGCTAGATTGAATCCCTGGAGTTGGAATCCATTGGAGAATCATAGTGAATTCCATTAGAGATTGTCTTGAGGGAGGTTTAGGTTGAAGAATAATTCCAACTGAGCTTCAGCAACTAGTCCGGAGAAGATCCCATTTATATTGTAGGTAGGACGATATTTATATGGATCGGAGAGCTTCTAGGCTGGGCCACTTCATCCACTTCTCGTAGGTAGGTAGGGAACGACCCAGGATTGGTATGGCTCGCAAACCGAGGAAAAAACATGGGTTGCTTGCAACCCATATACTTGGCTTGTTTGCGAGTAATGCCTTGGTGTCTTTTTATTGCATCCTTCTATGAAATGCTTCTCCATTCTTCTTTAGTAAACACAACAACAGAAAAAAATTGCTTATGGCGGACATTTGAAAATCAAATTTCGACGACTCTCGATCAAGGGTTTTGGAAATCGTCGCTTTTTATTTTTATTCTTCAACGTCGTTCACATCTCTTCAATCGCATTTTCAAGTCGCTCTCTCGGTTCTCAGATCGCGTTTCTCAACTTGATTTCTTTTTTCACGCGTTCATCTCCAGTTTTTGGACCTTCTATAGCATCGTTTGCTATCATGACTGCTATTCATACTAGTGGCACTTCACCAGACCACTTGGAGTTTCCCCACTTCCTTCGAGGGCTTCCTAGTCCAATCAATGTGTATGGAGCTGTCGATTCTTAGAGGGAATGATGACCCAAACATTCACGTTGTAGCTACAAATGTGGAGTTGGGGTTTGTTTTATGCTAGGATTTCATTAACGACATTTGGGTCTACTTATTATCATTTGAAGCCAGAGGATGATCAAATTATTTGGGATAAGATTCTATGGTAAAGGAGCATGCCAGATTGGAAATCGCATAGGTGCACAGAGCGGTGATTGAAGGGGCTGATCGCGTAGAGGTGAGGGATATAAGTTCATCGAAGAAGCCATGAGGCAATTTCGTTAACTAATGGATGGATATGGCTATGCGTGTAGGGGGAAGTGATTGGATTTGTGTGCACGAAGGGATCCAGGCGACAATTGGAGCTAGTCGAATTTTGTAGTGAATTCGTACGTCGTTCGAATTAAGACGAAACTAAAATGCTTCGGCGACAGCAATTGATAAAGATGAGTAAATCACACTCATTTCGGATAACTAGTTTATTTAAATTGTTAAAATTTAATTATTGGATGATTGGTTGAATATATTATTTTCAGTTGAATATTACATATATATATATATATATATATATATATATATATATATATATATATATATTAGTATGTATATATATTAGTACTTGGATTGGATATTCCGACCAATTAGAGAGGATGAGACTCTATGCGCCCCATATACTAGTGGATGACCCTATATTACTGCGATATCTTGCCTCGAAGCAGGATTGGTATTCTATGTTATGTAACATCTGTTGATGCATGGAAAAAGATTGAAGGGATCCAACTGGATTCCTCAAAATTGTTTATTTTTAATTTCATATATAGTGATATGTGATGTGTTTGAATAGTCTATGATAGATTGTGATATGATTTGGTTTATTTTCGCTATAGTAACACTGGCCTTAATTTTAGTACTTTGAAACTAAAAATATTATTTTGGATTTGAAAGAAAATGGAAAAGTTATTTGGAAGTGAAATATTTATATTGGATTTTTGATTAGTTAAAAGAAATAGATTTGGATAAAATAGTGGTTTAACTTTGTACTTAACTATTCCATGAAATAATTTAAATATAAATTTTAAAATAATGTATACAAAGGATTTTTTAATAATAAATTTAAGTGATATTTTTTTAGAATATATAAGTGTTTTAAAAATCAAGATTTAAATAGATTGGGAGAGTAGTGGAGATTTGGAAATAAATATAAATTTGGTAATACTGCATTTTAAATAAGATTTTTAAATTACGAAATAGAATTAGAAATCAAGATTTGATTAATCTTAGAATATAGTTGGGTTATTTGAGAAATAAATTTAAAAATGTGATTTTTATCGAAAATTGATTTTTAAATAGATTTTTGTAATATAAACCTATATAACTAGGAATTAATTTGGAAAATTCATAAACTTTGTTTATAAATAAGTGGAATGATTATAAATTGGTAAATTGGAAATACAAATTCACAGTGAGAATTTATAATGAGATATGGTAATCAGTTTAGAAGGAATAGTGGATTCTAGTTTGGAATTTGGGAAAAAGGGATTTACAAAATTGGAGACATAAATTGATTTGTGATAAATCGATAGAGATTTATAAATATTATGTTGGTTATATTGAAATTGAAAAATATATTTTTATGGAGAAGTTGAGTTTGTTTTAAGAAGAGGATTTTTCATTATTGAAATAGGAAATTTTAAAATGTTCTAGCATTAAAATATTTCAAAAAATTGGTTATTTAAATATTTAAATTTATTAAAATGAAATTCTAAGTTTTATAAAAAAGTTTGTAAATTGATTTGAAATTTTATAAATAAATTGGAAGTAGTCATTGAAGTTTATTTTAAAAAGTGTTTGATATTTCAAATAATTATTTAACCGTGTCTTTGATTTTATTTTATTATGTATATAATTTTAAAAAAAAAATTGAATTTGTTTATAAATACTCTTGTGATTATAATCCAGATTTGTTAAACGGATAGGATTGTATATGTAAAGTGTTATAATGAACTTCTAGAAATTTAGCGAATTTCCAAAAATAGTTAGACTCCGAAACTTCAGAAATGAATTTGAATTCATTAAAGGAATTATGAATAGTTAGATGGATTATAAATTAGTACAATCGATAATTTTTTGAAATTAATGCAAATTAATAAAATTTCGGAGATTTGTGAAATAAAATAGAATATTGCTAAGTATTGGAATTAAATGGTTTTGGAAATATTCTAACTAAAAAAAGATTTGTATAGAAATTTTTTTAAGTAATGAATTATAAGTTGGATTTCAAAATATTTTAAAAATGTTGATATGGGTTAAAATCTTGTTATGGATATAAGAACTTGAAATCATTTGAAATATTGAAATACTGGGAGGAATTAAATATATATTAGATATTTTAAATAGATGTTGAAAGATTTATAATATGGGTCTAGTGACTGCTTATGTGTGTAATTTGATAGTTAAATAGTCGACTATCGAATCTGGCCAAATTTGTTGATTATTTCAAAGATATCTGGATCAGATTTAATTATCCGAAAACCACTTCGATCCGATTTGTGCGTCAAGAATTATGATATCGTAAAGTTAATAAAGACGGTAATTTGGAAGAGTTTTATTTGTCCAGTCCCAGGACAACTTGTATGGATGAATGCTATCATTGCATTGCAACTTGGAAGGCATTGTTAGCATTCCAAGTGTGAATGCTATTCAAAAAGGTAAACGTAGCCTGAAACCTCTTCAACCGGGAAATGACTAAAACAGGGCATGCCACAAGGCTAAGTGGTTCGCTTCCATTAAGGTACTGTGACATCCTAGAAATTTGGGGCAATATCAATTTAATAATCTACATTAAAAATTAAATTTATTTGATAATATTTGTTAATAATATTTGAATTGATTTAATAATCTTCCTTTAAACAAATATTTAACTGATAATTTATCTGTTAAAAGCTAATTTAAATTATTTCTATTTATAATGTATGTATATATGTATATATATTGGTATATATTATAAATAGATCAGTTTTGTTTTTAAATTTAATAGATAAAATTATATTTTCTACTTCTATTATTTTTGATAATTTGGGAATTTAATATTGTATAAATAATAATATGATCTTAAAAATACTCAAGATAAATGTAATTTGTTTAAAAGTATTCTAGCCTAGGTTTAAAATTTAAATAAAAGATTGTTTTGGTTCTTTTTACTTCAACTTTATAAAAACAAGTAATTCATTTATGTAGTGATTTCATATATGAATCATTTTAAATTAATAATGAGTGATTTTTAAACAATATTAATAATGCAATATTTTTACAAATAGATTTTAATATAAAAGGAATTGTTATTTTAAATTCATTTATATATATATAACTATTTTGGAAAGCTATGGTTTGTAAATTTAAAATGAAGTAAACTTTATAAAATACTTAACTAAAGAATAAATCAAATGTATAAGATTAACATAAGTACATAAGTTAAAAATTCGCAACAAATATTGAAATAAATTACTTAAAGCAAAGAAAAAAAATAAACAAGATAAGATAAATATAATTGCAGCCTGTAAAGAAAATATACAAGGCAAGAATATAAACATGTAAACTAAAATCCAAAGCTAAGAAAAGGAAACATGTAATCATGTCTATACAATAATTATGTTGGAAATTAAACAAAATAAAATAAAATGCGAAGGAAGTATAAAACAAAGGCAAGAGTAGAAAAGAAGAAAAGTATGAAACATAAAATATAAATGTTAGTAGCTTGTAAGATTTAGATTCTGACATGTGTAAACATCAAGAATAAAACAAAATAAAGTAAGAAAAAAAAATAGATATGCAGGCAAGAAATAATAAGAATGCAAGCTAAGGAGCAAAGTATAAGCAAAGTAAATATAAAAATATCTGTACATAGGAATGAGTAGCTGGAAACATAAAGTACTCAAATAATAAATGCTTTCAACTCTTAGCAGCAAAATATTGTCATTTCGAATTGTATGAAATCATTCTAGCCACCCTAATGTAAATATCTTGCCCGATAAAACAAGAGTAAATAGTGTACCAGGCAAGTATGCAACCTAGATAACACCTACCCTATACAAGCTTATCTTTCTATATATACTAATATTAAACCAGAGGAAAATTAGATTGCAAGCTTCTTCATTTTTCTCTTATATATAAACTCAAATATAAAACTGAAGCATTTACAACTCTTCTCATTTCTAATTTGATCATCACAATATAACAAACCTAGAAACAAGAGAATAAGTTAACATTCTCATTTTACAAATCTAAAGAACAACCTGAGAATTTTCTTTCCAAAACCAGAGAATACAAGAGAAAGAAAAGAAAAAAAAAGAACTACAGATTACTTTCTTCAAACCTGGAATTGTCTGAAGCAAGCAAGCTCAAAGTTAAACCTTCAGTCATCTTCAATTGGTTTGAATAGCATGTAGTTTTAAAGCAAATCAAGGGGCAAGAGCATTTCAGTTTTGTAAAGAGGTGCTCTGTCACTTTCAAAACTTGGTGAGTAACATTTTTTTTAAAAGTTATTTAAGTTTTACAATCTGATGCATGTTGATATTTGGATGCTTAAGTATATGGTTTGGATATTTATTTAATCATTTTACTCTGGTGTTTGTGATGGAAATTTTGTATAGTTTAAACCTGCAAATTTAAACTGCTTCCATTTAAAACTTGCTCTGTTCCTTTTCAAAACTTTAGTGAGCAATATTTCTTTGATTGAACTAAATTAGTTGCTGGTGTATAACTAGAAAAAGGTTTATGTTGAAAATTTGTCAATATGTTTATATGTGAAAGAGTGGATGTATATATCCTGTACATGTTTTGAGATGCATCTAATTGTTTTCCCCAGGTCAAAATGTGTAAAACAATGTTTATTTTTGTACAAATCACAACCAGGATTGTAAATACAAACCAAGATGGTTTGTTTGTACAGGAATTTAACTTTAAAATTCTGTTTAAGCTATATCAACTTATCAATGTCACTGGAAACCAAAATGCTTGAGCAAACTTTAGACAAATTAAAATCTAAACTTTTTAATTTTTGAATTCAGTGATATATACTGAATTCTTATACTTTAATATGAATTTTAAAACAAAATTTATAATTTTTAGAATGGGCATTTAAGAGCAGTTCTGGAATGAATATAAAATGCAAACTTGGGAATTTCTGGTAATCTTGTTGCTCTGGGGGTCTGGGATTCTCAGCAACGGTGGAGGAGTGATCAGTGTTGAGGGCAAAAATGGTGGTAGGAGGTGCAGTTTGGCGCGGTTGCGACGGTGACGAAATATTTTCTGTAAACCTAATTTTACCTAGATTGGGTTGAGTGGAGTTTATTGAGTCGGTTCGAACGCCACGAAGCGTCGAGTTCAACGCGGTCTTGGAAGTTGGTAGCTTGGTTGGAGATGAGTTCATGGCCGGGGCCGTTGACCATCAAGTGGTCGGGGTTGTGAGAATACGGCGTTGACAGGTTTGAGAGGGGAAGGGGTTGTTGTGTTCCAGGTTTGGGTTTTCGAACCTATTTACGTTTTGTGCTGCCGTGATGTTTTTGGGTGGTTGTGACGTGATCTGGAGGCGGTGGGCGACATGTTGGAGCTCCAGTGGGTGGCCGGAGGTGGATGGGGCCACGGTGCACGTGCACTGTGCCCATGGCAGTTCTCTAGGGATTTGGAGATGCAATGTTTTTTTGGGCTTGGGAAAGACTCGTGATACTCGAGTGTTAACTCGAAGCGTGGTAGGGGATGACCCGAAGTTAATGAAGGGGGATTCGAGTAGTGTTGTTTCAGGCATGTGTAACCTGGAAACGGTGTTGTTCTGATTTAAAAACAAACTCAAATGAAAACTAAAATAAGTATAAGTTTAATCAAGTCTAGATTCAGTTGGAAGATTAAATTCAAGTTTCTTTTTTGATTCAAGGTTGAAATGAAATCAAAGTTTAAATGATTTTAGGTGGGCTTCAGGTTTCAGATTTTACATTTTATTTAAGTTTGAAAACAGAATTTAAAATGGGTTAAATTTAAGAACTTACAGTATAAATTTCAAATAAACTTTGAATCCAAGATTTCAAATGAATTTGGTTTTAAATCAAAATCAATTTTTTTTTCAAAAAAAAAAACAAGATAAAACCCAAGTTTTAAATTCAAAGTTAAACTAATGAATTCAAATCTGGAAAATAAGTCAGTTTTGAAATCTAAATGTTTTAAAAACAAGTTTAAATTAAATAATTAATTTTAAAAGCTTGATTTTTAAATAAAAAAGATTAAGTAATCTAGTTTAAACTTTTCTTACATAAGTTTCATATATAAGTGATGAATGTACTTCACATTATTTAGAATTGAATTTAAATTTGGTAATGTTTAAATTGGTGAATCCTTTTGGATTTTTAATTAAAATGTAATGTGAATTTAAAATTTACATTTTAATATTAATGAAATTATTAATAGAAATGAATTACCTTAGAGATAATTAAAGTAATAAGATAATTTAATTAATAAGATAATTAAAGAATGATTTATTTAATTATTAATTTAGAGTCAGAAATAACTGATAATGTTTAAATCAAAGAAAATTTCTTTAAGATGTAATTAAGGAAATGTCGTTAGTTAATGATTAACTAAGAATTTTTAAGTAACTAATTAATGTGATTAAATTTAATAATTAATTAGATTAATTTAGATAATCCTTTGTAAATTGTGAGGTAATTACTTGATAAAAGTAATTAAGAGATTAATTACTTATTGTAATTAATTTTTATAAATGGTTAATTTAAGTAATTAATTTATTTTAATTAATTTAAGGAAATCATTTGATAATTGATAAGTGTAATTACTTAGTGTATGCAATGGAGCACAATTACTTAAGGAAGTAATTAATGTTAATTATTGAATGTAATTAATGAAAATTGATGTGTTAATAAAGTAATTTGGATAATTACTTTTATAATTAATCTTGGGATTAATTAGTGGAGATAATTAATTATGGGAATAATTAATTTATTTATATGAGTAATTAAGGGTGGTTAATTACTGGTTGATATTAATCAAAGGTGATTAATAATTCTGTTAAATTAAAGATTAATCACTCAAGGTAATTAATTAAATAAAGTAATTTATTTTAAATCTAAATTAGAGATCATTAATATTATTAATGATGAAAATTAAGGATTGGTTAATTAAGAAGTAATTAATAAAGTAGTGATTAATTAAGGATAAATGTAATTAATTATATTTTAATTAATAAATGAAGTAATTAAATGTTATTTACTATAAATAATTTAGAATAATTAATTTGTAAAATTAATTAAAGACTAATTACTTATTGTAATTAGAAAATGATTAATCAAAGGTGTTTAATCAAGGTGAATATTTAGAGGATGATTAACTAATAATTAATTAATGGTTGTGTAAGCAGGATATATAGATGAAGTAATTAATTTAATTTACTTTAAATTAATTAGAGATAGAAGTAGTTAATTTAATTCATTTTAAATTAATTACAAATGGTATGATTATAAATCATTGCTTATGGATGAATGATATTGATATTTCATTTGATGATTGTAATCTGGCATGAATTATATCTATGTGATATGGATGCATAGTTAAGTATGATAATATTTAATTATCTGTTTGGATGATAATATTGATTATATGTATGTGATGATGATTATCTATTGTGATGAATATTCTATCTGTGTGTATATTAATTATATTGAATTAACCTGTTAAGACTAAATAGACAACATGGCCTTAAAAGACACGTTTTGGACTTCGATGAGACCGGGATCGGGTTTCCGCATTTGGAACATCCGAAAACCACATCGATTCCAAATTAACGATAGGTCGTGAATCTGAAGTGAAGATGAATATTCAGAATGCAAGGGTTATCGTCGTTAACTCTGAGGGTGATTCCACAATGAGTGTAACGAGATAATGCCTTCGGTTTCGTTCGAACCCGAAACGAACTTGTATGGATTAAATGCTTTCAACACATCGTCAGGTGGGCGATGAGCATTCTAAGAAATATGTTCTATAAAGGTAATCGTAACCTCAAGCCTCACCAACCGGGAATGGCTAAAACAGGGGAGGTGTAGCAAGGTTAGGTGGGTCATGCCCAAGCAGGACAAGGATATTCCCCTGTCTAGATGTCCCTTTATTTTCGGCTGTGTGGGCGGTTGATTGCAACAACTGCCGGGGTTTATCTTGTTCGGGACTGTTCAATAAGGAATGGTTCCGGCCTTGTGTTGAAGGGGGTCGGGACGTTGGTCTAGGCCACGTACTGTGACGGGCGGTACCCCAGTAGCCCTGCCATTGTATGGAATCCACAATCCAATAAGTGCCCACGGTTTTGATTGTATTACCCACTTTTGTGGCTAGTAGCTGGAATTTAATGATTGTAACAATATCGGCTATTTTCTATTTACTTGAAAACCCTAGACCTATTATAGTATCACAGAATTTCCTATCAAATGTTTTGGTTAGCGTAAGGTAAAAACTTACCCATGTTTATTTGTGGGGAGTCTTACGTGATACCTTTTATTTTCAAAAGATTTTCAAAATTAAGCAACTTTAACCTGTTACACATACCAGACCCATGTCTGACCCGAAGTTTATTTTTGTTTTTCATAAACTCTCGGGTACCCAAATTTTTACGGGTAGCCAATGGATTCAGGTTGGCTTTGACGAATTCTGAAGGAGCAATGGAGCAGGTGGCTTCAGCGTTGTGTATATATATATATATAGTTCCGCTGTGTTGGTATCTCTGAGTCTTATTGTTGGAGCTATATTGTATTGAGGCGTATTAACTAGACAAGTGTTTATATCTATCTAGTATGTGATGTATTGTCTGCATAACTCCGATTGATGTTGTATATTATGTAAATATTTATGTGATTATTATATTTTATTCGTTCCGCTGTGAGATTCTGATGTTGTTGTTCTTTCTTCTCTATCTTTTCTATTTTCTCATCCCTTTCTTTCTTAAAAACGATACGTCTTCTGGGCGTAGAAGGGCGGGTCGTCACAGTTGGTATCAGAGCGCTAGGTTGAGTGAATACCTAGGCTCTTGAGTGATTTCTTTCTTGAGAGAGCGTATTTGTAATTTTTATATTATATATATATATTTATTTATTTCTACCTATTGTTGGGTTACTTGTTCAGGTTTTCCAACGAGCTATAAAGGTAGATTGGGTAGTGGTGTGTGTAACACAACTACCAATGGTTGGAATTTGAATGATTGAGGTTGGAATTGTAATTGTCGAGACTGTAGACCTAATACCGTCTCGAGTAAGTTTTGGGTGGTGTAAGGATTTCATCGATCTCTGAAGAAAATCTGTTAAGATTCGGAGTTCATCTTTGAAATGTCATTTGGTTGAGCTAGAGTTTGGATCTGTCGGTTGGGCAGAAGTAAGTCATGATATTTTGATATATCAAGGTATAGTAGCTGTGTGATGAGACACAATGACTATGGATGTCTCCAAAAATGTTTCTTTGGGACTAGTTAAGGAAGAGTGACTGCTTCGGGGTTGTGGCTGTGTTCAGCTGGGTGTTTCTGTTTGCTTTGAGGTCCGAGTTTCTCGAGGAGCTTTGAATTAGGAAGTTTTCTGGCTTAGTAGTTTTTCTTGAGGTAACTTCAGAAGCAGCAGAGTGATTCCATTTCTTCGATGGATCGGCCATATAAGCGTAAGCTGTTCTGTTGGTAAAGAGAGGCAGTATCTTTGGAATTTGGCTGGATCGATCGCAAAAGTGACTTGCGATTATTTGAATGTTCTCTTGTGTTTCAAAGATTTTTCTAAATGCCTTCTGGAAGTTAGAGTTTGGTCAGCATCTGGAGATTGAGTTTGGTATCGACTGGATTCCAGGAGTAGTACCGATGGATCAGCTTAGTAATAAGATGGTTTTTGAGTTGTGGAAGTAGCACAGGTTTTGGAGAAACTGCAAAGTTTTCTTTTTGGATATGTGTACTTTATTTTTGGAATGTGTTGACCAGTCTTTGCTTGAGTTCATCTTCAACATTTTCATCTGTTTAATCAGAGTTGCACAGTGGAAGCATGGTGGCAGCTATTTTAGTTTGGAAGCAATTGGATGTTGCAATGTTTGGATTGGAGAGTTCTACAGGAAATTTTTCAGAATCTGAGGCCAGTATGGAGTGCACCTGTTTTATCTCTTTCGGATGAGAGAAGTAAGTTCTGTTTCTGATTTGGAATAAAGTTTGTGTTCTGAGTTTTGGTCGATCTTGGAAAAATTATTTTGTTGGATTGTCTTTGGTTCAATTTGTTTCTAAGGAACATCAACAAGAGTTGAGCTGATCAGTAAGGATGTAGACGATCCAGGATCGTCTGAAGAGCTTTGTGGATAAGAGACGGAGGAATTTGGAATTTTGAAATCGGGGATTTGATTTTGGATAAGTGTTTGGTCTTCAGGATTGGATTGTCAGTTTGGATAACTGGAATTTGTTGTGTTTCACGTATCTCTAAGGGAGTACGTGTAAGATCTATCTCTGGTTGTAGAATCAGCAGTTCAGGGAGTTTTGGTTGTTGATTCAGACTTGTCTATAGTCTGATATCCTGTCTTGTTTTGTAGATCTGCACGAGTAGAAGTTCTGTAGCTTAGTATTATTGATTGATTGGATTCTATAGAGCGAGTAACCCGGTATTTATACTTGGGGAAACTCGAGAAAATTCTATCCGGAATTTTGTCTGGATATTTAGATTTGTTTGTTTGGATGAATTGGTTGCTACAGTTGTTAGCATATGATTAATATATGCTTGTGTTTTTAAAATAAATATTTAATTGGATTATTAAATTACCTTTGTTTTAAATTTCAGGGATGAAATTCTTTTAAGGGGGGAAGAATGTGACATCCCGGAAATTTGGGGCAATATCAATTTAATAATCTACATTTGATTTGATAATATTTGTTAATAATATTTGAATTGATTTAATAATCTTCCTTCAAACAAATATTTAACTGATAATTTATCTGTTAAAAGCTAATTTAAATTATTTCTATTTATAATGTATGCATATATGTATATATATTGGTATATATTATAAATAGATCAGTTTTGTTTTTAAATTTAATAGATAAAATTATATTTTCTAATTCTATTATTTTTGATAATTTGGGAATTTAATATTGTATAAATAATAATATGATCTTAAAAATACTCAAGCTAAATTTAATTTGTTTAAAAGTATTCTAGCCTAGGTTTAAAATTTAAATAAAAGGTTGTTTTGGTTCTTTTTACTTCAACTTTATAAAATAAGTAATTCATTTATGTAGTGATTTCATTTATGATTCATTTTAAATTAATAATGAGTGATTTTTAAACAATAACAATAATGTAATATTTTTACAAATAGATTTTAATATAAAAGGAATTGTTATTTTAAATTCATTTATATATATATATATATAAGTATTTTGGAAAGCTATGGTTTGTAAATTTAAAATGAAGTAAACTTTATAAAATATTTAACTTAAGAATAAATCAAGTGTATAAGGTTAACATTAGTATATAAGTTAAAAATTCACAACAAATATTGAAATAAAGTACTTAAAGCAAAGAAAAAAATAAACAAGATAAGATAAATATAATTGCAGCCTGTAAAGAAAATATACAAGGCAAGAATATAAACATGTAAAATAAAATGCAAAGCTAAGAAAAGGAAACATGTAATCATGTCTATACAATAATTATGTTGGAAATTAAACAAAATAAAATAAAATGCAAAGGAAGTATAAAACAAAGGCAAGAGTAGAAAAGAAGACAAGTATGAAACATAAAATATAAATGTTAGTAGCTTGTAAGATTTAGATTCTGACATGTGTAAACATCAAGAATAAAACAAAATAATGTAAGAAAAAAATAGATAAGCAGGCAAGAAATAATAAGAATGCAAGCTAAGGAGCAAAGTATAAGCAAAGTAAATATAAAAATATCTGTACATAGGAATGAGTAGCTGGAAACATAAAGTACTCAAATAATAAATGCTTTCAACTCTTAGCAGCAAAATATTGTCATTTCGAATTGTATGAAACAATTCTAGCCACCCTAATGTAAATATCTTGCCTGATAAAACAAGAGTAAATAGTGTACTAGGCAATTATGCAACCTAGATAACAACTACCCTATACAAGCTTATCTTTATATATATACTAATATTAAACCAGAGGAAAATTAGATTGCAAGCTTCTTCATTTTTCTCTTATATATAAACTCGAATATAAAACTGAAGCATTTACAACTCTTCTCATTTCTAATTTGATCATCATAATATAACAAACCTGGAAACAAGAGAATAAGTTAACATTTCTCATTTTACAAATCTAAAGAACAACCTGAGCATTTTCCTTCCAAAACCTGAGAATACAAGAGAGAAAAAAAGAACTACAGATTACTTTCTTCAAACCTGGAATTGTCTGAAGCGAGCAAGCTCAAAGTTAAACCTTCAGTCATCTTCAATTGGTTTGAATAGCATGCAGTTTTAAAGCAAATCAAGGGGCAAGAGCATTTCAGTTTTGTAAAGATGTGCTCTGTCATTTTCAAAACTTGGTGAGTAACATTTTTTTTAAAAATTATTTAAGTTTTACAATCTGATGCATGTTGATATTTGGATGCTTAAGTATATGGTTTGGATATTTAATTAATCATTTTACTCTTGTGTTTGTGTGATGGAAATTTTGTACAGCTTAAACCTGCAAATTTAAACTACTTCCATTTAAAACTTGCTCTGTTCCTTTTCAAAACTTTGGTGAGCAATATTTCTTTGATTGAACTAAATTAGTTGCTGGTGTATAACTAGAAAAAAGGTTTATGTTGAAAACTTGCCAATTTGTTTATATTTGAAAGAGTAGATGTATATATCCTGTACATGTTTTGAGATGCATCTGATTGTTTTCCCCAGGTCAAAATGTGTAAACAAATGTTTATTTTTGTACAAATCACAACCAGGATTGTAAATACAAACCAAGATGGTTTGTTTGTACAGGAATTTAACTTTAAAATTCTGTTTAAGGTAAATCAACTTATCAATGTCACTGGAAACCAAAATGCTTGAGCAAACTTTAGACAAATTAAAATCTAAACTTTTTAATTTATGAATTCAGTGATATATACTGAATTCTTATACTTTAATATGAATTTTAAAACAAAATTTATAATTTTTAGAATGGGCATTTAAGAGCAGTTCTGGAATGAATATAAAATGCAAACTTGGGAATTTCTGGTAATCTTGTTGCTTTGGGGGTCTGGGATTCTTAGCAACGGTGGAGGAATGATCAGTGTTGAGGGAAAAAATGGTGGTAGGAGGTGCAGTTTGGCGTGGTGGCGACGGCGACGAAATATTTTCTGTAAACCTAATTTTACCTAGATTGGGTTGAGTGGAGTTTATTGGGTCGGTTCGAACGCCACGAAGCGTCGAGTTCAACGCGGTCTTGGAAGTTGGTAGCTTGGTTGGAGATGAGTTCATGGCCGGGGCCGTTGACCATCAAGTGGTCGGGGTTGGGAGAATGCGGCGTTGATAGGTTCGAGAGGGGAAGGGGTTATTGTGTTCCAGGTTTGGGTTTTCGAACCTATTTTCGTTTTGTGCTGCCGTGATGTTTTTGGGTGGCGTGACGTGATCTGGAGGCGGTGGGCGACATGTTGGAGCTCCAGTGGGTGGCCGGAGGTGGATGGGGCCACGGTGCACGTGCACCATGCCCATGGAAGTTCTGTAGGGATTTGGAGATGCAATGTTTTTTTTGGGCTCGTGAAAGACTCGTGATACTCGAGTGTTAACTCGAACCGTGGTAGGGGATGACCCGAAGTAAATGAAGGGGGATTCGAGTAGTGTTGTTTCAGGCATGTGTAACCTGGAAACAGTGTTGTTCCGATTTAAAAACAAACTCAAATGAAAACTAAAATAAGTATAAGTTTAATCAAGTCTAGATTCAGTTGGAAAATTAAATTCAAGTTTTTTTTTTGATTCAAGGTTGAAATGAAATCAAAGTTTAAATGATTTTAGGTGGGCTTCAGGTTTCAGATTTTACATTTTATTTAAGTTTGAAAACAGAGTTTAAAATGGGTTAAATTCAAGAACTTACAGTATAAATTTCAAATGAACTTTGAATCCAAGATTTCAAATGAATTTGGTTTTAAATCAAAATCAATTTTTTTTTTAAAAAAAACAAGATAAAACCCAAGTTTTAAATTCAAAGTTAAACTAAAGAATTCAAATCCGGAAAATAAGTCGGTTTTGAAATCTAAATGTTTTAAAAACAAGTTTAAATTAAATAATTAATTTTAAAAGCTTGATTTTTAAATAAAAAGGATTAAGTAATCTAGTTTAAACTTTTCTTACATAAGTTTCATATATAAGTGATGAATGTACTTCACATTATTTAGAATTGAATTTAAATTTGGTAATGTTTAAATTGGTGAATCTTTTGGATTTTTAATTCAAATGTAATGTGAATTTAAAATTTACATTTTAATATTAATGAAATTATTAATAGAAATGAATTACCTTAGAGATAATTAAAGTAATAAAATAATTTAATTAATAAGATAATTAAAGAATGATTTATTTAATTATTAATTTAGAGTCAGAAATAACTGATAATGTTTAAATCAAAGAAAATTTCTTTAAGATGTAATTAAGGAAATGGCGTTAGTTAATGATTAACTAAGAATTTTTAAGTAACTAACTAATGTGATTAAATTTAATAATTAATTAGATTAATTTAGATAATCCTTTGTAAATTGTGAGGTAATTACTTGATAAAACTAATTAAGATATTAATTACTTTTTGTAATTAATTTTGATAAATGGTTAATTTAAGTAATTAATTTATTTTAATTAATTTAAGGAAATCATTTGATAATTGATAAGTGTAATTACTTAGTATATGCAATGGAGCACAATTACTTAAGGAAGTAATTAATGTTAATTACTGAATGTAATTAATGAAAAATGATGTGTTAATAAAGTAATTTGGATAATTACTTTTATAATTAATCTTGGGATTAACTAGTGGAGATAATTAATTATGAGAATAATTAATTTATTTATATGAGTAATTAAGGGTTGTTAATTACTGGTTGATATTAATCAAAGGTGATTAATAATTGTGTTAAATTAAAGATTAATCACTCAAGGTAATTAATTAAATAAAGTAATTTATTTTAAATCTAAATTAGAGATCATTAATATAATTAATGATGAAAATTAAGGATTGGTTAATTAATAAATAATTAATAATGTAGTGATTAATTAAGGATAAATGCAATTAATTATATTTTAATTAATAAATGAAGTAATTATATTTTAATTACTATAAATAATTTAGAATAATTAATTTGTAAAATTAATTAAAGACTAAGTACTTATTGTAATTAGAAAATGATTAATCAAAGGTGTTTAATCAAGGTGAATATTTAGAGGATGATTAATTAATAATTAATTAATGGTTGTATAAGCAGGATTTATAGATGAAGTATTAATTTAATTTACTTTAAATTAATTAGAGATAGAAGTAGTTAATTTAATTCATTTTAAATTAATTACAAATGGTATGATTATAAATCATTGCTTATGGATGAATGATATTGATATTTCATTTGATGATTGTAATCTGGCATGAATTATATCTATGTGATATGGATGCATAGTTAAGTATGATAATATTTAATTATCTGTTTGGATGATAATATTGATTATATGTATGTGATGATGATTATCTATTGTGATGAATATTCTATCTGTGTGTATATTAATTATATTGAATTAACCTGTTAAGACTAAATAGACAACTTGGCCTTAAAGACACGGTTTGGATTTCGATGAGACCGGGAATGGGTTTCCGCATTTGGAACATCCGAAAACCACATCGATTCCAAATTAACGATAGGTCGTGAATCTGAAGTGAAGATGAAGATTCAGAATGCAAGGGTTATCGTCGTTAACTCTGAGGGTGATTCCAAAATGAGTGTAACGAGATAATGCCTTCGGTTTTGTTCGAACCCGGAACGAACTTGTATGGATTAAATGCTTTCAACACATCGTCAGGTGGGCGATGAGCATTCTAAGAAATATGTTCTATAAAGGTAATCGTAACCTCAAGCCTCACCAACCGGGAATGGCTAAAACAGGGGAGGTGCAGCAAGGTTAGGTGGGTCATGCCCAAGCAGGACAAGGATATTCCCCTGTCTAGATGTCCCTTTATTTTCGGCTGTGTGGGCGGTTGATTGCAACAACTGCCGGGGTTTATCTTGTTCGGGACTGTTCAGTAAGGAATGGTTCCGGCCTTGTGTTGCAGGGGGTCGGGACGTTGATCTAGGCCACGTACTATGACGGGCGGTACCCCAGTAGCCCTGCCATTGTATGGAATCCACAATCCAATAAGTGCCCACGGTTTTGATTGTATTACCCACTTTTGTGGCTAGTAGCTGGAATTTAATGAATGTAACAATTTCGGCTATTTTCTATTTACTTGAAAACCCTAGACCTATTATAATATCACAGAATTTCCTATCAAATGTTTTGGTTAGCGTAAGGTAAAAACTTACCCATGTTTATTTGTGGGGAGTCTTACGTGATACCTTTTATTTTCAAAAGATTTTCAAAATTAAGCAACTTTAACCTGTTACTCATACCAGACCCACGTCTGACCCGAAGTTTATTTTTGTTTTTCTTAAACTCTCGGGTACCCAAATTTTTACGGGTAGCCAAGGGATTCAGGTTGGCTTTGACGAATTCTGAAGGAGCAATGGAGCAGGTGGCTTCAGCGTTGTGTGTGTATATATATATATATAGTTCCGCTGTGTTGGTATCTCTGAGTCTTATTGTTGGAGCTGTATTGTATTGAGGTGTATTAACTAGACTGGTGTTTATATCTGTCTAGTATGTGATGTATTGTCTGTATAACTCTGATTGATGTTGTATATTATGTAAATATTTATGTGATTATTATATTTTATTCGTTCCGCTGTGAGATTCTGATGTTGTTGTTCTTTCTTCTCTATCTTTTCTATTTTCTAATCGCTTTCTTTCTTAAAGACGATAGATCTTCTGGGCGTAGAAGGGCGGGTCGTCACAAGTACGTCATCATCTTTCTATATACCCTACATTTACATATTTATGGAATGGTTGTGCATGAGATCTCAAAAAGGTTGGAAGGCCGGGATGATGACATATTCGATACTATTAGTCAAGTGATAGGCTAGTTCTATGTGGTAGGGTACAAGATATTCTTGCAGACCTTAGTGCATTGATCTAGAATGCAACCATCGGAGGTAGTTCCATACCTGGTTATAGTAAGTATCCATTCTCTAATATGAGCCTTTACGGTATTGATTATAGAGCCTAGTACGCTGTAATTTAATTAATGTAACAATTTTGGCTATCTAAATATAAGTATTTTCATTTAGACACTATTACATTATAACAGGATTTACATATAAAATGATTTTGATTATCGTAAGGTGAAAAACCGCCGTGTTTTTCTATGGCGTGGACTTATGAGATACCCTTTGTTTTCATAGGATTTTGGTAACAGTAAAAATTCAAAATGAGTGTGTGTTAACGCTCAAATTTAAACGCTAACACCCTGGTGTATAAGATGTAATTGTGAAAGCACCACCCGTTCGTACGGGAAACAGAAATAGGCAGAAAGTATGCAGAAAAACAGTAAGAGACACAGTATTTATAGTGGTTCGGCTTATAATCCAGCCTACGTCCACTTTAATCTTTTTATCACTAGTTTGATTACAATTCTTTACAAGATCTTTCAATTACAACACACTTCAAGTGATAGGATATGTGAAACAAGTAGCTCAAGCTTTGATGTTGACAATCATCTTCAAATCCATGGCGAATGTGGATGATTCCTTCATGGAGTTCCTTTAGAAGTTTGTTGGATCTAAAAAGCTTTGAAGTAGTCTGGAATTCGGCAGAGTAATGGCGCTTGAAGAGAATGAGCCCCCAAAAAAGTCCTTTGCATGTTGGAGATGGTTTCATATTTATAGAGAGTTCTGGGCGGAAAAAGTGCTAAGTCCTAACTCGTGGCCGACTTAAGATAAGTCGTGTTCGACTTAAGGTAAGTCGTCCCCGGGTCACTGAGCCGAGTCTATGGCAGTTCCCCTTTTTTGAACCCATCCCTAAGTTCTAAGTCGTGTGCGAGTTATCTGGCTGCAATTGCTAATTTCCTTTCTTAAGTCGTATACGACTCTTTTTATGTCGTAAGTCGTAGTCGACTTAACTAATTGCAACTGGTTTAAAGCAAGTCTTAACTCGTAGACGAGTTAAGAGGTGTGTCTTTAGGTCGTATCCTCCTTAAGTCGTATAACTTCTTTAAGTCGTAAGGGTCTTAAGTCGTACAAACTGCAGTTATCATTAAGTCGTAGGCCATCAATTTCCTTAAGTCGTAAAGACCTTAAGTCGTTAGCTTTTCTTAACTCGTATGCCTGCTAACTCGTAGAAGATCTTAACTCGCAGAGGATTAACTCGTAGAGGCTTAACTTGTGGAAGATCTTAACTCGTATACTTGCTAATTCGTAGATATGCTAACTCGTAAAGGCTTATCTCGCAAGTAGCTTAACTCGGGTACTCCTTAACTCGTAGGCTGCTTATCTCGTAAGCTTGCTAACTCGTAGAGGTCTTTAAGTTGTAGGAAGTTGCTGACTCATGTATCCTTTAACTCGTACATGCCTTGAGTCGTACATGCCTTGAGTCGTACATGCCTTAACTCATGGACCTGTTAACTTGTGAACGAGTTAGGGTTAACATTTGCCCCTCGAAGCACACGCTTAAATCGTAAGTCGTGTGCTTCGACTTATCATAACTCGGTCATGTCGTTTCAAATCCCAACCTTTCCAGATATAAAAGCCTGAGTCGTCCTTCTTCTCATCACTTAACCTTTTAAACTGCTTTCTGCCATTAACGCATCTTCAAGCTCTCCGAGGCGATTTCGACCCGATTCATCTCTGATTCTTTCTAGCATCAAACAATCGTAAGAGATCTTGCTTCAAACTTCGACCGTTAACCATTGTTACTTTATGTATTCAGTTCATCATCTTTGGTTTGCCCCATTCAAACCCTGCGAATTCTATTCGAATTGATTACCGATGAACTAAAATTCATCTGATTTGGCCTATGGTGATTCGCGCTTTGGGGCGATTCATAGTGTAACGGGTTAAGGTTGTCGCTGCTGAAGAAGCCAAGGATGAACAGGTTAAGAGATTTGAAAGGGAGGCGAGTTGGTCGAATAGGTTGATTGAAAATAACAAGGGATCGTCTCATATATGACTCGGCTTCTTCCATGTGACTTAGCGATTTCCATGAGCCGTAGCCGGGTTAAGACTTGGAGGATTTCTAGTTGTTTTGGATCAGAGCCTTTCTCCTGTTCCCCGAGTTACGACTTAGGACTTAGAGGATAAGCAGCTTGATGTGTTTGATGGCTGAGGATAGGAACGACTCATCCCTTGAGTCGGTTGCGACTTAGTACTTGAGTCGGTTTTGACTTAGCACTTGAGTCCGATACGACTTAGCACTTGTGTTCGATACGACTTAGCACTTGTGTTCGATACGACTTAGCACTTGTGTTTTTTTAGGATCTGCTTAAACCTTGAATTGTTGCAGTGATGTTGAACTGTTGAACTTTGATGCCTTCTTTTACAAATTACTTTGACTCGCAAGTTAACAACCTGTCCAATACAACATTTACAGAAAAACCGGGGCGAATATACTGCCATTGATCGCCCTCTTCGAATGACAGATTAGCTAATAACAGTCATTAAACTTAAACAGATTGTGTGAATGAAGTGCTCAACTTATTAACTTCAAGTAAAATACTAAAGCAATACTGAAATAGTCAATTAAAATTGACCAGCTCGCATTAATATTATACTTGAACTAAAGACTAACAAGTTCTGAAATTTTTGTAATCGATCAATCGTCGACTAGTCTTATTTCAGTTATATTTACTTGTTATTTTTTTTTTTTATTAGTTTTTTGCACAACACTTCACACTTTTTTAGGAAACGTGCACCTTCATATTTGAATATCCAGTTGTTTGTGTAGAATGACTTCTCAGGAAGGTGATGCAACAGTTCGGACTGGAGAGGTAACTGTTCTTCCGGCTCCACTGGTTAATCCTCCCGAAAGAGCTCCTACTTCACTATCATACAAAGTTTTTCGCCAGTTGTGTGCTCAGTTTGGTATCGTTGAATCAGATGCCATTCTTCCCGAAAGAAATAACACTGCCGATATAGCTCCTTCTGGCTTTGTGACAATTAACCGGCAAATGTGCCTAAGTGGAGGCATTCCTCCTTTCAACGACTTTTTCCAACAACTTCTCCGTCAACTGGCCATTGCTCCATCCCAGCTACACCCCAATGGCTATGCCATTCTAATGGGGTTGTGTGTGCTTTTTAGGAGAACACTTGATCGACTTCCAAGCTTTGGTGAAGTTTGTTATCTATGCTCTTTTACTCGGACTAAGGATCATCCTTCCATTACTGTTGTGAGGAGCGCCCGAAACCGCAAACTGATTGTTGGCCTCCCTGATACTGCTCACGGGTTTTTAACCCAATTCTTCTATGTTCGTTGCCCTCCGGGGTTTTATGGTGTGTGGAGAGTTGGAAGTAAGGGCGTTCAGCTTTATTCCTGACACATGTTTTCCTTATAAAATCTTTTCATAGCCTGAGTAGTTAGATGTTAATTTCCCTTTTTACTTTTCAGCGCTTCCACCTCCTTCTAGAGACCCAGGCTATAAGCAAATTTTTGAAAGATTGAATGCTGTGCCAGTAGAAGAGAGGAGTATAAAGTTTTTGCTGAGAGATGACTTTTTACATCAATACGGGCTTCTTCACTCTTCTCGCTATACTCAGCCTCATGAAGCCCCGACTGAAGTTCCCGATTCCCCGACTGAAGCATCGGATGCCCCCGTTACTATCGAACAATCTTCATCAAAAGAGTCTAACATCGAAGCTTCATTGGTGAAATGTTCCACCCCTACCGACATTATGGGGTCATCTAGTAAGACGGCACTTGCCCCGATTGAGGAAGAAGAAGAACCTTCACAGCCTCTCGGGGGATTAGCTGATGTAGGAACTGAGAAAACAAGTCTCACCGAGCATGATGGTGACGATGTTTATGATGGGTTGAGCGACATAATAGTGACCTCACAGGAGCTTTTTAGAGATGACGTGTCTAAAACTATCTCTCCTATAATTGAGGCGACGTCCCTTCTTCGACTAACACCAACACAAACACCAACTCCTCATACCCAAGCTATCATCACCTCTACACCAATGAGTGGTTTGTAGCTTAATGCGCGTAGCTTGCACATCACACAACACTTAGGATTTTTTGGCATTTGTTCATATTTAACTTCTTTTCTCCAGAAGTTTCTAAGACTTGCTATTTTTGCCTTTTCAGATTCCTCTATGGGGCGCAGCGGCAGCGGTTCTTATTACAAGGACTTTCGACGCTATGGAGGGCGTGGCAGCTATGACTACAAGCAATACTATGCCGATCCCAGAGAAACCAATGAGCAGAGAGCTGCGCGAAAAGCTGAAGAGAGGAGAAGGTATGAAGAACGTCATGAGGGAGCGGGCACGCGACATGAATCCTTCCCAAGGGATGATGACTCCCATAAACGTAAAACGCACGATGATAGGGGGAAGAGCCATATTGAGGATTCGAGAAAGCGGACCAAACTTGGCGAGGAGCACGTGCCCGTGACATCTGAGAGACCTGGTGCCTCAGTTTCTATTGACATCCCTTCCAAATCTCCTGCTCTTGAAGGAAGTGCCATCCAAACACTTCTCAACAGGCCTTCATACCATGTTGAAAGGGGCCCCTCGACTTTGCAGAGCCGATTCCCGAACTGGTGTTTGAGGGGGGTACGCTTCGACCTTGATTTGGTCCCCATCGACAAAGAAGCTATGTACAGAAATCTCGATGCTGTCAAGCTTGATATCGATAGAATGTCTGGATGGCAAAAGCTGGTTGATGAACTTCAAAGAGTTAATCGGGCTAACATCGAAGCAATGCTGACCATGGAAAATGACAAATCAGAATGGCAGAAGATTCTTGATCAACACAACGCTGAGATGAAGGAGATAGCCGAATACAATGAAAAACTCGAAGCTGAAGTAAAGCAGCTCAAAGATGATCTTGCCTCTTCTACTAATACTTACACCCAAAGAGAAGAGGTATTGCAAAAACAAGTGCGAGATGCGCACGCCAGCCAGAGGGACGCTGAAGCTAAAGCTGAGAGGTTGGAACAAGCTGTAGAGAACCACCGCACTGATGTCACCCAGCTGCAGAATAAACTGAGCGCCCGGGACATGGAGATTGAAGCGCTAAAAGCCCAACTTGCTCAGACCGAAAAAGATCGAGATGAGGCCATGGCTGGCAAAATTGCAGCCGAAGAAACTGCTCAGACCATGGAAAACGATATCAATTCGACTTTATTCGATTTTTATTTACATTGTGTCTTGGGACGCGGCAGCCTCTCTTTTCTTGGTCCTAAGTATGAAATCACCCTGGCCGAGGTGTGGGAAGCTGCTCTTAACATGTTTAAAGACGCCGGGTATGGCGATGAAGATTTTGAGGCGCGTTACCTGGATGAGGGAGCTCGCGCTGCTCTTGCGAAGGGGCGAGAACAACTTGCCAGGATGAGAACTGGAATGGCGGAAGAGGAACGTTCTGGAAAGGAATTAACGCTTACTTCCTCTGTCCAACCTCCAGTTTCTCCTGTGGTTGACATCACGGGTTCTAGCTCCTCTACTCCGCCTGCAACTAAGACAGTAACTGAAACTACAAGTGCACAAGGCGGGGATGAAGGTGGTGAAAGCAACGAAGCACAGCGATATGAAATCAGCCTCAGAGATCCAACTACCCCAGGTAAACTTGACACCGGACCAGCCCAAGTGGTGAACTGCTCGTTCGCTCCTTGTGAACTTGACGATCTTCTTGATTATTTTTCAAATGTCAATGAATTCCCGACTTTTGATTATTCCTCAAATGTTAATGAATTCCCGACTTTTGACGAGCCGTCATCCCCTCTCTTTTCGAAAGATACTGATATTTTAAGTTTTTTCTCCTTTGTAGAGAAAGCACCGAGTCAAACTCAAGCTTCTTCTCCCCCGGTGATCCTTCCTCCATCTCTTCAAGTGGCGCCTCCTTCTGCCTCGCAACCTGGGTCACAAGAAGAACAAATAGAAGCTCTCCATGGCCTGGATGATCCCATTGCTTCGCAAGAGCAAAAAGATGAGGGACTTGAGGGAGGTGACATATCTCCGGAGCGGACTCCTTCTGACGATATAACTTTATCTAAACTTGTCACTCCAGGAAGTGAGTCTTCCTCAAAGAGGAGAAGGAAGCAAGGAGCATCAAGGAGGAGAGGGAAGATAATCACTGCCACTGAAGAGGAGCCAGAAGTTGGGCCAGCTGCGCCTACCTCTCCTTCCTCCCTTATACCCACTGGCCGACCTGAAAAGCTGGTCATTCGGTCGGGTAAAGGGTCCAAAGGCAGTAAAAAGAAGTGAAGACTTTAGCTTTTTGTCTTTTGTATGAACTGGCCGAGAGTTGTGCGGGTATCGGCCCCCGCTTTTATTTTGAGAACCTGTATCTGCATTATAGTTGAATAAAATGATTCTTCGTTTGTACAAACTTCTGTTTGAATTTGAGAATGCATTTACTATTTATTTTTGCACAAGTTTGTTTATATAGTGTTGCAGCGGGCTTATGGTATGTTGCTTGAGTATTACTCTGCTGATGCATCTATACTACTATACCATGTTGCCCCCATACCTTAAGCTTGCTGCAATATTTTATACTTCGAGGGGACTTGCACTCTTATTTGCTAAAGAATAATTATTTTATTCTTTAAAGAAAATTTTTATAGAGTACAACTCCCTTCGTATAAGTTTTTACGCTTGGTCGTTCGAAGAAATCACTTTTTTTCTTTTGCTTATGTGCATATCTCATCAAGTGAATTCCTCTATGTGGTAAAGCGGACCTCTGAAGGGTACTTTAACTTCTTTTCTTTTTACGATCATTTCCCATAGTAGGCAAATTACTTTTCCTTTGAAAGTTAAAGTACGCTTTTGATGAGGATTTTTTTTTATAGAAAGTTGTACCTCTGAGGAGGGATTTTTTCACGTTTCAACACTTGGAAGTTTTATTTCAATCTCGGTGAAACGTGTACCTCCAAAGAGTTATGCTTTAGAAATCCTTTTCACGTTTCAACACTTGGAAGTTTTATTTCAATCTCGGTGAAACGTGGGTTTCCAAAGAGGTCTTTCTTCTTAATTGTGTTCCCGGGAGGGGGTTGTACCTCTGAGGAGGGATTTCTCACGTTCCAACACTTGGAAGTTTTATTTCAATCTTGGTGAAACGTGTACCCCCAAAGAGTTGTGCCTTTGAAGAAAGCCTTTTCACGTTTCAACACTTGGAAGTTTTATTTCAATCTCGGTGAAACGTGTGCTTTCAAGAAGGTCTTTGTTTTTGCATTTCAACTTTGGTGAAGTGAAATTCCGAAGAGCGGTTGCTACACTTCAACTCCTGGCGAAATGGGCCTCCGAAGAGGGCTTTTATTTTGTTTACATTTCAACTCTGGTGAAGTGAAATCCCGAAGAGCGGTTATAACACTTCAACTCCTGGCGAAATGGGCCTCCGAAGAGGGCTTTTATTTTGTTTACATTTCAACTCTGGTGAAGTGAAATCCCGAAGAGCGGTTATAACACTTCAACTCCTGGTGAAATGTGCCTCAGAGAGGGTTTTCATCGCCTGGAAGTTACTCTCTCATGGTTGGAGGGTCATGACTCCTCCAATCTTTTTTGTTGAGTAGAGAACTTTCTTTTTTGTGGCATATGACCCATTAGAGGTCTTTTATTATCCGAAGAGTTGCGCCTCCGAAGAGGACTTGTGGCGCTGATGGTAGCTTTGGTTGTTCCTCTGTTCACTTGCTTATGCCTTTTCAGCGATCCTTTTTTTTTTTTTTTTTTTTTTTTTCTTTTCAAGTTTTCATCCCCCTTTTTCTCACAAGTGGCTTGTTTAATCCAAGGAAGTGTACTTCATTGCCAGGCAAGTTCGTGAGAACGGGCACTAGCTTCCTAATTGGATGTTTGTTTGTTTAAACAATCTCAATTTATCAGCAAGGGCTCGTTCCTATCGAAATCATTAGCCGTTCAATTGAAGTATTTCCTATCTAGGATTTGAATTCGGGGTCTTTGTGACTTGAAATTTGTTTGTTGAATGATGGTGAGAATCGCTCGGTCTTATTATGCGCAAGTTTTATCTCAACTGTCTGCAAAAATTTAAATCGATATTTCAGCAATACATTTTGTGTATTTTTATATCGAAAACAAAGCAAACATATAATGATAATAAGGAACACAAGATTTATAGTGGTTCGGCCATGAAATTGGGCCTACATCCACTTTATATTCTTTCATTATTTACTTGCATCAGTTTCACAATTGCTTTCAATTACAGGAATCATACATTCATAATTCTTTTTACAGTGTTTCAACAAAATTTTCAAGTAAAGTATGGACGCAAGTGATTGCTGTTCCATGCCCTTGGAATTTGATCTCCATCAACTGTGGTGAGCTTGAATGTGCCGTCAAGAAGTTTCTGACCTATTACATACGGTCCTTCCCAATTTGGCCCAAACACACCTGTCGCAGTCATAATTCTTTTTAGGACTAGATCTCCAATTTCAAAGCTGCGTTGACGAACTTTTGAATTGAAATGTCTGGCTATCCTTTGCTGATGAGCTGCAACTCTGAGGTTAGCTTCATCTCTTTTTTCATCAAGGAGATCCAGCGCTTCAAGTTGCAGCTTTTCATTTTCTGCTTGATTGAAATGGATTCTTCTGTGTGAAGGGACCTCTGTTTCAACCGGGATCATTGCTTCCGATCCGTATGCTAACGAAAAAGGAGTATGCCCAGTTGCAGTTTTGTGAGTAGTTCTGTATGCCCATAGTGCAAGTGGTAGTTTATCGACCCAACCACCTTTTGCTCTTTCGAGTTGCTTTTTGATGGTTGATTTGATGATCTTGTTCACTGCTTCCACTTGCCCGTTTGCCTGCGGATGAGCTACTGCCGAAAAGCTTTTCTGGATTTTGAATCGCTTGCAAAAATCCTGGAATTCCTCGCTTTCAAACTGAGTACCATTGTCTGTGATTATTTTCTGAGGCACACCGTATCTGCAAATGATATTCTTAGTCACAAAATTTATCATCTTTTTGGAGGTGATAGTTGCCAATGGTTCAGCTTCAGCCCATTTAGTGAAATAATCTACAGCAACAATGGCATATTTGATTCCAGATTTGGCGGTTGGTAAAGGTCCGATCAAATCTATTCCCCAAATCGCAAACGGCCACGGACTGGTCATTTGTGTGAGCTCAGTAGAAGGTGCTCTAGGAATTTTGGCAAATCTTTGACATCTGTCACATTTTCGAGAGTAATCTGCAGCATCTCGATTAATTTCTGGCCAAAAATATCCATATCGGAGAATTTTCTTTGCTAAAGTTTGACCACCTGAATGATCCCCACATTCTCCTCCATGTACCTCTGATAGGATTATTTTGGCTTCTTCTTTGGATACACATCGAAGCAATGGCATTGAGAATCCTCGTCTGTATAATTGACCATCCTGGATTATATATCGAGAAGCTTTTCTCAGTAGCTTTTGTCGTTCTTTAGAGTTTTCTGGTAAAGAGCCATTGAGTAGATACTTTGTTATTGGAGTCATCCATGATTCTTGCTCTTGCGACATACTCATAACCCAATCGATATCCATTTCATCAATGCTCGGATTTGACAAAACTTCCACTGGAACTAACCCTAAGGATTGGGCTTCGCCGGAACTTGAGTATTTTGCGAGAGAATCTGCTTTCATGTTTTCTTCTCGAGGAATATGACTTATCGTGTAATGGTCGAATTCACATAAAAGTTCCCAAGCCTTTGACACATAAGCGGGCAGATTTCCTCCTTTCGTTTGAAACTCCTTCTTGACTTGGCATACTATAAGCTGCGAATCACTGAAGATCTGTAACGCTCGAATGTTTAGTTCTTTAGCAATTTTCAAACCAGCAATCAGAGCTTCATATTCTGCTTCATTGTTTGTTGAAGGAAATTCTAATCTTAGCGCATAGCATAATGACCGGCCTTCAGGAGTTTCAAGAACAATTCCAGCACCTGAACAGTAATCATTTCTTGCGCCATCTACAAATAACTTCCATTGGATTGGGGGGTTCTCGATTGTTTTTTCCTCGCTGTTACCCTTGTCTGTAAATTCTGCAATAAAATCTGCCAAAGCTTGTCCGTTGATCGCTTTTCTAGGATGATAAGTGATGTCATATTGGCTCAATTCAATATTCCACTTTAAAAGGCGGCCCGAAGTCTCAGGGCGAAACAAGACTTGCTTTAAAGGTTGATCAGTGAGGACTTTGATAGGATGAGCCTGGAAATATTGCCTCAACTTTCTTGAGGCAATCAATAGACAATAGGCGAGTTTTTCCAACTTGGAGTAATTCATTTCTGCCCCAGTGAGTCTTTTGCTGATATAGTAAACTGGATGTTGAATCCTTTTGTCTTCCCGTACCAGCGCTGCACTTAAAGCATGAGATGAAACTGCCAAGTATATAAGAAGATCCTCGCCATCGCCGGGCCTAGAAAGTATTGGAGGCGTTTCCATATGTTGAATCAATTCTTCAAAAGCTTTCTGGCATTCGGGAGTCCAGTCAAAGTTTTTCTTTCCTTTCTTTAGAGCGTCGAAGAATGGAATGCATTTATCAGTAGCTTTGGATATGAACCGACTTAAGGCGGCAATTTTTCCATTGAGACTTTGCAATTCCCTCTTTGTTTTAGGAGCTTTGACTTCTTTTAGAGCAGTGATTTGAGCTGGACTAGCTTCAATGCCCCTAGCGCTCACGATGAAACCCAAGAACTTCCCAGATTCTACCCCGAAAGAACATTTTAAAGGGTTAAGCTTCATTCCGTATCTTCGGAGAATTGCGAACATTTCTGCTAAGTGTTCGATGTGATCCACTGCTTTCTTAGATTTTACTAGCATGTCATCAACGTAAACTTCCATAGTCTTTCCCAACTGCGGTTTGAACATAGCATTGACCAGTCTTTGGTATGTTGCCCCCGCATTCTTCAACCCAAAGGGCATAACTCTGTAACAGTAAAGACCGACATCGGTGATAAAGCTTGTGTCCTCCTGATCTGGCTCATGCATCATGATCTGATTATATCCGGAGTAGGCATCCATAAAAGACAACAATTCATGACCCGCTGTTCCATCTACCAGTTGATCGATCCTGGGTAATGGGAAGCAGTCTTTGGGACAGGCCTTGTTTAGATCTGAAAAGTCGATGCACACTCTCCATTTACCATTGGCTTTCTTAACTAGCACTGGATTTGAAACCCAATTTGGATAGGTAGATTCTCTGATGAAATTATTCTCCATGAGCCGGTCAACTTCCTCTTTCAATGCTGTCGACCTTTCTAGACCTTGGATTCTTCTTTTCTGCTTTACTGGCGTGAACTTTGGGTCAATATTCAGAGCATGTACCGCAACTTCTGGGGATATTCCGCACATATCGGCATGGGTCCAAGCGAAAACATCCAGGTTTGCTTTCAAAAAAGATATCAAGGCATTCTGAACTGACACATTAAGTTGTGAACCCACATTCAGCACCTTGTTTGGGTCCTTCAGATCAACGGGTACCGGTATCGTTGTTTCTGCTGGTACCACCCTACTCTCCCCCGCACTGGCCTTTCTAGGATCCATCACTTTTCGTGCCCCGCTATGCTCGCCAGTGCAGGGTCCGCCCTGTAGTTGCTATAGGGTTGGTGTTTTGATGCGGATTGGGGTTGCCGCATCTTTTCCCATTTCTCTCTTCCTTGTTTCTCGCAGCTCTGTCATATAACATTCTCGCCCAGCGTTCTGGTCTCCTTTAATAACTCCTACCCCATTGTCTGTAGGGAATTTAATAGTAAGACACCATGGGGCAAGGACAGCTTTGAATGCAGCAAGAATAGGTCGACCAAAGAAAGCATTATAAGCAGAAAATTCATCTACTATCACAAAAGTCTGCTTGCGAACTACTTTTCTTTCTCCTTCTCCGAGTTCCACAAGCAAGTCAATGGTTCCTACTGGTTGCTTTGGCTCCCCAGTGAAGCCAACAATCTTCTGAGATGAGGCTTGCACATCCGCCATCGGGATTTTCATCTGGTCAAACGTTTTCTTGAAGAGGATGTTGCAAGATGCGCCGCAATCAATAAGAACTCTTCTGACAATAGCCGGTCCAATACCGGCCGAGATGACTAACGGGTCCAAAGTAGGGGCCTCAATGCCCGTGGAATCTCTAGCCCTGAACACAATATCATCATTAAAAGTCCTTTGTTGTTTCAGGGGTGTAGAGTCCTCTAAAACAAAGACATTCTCTTCAGTTGGCACATGTTTCAGAGCTCGAGTGTACCTCTCCATTTCACCCCAGCTTCTGCCTGCTGGGTGGGGTCCTCCTGTGATGACATTAATAACTGGCCTTCCAGATTCATGTCCTGCGGCCTTCTCATTTGTCCTGGGCTGATGAGCAAGAGCTTGTTGCCCCTGACTTGACGAAGCAGGATCATTACCACTCTTCTTCACAAATTGCTGCAGCTTATTTTCTCTTAGCAATTCTTCGATTATATTTTTCAATTGACGGCAGTCGTCTGTGTCATGACCAGGCTGATTATGGAAGCGACAGAACTTCCCACTTTGCACAGCTTTTCTTCCGGTTCTGAGAACAGGAGGTTTGGGATACTCAAAAGAATCTTTTGTAGCCAGGTAGATGCGCTCTGGTGTCTCTAACAAAGGAGTATATTCTGATGGCTTGAAGGATCGAGGCTTCTTTGAATTGTGTTGTTTCCTTCCATCATTATTTTCTCTTTTCTGTCCCACAGATCCATTCTTACGTGGCGCAGCAGTGTTGTCTTCAGCTTTCTCTACTGTTGCCTTTGCCGGGACAGGACGGCTTTCCAAACGCATGAATTCATCCGCCTTTTTGTAGAACTTTTCCAGAGAATTTGGCTCCTTCATGTTCAGCCACTTTCCGAATTCACTTGACTTATCAATAGCTCTCATCAAATAGGTCAAGACCATGCGGGGTTCTGCATTATCCACCTCAGCTAACGCTATATTAAAGCGATTTAAAAAAGACTTGATAGTTTCCCCCGGATTCTGTTCCAAACCGGATAACGACATGATGTCTTTTGCCTTTGAAGCATATAGCCTAAATTGCTCTTTAAATTTCCTGGTTAGGTCTGAAAACTGATCGATGGACCGGACAGGCAGTTTTGTGAACCAAAGCAGAGCTACCCCTTCCAAATACACAGGAAAATAGCGGCATTTTATCTCGTCAGAAGCTCTGGCACCTGTCATGTGCCAATCATATTTGTACAGGAACTCATTTGGATCACTTGTCCCTTTGTAAGCTGGAATGGTCGGAGGGACGAACTTCCTTGGGAATTCAGCTTTTAGGATCTTTTCAGTAAACGGAGTCTTGCTCGGAGCGAAACCCCACTCTTTCTCATCTTCGACCTTTTGCATACTTTCTTTCATAATCTGTCGAACCATACCAGAAAGATATTCTTCGTCATTCCTATTTCTGGATCCTCCAGCCTCAGGCAATGTCTGTTCAAAGGGGCTAGCAGCCCTTTCGGGAATGTTTCTAGTTTCAGCATCATGGACATTACCGACAAAGTTCCTTTCATTATTCGCAGGTTGACGGTTTGCCCCGAGCAAATCGTTTAACCTATTCAGAATCAGAGCATTCTGAGCATTCTGAGCTTCCAATTGCGCGTTCTGGGCATTTATTTGCTGATTCAACCCAAAGATAGCAGCGTCCAATTCCGCTTTTGAAACTCCAACAGCTGGAGTGGCTTGATTTGGTGTTGGGGAAGCGGAGGTTCCCTCTTGAATGTTTGCAGATCTCACAGATTTACTTTTCCTTCCAGGAGCCATGATTTCGGATAGACTTCTGGTTCTTAAAGAAACTTTATCTACAAATCTTTCTGAAGCAATGATGATAGATGTCCTGAGTTCAATTCTCAGTGAAAGCACCAAAATGTTAACGCTCAAATTTAAACGCTAACACCCTGGTGTATAAGATGTAATTGTGAAAGCACCACCCGTTCGTACGGGAAACAGAAATAGGCAGAAAGTATGCAGAAAAACAGTAAGAGACACAGTATTTATAGTGGTTCGGCTTATAATCCAGCCTACGTCCACTTTAATCTTTTTATCACTAGTTTGATTACAATTCTTTACAAGATCTTTCAATTACAACACACTTCAAGTGATAGGATATGTGAAACAAGTAGCTCAAGCTTTGATGTTGACAATCATCTTCAAATCCATGGCGAATGTGGATGATTCCTTCATGGAGTTCCTTTAGAAGTTTGTTGGATCTAAAAAGCTTTGAAGTAGTCTGGAATTCGGCAGAGTAATGGCGCTTGAAGAGAATGAGCCCCCAAAAAAGTCCTTTGCATGTTGGAGATGGTTTCATATTTATAGAGAGTTCTGGGCGGAAAAAGTGCTAAGTCCTAACTCGTGGCCGACTTAAGATAAGTCGTGTTCGACTTAAGGTAAGTCGTCCCCGGGTCACTGAGCCGAGTCTATGGCAGTTCCCCTTTTTTGAACCCATCCCTAAGTTCTAAGTCGTGTGCGAGTTATCTGGCTGCAATTGCTAATTTCCTTTCTTAAGTCGTATACGACTCTTTTTATGTCGTAAGTCGTAGTCGACTTAACTAATTGCAACTGGTTTAAAGCAAGTCTTAACTCGTAGACGAGTTAAGAGGTGTGTCTTTAGGTCGTATCCTCCTTAAGTCGTATAACTTCTTTAAGTCGTAAGGGTCTTAAGTCGTACAAACTGCAGTTATCATTAAGTCGTAGGCCATCAATTTCCTTAAGTCGTAAAGACCTTAAGTCGTTAGCTTTTCTTAACTCGTATGCCTGCTAACTCGTAGAAGATCTTAACTCGCAGAGGATTAACTCGTAGAGGCTTAACTTGTGGAAGATCTTAACTCGTATACTTGCTAATTCGTAGATATGCTAACTCGTAAAGGCTTATCTCGCAAGTAGCTTAACTCGGGTACTCCTTAACTCGTAGGCTGCTTATCTCGTAAGCTTGCTAACTCGTAGAGGTCTTTAAGTTGTAGGAAGTTGCTGACTCATGTATCCTTTAACTCGTACATGCCTTGAGTCGTACATGCCTTGAGTCGTACATGCCTTAACTCATGGACCTGTTAACTTGTGAACGAGTTAGGGTTAACAGTGTGTTTTCTCACATTGGTTTTCCACTAAATCGAGTGTTATTCTATTATAACGCATGGGTCAGATCGAGTATTTCAGATTTAGCTTAGGATGTTATAGAGCTCAAGAGACGAAATGGATGACAGAGACATATTCCTGTACTTGTTTATTGTCCCCTGTTTGTCTGGGTAGGCGGTATATTCAGCACTTGTGGAGAGAAGTTATTATAACTTTCTAGAATTGATTTGTTGATTGTTCTACTCTGATGATGGTATGTATAATAACAGTTATAGTTCTTTTTGTATAAAGATACGTTATTATATATTGTTTCATTGCGATTGTGAGATTCTGTAATATTGTTTCCATTTTCTTTTATCTCTCCTTTTCTTTTCCCCTAACAATCGGGTTTTCCGGCATTCGATTTCTCGGCATGTAATATAGTGGACGTATTAGTGTTGATTTTTGAGGGTCGAAAATCCCGATCGTTACATTTGGTATCAGAGCTAAAGGTTAAGCGAGAACCTTGGCTTTTGTGGGGTAGCTCATTAGAGATAGGGACATTAATACCCTATAATGAGTTTGAGTGTATATATGTGAGCGTGTATTTGTTAATGATATAAAAAATTGTCTTATATTGTGTTGCTTGATTTGTTATGTGGCCTATGCATTCTGGTCAATACGAGTAATTAACGTTATTGGCACGGATCTCTAAACACTTGAATAGAACAACTCAATATGGTATTATTTTGAAATTGGGTAAATGAAATAATTTTACCTTGATATTAATTTTATATGTAACGGAATAATTTTTCAAAAAATTATTATAGTATATATAGTGTGCTTGATTGCTAGAGAATGATAATATTTGATCATCATTATTTGTTGATTGTTTCTTGATGTTGTGATCGAATAAACGTAGATATTATAATGGAAACAAGGTTAACAATTAAGAAGTATTTTTATATGACCCAAGTGAGGATATATAAATATATGATTTATAAATGTGATTTGTATATTGAAAGGAAATGAAATTCCTAATGTATATTATATAAATATGGTTTATAAAAAATGACATATAGTAGGCTTTAAAAGGTTGGGAATTTGGTAAATTTAAATCCTGTTGGTTTCGCAAATGATTTTCCAAGGTTTTGGAGAATAATAATAGTACAATTTGGAAAGCAAAATCGAATAGAGGTATTTTTAAAAGGATTTTAAAAGGAGCAGAAAACATTAAACTCACTTCGGTCCTTCGAAAATAATTTCGGTGATGACTGCAGCATCATCGACGTTCATTTTCGAGTTTCCATGAGAAGAATTGTTACCATTGGAGTTTTGTTGGTAAAACTGGTTTTGATTTCAAAAATTTCAAAACAGTAATTTGATATACCCAAGGATTGTGTGCACATATATGATTCCAAAAATTATTTGAAATATTAAAGAAAAGGAGTTTAAATGTAACAACCCGCATATTTATCGAGTTTGTATTTAAATATTTTATTTAAATATTAACTCGTTAATCGGATTTTGGTCCGAAAAGCTACTTTTTGCAAACGGTCAAATTAGGACTCGAGACCACTTCCATTGAGTTCGAAATGTCGTTTACAACTTTTTAAGTATAAACATCGATAGGTTTGGAGTTAGTGAAATTTCACTAACTTTTCCCGCTTTGGACTTTGGGTTAGTTTAGCCTATTAGGCCCAAGTTCCAACCCTCTTCTCCTCACTCTTCATAAATTTCCTAACTAATCAAGCTTTGGCATTAATGGTGGAGGGAATGGGAAATTAAAACTCCAAGCACAAATTCAATTGCAAATCCAACATTCAACTCCAAATTCAAGTAGAAGATATTGGATTCAAGCTTTGGATTGCTTCTACTTGCTTTCAAGATTCATCTTCATAAACTTTAGTGCAAAGGTGAGATTTTTATCTCACAATTCTAGTCTATATCTATCTTGGGCTATTGGAAATGCATCCCTATCATGTTTGCATGCACATTTGCATTTGGTTTGGATTGGATTGGCGAAAAACTCCACTTTTTAGTGTTTTGGGGTGAATTTCTGGCTTAGGTCGCTCTGTCCCCCTTAGGTCGCCCAGCATCTATAGGTCGTTCGCGTGGAAAAGTCGTCACCTTCATTTGGGTCGTTTCTGGCCTTAGCCCATTCGTCCACTATAGGTCGTTAGGCCTTAGGTCGCTTGGAGTTAGGTCGTAGGTCGGCAGGTCTTCAGCTCGCACGCGTTGAAAAGGCGCGTCTGGAGTTAGGTCGTTCGCGAGTTAACGTTAGGTCGTTTGCGAGTTAGCGCCCTAGGTCACTCGCGTATAGCTCGTTCGGAGTTAGGTCGTTAGGCCTTAGCTTGTATGGCCTATGCAATTTGGTTAGGTCGTCCAACCTCAACACCTTAGGTCGTAAGACCTTAGGTCGTACCCCTTAGGTCGTTAGATCTTAAGCCTTCACTATTGGAACTCGTTAGGTCGTAGCAACCATAGGTCGTAGGTCGCTCACACGGAGTTAAGTCGTAGGTCGTCTCCGACCTTATATCGCTCAGCCAGGTTTCACTTTAAGTCGTTAGGTCGTTTGGACCTTGTTTCCAGTTAGGTCGCAAGACCCTTAAACCGTTAGGTCACTAGGTCGCGATGTTTTAGGTCGCTGAACCCTATGCCTCTATAGGTCGTTCGACCTTGCTAACTTTTAGGTCGCGAGTTTTATAAGTCGCTCGCCTCCCTTAGGTCTTCACTAGGTCGCGATGTTTTAGGTCGCTGCACCCTATGCCTCTATAGGTCGTTCGACCTTGCTAACTTTTAGGTCGCGAGTTTTATAGGTCGCTCGACCCTATTCCCCTTAGGTCGTTAGACCTCATTTTGTCTTCACTAGGTCGTACCGTTTTGGTCGGGGCGCTGCCCCGCACCCCCACCTTGGGGGGTTGCCACCCCCCTGGACCCCCCCTCCGTAGGGGATCTTATCTGAAAAACATAGAGCTGATTTCCTTGGATTTTATTCGCATCTCCGTATGCGATCTTTGTGACTGATTGTTTCTACAATTGCTTCTGTGTTTTGTCACTTTATAATATAAAGGTTTCAATACTAGTAGTAAATATCAAAACTCTTTTAACAAACAATTTCAACTCTATTTTTAATAACAAAGCTCTTTTCTTAAACCGTTTTCCAATCTATTAGTATATACAAGCCTTTACCTCACTCGGATGAGAAATCTAATTAAACGACTTAGTAAAACAAGTGGTATGAAACGCTTGCGTTCACTTCGTCGGTTAATTCTTGGACTTGTTCGATTGAACCTCTTGTGACAATTTTATTAGTGAAGATTTACAGTTTGTTCGTAAGTATTTAAGTTAAGCAAGTGGTTATGGGACATGAAGCTAAACTTCTATATTTACTAGCTTAGTGTAATTGACACTTCTCGTTGATCTTGATGATCGCTTTATGAATTAGACTAGCAATTGCGCGATGTCTCTTTCATTGCAGGGTTAGACTAGACACCACTTGTGTGATTCCATTCACACATACCTTTCTGCTTTTTGGTTAGTCTTGACCTCAATCTGTGTGATTCCATTCACACATGCGGGGTAGCTCCCCTTGGTCTTCGGACCGTCATGTGATAGGCCTCTTTCCCTTTTTATGATTTCTGGATTTCTCGTGTTGATTTCTGGAATTTATGTCATTGACTTGTTATGAGTACAAGTTTAGGGTATGATGCCCTCTTCGAATCTTTGAGAAGATACTTGTGATATTGATTATCTCTTATTGATTGATCTTCTGTTGATCATTATTTACATACTTATAGTGGTATGTCGTTATGGATGTTTATGTTTATGCCATATCTTTTATGTTATATCATGTCATCTGATATTTATAGCTAGACTGATCCGTTTATAATTTTCTTAAATAATACTCGGGTCAGACCGAGATGTTACAGGTGCTTCTGCTTGACTTCTTCCCAGGGATTCATCACTCTGACTTTTGGCTAACTGTTAAGATTAGCAGTTTTTGTTGTATACACTTGAGATATAGACTCATAGTTGTATTCTTTTGTATAGCACGTGTTGCTATTCTTTTGTATTATCGTGGATCTTACTGACCACTACTCTGATGTACACTTTCATGTGTTAGTTATTTATTCATATCTTCTTCCGCCTTTGTGATATGGATATCTGTGACTGATTTGTGATATGATTATTTCTATGTTTATTTCCGAAGATTATTTATAGCCACCATGTGATAAGCAATTACATGGATGGTCGCTCCTCAACAGCCTTATTCTCCGTGCTAGTTGACAGCACTACTCCGGAGTGTTCTTGGCTAGCGTGGGTATAGAGGTGGGGCGTCACATTAAACTCTAGAATTTTCTTTTAAATGTTTTATTGAGGATATAGGAAATAAATTGATAACTGATTAAATTGGAAGATTTGCAAGTTATGGCAATGCTTTAAAATTGTTGAATAAGAATACAAGGAAAGTAAATTGGGAATCGAACTATGGAATTAAATTTAACTTAAGTTAGCATAGAGTGAATTCTGAAAATTTAGTTTAGGTTAGGCTGGATGAAGTAATTATTGGAAATGGAATTTATTGGAATTTGAACAAATCAATGAAAGGAACTGATTAAATTAATTAGTTAATTGAATATGGTTTGGAATGTGGATGGATAAAATTGATTGTTGAAATTGGAAAATTGAATTTGATAAAATGGATATAGACTTAAGTTGTATAGAATGTTTTAAAATGAACTTAAGTAAACAAACTCTATGGAATGATGTTTAAGTGATAACAGTATTATGGAATATACTATGTAAAGAAGTGAATACGCTAAGTGAATAAGGGATGTGAATAATGGATTGAGAATAAGTAATTTTAAATGGAATGAATGTGAATAAAAGAAACTGGGATAACTAAGAAATCAATTAGTAATGAATACGTAAGTTGTACATATATTATTTTATTTGCAAAATGAATTGATCCAGATTTGGGTACAAAATTTTAAGATAATTAATCAATCCAAGTTAGGATTTTTCACTTGATTTTCGACAATGAACACTGGATATGGATTTTTGATTGATTTTGGGATTCTCTGTCATAATATATGGCTATGTAAGGAGAACAAAATTTTCTGATCAAGGAAGCAGATCTAAGTCCATGCTAAAGAGTCGTGTGAACGATACTAGTTCGGATGTGAAATGGCGTGATCGAGCGAGCTATCAGTTTTGATATTTCATACGTATGATGTATGTATGTCATATAGGCTTAAGTAAAATAAATATTGAGAATTTGAAGGATTCGAGATATAAAATCATTTTGAATTATACGATTAGATATCATTGGTAAATAAGATGTAGGTATATAAAAGCAAGAACTAAATTGATGCTTTCGATTTCAAAAGAAAATTTTGATTGCTTAACAAAAAGGTACATGTTTAAACTGTTGTTTGATTTGATGGTTTTATATTGAGCCACTTGGCTTTTGTTTTATTTTGATGATATGGGCCCGTAGTGGCAATTTGTAATTGTTTTGATCTAGCCGCGCAAAGGAGACGCTGGCAAAAATTTCGAAAATTTAAAGAGTTAGAAATTTTAAAGGATTTTAAGATAAATTAAAATTTTATTTTGAATTATAATTTGAAATGATTGAATGAATAATAATATTTGGAATCCATGGATGAATTTAGGAATTAGTAAAAGTGATATTGTGGTTTTAAAAAATTAATTTTGGGGATTGTTTCAACTGATTGATTTTGCGAATGTTAATGGGTTTGAGACCATCCTTCTTACCTCGGTAATTTCGGGGACGAAATTCTTTTAGGGGGAAGGAATGTAACGACCTAAAAATTTGGTTATTTGAAATTAGAATTTTAATTGATTCTAAATATTCGAAAGTTAATTTTATAGATCTAATATCTTGAATTTCAAATATAGGTTAACTCAATTGTTAAATTTAATAATTGAAATTTGCTTAAATAATTGAGGCTTCGATTTTCAGCTAGATAAAGTAATTTCGAAGGCTTATTAAATACCTATTAATAAGAATGAAGGTAAATAAATTTTTAAATTGAATTTAAAAGTGATTTACTCGATTTTTAAAACATCTCGTTTTAATTAAAGAGTAGAAACAGCCATCCGGGGCACAGTCTCGTGTTTCAACGTAACTAATTCAATTGGATCCATAATAGTGTATTATAATCAGATTTCAGTTTTCATAGCGTTTGCAGTTGTAATTTAGTCGTACTGGATAGAAACACGTTGAACTTAATACCGAAGATTTAATATTATAATTGGGTTCAACAAGCTATCTTTTCCATATGATCGGATTAGGACTCGAAACTTGTTCCATTGCGTTCGGAATAGAGGTATAACTTTAGTAACCTTAACTCGAATAGGGTTCAGAATAAATATCTATATATTTATTGATTATATATATATATATATATATATATATATTATTTTCAAACCTTCTTTTCAGCCGAAAATTTTACTGAACTTTAGCAGCCTATACTCGTGCTTATTCCTTTCCTTCTATGAAATGGTTCTCCATTCTTCTTTTAATAAACACAACAGAAGAAAAAAATTACTTATGGTGGACTTTTGAAAATCAAACTTCGACGACTCTCGATCTAGGGGATTGAAAATCGTCACTTGTTGCTTTTGTTCTTCAACGTCATTTGCATCTCTCTAATCGTGTTTTCGAGACGCTCCCTCATTTCTCAAATCGCATTTCTCAACTTGATTTCTGTTTGCGCTTGCATATCTCCAGTTTTCGGACCTTCCATAACATCGTTTGCCATCATGGCTATTGTTCATGCTAATGGCACTTCACTAGACCATTAGGAGTTTCCCCACATCCTTCCATGGCTTCCTAGTCTAATCGATGTGTATGGAGCTTCCGGTTCTTCTAATAGTAGGAAGGATGTGGGCGGCTACATTGGAGATGTTTAGCGCAAGCAGTGGGGGACGGACCCATTCGCTATTGGATCTAGGTTGTCTGACCCAAACATTCAAGTCACGACGACAAATGTGGAGTTGGGGTTTTTTATGCTGGGATTTCATTATCAGCATTTGGGTCTGCTTATTATCATTTGAAGCCAGATGATGATCAATTTATTTAGGATAACATTCCATGGTTATCGGAATTCACATGGGTGCATCGATCGGTGATTGAAGGGGTTGATCGCATGGAGGTGAAGGATAGAAGTTCATTGGAGAAGTCATGAGGAGGTTTCATTGAGTAATGGACCGAAAGTCTATATGAGTGGATCGTATATGATATATATATATATATATATATATATATATATATATATATATGCAAGTATGAGCAACTAACTATATAATATAACTTGATAGATAATAACAACAAAGTAAATTAAAATAATCACACCAGGATTTTATGCTGGTTCGGACCTCCCATCCTACATCCAGTCCCGAAGCTCCTCTTTGGAATTTCCTTTCAACCAATCCTCACTTGACCTGGAGGAACAGGTTTACAATAGCAGAGTTTCTTTGTCACGAACTCTTGTTCTATAACACGGACGTTGACTATTGAGTACAAGTGCTTCCAATATATATATATATATATATATATATATATATATATATATATAGAATATTGAATGAGGAGTTCTGAATATATGGAAGAGTTAAATACAAGTAGTTAATTGCTAGAGAACAGGAATAAATCAGAGTACAGGAATTAAGAGCATAAGTAAGTAAAGGTGAAGATTCCCTTTGCATTCCTGATGCTATTTATAATGATGAAGAGTTTTGTTGTATAGTTGCATCAGTCTAAAGTCGCTTCTGATGGTGATGAAGTGCTGCAGCAAAGAGAAGCGGATGTGTCCTTTCGAATGTGACAGTTGGTCTTTGAAATTACTCAGTCGAGTTCAAAATCAGACGTCTGGAGGAATGTTTCAGACGTCTGGTCTTCATACAATTTTTTTGTCTGGTTGCTATTCAGACGTCTCTTTCCTTCTAAGTTGTGAACCAGAGAGTTTAACCAGACGTCTGATTCTGTCTGATTTGCAAACTAGAGGAAACATTCAGATGTCTGGCTAGTTCACTCGGACGTCTGAAAATGTGCATGTTGCTTTATTTGTGTCTATGCCACTATTTTTCAACTTCTACCGATTTGAAGTCTTTTGATACTTCTCTTGAGTCTTGTTTTTGTCTCTTTGGTGATGTTACTCTATCATCTACCGGTAAATATAGATATATATGTATATTCGATTTCCATTGTATAGTTGTTATCGTCGAAACCATAGAATTGATTTCCTAATAATCTCCCCTTTTTGATGGTGACAACTATTCAATGTACTTATATATAGTTTAGAAATCTCCCCCTGAATATGTGCTTATTTTTATTGTTTTATGTTTATAGTTACATTTCTCCTCCTTTGACATTATCAAAAAGAATTCGTATTAATTAAGCCAATCGTCAAAAAAGAAAATTTTTATTAATAGCAGGAAGGAGTTACATTCAAGGATTTGAAAAATACAAACAACTACAATTCCTAAATTTCTAGAGTTCCTTTGGAGAAGCTTGATTTGGATCACCTTCCTTTGGTGAAGCTTTATTTGTATCATCTTCCTTTGGTTCTTTTTCAGAAGTGCTAGCCTTTAAAGGAGATGTCAAAGCTTCCTTTGGAGATTCATCCTCAAATAATTTGAATGTTTTGCAGGAGGAGAAGGTACAGGTGTTGCCCAATCCTTAGAGGGTGGTGTTGGACCACGAACTCGTTGTAAAACTTCTTTAAGAACCGATAAAACAATCGAAAGAGATTCTTCAAATGTGGCTAGTCGTGTAGCAAATGAACTTTCAAATTTGTCAATTCGCCTAGCCAAATATTTTTGATTTTGTGATAATGTATGTTGGTTTCGAAGTGCGAGATCTCGAATACTTTCATTTAGATTTGTTTCCAATCGAGTCTCTATAATTTCGTCATGTCCCGGATAATCAAATGGCACGGGAGGAGGACGAGTGAATTCTCGATGTTGTTCTTCCTCTTGGGACGGATCAATGTGTGGTTGAGGAGGAGGCTCAACTCTTCGAGATTTACGATTATGCGTCCATTCTTCGAAGGACATAATATGTGGAGGAATTTCTGGTAGGTGCATTAAAGAAAAGAATTTTGTGGAAGCATATTTTTGACGAAATTTCTTCGAACGTCGATAGATAAGAAGGAATATTATTTGCACGAAGAAGTCTCATAATATTGGTAGGGTAAATGATTGATGGCCTTGAGCGAGTCCAAAAGTGTTTGATCTTGTCGAAGATGAATTTTGCCCAATTTACCCAAGTTCCACTAAAGAGAGCATACAGAGCTTTGTGCTCCAATTCCGTTATTTGCTCATGACTCCCCATACGTGGAACCACTGTATTTATTATCATTCTTGTCAGGAGTCGGGTTTTTGGACGTAAATATTTTGAAGCGAATTTCGGCATTTCGTCCTCCCATATTTGATGAGTAATACTATTCCGTGGCTTAAAACGCATATCCGGAATGTTGTGCAAATCCACCCCGGTATCGGAGCATCCTAAGGTTCTGGCTATTAAACCCGGAGTTAATCGAATAGTATTCTCATAAACGCTTGGTCATAGCCAGTTGTCCTCATCTTCGGTATTACAAACTAAAGTACTATCTAGAGTGGCGTAGAATAAAAATATAGCTAACTGATCTATTTGAACATCATTAGTAGTAAATGAGATTAGAGTTTCCAAATCAGCATTTTCACAAAGTTCATCTAAATCGTACATGGGAAATTTAAGAAGATTATAGAATGGTCCTGTATGAAGTTTCTTCTTTTGAATATTTTCATACCTTTTTATAGAATGGGGAGCTTTATTCATCCATCGTTCGATTTGGTCGTCGGAGCAAACCTGGGGAATTGAAGATGTGGTGGGTTGATCTTGCTTTCTTTTCGTCATTTTAGGATTCTTTGGGCGAGGAAGCGTCTTGATTATAGATAATGTTTGGGTGCGAAAATTGACGTTGGGAAAATCATAGTATGTAATAATTTTGGGATAAAAGAATAAAAATGACGTTATCGGCTTGAATTTAAATGGTCGATTGGAATCAGACGTCTGGATCAAAAATCAGACGTCTAGTTTGCCCTAATTTTTGTTCAGTATATAAAATTAGACGTCTGTTTTTTGATTGAGACGCCTGGTTGTGAGCACAGTTATGAAATTGTAGATACAGGGATATTTTTCAGACGTTTGGAATTAAAAACAGATGTCCGTTTTGGTTAAATTTCGATATAGAGAACTAAGGCAGACGTCTGGATCTTATTTCAAACGTCTGAAATGTTCTGAATTTTATTTGTAGAAGACAAAACAACAATTCAGACGTATGGGGGATATATCAGACGTCTGATATATGCAAATTTCTGAGACATATATCAGTGTATGAGACGTCTGAAGACCATAGTCAGACGTCTGAAATAAGCAGTTTTGCTATAATAGCCTAAAAATTGATGGTTTCACTTATTTTTGAATGTTGATAACAAATATATTTATTGTTGTGAAAAATACATAAGTATAGATATATACAATAATTAATACGATTTATTTAGATGGGGATGGAGTTTTAGGATTTCCTGACTCATTATTATTCCATGGTCTAAGTGGAGACCATATATTTCCACATTCATAGATCCGTGGAGAGTCAGAATATCGTCTTGGTAAGGGATCTGAAGGAATACGATACGAAGAAGATGGATCCAATGAACTATAAGGTTTTGGTAGCGGTTTATAAACATCTTTCTTTCATGAAGAACAAAATTTCATTGCCACTTGCTCTAGAAAGTTTAACCTTCGTGCCGTAACTTTTTGTTCGAAATAAAGTTCTTGTTGAAGATCCATCTGTTGTTTTTGGTAATGATGAATTTCATCAATTTTTTCCTTTGTGTTAGGAGAAATAAACAGGGATCTTTTAGTTTTCTTATTATCTGGAGTAAAACCCATACGATACGAGGACCACTTATTTGTTGGTTCTTGCTTTGGTGTAGGCATCGGAAGTCGTTGTGGTGTGTCGACCAAGCTGTCCGTCGATGGTATGGAGATCGAGATAGATATATAGGAGTTCTCAGAAGACATTTTTTACAAAAAATTTTAAGAAATTGATTGTTTGTATATAGTTGTTATGTAACTATATATATATATATATATATATATATATATGATGAAAACCTTATTTATAGAACAACTTTTTCCTAAAAATTTAATGGGTTCAGAAATTAATAAAGCGAATTTATGGTAATAAAGAAGATAACTAAACTTAGTCTTTAAATGAAATTATTAATTAACTATTTCTAAGGGAGAAGATCATGGGGTGAACAAATACCTAAAGTTCGTCGGAGTTTAGTGGAAGTTTGTTCATTTAGTGGTTTTGTGAAAACGTCGGCTACCTGATTTTCGGCATTTACGCATTCTAAAGAAACAGTTCCTTTTTCAACATTGTCTCGTAGAAAATAATTTCGTATATCTATATGCTTGGTTCGTGTGTGATTAACAGGGTTTTTTGATAAATTTATAGCACTTGTGTTATCATGATATATTGGAGATTTGTTGATAATTTTACCAAAATCCGTTAGTGTTTGTTGCATGTATATTACTTGCGCATATGCTATAGTGGCGGAGATGTATTCGACTTCACAAGTAGATAGAGAAACACAATTTTGCTTTTTACTAAACCATGAAACTAAATATTGTCCGATAAAATGACAAGTTCCACTAGCACTCTTACGGTCTGTTCTACATCCACCGAAATCCGCATCGCTATGTGAAACTAGTTCAAACGATGATCCTTTAGGGTAAAACAAACCATAACCTCTAGTACTAGATAGATAACGTAAAATACGCTTAACAGCTCTTAGATGCGATTCTTTTGGTTCAAAGTTTGATACATATGCTATATGGCTTATTTGATTGAGTTGATTTCTAGTAACTCTTGAGTTAAGATCTCCAATAATATTATCTATTGGGTGATTGTTAATAGTTCTAGGAGATGATACCAAGGTGTTATGTTGTTCCAATATTTATAGAATTTGATGAATTTGGTAGTGGAATAGTTTCTTCTTCATCATTAGTATGGTGATTGAAAGAATTTTCGTCGAACGAGACATGTAAGCTTTCTTTAATAGTATTATTTCTTTTATTAATTCTATATGCCTTGCTACGATCTGAATATCCAACAAAGACACCTTCATCGGCTTTTGGATCAAATTTTCCTAAATTATCTTTTGTATTTAATATAAAATATTTTGAACCAAAAGTTTTAAAGTATGATACTTTAGGTTTTTTACCAAAAAATATTTCAAAACAAGTTTGTTTAGTCATGGGGCGAATAGTTACTCGATTTAATACATAACAAGATGTTGCAATAGCTTCAGCCCAAAAGTGTTTTGGTAATCCACTGCTATTTAGTAATGTTCGTGCACATTCTTGTAATGTACGATTTTTTCTTTCTACGACACCTTTTTGTTGAGGTGTACGAGGAAAAGAAAAATTATGAGTCATTCCTTTCTTATTGCAAAAGTTCGTAAATAGATCATTTTCGAACTCTCCTCCGTGATCACTTCTAATATTTTTAATTTTCAAATTCATTTGAGTTTTAATTCTTTTAGAAAATATTTTAAACATATCAAAAGTATCGCTTTTATGTTTTAAAAATAAACTCCACGTATATCTCGGAAAATCATCGACTATTACAAATACATATTTGTTGTGATTTATAGATCTTATTTGCGTTGGACCAAATAAATCTAAATGTAATAATTCTACTGGTTGTTTTGTAGAAATGTTATTTTTAGATTTAAAAGAGCTTTTCTTTAGTTTTCCAATTTGACAATCATCACGTAAGTTTTCTACTTTATAATTCATTTTAGCTAATCCTCTTACCAACTCATATTTTGCTAACTTATTAATATTCTTAAAATTGATGTGACAAAATCGTTTATGCCATAACCGTGGATCATCATGTTTGGCGGTTAAACATAAATTTGAATTTTTATTTATATTCATGTTTAATACATAAATATTTTTGTTTCTAAAATTTTCAAAAATGAGTTGTTTGTTATTATCTAAAATATTACATCTAACTTTTTCAAAATTTATTTGAAAACCTTTATCACATAATTGACTAATGCTTAGCAAGTTGCGTTTTAAATTTTCTACTAATAAAACATTTGTAATAATAGGAGTTAGATATACCAGAGTTGATAACTTCTCCAATGCCTATAACATATCCTTTTGAATTGTCTCCAAAGGTTACCGTTCCACCATCGATGTATGTTATATTTGATAATATTTTTGAATTTTTGGTCATATGCTTGGAGCAACCGCTATCTAGTATCCATTTCTCCTTATTTCTTATTTTGGGTACCTCTTCAGTTTGTGCCATAAAACACCCATTAGCATGTTTTCCGTCACTATCGCTATCACTTTCAGAACATGAAGAGTCCGAGTCATCCCAAGTTACTTTGAAAGCCTTTTTCTTCATGAATTTTTGAATTTTGTTATTCTTTTTATCATTTTTGACTTTAGGGCAATCCCTCTTCATATGGCCGTATTGATCACATTCATAGCACTTGATTTGAGATAGGTTTGTTGTGTTGGACTTCCCTTCTTTTTGAAATTTGGTCATTTTTCTAAATTTCTTGAATCTATTATAATTCTTGGCAATAAAGAGTATTTCTTCTTCATCTAGATCAGAGTCATCATTTTTTGTTGCTGGAAATGCTATATTCTTTTTCTCCGAATTTAGTTCTTTTCGTGCCAGCAAATTAGCTTCATAGGACATTAAATTTCCTATCAACTCTTCAACTTTGAGAGTAGAAAGATCATTAGCTTCTTCTATAGCTAAAACCTTCCTCTCCCAATCTGACGTCAAAGAGTTGAGTATTCGAGATATTAAATCAAAATTAGTGAATTTAACTCCAATGCCACAAGATCATGTTGGATAGTTTGAAATCTAGAATACATGTCAACAATAGTTTCATTTTGCTTCATTTTGAATGAAGAAAACTGGTTTTGCAAAATTGAAATCTTAGTTTGTTTGACCTCTGTTGTACCTTCATGTGTAATTTGTAAGGTACGCCAAATATCAAATGCAGTGGTGCATAACATGACACGTGAAAAGTCATTTTTGTCTAAAGAAGAAAATAAAACGTTCATAGCTTTAGTATTATTTGATGCTAAGGTCTTTTGTGCATCGGTCCAAGTGTTCATGGCAGTATTAGGTGCTTCATATCTATCTTGTGTGGCTGACCAAATTTCAAGACCATTAGCTTCCATAAAAATTCTCATACGTGTTGACCAATATGCATAGTTAGATCCATTAAAAAGTGGGGGTGTGTAGTGGATTGTCCTTCTTGAAAAATACTTGCCATATTAAAGTGATTCAAAAAACGTGTTACTGTTATTTGATCAAAACCCTGCTCTGATACCAATTGAAAGTCTATATGAGTGGATCGTATAAGATATATATATATATATATATATATATATATATATATATGCAAGTATGAACAACGAACTATATAATATAACTTGATAGAAAATAATAGCAAAGTAAATTATAATAATCACATCAGGATTTTATACTGGTTCGGACCTCCCGTCCTACGTCCAGTCCCGAAGCTCCTCTTCGGAATTTCCTTTCAACTAACCCTCACTTGACCCGGAGGAACAGGTTTACAATAACAAAGTTTCTTTGTCACGAATGTGTTCTATAACACGGATGTTGACTATTGAATACAAGTGCTTCCAATTTATATATCTATCTACAGAATATCGAATGAGGAGTTCTGAATATATGGAAGAGTTAAATACAAGTAGTTGATTGCTAGAGAACAGGTATAAATCAGAGTATAGGAATTAAGAACATAAGTAAGTAAAGGTGAAGATTCTCTTTGCATTCCTGATGCTATTTATAATAATGAAGAGTTTTGTTGTATAGTTGCATCTGTTGTAATCTCTCTAAAGTCGCTTCCAACGGTGATGAAGAGCTGCAGCAAAGAGAAGCGGATGTTTCCTTTCGAATGTGACAGTTGATCTTTGAAATTACTCAGTCGAGTTCAAAATTAGACGTCTGGAGGAATGTTTCAGACGTCTGGCCTTCATACTTGTTTTGTGTCTGGTTGCTATTCGAACGTCTGAGTTTATTATCAGCCGTCTATTTCCTTCGGAGTTGTGAACCAGAGAGTTTAAGCAGACGTCTGAGCATATTAATCAAACATCTGATTCTGTCTGATTTGCAAACCAGAGGAAACATTCAGATTTCTGGCTAGGGCACTCAGACGTCTGAAAATGTGCATGCTGCTTTATCTGTGTCTGTGCCACTCCGTTTTCAACTTCTACTGATTTGAAGTCTTTTGATACTTCTCTTGAGTCTTGTTTTTGTCTCTTTGGTGATGTTACTCTATCATCTACCTGTAAATATAGATATATATGTATATTCGATTTCCATTGTATAGTTGTTATCATCGAAACCATAGAATTGATTTTCGAACATGGACGAATATGGCTGTGCATGCATGGGGAAATGATTGGATTTGTGTACATGAAGGGCTCCAGGAGACAATTGAAGCTAGTTGAATTTTGAATTCGAACGTTATTTGGATTAAAACGAAACCAGAATGCTACGACAATAGCAAAGGATAAAGGTGAGTAAATCTCACTCATTTTGGATAACTAGTTTATTTTAAATTGTTAAATTTTAATTTTTGTAAGATTAGTATGCATATATATTAGTAATTGGATTGGATTTTCGCACTGATTGGAGCGGATAGGACACTATGTGCCGCACATAATAGCGAACGACCATATATTACCTTGATATCCCACCTTGACGCAAGATTTGTATTTTATGTTATATAGCATTTGTGGATGCAGGGACACAGGTTGGAGGGATCCAATTGGGTTACTCAAAATTATTGATTTTTAGTTTCGTATATAGTGAAATATGATGTGTTTGAATAATCAGTGGTAGACTATGATACGATTTGAATTATTGTATGCTTTAGTAGAATTAGCCTTAATTTTAGTATTTTAAAACAAAAAATATTATTGCGACAACCTTGAATTTTAGATATTTCAAATTGGGATGTTCGATTGATTTTAAATATTCAGGTATTAGTTTTTAACCTGAATTTCAAATATAACAATTTATTGGGTAATTAAAATTTTTAATTTAACAATTGGAAATTAGGTAAAGTAGCGAATCTGGAGTTCTAAGCGTGACAAAAGTAATTTAAAAGCTTGTAAATTTGTATTGATAGCAATAAAGGTGATAAAAATTTTAAAATTGAATTTGGAAGTGATTTGTTCGGTTTTAGAAATATATTGTTTAATTTGACGTTTAAAAATAGCATTCTGAGGCACAGTCTCGGATTTCGATGAAACTAGTTCCATTGGATTCGCAATAGTGTTTTATTATCGATTTCAATTTTCGTTGCTTTTAGAGTTATCGTTTAGTCGTATGATCTATAAATGCGCCAAAATTTATATCGAAATTCAGTATAATAACTGGGTCTAAAAAGCTATCTTCTCCATACGATCGAATTAGGACTCGAAACCTTTTCCATTACATTCAAAATAGGGGTATAACATTATGAACGTCTGGCGGCATGCCTCATTTGAGATTGGAAATTTTTAGTAAGATGTTTTTTAATTTAAAATGATATATATATGCATTTGATTAGGACAGGTAGTCACACTCCTTTCCATCAGCCACCATTCTTTCATCTCATCCATCCTACATTCCTGACTAAGCCGACCTATTCCTCTCTGATGAACCACGTACCCTTTCTCTTCCCTCGGAAGCCAAAATCAAATCAAAAGACGGTGATTGTCTGAAGCAAGCCGCTACCCTTGTTATAAATCGCGTTCTCCTTTCTCCTTTCTCCTTAAATTCTATCTCATAAAATCAAAGTCTTATTTGAATAAAAAAGAGAATGCGGATCAAAATCGAATCTGCTCCTCAAAAAAATGGCCGAACAATTTACACAATAAAAAGAAGCCGAACTTGATTGCGGCACGCGTTGAGGAGGGCGATGATGTAGAAGTGGCAACAGCAAGCTAGCTTTCGCGATTAAGGGTATCAATCGTGTGAGGGTTGTTCGTGGTCGCGAGGACGAAGCCAGGCAAGGTAATTTTGGGAAGGGCTGTCGTGGGATGCGCGATGGCGCGCATTCTCGTGAAGGTGAGGCGGTGGTCTCGCGTTGAGCTGGGTGGCTCGCGATCATTTGTGGAGGAGGATAGGTGATGAGGGCGGCTGTTGTTTGGGTGTTCTTCCATGTCAGTAATGCGAGATGGGTTTTGGCTGTGAGATATATATATATATATATATATATATATATATATAGATTAATTTCTATATATATATATATATGTACAGAAAACAAAGAAAAGAAAATATTTTGCAGTAAATTAAATTACTATTGGTTTACAGAAAAAGAAAACAATTTTTTTAAATATACATACATACATACATATATATATATATACACACAAACCTATTTTAATACATATAGGAAAACAGAAATTTACTTTATACGCATAAAGTTCGGGGAAAAATTAATAATAGGAATTATAAAATTGTTATAGAGTTTATATAAATTAGATTTTTTAAAATGTCTATATGTTATTTTTTTAGTATATTTAGTTTCAAAGGAAAACTAAAATAAAATAAAATATATGTTTTCACTTACTAGTTTATTTTAAAATTTTGGGTTATGGTGATCTATTTGTTTAATTAACTTATTTAATTATTTTATAAATTGTTAAAGGAAAATTAGTTTAAAACTTAAATATTAGTTAACTAAATTTATTAAATGAAATTGACTATTCGATTATTTCAAATATTAATAAACTGTAAATGTCTATACAAGGTCAAAAAACGTGAAACCAATCAAGGTTGAAGTGGACTACAAATAAAATAAAGGTGAGATTTTCTCACTCATTCGGATTTTCGAAATTTAAATTTAAATGTTTAAATTTAAATCATGGGATTTTTGGTTGAATTAAATAATTATTGTCTGTTGAATATTATATATAGTAGTCTATATATATATATATATATATATATATATATATATATTGGAGTGATCAATATTCTCGCATTATATAACGGACGAGACCCTATACGCCACGCATAATAGCGGATGAACCTATATACCGCGATATCCCCCTCGAAGTAGGATTGGTATTTTATTTGTCGACTAACATCTATAGACGCAGGCAAAAAACTGGTTATAGGGATCCAACTGGATTTCTCAAAAATATTTATTGTTCATACATATATATATGTATTAATATATGATATGATGGATAAATTGATATAGATTGCGTAAATTGAGTTTTTAAATGTTGAATGGCCTAGGAATTGAACTTTGTATTTTTAAATATCATGTATAATTAAACTGAAGGAATTTAAAAAGGAAAATTGAAAAGAGATTTTTATATTGAAATTTTGATTTATTCTAAAGGAGATTAAATAGAATAAAAATATATTAGCCAACTTGGGTTACACTTAACTATTTGTAAATTAGGTTAAGTCACTACAACACAACGACCCTATTACAACTGTAATTTTACAACTATCACAAAAAGACAGTTGTAAAAAAGGTTTTTTGCAACTCTTTTTTTCAGAAAGTTGTAATAAACTTATTTTCAACAACTCTTTTATTTTACCGGTTGTAATAGATGTTTATTACAATTTTTCTTTTTTGCCAGTTATAATAGATACATATTTTTAACAGCTGTTCTTTTTTATCAGTTGTAATAGATGCCTATTACAACATTTTTCGTTTGCCTGTGGTAATAGATACCAATTTTAACAACTCCTAATTTTTTCCAGTTGTGATAGATGCCTATTAGAAAAAATTTCATTTGCCCATTGTAATAATACATTAATAATTATATTTAAATCATAAAATTTAATATTTAATAATTAAATAACTAATAAAAAATTTATAATTTATAATTAATAATTAATTTGAAAATATGAAATAATTAATATTAATAATTAATATACAATAGTTAATAAATAATAATATATACAATTGTTAATAAATAAAAATTGATTTATTATAATGAATAATTAATATCCATAATTGATAATTAATAAATAATAATTAAAATTAGTAAGTAAGAAGCAATAATTAAGAAGTTATATTTAATATTTGGTAATTAACTTTTGATAATTAATTAAAAGGTTAAGTATAAATAATTTTTTAATAATTAATTAATAATTTTTAATAAATAAAACTTAAATGATAATAATAATTAAATATTAATTTATAATAATTAATAACTACTATTATATAATAAAAAAATTAATAAATAATTTGAAATATGGAATAATTCCTGTAAAAAATTAGTAATTAGTATTTAAAACTTAATTAATAATTAATAAATAAATTAATAATCAATAATTAAATAATAAATAATAAATATTTAACTAATAACTTATAATTTATAAATAATAATTACTATTAAATAATAATTAAAAGTTAGATGTCATTATTAAATATTAGTACAGTTGAAATCCATATTAAATAATAATAACTATTAATTAGTTAAAATAATAACTATTAATAATCAATAAACAATTAATATTAAATAAGCAATTCTTAAATATAATAATTGCATATTAATATACCATAATTAATAACCACTATTGAATAATAAAAATTAATAATTAGTAATTAGTAATTAGTAAATAATAATTAAATTAATTATGAATTAATTAATAAATCAACAATCAATAAATAAGTATTAAATATTAAATATCTAGTTAATAATTAATAAATAATCACTATCAAATATAATAATTAATAGTTAATAATAAAATTCGATTAAATGTTAAATTCTGATTTATTATTAATTAATTTTAGTTCTAAAAATATAAAATGTAATAAAAAGCTAAGAAATATAATTTTAAGCCAAAGATATTGATCTTAACATTCATTATTATAAATTTATTTTTTCAAATTGGGTATTTTAGATGGTGATACCAAGTTGTACTAAGTCTTAGGTATTATCTAATAATATATTGCACATTTAATAATTAAGGAGATTTATGATTTAGTATGTAATATTTATTATAAAAATTTATTGATTATATTTAATATTTTAAAAATTAACTTTCGGCATACATCGGATTTTATTTTGCTTCAAACTCAAAGTTTTGGTTTGAAACTCAAATATTAGACTCCAAACCAGAAATATTCATTTCCTTACCCACAAAGTTCCAATATAACATCAGCCATCATTTCTCATACCCTACTACTTCCAAATCCAGATCGAAAGCTAATGTCCAGTTCCAAATCAAAAATTAAAACAAAGTCCAAATCCAATTCCAAATTTAAATCCAAATCCAAATTAAAACCTCTTCTTATTGGAAATCGAAATCCAAATTCCAAAGCCAAATCAAAATTGAAATCAAAACTGAACATTGATTGTGCAAGAATTTGTGAAGTTGTTCGGTGGCAGTTATACTATTCAGGTGGCTCAATTAGAGTTTGTAATGGAAGGTGTGGGTTGTTTGTTCTTTTGGGATGCTGGTGGGGATGATTCAGGGATGAGCTACAGTTTGAATGTTTGTAGAAGAAGTGTAGTTCATGGATGAGGAGGTTTGTGAAGAAGCACCGGAAAGTGGTTGACGCAAGGCGAGAAATGTTGTTGTTGTCTAGTTGTATTGGCAGAGGTGATTTTTTTGGCTTCAGGTGATTAGAGCGGATTTGGGTTGGGGAGGAAACTTTAACAGTGTGTGGATGGTAATGATGATGGCTGAAAAAGTGGCAACATGAACATTATGTTTCAAGCCCACGAACACATGTAAGCCTGTAATGCATTATGTTTAGTTATATTCCTCCGAGTTTATGATTTCGCATCACAGTGATTGTGCCAGTGTCTTTTAGATATAGTTGAACTCTTACAACAGATCATAGAATTTCAAAATTAATATTCTAATAGTTTGACAAACTTCTTTTGATGGTGATTTACTACCGAGCTCCTGCTTAGAATTCTCACTGAATAGTACGTATAATTCAAGATTGAAAATTGAGCTTCCTTTAAGTAAAGGAATAACTTAGCACATGCTAGTCTGGTTTAGCTTTCAAGAGTCAAGCCATTGGTATAATTTAAAGTGTCACTATTAATCAAATTTTGTTAGTATTACGTCTACATCTTGAAGAAAAATGACACATGTCAGCATTACATAACCGTTGATTTTCTTTGAGTACGTCTAATGCTAAGGCCTTAAAGGTAGATACATAGTATTGATCAGATATTCATAAATACACTGGAAGTTAACTAGCCTTACCGAGCTGGATGGTAACATTTATATACTAAATTATTTTTCGAACTCCTTCTGTCTTGTTTTAATGTACAAATTATTAGTAGCTTGATACACAACAGGTAAATTATATCTTTTTTAGTTTAATATTTAGCTATTATATTATTTATCAGTCTTTGACTATTTTTAATGTACAAATTATTAGTAGTTCGATACACAACTGGTAAATTATATCTTTTTCGGTTTAATACCTAGCGATTATGTTATGTATTGAGGCTCTGACTATTGTTTTAATGTACGGATTATTAGTAGTTTGAAACACAACTGGTAGATTGTATCTTTTTCAATTTAATACATAGCTATTATATTATGTATTGAGGCTCTGACTATTGTTTTAATGTACAGATTATGTGTAGTTTGATACACAACTGATAGATTCTATCTTATTCAATTTAATACTTAGCTATTGTATTATGTATTGATGCTCTAACTATTGTTTAATGTACAAATTATTAGTAGTTTGATACATAACTAGTAAATTATATCTTTTCCAGAAGCTATTATATTATGATGGTACCTATTTTTTTATTAGTTATGCTTACAATCCAGTTTCTTGGAACAACTGTTCTATTTCGACGTGCTTTAATGATAAATGACTTTTCCATGCATGTGATTATTTTCTAGTACATTGAAGCAATACAAACTCTCTTTTGCATTACATTTCAATCTATATGTTGTTTTCTCCAAATGAAAAATATGAAGAAGTACTTAGTTGATCCATCTCCATTTTTCCTCATTCACGATATACATATGTCCTAACCAGATCATCGCTGCAAGTCACTCAATCGCAACAATTTATTTACACTATTCATTGGCATATACATTTTAATTTGTCAACTAATGTAGTGCAATCTCCATCACTGGTGGTAATATCATTCCCCACAAGCTTAGTTCTTGTTGTAGAGTAATTCTAAGAGGATGTTGAAACTCAAATCAAACTCTGATTTCTATAGCAACTCCAAATAAAGTGGATGGTTTATGCACAACTGTACTGGTTATTCGAAAAAAAATTCTTCCTTTTATTTAAAAACAGTCTCATTGTAAACAAGTTGAAGGTTCCTTTGGTTTGATTCGTGAAGATAGTAGATGTTGAATTAAGTTTTGAGTGGATCTGCAATTGTATTTTGAAATTTCTCTCCATGAATATGTAATGTATTAAACTTGTTTGTTTGATATCCAACTTTTTATGTCTTATTGTTATGGTAATTTTGCAGTGCAATTGTTCAATTGTTATTACCCTCCTTTGCCTGATATTTAATTTCTGGAAATTATTCTTCAATCGGAAAAGAAATACATGGATCTAAGAGGAGAAATCGATAAACACCTTCATTACATTTACTCTCCAAATATCCACTGTTTGTTTTCTAAACCTTGCTAAACAGGGAGGGAGTGAGATGGTTGTAAGTGAATGCAGTGGTTGTTGTTTGTGTTGTATGTGATAGGTGCTTGGCCGTGGATTGGCTGCTTGGTCATGGAGTGGATTGGATTAGTGCAGTGAAATGTGGGTATTGGCTGTTGTAGGATGAGTTGATGTGCAGTGTGATGGTGATTGAGTTGTTTTGGGAGAGAAGCAGGTTGAAGAAATGAGGTTGGTGATTGGTATGGAGTGTGAAACCATGATCATTTGAGATGACGTATGATCCTTTTGTTGCATTTACTAAGGTATAAAAAATAAAATGTATTACAATTTGATTGAACTACAACTGGTTTGATTTGGTTATTTGGTTTATTTGATATATTGTTTTTGTGGACAATAATGATGTAATGTTTGAATTGTTTATAGTGTATTCTTATTTATTTTCTATTATTTATATTTATCTGTTTCTTGCTATACTTGAAAAATGGGCATATAAATTTTGTTTTTTTTTGTTTTGCTTTTTTAATCACAACTGCCAATAGCAGTTGTTAAAATGTCTTTTACAACTGCTAACAGCAGTTGCAAAAAATCTTCTACAATTGCCAAAAGTAGTAGTAAAAAAGTCTTTTCCAACTGCTTTTGTCAGTTGTAAAAAATTATTTTATGACTGTCGAAGACAGTTGTAAAAAATAGAGCTCTATTACAACTCCAGATATAACGACAGACAACCGTCTGTTGTAGTAGACCTATTACAACTGTTTTTTGGTAGTTGTAATAGGGTATTTTTGTTGTAGTGAGTACATACTTGGAATTTAAATTGTGTATTAAGGGCTTGAAGAGAATTGGAGTCGATAATTAAAATAGAACTGAAATAAAAAAGGAAATTATTAAATGATAAAATTTTATAAAATGGAATTACAAATAGATTTTTTTTTATAAATAAAATGGGAAACTCAAAGGATTTTATAGATTTATAAAGGGGATTTATAAGTGAAGAAAAATGATATCAGTGGGTTTCTAAAAATAAAAGTTGATGGTGCGAACTTATATCGGGCAATGAGAATTGTTTTGAAAAGCAATAACGGTATACATAAATTTGGATATAGCCGATGTGATACGAATCAATAGGAAATTATGAATTGGATTTGTGAATATTAGATTTTCTTAAGATATATTTTGTTGAGTAAACTAAAATTTATCTTAAATGTCAATAATTCAGTTTTACCTAAAAACCGTATTTTGAAAACAAACCATTTTTGTTATTTCACATATAATTTTAAATGTTTTAAATCCAATTATAAAATCCTCACGATATGGGAAGCGAAGTTTAATAGAAACGAATAAAATAGACGAACTCCGAAAGGTGAAACAAAATTCAAGGGAAGTAGAAGTGAAACTGGAATTTTAAATAAGCATAAAACGGCTTTGAAAATATTAAAACAAATTGACTAAGGAATTCTTGAGTTTATAGAATTCAAGTGAAACGGGTTGGGAATTTACAAATGAAATTGTAAATGTTTTTGATGAAAGAAGTAGCAAATAAATGAATATTTCCCAAGTGTTAAGTAACTAATGAAGTGGGAAAAATATGCTAAGTAATGGACAATGGTTGGAATTTGTTCCGTAAGAATAAAATGAGATATGAGATTATTTTTAAAAATGTGAAGTATGAAAATAATATCATGTGAAGGTATTTTGAGATAAATAATTTGGAAAATTATTCAAGGTGTTATGGTTGTTTGTGAATGTTATTTAATAGTTAAATAACCGACTATCAATATTGGCCAATGCGTTGATCGTTTCGAAGAGACCGGGATCAGATCTAACTATCCGAAAACCACTTCGATCCGGTGTGAAACGTTTATGAATAAAGACCGTGAAGATGATGATGATGATAGTGATTCGGTTTGTCCTGACGCAGGGCAACTTGTATGGAAGAATGCTATCAGAACATCGTCAGGAGGACGTTGAGCATTCTAAGTGAAATGTGTTCTAAAAAGGTAACGCTTAGCCTCAAGCCTCATCAACTGGGAATGGCTAAAACAGAGGACGTGCAACAAGGCTAAGTATATAGCATCCAAGTAGGGTAAGGTTTCACCTATCTAGATGTCTCTTTTGATCCGGCTGTGTGGGCGGTTGTTGATCCCAACCACGGGGTGATCTTATTCAGACTATACAGTAAGGGGTAGCTCCGATCTTGTGTTGCAGGGGATCGAGAGTGGTCCTTGGTACTTTGATCTAGACTTGGTACTATGACGGGCGGTACCCCAGTAGCCCTGCCATTGTATGGAAACCCAATCTCCAATAAGTGCCTTCAGACTTGTTTGTATACCTCTTATGCTGGAATTTAATGAATGTAACAATTTCACCTATTTGAGTAAGTATTTGTACTTAGACACTATTATAATATCATAGGATTTGATATAAAATGTTTTGGCTATGTAAGGTAAAAACCTGGCATATTTATCTATGGCGTGGTCTTACAAGATGCCTTTCGTTCAAACGATTTTGGAAATTTTAGTAATCCAATTGAGGTGTTTTCTCATGCTGGTTCTCCAGACTGACTCGGGTGTTGTTTTATTATGATGCTTGGGTCAAACCAAGTTGAACAGATTTAAGATAATATGTTATGGAGCTCAGGAGGCGAGCTGATGACAGAGACGTATCTCCGTACTTGGTTATTATTTCCGTTGCGTAAGCAAAGATAATAAGTTGTCCAAAGTGATGAATGATTGTCGTACTGTGATAATGGTATGTATATATAACAGTACAGATTTCTTTGTGTTTAAAAGCTTTTTTATATATTATATTTTGTTCCGCTGCTATTGTGAGATTCTAATGTTGTTTTTATCTTCTTCTTTTACCTCTTTCTTCTTCTTTTACCCTAATCATTCGCTGTTTCGTACACTTTGGGTTGATCGAGGAAGAATTAGTATGAACTCAAGGGGTAGGAACTACGGGTCGCTACATGTGGTATCAAAGCTGAAGATTAAGCGAGAAACTTGGCTTTGGTGGGGATTACTCATTTAAGATAGAGTTAGTAGTACTCTAGAATGAATTGAGAGAATTAATAGATATGAGCGCGTATATGTAAGTGAATACAAATTGTTTTAATTTTGTGTTGACTTATGGTTAGGTGGTATATAAATTCTTATTGATTAGGGGGGTGCCACTATTTCGATAGGAGTTTATAAACACTTGAACACGATAAAGCGGCATAGTATGGTTTTGAAGTGGGTAAATGAAATAATTTTATCCAAAAATATATTTTGATATAAAAGGAATCACTTTCTGAAATTATTATATATATTGAAGTGTTTAGTTGATGATATTATAGTCAAACAAGATTATAAAATTCAAAGTAGTTTGCATAACTAGTATGAGAATTTGTATAAATATATAAATTGTACATATATATTATAAGTAAAATTGGACTTAAACCAGAAGCTGGAAGTTTAGATTCCGAGGAGTTTCAAAAAAATTGGAATCCTTAATTAAATGATTTAAAAATATTAGATAATAAGTTATAAGCTTATAAATTGAAATTAACAATAAGGAGATTAAAATAAAATTCAACTTTGATTAAGTTGAAAAAATTTAAATTGTTGAAAATTTAAATTGATTGTGGTTTGATTGAAATAAATTAGTAAAGTAGATTAGCTAAGTGGAAAATGATTCAGAATAAGAAATGAAATAATAAAATTAGGCTCTGGAAATAAATTGTAACTTGAGTAAAGTTAAAGGAGATAAAAATTGAATAGAATCGAATTAAATAAAGCTGAGTTGAAATAGAACTGAATCGGAATAAAATTCAGGTTTGTTATAGATAATATTGAATGGAATTAGATCCATAATTAAAAAAATAAAAGTTAAGTTAAATGAAGATCGAATTGGAATAAGTAAGTTAAAAAATGCTTGAGCTGTAAATAGAGGTCTCAAGTTAAATAAAATGTGAATATACTTAAGCTTAATATGGATGGAAGCATGAAAAATATAAGTTGTGACTTATAAAAATTTAAAAAGTGGAGTAAAGACAAAAATAAATTTGTTTGGTATTTTGGAAAATAAAAGAAAGTCCAAATTTGAATTATAAAATGGGTTGAGTCCAAGAAAAACTAGTTAAAGTGATTTTTGAGATAAAAATCAAATATTGAATTATAAGCTGGGTGTGAACAAATTTAGATTAAATTAATTAATTAAATATGTTAATGGGATTTAAATTGGTTAAATGGAATTTGAATTGTGAGTTAATAAAATCGGATTGTAAATTAAAAGTGAATGGTAGAAATAGAACTTGAGTTATAAATAATATTCAAAGTATATTAGATATAATGGAAAAGTTGTCAAATGAAATGGAATTAGAATAAAATAGAAATGGTTTGAATTGCAAACAAATCTAATTCAAGTATAAATAAATTAAATATGACTTTTTTATCATTTAGAATAAATTCAGGAATGAATTAGGAAGGTGAATCAAAACTTAGAAACGGATTGGAATTTGATTTGATGAGAATTAAATTAAAATGGAAATAGAATTTATGCAAGAAAGAAGGGGACTTAAATTAAGGAGTGAAATAAATTGAAAAAAATTAATAACTTAAGCAAATAATTGAATGAAAGCTCGACTTAAGTGAAATAGATATTTAATACATAAGCATGAAAGTTCTAAAGCTTAATGGAATGGTTATTTAAAAACAAAACATGGAATATTTCTGAGTTAGATAAAGTTGTTTCTGAATATAATGAAAACAAGTATGAAATGAAATGAAAGTGTATGGATTGTGAATAAATTAGCAATGGATGGATTAAATATAAAATGAGTGGGAATTAATTTGAAGTGGTAATAAACTAAAATGGATATTCTATTAAGGGAATATCGTCGAATTCGCATAGGAAAAGTTGTCGTTTGACGTAAACAAAAGTAAATAAAACTCTATAAACTGATAGAAGTAAACAAAATTGACTTTGGAATCAAATGGAATGAATATGAGTTCGTTTGGTTTAAAAATGAATTGAATGTAAACAAGTAGTTATAAACCATTCGGATTAAATTAAAATGATATATGATTTTGTTGAAAGCAATTAGAATTAAAGTCCGAATCTTAAATTTGTCTTATGAATATTGTTTAGTGTGCATTGCTTGTGTAACCCATGTGTTTACCTATTGAAAATAAGTGAAATGTTATTGGATTTCATAAATTTAGTGCTAACATGTTGAATTGAGTAAGTATAGGTACCTAAAGGCCGTTCCGTTGGATTTTGGTCGCGCTAATTGCTAAATAAATAAGCCATTTGCTTAAAAATGCCAAATAAAGGTACGCCTACACACTAAAAGATATGAAATATGAAATGTTGTTTTGTTTTTGATTTTTCGACAGTGTGGGTCATGTATATGTATTTATCTCTCTTGTCAAATTGCATAAGCTCCTCCGTACAAACGAGACTCTGCCAAAAAAATTCGGGAGTTAGAATTTTTTTTGAAAATTTCGAATTTTTTGGCAAATTTTTGTTACCGAATAGTAGATTTTCAAAACCTAATGAAAATGTAGGATTTGAACTAGAAGATGGAAAACAATTGTGTGGGAGAAACAAAAGATTAGAAAAGTGAATATCGATTTTCACTAAGTGAGTTTTAATAAGTTAATAAGTTTGGGGCTTTCTTCTGCCTTAGAAATTTCGGGATGAAATCCTTTTGAGGGAAGGAATGTAATGACCCGAAATTATTGATTTTTGAAATTGAGATATTTAATTGATTTTAAATATTAAGGTGTTGATTTTTAACTTGAATTTCAAATATACTATTTATTGGGTAACTAAATTTTTGAATTTAATGATTGAAAATTGGATAAAATAGTGAATCGGGAGTTCTAAGCGCGATGAAAAAAATTTAAAGCTTGTAAAATTTGTATTGATCGTAATAAAGGTGATAAAAATTTTAAAATTAAATTTGGAAGTGATTTATTCAGTTTTAGAAAAATATTTTTTAAATTGACGTTTAAAAATAGCCTTCCGAGGCATAGTCTCGTATTTCGACGAAACTAGTTCCATTGGATCCGTAATAGTATTTTATTATCGGATTTCAATTTTAAATTTTTTTGGATTTATCGTTTAGTCGTACAATATATAAGCGCATTGAAATTTATATCAAAATTCAATGTAATAATTGGGTCCAAAAAGCTATCTTCTCCATACGATCGAATTAGGACTCAAAACCTTTTCCATTGCGTTTGGAATAGGGGTATAACATTATAAATCCCTGGTGGCATGCCTCGTTTGAGATACGAAATTTTTAGTTAGATGTTTTTGAATTTAAAATGATACATATACATACATATATATATATATATATATATATATATATATATATATATATCTGTGTGTGTGTGTATGCATTTGACTAGGAGCAGCAGTCACACTCCTTTCCATCGGCCACCATTCTTTCATCTCAGCCATCCTACATTCCAGACCAAGCCGACCTATTCCTCTTTGTTGAACCACGTACCCTTTCTCTTCACTCAGAAGCCAAAATTAAATCAAAAGCCGCCTATCGTCTGAAGCAACCCGCTATCTTTGTTATAAATCACGTTCTCCTTTCTCCTTCAAATTCTATCAGAGTCCTATTCGAATAAAAAAGAGAATGCAGATCAAAATCGAATCTGCTCCTCAGAAGAAAATAATTGCCGAATCATTTCCACAAAAAAAAAGAAGTCGAACTTGATTGCGGCACGCGTTGAGGAGGGCGACAATGTAGAAGAGGCAGCAGCAAGCTAGCGTTCGCGATTAAGGGTATCGATCGCGTGAGAGTTGTCCGGGGGTGCGAGAACAAGGCTAGGCTAGGCTATTTGGGGAAATCGTTGCCATGGGATGCCCGATGGCGCACGTTCTCGTGAAGGTGGGGCGGTGGTATGAGCTGGGTGGCTGTGGTGGTTGGTTGGGGGATTCGGCGATGGGTTGAAGGAGGTCGGGAAGGCTCAATTTCGAGCATCGCATAGGGTGGCTCGCGATCGTTTGTGGAGGAGGATCGGTGATGAGGGCGCCTACTATTTGAGTGTTCGTCGACGTCAGTGGCGCGAGAGCGGTTTTGCTAGTGTGTGCGCGTGCGTATATATATGCAGATAAATTTCAATATATATATATATATATATGTATGTATGTATATTTGTATAGAAAACAGAGAAAAGGAAATATTTTACGGTAAAGTAAATAACTGTTGTATTTACAAAAAAAAGAAAACAATTTTTTTAAATAAAGATATACACACATACATACACACACCTATTTTAATACATATAGGAAAATAGAAAATTACTTTACGTGGACAAAGTTTGGGAAAAAATAATAATAGGAATTTTAAAATTGTTATAGAGTTTATGTAAATTATATTACTTAAAATATATATAGGTTTTTTCAGTATATGTAGTTTCAAAGGAAAAATTAAAATATACATATACATATATATATATATATATATTCACTTACTAATTTATTTTAAAAGATTGGTTTATGGTGATTTATTTGTTCAATTAACTTGTTTAATTATTTCAGAAATTATTAAAAAAAATTAGTTTAAAACTAAAACATTAGTTAATTAAATTTATTAAATAAATTTGACTTTCAAATATTAATAAACTATAAATGTCTACACAAGGTCAAAAACCATGAAAACGGTCAAGGTTGAAGTGGGATGCAAATAAAATAATGGTGAGATTTTCTCACTCGTTAGGATTTTCGGAATTAAATTTAAATGTTTAAATTTAAATCAATGGATGTTTGGTTGAATTAACTAATTATTGTTTGTTGAATATTATATATAGTAGTATATATATATATATATATATATATTAGAGTGATTGATATTCCCACATTATATAGCGGATGAGACCCCATACGCCATGCATAATAGTGAATGACCCTATATACCGCGATATCCCCCTCGAAGTGGGATTGATATTTTATTTGTTGACTAACATTTGTTGATGCAGGAAAAATTATGGTTGGAAGGATCCAACTGGATTCCTCAAAAATATTTATTGCTCATATATTTATATTGATATATGATATGATGGATAAATTGATATGGATTGCGTAAATTGAACTGTTAAATGTTGAACAGCCTGGGAATTGAAGTTTGTATTTTTAAATATCACGAATAATTAAACCAAAGGAATTTAAAAAGGAAAATTGAAAAGATATTTTTATATTGAAAATTTGATTTATTCTAAAGGTGATTAAATATAATAAAAATATATTAACTAACTTGGGTTACACTTAACTATTTGTAAATTGGGTTAAGTATAGATTTGGAATTTAAATTGTATATTAAGGGTTTGCAGAGAACTAGAATCGATAATTGAAATAGAGTTGAAATAAAAATGGAAATTTATTAAAGGATAAAATTTTATGAAATGGAATTACAAATAGAACTTGTTTTTATAGATAAAATGGGAAACTCAAAGGAGTTTATAGATTTATAATGGGAATTATAAGTAAGTAGAAATGATATCAGTGGATATCTAAAAATATAAGTTGATGGTGCTAACTTATATCGAGGCAATGAGAATTGTTTTGAAAAGCAATAGTGGGATATATAAATTTGGATATAGCCGATGTGATCCGAATCAAGAGGAAATTATGAATTGAATTGGTGAATATTGGATTTTTTTTTAAAATGTATTTTGTCGAGTAAATTAAAACTTGTTTTAAATGTAGATAACTTAGTTTTACCTAAAAACCATATTCTAAAAACAAATCATTTTTCTTATTCCACATATAATTTTAAATGTCTGAAATCCAATTATAAAATCCTCTCGAGATGGGAAGCGAAGTTTAATAAAACGAATAAGATAGACAAACATTGAAAGGTGAAATAAAATTCAAGGGAAGTAGAAGTGAAACTGGAATTTCAAATAAGCATAAAACGACTTTGAAAATATTAAAGGAAATAGACTAAGGAATTCTGGAGTTTATAGAATTCAAGTGAAACAGTTGTGAATTTACAAATGAAATTTTATATGTTTTTGGGAAAGAAATAGAAAATAAATAAATATTTTCCAAGTGTTAAGCAACTAATGAAGTGGGAAAAATATGCTAAGTAATGGACAATGGTTGAAATTTGTTCCGTAAGAATAAACCAGATTTGAAAACTATTTTTCAAAATGTGAAGTATGAAAATAATATCATATGAAGGTATTTGAGATAAATAATCTGGAAAATTATTTAATGCCTGATAGTTGTTTGTGAATGTTATTTGATAGTTAAATAACCAACTACTAATATTGGTAAATGCGTTGATAGTTTCAAAGAGATCGGGATTGGATTTAATTATCCGAAAACCACTTTGATCCAATTTGAAATGTTTACGAATAAAGACCATGAAGATGATGAAGACGGTGATTAAGTTTATCCAAACCAGGGCAACTTGTATGGAAGAATGCTATCAGAACATCATCAGGAGGACGATGAGGATTCAAAGTGAAATTTGTTCTAAAAAGGTAATGCTTAGCCTCAAGCCTCATCAACTGAGAATTGGCTACAACAAGGGAGGTGTAGCAAGGCTATATGGGTAGCACCCAATTTGGGTAAGATCTCTCTTGTCTAGATGCCCCTTTTTATTCGACTGTGTGGGCGGTTGTTGATCCCCATCACGGGATGATCTTATTCAGACTATCCAGTAAGGGGTAGCTCTGGCCTTGTGTTGAGGGGATCATGAGTGCTCCTTGGTTCTCTGATCTAAACGAGGTACTGTGACAGACGGTACCTAAGTAGCCCTGCCATTATATGGAAACCCAATCTCCAATAAGTTCCTTCGAACTTGTTTGTACGCCTATTATGTTGGAATTCAATGAATGCAACAATTTCTTCTATTTGAATAAGTATTTGTACTTAGACACTATTAAAATATCAAAAGATTTGATATAAAAATGTATTGGTTATCATATGGCAAAAACCCGAGATGCTTATTTGTGGCGTGGTCTTATGAGATACCTTTGATTTCAAAGGATTTTGGAAACTTTAAAAATCAAATTGAATGTCTTTTCTCATGTTGGTTTTCAAGACTGACTCGGGTGTTGTTTTATTATGATGCTCGGGTTAGACCGAGTTGAACAGATCCAGGATAATATGCTATGGAGCTCAGGAGGCTAGCTGGTGACAGAGGCGTATCGTCGTACTTTGTAATTATTTCCACTGTGTAAGGACATATAATAAGCTATCCAAAGTGATGGATGCTCATTTTACTCTTATAATGGTATGTATATGACAGTACAGCTTTCTTTGTATTTAAAAGCTGTATTATATATTATATTTTGTTTCGCTGCGATTGTGAGATTCTTATATTGTTTTTATCTTCTTCTTCTACCTCCATCTTCTTCTTTTACCCTATTTATTCACTCTTTCATACACTTTGGGTTGATTGAGGAAGAATTATTATCAACTCAAAGGGTACGGAACTACGGGTCGCTACAATTATTTTGGATCTGAAAGAAAATTGAAAAGTGATTTGGAGGTGAAATATATATATATATATATATATATATATATTGATTTTGATTAGTTAAAAGAAGTGGATTGGCCTAAAATAAATGGTTTGAGATTTTACTTAACTATTTCGTGAAATAATTTGAATGGATATTTTAAAATATTGTACATAAAGGATTTTTAAACAATAAATTTAAGTGATATTTGTTTAAATGTAACACAGTTTTAAAAGCCGAGATATAGATTGAGAGAATAAAGGAGATCTAGAGATAATTATAAATTTAGTTGCACTGCATTTTAAATAAGATTTTTAAATTACGAAATAGAAGTAGAAATCAAGATTTGATTAGTTTTAGAATATAGTTGGGTTACTTGAGAAATAGATTTAAAAATGTGATTTTTATTGGAAATTTATTTTTGAATGGATTTTTGTAATATAAACCAGTATAAACTGGGAATGAATTTGGAAACTATATAAACGATGTTTATAAATAAGTGGAATGATTACAAATTGGTAGATTTGAAATATAAATTCACAGTGAGAATTTACAATGAGATATTATGATTGGTTTAGAAGGAATAGTGGATTCTAGTATGGAATTTGGGAATAAGGCATTTATGAAATTGAAGACGTAAATCGATTTGTGATAAATGGAAAGAGATTTCTAAATATTATGTTCGTAGTATTGGAATTGAAAAATATATTTTTATCGAGAAGTTGAGTTTGTTTTAAAAAGAGGATTTTAGTTATTAAACTAGGAAATTTTAAAATGTTCTAACATTAAAATATTTCAGCAAATTAGTTATTTAAATATTTAAATGTTTTTAAAATGAAATTATAAGTTTTATATATAAGTTTTCTAAATTGATTTGAAATTTCATAAATAAATTGGAAGTAGTTATTGAAGTTTATTTTAAAAAGTGCTTGATATTTTAAATAATTATTTAACCATATCTTTGATTTTATTTTATTGTGTATATAGTTTAAAAGAAAATAATTTGAATTTGTTTATAAATACTCTCGAGATTATAATCCAAATTTTTTAAACAGATAAGATTGTACAATTGAAGTATTATAATGGATTTCTGGAAATTCAGGGAATTTCAAAAAATAGTTAGACTCAGGAACTTCAGAAATGAATTTGAATTCATTAAAGGAATTGTAAAACTATTATATGGATTATGAATTAGTATAATGAATAATTTGCGGAAATTTAAGGGGAATTGGTAAAACTCCGAAGATTTGTGAAATAAGACGGGATATTCCTAAGTAATGCAATTAAAAGGTTTTCAAAATATCCTAACCATGAAATGATTTGTATAGAAATATTTTCTAAGTAATGAATTATAAGTCGTATTTGGAAATATTTTTAAAAATATCGATATGGATAAAAATTCTATTATGGATATAAGAATTTTAAATCATTTTCAAATATTAAAATACTGGAAGGAATTAAATATATACATATATATATATATATATAATATCTTTGTAAAGATATATTTAAATAGATGTCGAAAGATTTATAACATGGGCCTATTGACTATGTATGTGTGTAATTTGATAGTTAAATAATCGACTATCAAGTCTGGCTAAATTCGGTGATCGCTTCGAAGAAACCGGGATCAGATTTAATTATCCAAAAAACACTTCGATCTGATTTGTGCGCTACGAATTATGATACAGTGATTTTTGGAAGAGTTTGGTTTGTCTAGACATACGACAACATGTATGGATGAATGCTGTCATTGCATTACAGCCTGGAAGGCAGTGTTAGCTTTCCAAGTGTGAATGCTGTTCAAAATGGTAAGCATAGCCTCAAGCATCATCAACCGAGAATTGATTAAAACAGGGAATGCAGCAGGGCTAAGTGGGTCACTCCCATTAGGATATGTCATCAAATTTCACGATACCCTACATTTACATATTTATGGATTGGTGGTGCATGAGATCTCTAAAAGGTCGGAAGACCGGGATGATGACATATTCAGACTAGTAGTGAAGTGCTAGGGCAGTTATGTGTGGAAGAGTACCGGATGTTCTTGCCAGACCTGTGTGCGTTGACCTAGAGATGCACTCATCGGAGGTAGTTCCTTAACCGGTCATATTATGGAATCCATTCTCCAGTACAGGCCTTTACGGCTTTGATTTTAGAGCCTAGTATGCTGGAATTTAATTAATGTAACAATTTCGTATATATTAATAAGTATTTTTATTTAGAAACTGTTATAATGTCATAGGATTTTAATATAAAATGGTTTCGGTTATCATAAGATAAAAACCCACTGTGTTCATATGTGGCATGGCCTTACGAGACACCCTTTGTTTTCAAAGGATTTTGGTAACGGTAAAAATTCAATTTGAGCGTGTTTTGTCACGCTGGTTATCCAGACTGACATGGATGTTATTTTATTATGATGTTCGGGTCAAACTGAGTATTTCTGGTTCAGGTTAGGATTTTGTATAGCTTAAGAGACAAGATGGATGATAGAGACGTATTCCCGTACTTGCTTTATTTTCCTCTGTGTGTGTGGGTAGTTATATATTCAACACTTGTGGAGACAAGTTATTATAACTTTCCAGAACTGATTTGTTGATTGTTGTACTCTAATGATGGGATGTATAATAACAGTTGTAGTTCTTTTTATATAAAGATATGTTATTATCTATTATATATTGTTCCGCCGCGATTGCGAGATTCTATGATATTGTTTTTGTTTTCTTCTACCTCTTCTTTTTCATTTCCACTAAAAATTGGATTTTCCGGCATTCATTTTCTTAGCATGTAATATATTGGACGTATTAGTGTCAATTTTTGAGGGTTGGAAATTCCGATCGTTATATTTTAAAAAATCATTTAAATTTAAATATCATGTAAATTCCAAAACCGTCGGATCAAAAATCAATTTCCAAACCAAAATTACAACCAACCAAATTAACACACAATAGTATTTCAAAAATACTATATCGAGGCCAATAGTTGCTATAGCACTTAACAAATACTATTACTAACCTTTTATCCTTGAAGGTTCAATTTTTACATAAGTTGTTGTCATATCCAATATAGCCAAATAGTCCAATTTCAGCATTTAACAAAGTATATCACTGATATATAACTGAAATAAATAAGAGGTAAATAATGAATTTTAAAAATAACAATATCGAGAAATCCAGATTCCACAACAATTTTCTACGTGTTTCAAATTTAAATGTCTATCACTTTAAAAAGAAGGTATTTAACCAGATCAACCAATATTTTCAACTAAACACAAACAATAAATTTTATCTATTAAAAACATTACCAGTTAACGAATGAATGAGTTAAACTCTTGAAGTTCCAATTGGCATAGAAGCGTTCCATTTTGAACTAAAATCGAACGGCATCCGACTTTAGCCAAAATTTGAACTAGCTCGAAACTATATCAAAATTGCTCCATCGTGATGTTTTCATCATAACGAACGTAACGTAACAAGATTCGTCTCGATCGGACTTCGTATAGGAGAGTTATACGATTAACAAGTCATCGGTTTTTAAATTTTATAATTAAATACATTAATTACAAAATAATTTCCTTAATTACCATTCAACGAAACCATTTTCTTCCAAAAATCATCTCCCGCCTTCAAATACTGATGCTCCTCCAATTGCCAATCCTTCCTTTAACTCGTTCTTCCACGAGATTCCTCGAAATCACCGCCAAACTTCCCCTCTATGCGAGCTCTACATGTTCATACCCAAATCAAAGCACTCGAGGCTCCCTTGAAAATCATGATGTGCTACTATGATGTGTCGCCTTTAAATGATGCGAACTCCTCTCTTAGCCAAGCTTAACCAAAAATTGCAATGAGGTGCCACACAATACCCCAAAACCCAAAACAATCAACGGTGCGGCTAATCGATGCCTACACGCCAAGATATTGCTAACGCTAATTTATAGACTACATCTAGAATTGATGCACCAACATCACCACCGAACAACCCGAAACCACTATAGGCCTGTAGATCTCTTCGACCCGATTCCAAAGATAATTTTTTTTAGAATTTATATTTAAGTGGATTTCGAGTTTTAAATTTTTGTGTGCGGTAATATGTTTGTATTTTTAGCTAACAGTGGAATGAGGATGCAAGAAAGGAGTAGACAAAGTAACAAAAATGTGTGTGCATATGTATTAAATGTGTTGAGTTTATATATATATATATACATATTAGATTTTCTAGTATCTTGACGCACAGATTTTTGTTCACGTATGAATCTCGAATGACAAGACAAAACTATGATCATGCTCAAAACAGCGATACGACACCTAAATAATAATAATATACATCTAGGTATTTGCCTGTGCTACGCATACGGGAAGTTATCAAATTTCTTTGACCATCTACATGTTGGTTTTTTTAGTGGTGAGCTATTGTTGAATTATGTTATTTGTTCTTCAATTTATGGTGCATTCGAAGTACATTTGTGTTTTTCATTATTTGCTATAACTTTTTTCCAATACTTCAAAAGATTGAGCTTAAGAAGAAATAGTTTCCACAAATTGTGACAACAAATAGTTTTGAGTGGTTAATATGCATTAGATGCATATAATATAAACTACGGACTTAATATACCGGTTAATACATATATTTCATTGTACTAAAATACACTAATATAAAATATATTATTGGCAAAAAACCAAACAGATAATTCTTCAATGTGGATGTCTTCGTATTCGCATTCATATCTATTCTTCCAAATATCGGATATTTATTAAATTTTTGAATACAGGTGCAGACGGATTTCAGAGGTTTAATATATCCATTTACTGGCTTAATTATGAGTGCTGAAGCTACGTTCTTTAACTCCATGGATGTTACTTATAATTGTGAACTTGAAAGGAAAACATTATGAATTTTATCACATTGACATAAAAATTTATCACTTCCCGTTTTCAACAATATTTTGTACATATGATCCACATCTAAAATAAGGGTAAAATAAATTTTATAAGATATTTAAATTATGCTAAGCTTGTTGAATTATCTCTCTTATGCTATATGATTTATGATAATAATTTTATCACAACCTATTAATTTTGCAATTATAATCCATAATGCAAGCTTTGTCACGATCATGTAGAATCGAATGTCAGCTACTTAAGTTCATGTAGATTTACTTGAATAGTTTCAAACCAAATTCTCTAATAACTTAATAAAATAATATACAAACCCACTTAAAATTGTGCAATAACTAAATAATACTAGTCATTGTATGTATTTTCATCTTCTAAGTTAAAAGGATTATTATGAAGTAGAAATGTGTGCATGTCAACATATCAAATGGCATGATCAAAAAATTTCATTATCCTGTTATTTTAATTGTCTTATCTTGTGAGTATAGTTGAATTTAAAAGTCTTATTTTAGGTTAATGTATCTGTATTTACAGCAGGAAATGTGATATTGTTTATTTTGTACTTAAAAAAGCAAATGACCATGTGCTGTATGGTTCGTTAGTAAACACTCTTTTCAGTTAAATTTTCTGTTACATTGTCTTTATTGTTTTATAAGATATGATAATGCTAAGCGGAGGTTAAATTTGATTTGTTTTAAAAGATATAAAAATGGTGAAACATTAAATTTGAAGTAACTTGAGTTATACTGCCGAAGCAATGTGTAACGACCCAAAATTTTTATTAATTAAAATTTGTATATTTAATTAATTTTAAATATTAATAAGTGAAATTTATAAGTCGAATAAATTTTATTTTGAATAATTGGATTTAATTGAATAATTAAATCAATAATTTAATATGTGAAAATATAGAAATAATTGAAAATTGGGTAAAATATGATTGAAAATGATTTGTAAAATTTTATTATATCATATTGAAGTTATAATCATACTATAGAACTTTTAAAATCGAATTAAAAGTTTATTTGTGAAAATTGAATATTTTAATATTTAATCGACTAGTGAAATTAGCCATTTTTCGAACAGTCTCAGAATTGGAAGAAACTAGTTCCATTGGATCCGTAATAGTTTGTTATTACCGAATTTCAATTTTCGTAGCAATCGGAGTTATCGTTTGATCGTGGCAGTTCGAAACGCATCGAATTTTTTTTAAATTTAGTTTGGCGAGTTAAAATAGTCATTTTTCAAACAGTCTCGGATTTCGACGAAACCAGTTTCATCGGATCCATAATGTGATATTATTGTGTGGTTTGAAATTTCATGTCAATCGGATTTACCGTTTGTCCGGTGCAAGCTAAAACGCCTACAAAATCGTTTAATCGGTTTAATTTCAAATCGAACGTTTATTGCCAAAGCTCGCACAGATGACCGAATTAGCTCCCGAAACACGTTCCATTGTGTTCGAAACGTGGGGTAAACCTTAGAAACGCCAACCGGCACGCTTCGTTTGGAGTTCGGAAAATCCGGGATGAATAGTGTCGCGTAAATTTTCTATATAAGCCCCTCTCTTCATAAATTTGCAAAAATTATTAACCTAGGGTTTCAGAAAACCTAGCCGCCACCTTCATAAACATGAATGGCCAGAAATCATCTCCTTTTCTTTCTCAATTACTTCCAATCCGTCGATAATTAGCCAATATGCTCAACTACAAAGTCGAAGAGCTCGATGAGAGCTTTGATTCTATACGGTGATGATCGGAATTGGAGCGACGAAGTGAGGGCTACGTGCCCGCGTTCATCATCAGGTTGGCACACAATTTGAGACGATGGGGGAAGCCGAGTTCATCATGGTGGTGGCCGAGTGTAGCTAGCTGGATGCTCGTTCAAGTGGCGCTTACTGATCGAGTTCTAGGTGTTCGTTTTGGTTGCATAATTAAACCCTAAAATTTGATGAATGGGTTTTGTGCGTGTAAGTTGTCTGTAGATGAATGTGAAGAGGAAGGTTGTGGCCGTGATTTGTAGATGGAGATCCTACGGTTGAGATTAGATGTAGGTAAAAAAATAAAAAGAAGTTGTAAATTTATGTATATAAATTCGTGTAAACTTCTAAAAATCATAACTTTTTCATACGAGGTCGAAAACGCACGAAACTAGTTGCATTGGCTTCGTTTTGTCGAGCACTGCGTGGAATTGGATTGGAGTCGTTTGGAGTTAGTGAGAATTTCGGGTAAAATTAAACGCGCGTTTATTTTTATTCGAAATAAAAGCTGAAAACGAAATTGAAATCAAGGTGAGAACTTCTCACTCAATCGAATCGGTTTCGATTTTAATTTTAAATAGTTATATTTAAAATACTTGAATGCATGTTTGAATAATGATTGTTATCTATTGATTGTTAAAATAGACATTATGCGCCGTTAGTAAGCGGATGTTATTTATTAAAAACATATACCGCGAATATTTCAAAAACAGTGAAATTGGTATTATTTATGTACTTGGAGTAGATTTTCCCGCAGTATATAGCGGATGAGACCCTATTGCGCCGCCTATTAAGCGGATAATATTTTAAATCCCATGTACCACGACAATTTCGTACTGGAACGAAATTGGTATTGTGCTAATGTTTGTGGATGCAGGAAAACAGGTTGGAGGGATCCAACTGGATTCCTCAACAGTATTTATTTGATTTCAGATATTTTGATATTTGATGGATTATCATATCGATATATGATGTCATTGTTGTCGTGATTGACTATTTGGTATGTAGCATCATTGGGCAAAATTTTGGAATTTTAAAAGGATTTTAAAGTGATTTTTTGAAAATATACGTTATAAATATTTTTGGAATTGATCCATTTTAAATAAATAACGTTATAATTTTAATGTTATAAAATTATGATTTTTGAGAAACATAGTTAAAAACTGATTTTTGAAAAATATGGGGTTAATGATTTTATAAAATAGTTTAAATCGGGATTTTTGAATTTATTGTGAAAAGTTTAAATATAGGATTTATGAAATTTGATTATTTTATAAATCAAAGAGAATGATAAAATTATAAAGGAATTTAAAGGCGTTTTAAAAGAATAATATAAATTGATTTATATAAAAGACTTATAAATTGATAATTTGTAAATTAAAATATTTGAATTATAAAACGAGTTTTTATAAGTGTTAGAATGAATTGTAAATGAACTTCAAAAATGAATGAAATTTATAGGATTATAAACGGTGAAGTATAAATGGAATTTTATAAGCAGTACGTTTATAAAATTTGTAAAGTTATTAAAGGAATAGATTTGGGTAAATAAATGAATCTTATAAGTTATAAGATTTATAATTTGGGAAGTTAAAGGAACGATTTTGCAAACAAATAAATTTTAAGTATTTAACTTATAATACGAACTTTTAGTATATCATTGAGATATGAAATTGAATAGATTAATAAAGGAAATTTATAAAAGGAAGTAGTTATAAAATAATTAGAAATGGAATTTATAAACATTGTTTTATAAATCTGCAAACGACTTATTTTGATAAGTAAATTGTTATAACTTATTAATGGAGTTATATTCACGTTTTAGACAGTGAATAATCCTTTAAAATAAAATGTATAGAAACGATGAAATTGGTTAACAAGGTATATTCACGTTTTTGAAAAATGAATAATATGTTAAAGAATTTTTTTTGGATTCGATGTTTTTAAACAGAATTAAAACGATCTAACGATGTTTTAAATGTGTTAAGATTCGAAACCATAGATTTCAACATTCATTGTTGAAATAGGCGTTTTCGAGAAATAGAAGGAAATGGTGGACTATAACACTGTTGTTATAGTAAATGATTTCCGAAAGGAAATGTTTTTTTTAGTATTGGGATTTATATATCTATTTTAATTTCGAATCCCTATACTTGTGATTTTGGGACGTCGTAACGATGTTTTACGCAACATTCGTTTTGGCCCAAATAAATATGTTTAAGAGAATGATTTCCTTAAAGAATGAAATATATACTTAATCTCGATTTAAATATATTGAATATTTTCCAAGTGTTGAAAATAAATGGATTTGAGAATTACTTAATAAGTAAGTATGGAAATGGTTTTCAATATAAAGTGAATATTTTGAGAATTTATCCTTTTGAAGATAAATTGAAAATGAATAATTGAAATCGTATATTCGTAGATATTTTGGAATGTAAATTCACTATGGAATTTATAAAAGAAAGGGGAATTTGTTTAAAAATAAATATTGATTTATTTTTGAGGTATTGAAATTATATATCTTGTAAAGATATGAATTTTGGGAAATAAATAATTTAGAAAATTATTTGGAATCTGGTGATGTTGTGCATATCCGTTGATAGTTCAATAACCGACTATCAATATTTACCTTTGAATGAGTATTTGTTGTGATTTGTTTGAATTTGAATGCCACACTTATTTTTGAATAAGCGCTCACTATTCGGGTTAGTCGGGAAAGGACCTTGGGGTCGTATAACCCATTCCGAGTATGTGATACGTCGTTATGGATAGCATTTGAAGACCGGTGTTGAAGACTGGGTATTTGCGAGAGCGATAGGATGACCTGTCGATTGACTCTGCACCGAGTTGCTCCGGTATATAGTTCTCCATATGTGATGGGGAATCCGATCAGGATTGTGGATATCCGGATTGCAAGGACTTCTTTGTAAGTGCCTTCGGTTCTGTTCGAGCCCGGAACAGACTTGTATGGATTGTATGTCTGACGTTACAAATTGAGATATAAAGCAGATTTCTTTCAAATATATTTCTGTTGGTGGCGGAGAATTTATTCTCTTAGCTTAACACCCTTCTCTGAGACGTACGAGCTCAGAGGTTATGTAGTTGATGGTTATCAGCGATATATTCCCAATTTGGTAATGTGACATGCTGAGTGTTGCTGTGAAATGATCATTGTTTGATCATTTGTGATATGATCATTTGTTTGATCACTTATCTTTGTGATCATTTCTATGATCATTTGTTGACCCAAAGCACAACTTTTGTATAAAGCGTGGCTTTGTGCACGAGACTTCGTCGAACCTCACACCCCGGAATGGTCAAAACAGGAAAGATGCGGCAAGGTTATGAGGGGTAGCTCCTTTTAGGGTATGTGCATTTCCTTCTGGAAAAGGGTGGTATCATGGTATGGAGCCCAGATACTTACTCATGTTGAAACACTTATTATTTGGTGTGATGTTGATTACGAGCGCTCGGTTAAAGGTCCCAAAGGATCGGAGGATGGCATACTCGTGTCAGTAGTTACCTAGTTAGGGGTAACCCGGCCTTGTGTTGGCAGAGATCCGGTTTGGTTCTCAGGGACGTCCTTCCAGAGGCGTTCACATGTGGCAATGGGAAGTTCCTTGGCCTTACCATTTGTTGGAAATCCAAAGAAACAATACGATCTTGTACAGTTTTAGTTGTAGAACCTATCATTCACTTATGGTGGCGCCTCACTGTTTGGATGGTAGCTATAGTAGGCATAAGTGCGGAATGCCTATGCTGGCTAAGATTTATATCTTTATTTTCAAAATGAATTTTTCCTACACTATGCACTAATAATAATAACAAATGTTCTTTTTAATGCGTATCAAGCATCTTTGACTATCATAAGGAGAAATCTCCTCCGATTCTGCGTTTGCATGTGTGTGTGTGCGGGAGGCCTTATGGTAGTCTCATTTTTAAAAGCATTGCGAATTGACTTTAAAAATATTCCTCTATTTTGTTTTCAAAGATAAATAAACTGTTTTGAGTTCTCACACCAGTCTCATGACTGACTCGGAGTTTATTGTTTTCCTTCCTAAACTCTGGGTGCCCACCAATCTCCACACGGGCAGTCAAGAGTTAAGGTTTATCAGGATATTCTGGAATTCAGGAGTTGCTGGAGCAAGATGGATGGCATGGCGTATTACTAGTATATTGTATTTCTTTTCCGCTGTTTGTTGTTGTTTGATGTTGTACACTCTGATGTAATGTAATGTAATGTAATAACTGATATAGTTCTTTGTTTAAAGATTATTCATTTATTTATTATATGTTGTTCCGCTGCGATTGTGAGATTCTGTTATTGTTCTGTTGTTTTCTTTCCGTTCTATTTTCTATCTTTTCTACCTTCTTCTACCTCTTTCTTCTTCTTAAACCATAACGGTACGGTTTTCCGGCCTTCGATTGCTCGGCAGTTGATACAGTGGACGTATTGATGTCGGCGTTCGTGGACGAAAAATCGCCTATCGTTACATTTGGTACCGGAGCATATGGTTAAGCGACAACCATGGCTCTGATGGGTATTACTCATTAGAGATAGAGTCAGTAGTACTCTAGAATGAGTTTGAGTATAATAATAGCTATGAGAGCGTATTTGTTAGTGAATATAAAATTGTTTTATATTGTGATGATTGGTTTGTTGAGTGGTATATGGATTCTGGTTAATACGAGTAATTAACGTTGTTGCTAGGGATCTCTAAACACTTGTACAGAACAATTCGACACAGTATTGTTTTAAAATTGGGTAAATGAAATAATTTTACCTTGATTATATTTTATATATAAAGCAATAATCTTTCAGAATTATTAAAGTGTATATAAGTCGATTGTTTGGTTGTTGAATAAGTTGTTTGAATAATCTAAATAAAAGAATAATTGTATAAGAAAAAGAATTATAAGTATGAAATTATAATTAATGTGATTACAATTGCGAAATAAAATTGTATATATAATGTAACGACCCAGGATTTTTAGTAATTAAAATTTGAATATTTAATTAATTTTAAGTATTAATAAGTGAATTTATAAGTAAAATAAATTTAATTTGAATTTTTGGATTTAATTGAATAATTAAATCGATAATTTAATACGTTAAATTTTGGAAATAATTGAAAATTGAGTTAAATATGATTGAAAATAATTTGTAAAATTTTATTTTATCATATGGAAGTTAGAATGATATTTTAGAACTTTTAAAATCGAATTAAAAGTTAATTTGTGAAAATTGAATATTTTAATAATTTAATCGACTAGTGAAAATAGTCAATTTTTGAACAGTCTCAGAATTGAACGAAACCAGTTCCATTGGACCCGTAATAGTTAGTTATTACCGGATTTCAATTTTCGTGTCAATCGGAGTTATCGTTTGATCGTGGCAGCTCGAAACGCATCGATTTATTTTTAATTTTAATTTGGCGAGTTAAAATAGCCATTTTTCAAAAAGTCTCGGATTTCAACGAAACCAGTTTCATCGGATCCGTAATGTGATATTATTGTAAGGTTTCAAATTTCGTGTCAATTGGATTTACCGTTTGTCCGGTACAAATTAAAATGCCTAGAAATCGATTTAAATCGGTTTAATTTAAATTGAACGTTTATAGCCATAACTCGCACAGATGTCCGAATTAGCTTTCGAAACCTGTTCCATTGTGTCTGGAACGCGGGGTAAACCCTAGAAACGCTGGTTACGGCGCGTGAATCGGAGTTCGGAATTTCCGGATGAATAGTGTTCGATTTTTCTCTATAAATAGCACCACCCTTTCATAAATAAAATAAAAAATAAAACCTAATATACTAAACCCTAGCCGCCACTTATACAACCGAAGGCCAGAAATGCTCAACGTTCTTCCTCGATTATCTCTCGATCCATTCACTTTCAAGCTTCGTGATCAACTAGGAAGTGGTAGAGCATGAAGAGAGCTAGAGATCCAACGGTCATGATCGTGTTTGGAGCTTCGGATTGGCGACAAATCTCGCTCAAAGGCCTATAGTTCGGCCTCGAACTGCGTGCAATGGGGACAGCCGAGCTCGAAGCCACTTGGGCCAAGTATAGTGCTAGGCTAGGCGCACGTGTTCATGCTTCCTGATCGAATTATCGTCGACGTATGATGTAGTATAATTTAACCCTAATCTAAGTTGATGGGTTCGACTATAAGGGGGGGGAACGCACGCACAAACGAAGGAGAAGGGGGTAGGGGGCTACGGCCAGATTTGATGCAAGAAGAAATGGACGGTGATGATGAGTTTAGGGTTTAAAAATAAAAGAAAATTTGAAATTTATTTATATTTAAATCGTGTAATGTTTGAAATGCTATAACTTTTTCATACGAGGTCGAAAACGCGCGAAACCAGTTGCGTTGGAATCGTAGGGACGAGCACTACGCGATGAAATTGGATTGGAGTCATTTGGAGTTAGTGAAAATTTCGTGTAAAATTAAATGTCCGTTTAATTTTATTCGAAACAAATCGCTAAAACGGAATTTAAAATCAAGGTGAGAACTTCTCACTCAATCGAACCAGTTTCGATTTTATTTTAAATAGTTAGATTTAAAATATTTGAATGCATGTTTGAATGATGATTGTTATCTATTGATTGTTAAAAATAGACATTATACGCCGTTAGTAAGCGGATGTTATTTATTAAAAACATATACCACGAATATTTCATAAACAGTGAAATTGGTATTATATATAATAGCAATATATATATATTGGCATATGTATATATTGGAGTTATTGATTTCCCGCATTTTTTGTTTAGCGGATGAGACCCTATTGCGCCGTCTATTAAGCGGATAATATTATTAAATCCCATGTACCACGATAATTTCGTACTGGAGCGAAATTGGTATTGTGCTAATGTTGTGGATGTAGGAAACAGGTTGGAGGGATCCAACTGGATTCCTCAACAGTATTTATTTGATTTCAGATATTTTGATATTTGATTGATTATCATGTCGATATATGATATCGTTGTTGTCGTGATTGACTATTTGGTATGTAGCATCATTGGTCCAAATTTTGGAATTTTAAAATGATTTATAAAGTGATTTTTGAAAATATACTATATGTTTGGAATTTGATCTATTTTAAATAAATAAACGTTATAATTTTTAAAGTTATAAAAATTGTGATTTTTGAGAAAAATAGTTAAAAACTGATTTTTGAGAATATGATGCTAATGATTTTATAAAATTGTTTAAATTGGATTTTTGAATTTATTATGAAAAGTTTAAATACAGGATTTATAAAATTTAATTATTTTATGAATCAAAATGGTGAAATAATAAAGGAGATTAAAGACGTTTTAAAGAATAATATAAATTGATTTATATTAAGAGATTTATAAATGGATATTTATAAATTGAAATGTTGACATTATAAAACGAGTTTTATGAGTGTTTGAATGAAGTGAAAATGAATTTTGTAAATGAATGGAACTTATAAAATTATAAATGGTGAAGTTATAAATGAAATTTATAAATGGTAAGATTTATAAATTTTGTGAAATTATTAAAGAATATATTTGGATAAATAATTGAATCTTATAAGTTATAAGATTTATAATTATGAAGTTCAAAGGAACGATTTTTGTAAAGTAATTGTTTTATAAGCATTTAACTTATAATATGAACCTTTAGTCTACAATTGAGTTATAAATCGAATAGGTTAATAAAGAAAATTTAAAAAAGGAAGTTGTTATAAAATAATTAGAAATGGGATTTATAAACGTTGTTTTATAAATTCGCAAACGACTTATTTTGATAAGTTAATTATTGAAACCTATTAATGGAATTATATTCACATTTTGACTGTGAATAACCCTTTGAAATAAAATGTATAGAAATGATGAAATTGATTAACGTAGTATATTCACGTTTTTGAATGGTGAATAATATGTTAAAGAAAATGTTTAGAATGTGATATTTTAAATAGAATTAAAACGATCTAACGATGTTTTAAAATGTGTTGAGATTCGAAACCATAGATTTCAACATCTATTGTTGAAATAGACGTTTTCGAGAAATAAAAGGAAATAGTGGACTATAACACTGTTGTTATAGTAAATGGTTTCCGAAAGGAAATGTTTTGTATAGTATTGGGATTTATATATCTATTTTAATTTCGAATCCCTATACTAGTGATTTTGGGACGTCGTAACGATGTTTTACGCAACATTCGTTTTGGCCCAAATAAATATGTTTAAGAGAATGATTTCCTTAAAGAATGAAATATATACTTAATCTCGATTTAAGTATATTGAATATTTTCCAAGTGTTGAAAATAAATAAAATTTGTGAATTACTTATGAATAAATAAGTATGGAAATGTTTTCCAATATAAAGTGAATATTTTGAGAATTTATCTTTTTGAAGATAAATTGAAAAGGAAAATTGAAATGAATAATTGAAATAGTATATGCATGGATATTTTGAAATATGAATTCACTATGGAATTTATGAATGAAAAGGGAAGTTGTTTAAAAATAAATATTGATTTATTTTTGAAGTGTGAAAACTATATATCTAGTGAAGATATTTTGGAAAATAAATAATTTGGAAAATTATTTGGAATCTGGTGATGTTGTGCATATCAATTGATAGTTCAATAACCGACTATCAATATTTCCCTTTGAATGGGTATTTGATGTGATTTGTTTGAATGTGAATGCCACACTTATTTTTGAATAAGCGCTCACTATTCGGGTTAACCGGGAAAGGACCATGGGGTCGTATAACCCATTCCGAATATGTGATACGTCGTTATGAATCGCATTGAAGATCGGTGTTAAAGACCCGGTATTTGCGAGAGCGATAGGATGACCTGTCGATTGACTCTGCACCGAGTAGCTACGGTATTGAGTTCTCCATATGTGATGGGAAATCCGATCAGGATTGTGAATATCCGGATTGCAAGGGCTTCGTAAGAAGTGCCTTCGGTTCTGTTCGAACCCAAAACAGACTTGTATGGATTGTATGCCTGACATTACAAATTGAGATATAAAGCCGATTTCTTTCAAATATATTTCTGTTGGTGGCGAAGAATTTATTCTTTTAGCTTAACACCCTTCTCTGAGACGTACGAGCTCAGAGGTTATATAGTTGAATGTTATCAGCGATATATTCCCAATTTGGTAATGTGACATGCTGAGTGTTGCTGTAAATGATCATTGTGTTGATTATTTGTGATAGGATCGTTTATTTGATCGTCTATCCTGGTGATCATTTCTATGATCATTTGTTGACCCAAAGCATGGCTTTTGTATAAAGTATGTTTTTGTGGACGTGACTTCGTCGAGCCTCACACCCCGTGAATGGTCAAAACAGGAAAGAAGCAGCAAGGTTATGAGGGGTAGCGCCCTTTAGGATGTGTGCATTTCCTTCTGGAAAAGGGTGGTATCATGGTATGGAGCCCAGATACTTACTCATGTTGAAAACACTTTGTTATGATTGTGTGAATTGATTACGAGCGCTCGGTGAAAGGTCCCAAAGGACCGGGGGATGGCATATTCGGTCAGTTGTTACTCAGTTAGGGGTAACCCGGCCTTGTGTTGGTAGAGATCCGGTTTGGTTCTCGGGGATGTCCATCCAGAGGCATTCTCATGTAGCAATGGGAACTTCCTTGGCCTGATCATTCGTTGGAAATCCAAAGAAACAATACGTGACTCGTACGGTTTTAGTTGTAGAACCTACTTCCTCAGGAGGTAGCTATAGTAGGCATAATATAATGGTACCTATGCTGGCTAAGATTTATATTCTACTTTCGAAATAAATTTTTCTACACTATGCACTAGTAATAATATCAAATGTTCTTTTTAAATGCGTATCAAACATCTTTGACTATCATAAGGAGAAATCTTCTCCAAGTCTGTGTTTGCATTGTGTGTGTGGCAGGAGGTCTTATGGTAGTCTCATTTTTAAAAGCATTGCGAATTGACTTTAAAAATATTCCTCTATTTTGTTTTCAAAGATAAATAAACTGTTTTGAGTTCTCACACCAGTCACATGACTGACTCGGAGTTTATTGTTTTCCTTCCTAAACTCTGGGTGCCCACCAATTTTCACACGGGCAGTCAAGAGTTAAGGTTTATCAGGATATTCTGGAGTTGCTGGAAGCAAGCTGGATGGCATGGCGTATTACTAGTATATAGTATTTCTTTTTCCGCTGCACTGTTTGTTGTTGTTGTTGTTGTTGTACACTCTGATGATATGATGTAATGAAATGTGATGTAATGTAATAACTGATATAGTTCTTTGTTTAAAGATTATTCATTTATCTATTATATGTTGTTCCGCTGCGAATTGTGAGATTCTGATGTTGTTCTGTTGTTTTTTTGTTCCGTTCTATTTTTTTGTTTTCTGTTCTATTCTCTTTTCTCTATTTCCTATGTTATTTCCTCTCTATTTTCTACCTTCTTATCTCTTCTACCTTTTTTCTGTCTTTTTCTTTTCTTAAAACCCTCAGTGTTCGGTTTTCCGTCTTTCGATTGCTCGGCAGTCGATAAAGTGAGTATCGATGTTGAATTTTCGAAAGACGAAGAATCGGGTTCTGACAATGTGGTATCAGAGCTTATGGTTAAGCGACAACCATGGTTCTGTTGGGTATTATTCATTAGAGATAGAGTCAGTAGTACTCTAGAATGAGTTTGAGTGTAATAATAGCTATGAGAGCGTATTTGTTAGTGAATATGAAATTGTTTTATATTGTGATGATTGGTTTATTGAGTGGCATATGAACTTTCGTCAGCGTGGTCCGCAAAACTATGCCGAATGGGTTTCTAAACACTTGAATAGAACAATCCGACACAATATTGTTTTAAATTGGGTAAATAAAATAATTTTACCTTGATTATATTTTATATATAAAGGAATAATTTTTCAGAATGATTAAAGTGTATATAAGTTGATTGTTTAGTTGTTTGAATAATCTAAATAAAAGAATATTGTATAAGCAAATGAATTATAAGAATTGAATCATAATTAATGTGATTAACAATTGTGAAATAAACTTATATATATATAAGAAGTGAAACTATATGAATATATTTATGAATATGAGTTATAAATAAAAATGAATTTAAAGTTAAATGGAAATTTACTTTAGAAATGGAAATATAACTTAAATTATGTTGAATGAAGTTGATATTAGTATCAAAGTAAAATAATAAAGTTAAGGATAAACGTGAACTTGAGTTATATAAATGAAATTCAACTTTTATAATTGAATTGAATTAATGAATTGAACGTAAATCAATTGAATTTGAATAATTGAATGAGAATCAATTTAATTAAACCAATTGTAATCAAAGTAATTTGGTTGTAATGAATATACATTGATCGTTATATGGTTGTTAGTTGATTGATTGTATATAATTCATTAAGAACTAATGAAATTGAAAGCTAAAGTAATTGAAATCCAATTAGAAGTTAAGTGAATCTTAAATAAAATTGAATTTGATTTGGAAGTGAACCAACTTGAATATGAATTAGTGAATATAAACTAATTGAAAATAAATGTTAGTAAGAACATCCACTGTTAATGAATCAAATGTGATTAAATTGAAAACCAATTCATTGAATATTAATGAGAATATAAATGAATATTGATTTGGTTATGGATGATAGTTGGTTGATGGTTGAATATATTGCTTTTATTGCAATTACTATGTTGGCATATGTAGTTATTATGTTGCTATATGTTGTATATCGATACTATTGTCTACATACATGTTCTCATGTTGTTTGTTGAGTGTTTAGTAGGTGCAGATCGCGTTTGCTTCGCATTTGGAGCTCGCTTTCGCGCTATATTAGCCGTATATGCTTGCTAATAAAATATAAGGTACATATCTCGGATTACATACCGTACTTTTACATTTTTTCCCTTCGGGATGCCTCATTACTTGATGAGATGTATATTTGTGATATATATACTGTCGTTTTTTTTTTCGGATCGAGCCGCGCAAAGGAGACTATGGCGAATTTTTCCGGAAATTTAAGGCGTTAGAAAAAATTTGAGAAAATTGGAAAATTTTGGAAACTTTAACTTTGATTTGGAGTTGAAAGTTAAACAATAGTAGTTGTTTTTGAAAAGATAACTTAGCATGATTTGAAAACTTAGTAAGTTATTATAAGAAGTTTAAACTATGGATTTTGGAAAATTAATAGATTCTGTAACTTTTCTTACTTGTTAATTTCGAGGACGAAATTCTTTTACGGGGGGAAGATTGTAACGACCCAGGATTTTTAGTAATTAAAATTTGAATATTTAATTAATTTTAAATATTAATAAGTGAATTTATAAGTCGAATAAAATTAATTTGAATTTTTGGATTTAATTGAATAATTAAATCGATAATTTAATACGTTAAATTTTGGAAATAATTGAAAATTGAGTTAAATATGATTGAAAATGATTTGTAAAATTTTATTTTATCATATGGAAGTTAGAACGATATTTTAGAACTTTAAAATCGAATTAAAAGTTAATTTGTGAAAATTGAATATTTTAATAATTTAATCGACTAGTGAAAATAGTCAATTTTTCAACAGTCTCAGAATTGAACGAAACAAGTTAGTTAGTTATTACCGGATTTCAATTTTCGTGTCAATCGGAGTTATCGTTTGATCGTGGCAGCTCGAAACGCATCGATTTATTTTTAATTTTAATTTGGCGAGTTAAAATAGCCATTTTTCAAAAAGTCTCGGATTTCGACGAAACCAGTTTCATCATATCCGTAATGTGATATTATTGTAAGGTTTTAAATTTCGTGTCAATTGGATTTACCGTTTGTCCGGTACAAATTAAAACGCCTAGAAATCGATTTAAATCGGTTTAATTTAAATTGAACGTTTATAGCCATAACTCGCACAGATGTCCGAATTAGCTTTCGAAACTTGTTCCATTGTGTCCGGAACGTGGGGTAAACCCTAGAAACGCTGGTTACGGCGCGTGAATCGGAGTTCGGAATTTCCGGATGAATAGTGTTCGATTTTTCTCTATAAATAACACCACCCTTTCATAAATAAAAAATAAAATAAAACCTAATATACTAAACCCTAGCCGCCACTTATACAACCGAAGGCCAGAAATGCTCAACATTCTTCCTCGATTATCTCTCGATCCATTCACTTTCAAGCTTCGTGATCAACTAGGAAGTGGTAGAGCATGAAGAGAGCTAGAGATCCAATGGTCATGATCGTGTTTGGAGCTTCGGATTGGCGACAAATCTCGCTCAAAGGCCTGTAGTTCGGCCTCGAACTGCGTGCAATGGGGACAGCCGAGCTCGAAGCCACTTGGGCCGAGTATAGTGCTAGGCTAGGCGCACGTGTTCATGCTTCCTGATCGAATTATCGTCGACGTATGATGGAGTATAATTTAACCCTAATCTAAGTTGATGGGTTCGGCTATAAGGGGGGAACGCACGCACAAACGAAGGAGAAGAGGGTAGGGGGCTACGGCCAGATTTGATGCAAGAAGAAATGGACGGTGATGATGAGTTTAGGGTTTAAAAATAAAAGAAAATTTGAAATTTATTTATATTTAAATCGTGTAATGTTTGAAATGCTATAACTTTTTCATACGAGGTCGAAAACGCGCGAAACCAGTTGCGTTGGAATCATAGGGACGAGCACTACGCGATGAAATTGGATCGGAGTCATTTGGAGTTAGTGAAAATTTCGTGTAAAATTAAACGTTCGTTTAATTTTATTCGAAATAAATCGCTAAAACGGAATTTAAAATCAAGGTGAGAACTTCTCACTCAATCGAATCAGTTTCGATTTTATTTTAAATAGTTAGATTTAAAATATTTGAATGCATGTTTGAATGATGATTGTTATCTATTGACTGTTAAAAATAGACATTATACGCCGCTAGTAAGCGGATGTTATTTATTAAAAACATATACCGCGAATATTTCATAAACAGTGAAATTGGTATTATATATAATAGCAATATATATATATTGGCATATGTATATATTGGAGTTATTGATTTCCCGCATTTTTTGTTTAGCGGATGAGACCCTATTGCGCCGTCTATTAAGCGGATAATATTATTAAATCCCATGTACCGCGATAATTTCGTACTGGAGCGAAATTGGTATTGTGCCAATGTTGTGGATGCAGGAAACAGGTTGGAGGGATCCAACTGGATTCCTCAACAGTATTTATTTGATTTCAGATATTTTGATATTTGATTGATTATCATGTCGATATATGATATCGTTGTTGTCGTGATTGACTATTTGGTATGTAGCATCATTGGTCCAAATTTTGGAATTTTAAAATGATTTATAAAGTGATTTTTGAAAATATACTATATGTTTGGAATTTGATCTATTTTAAATAAATAAACGTTATAATTTTTAAAGTTATAAAAATTGTGATTTTTGAGAAAAATAGTTAAAAACTGATTTTTGAGAATATGATGCTAATGATTTTATAAAATAGTTTAAATTGGATTTTTGAATTTATTATGAAAAGTTTAAATACAGGATTTATAAAATTTAATTATTTTATGAATCAAAATGGTGAAATAATAAAGGAGATTAAAGACGTTTTAAAGAATAATATAAATTGATTTATATTAAGAGATTTATAAATGGATATTTATAAATTGAAATGTTGACATTATAAAACGAGTTTTATGAATGTTTGAATGATGTGAAAATGAATTTTGTAAATGAATGGAACTTATAAAATTATAAATGGTGAAGTTATAAATGAAATTTATAAATGGTAAGATTTATAAATTTTGTGAAATTATTAAAGAATATATTTGGATAAATAATTGAATCTTATAAGTTATAAGATTTATAATTATGAAGTTCAAAGGAACGATTTTTGTAAAGTAATTGTTTTATAAGCATTTAACTTATAATATGAACCTTTAGTCTACAATTGAGTTATAAATCGAATAGGTTAATAAAGAAAATTTAAAAAAGGAAGTTGTTATAAAATAATTAGAAATGGGATTTATAAACGTTGTTTTATAAATTCGCAAACGACTTATTTTGATAAGTTAATTATTGAAACCTATTAATGGAATTATATTCACATTTTGACTGTGAATAACCCTTTGAAATAAAATGTATAGAAATGATGAAATTGATTAACGTAGTATATTCACGTTTTTGAATGGTGAATAATATGTTAAAGAAAATGTTTAGAATGTGATATTTTAAATAGAATTAAAACGATCTAACGATGTTTTAAAATGTGTTGAGATTCGAAACCATAGATTTCAACATCTATTGTTGAAATAGACGTTTTCGAGAAATAAAAGGAAATAGTGGACTATAACACTGTTGTTATAGTAAATGGTTTCCGAAAGGAAATGTTTTGTATAGTATTGGGATTTATGTATCTATTTTAATTTCGAATCCCTATACTAGTGATTTTGGGACGTCGTAACGATGTTTTACGCAACATTCGTTTTGGCCCAAATAAATATGTTTAAGAGAATGATTTCCTTAAAGAATGAAATATATACTTAATCTCGATTTAAGTATATTGAATATTTTCCAAGTGTTGAAAATAAATAAAATTTGTGAATTACTTATGAATAAATAAGTATGGAAATGTTTTCCAATATAAAGTGAATATTTTGAGAATTTATCTTTTTGAAGATAAATTGAAAAGGAAAATTGAAATGAATAATTGAAATAGTATATGCATGGATATTTTGAAATATGAATTCACTATGGAATTTATGAATGAAAAGGGAAGTTGTTTAAAAATAAATATTGATTTATTTTTGAAGTGTGAAAACTATATATCTAGTGAAGATATTTTGGAAAATGAATAATTTGGAAAATTATTTGGAATCTGGTGATGTTGTGCATATCAATTGATAGTTCAATAACCGACTATCAATATTTCCCTTTGAATGGGTATTTGATGTGATTTGTTTGAATGTGAATGCCACACTTATTTTTGAATAAGCGCTCACTATTCGGGTTAACCGGGAAAGGACCATGGGGTCGTATAACCCATTCCGAATATGTGATACGTCGTTATGAATCGCATTGAAGATCGGTGTTGAAGACCCGGTATTTGCGAGAGCGATAGGATGACCTGTCGATTGACTCTGCACCGAGTAGCTACGGTATTGAGTTCTCCATATGTGATGGGAAATCCGATCAGGATTGTGAATATCCGGATTGCAAGGGCTTCGTAAGAAGTGCCTTCGGTTCTGTTCGAACCCAAAACAGACTTGTATGGATTGTATGCCTGACATTACAAATTGAGATATAAAGCCGATTTATTTCAAATATATTTCTGTTGGTGGCGAAGAATTTATTCTTTTAGCTTAACACCCTTCTCTGAGACGTACGAGCTCAGAGGTTATATAGTTGAATGTTATCAGCAATATATTCCCAATTTGGTAATGTGACATGCTGAGTGTTGCTGTAAATGATCATTGTGTTGATTATTTGTGATAGGATCGTTTATTTGATCGTCTATCCTGGTGATCATTTCTATGATCATTTGTTGACCCAAAGCATGGCTTTTGTATAAAGTATGTTTTTGTGGACGTGACTTCGTCGAGCCTCACACCCCGTGAATGGTCAAAACAGGAAAGAAGCAGCAAGGTTATGAGGGGTAGCGCCCTTTAGGATGTGTGCATTTCCTTCTGGAAAAGGGTGGTATCATGGTATGGAGCCCAGATACTTACTCATGTTGAAAACACTTTGTTATGATTGTGTGAATTGATTACGAGCACTCGGTGAAAGGTCCCAAAGGACCGGGGGATGGCATATTCGGTCAGTTGTTACTCAGTTAGGGGTAACCCGGCCTTGTGTTGGTAGAGATCCGGTTTGGTTCTCGGGGATGTCCATCCAGAGGCATTCTCATGTAGCAATGGGAAGTTCCTTGGCCTGATCATTCGTTGGAAATCCAAAGAAACAATACGTGACTCGTACGGTTTTAGTTGTAGAACCTACTTCCTCAGGAGGTAGCTATAGTAGGCATAATATAATGGTACCTATGCTGGCTAAGATTTATATTCTACTTTCGAAATAAATTTTTCTACACTATGCACTAGTAATAATATCAAATGTTCTTTTTAAATGCGTATCAAGCATCTTTGACTATCATAAGGAGAAATCTTCTCCAAGTCTGCGTTTGCATTGTGTGTGTGGCAGGAGGTCTTATGGTAGTCTCATTTTTAAAAGCATTGCGAATTGACTTTAAAAATATTCCTCTATTTTGTTTTCAAAGATAAATAAACTGTTTTGAGTTCTCACACCAGTCACATGATTGACTCGAAGTTTATTGTTTTCCTTCCTAAACTCTGGGTGCCCACCAATTTTCACACGGGCAGTCAAGAGTTAAGGTTTATCAGGATATTCTGGAGTTGCTGGAAGCAAGCTGGATGGCATGGCGTATTACTAGTATATAGTATTTCTTTTTCCGCTGCACTGTTTGTTGTTGTTGTTGTACACTCTGATGATATGATGTAATGAAATGTGATGTAATGTAATAACTGATATAGTTCTTTGTTTAAAGATTATTCATTTATCTATTATATGTTGTTCCGCTGCGAATTGTGAGATTCTGATGTTGTTCTGTTGTTTTTTTATTCCGTTCTATTTTTTTGTTTTCTGTTCTATTCTCTTTTCTCTATTTCCTATGTTCTTTCCTCTCTATTTTCTACCTTCTTATCTCTTCTACCTTTTTTCTGTCTTTTTCTTTTCTTAAAACCCTCAGTGTTCGGTTTTCCGTCGTTCGATTGCTCGGCAGTCGATAAAGTGAGTATCGATGTTGAATTTTCGAAAGACGAAGAATTGGGTTCTGACATATAAGAAGTGAAACTATATGAATATATTTATGAATATGAATTGTAAATAAAAATGAATTTAAAGTTAAATGGAAATTTACTTTAGAATTGGAATCTGAATTGATTTATAAGTGGGAATTTTAGTTAAGTAAAACCAAGTGATGTTTGTAAAATGGAATATAACTTAAGTGATGTTGAATGAAGTTGATTTTGGTATCAAAGTAATTAATAAAGTTAAGTGATAGATATGAACTTAAGTTATATAAATGAAATTCAACTTTTGGAAATTGAATTGAATTAATGGATTAAATGTTAATCAATAAAATGTAAATAATTGATATGAAATAGTGAATGTAAGTGTTAATTCATTAAAATCTAATGTTATTGGAAAGTTGAATAGTTGGATGAAAATCAATTTAATTAAACCAATTGAAAGTAAAGGAATTTAGTTGTAATTAATATACATTGATTGTTATATGATGGTTGGTTGATTGTATATAATTCATTAAGTGTTAATGAAATTGGAAGCTAAAGTAATTGAAATCCAATTGGAAGTTAAGTGAATCTTAAATAGAATTGAATTTGATTTGGAAGTGAACCAACTTGAATATGAATTAGTGAATATAAACTAAGTGAAAATGAATGTTAGTAAGAACATCCACTGTTAATGAATCAAATATGATTAAATTGAAAACCATTTCATTGAATATTAATGAGAATATGAATGAATATTGATTTGGTTATGAATGATAGTTGGTTGATGGTTGAACATATTGCTTTTATTGCATTTGCTATGTTGGCATATATAGTTATTATGTCGCTATATGTTGTATATTGATACTATTGTCTATATACATGTTCTCATGTTATTTGTTGAGTGTTTAGTAGGTGCGGATCGCGTTTGCTTCTCATTTGGAGCTCGCTTTCGTGTATATTAGCCGTATATGCTCGCTAATAATAAATAAGGTACATATCTCGGATTACATACCGTACTTTTACACTTTTTTCCCCTGTGGGATGCCTCATCACTTGATGAGATGTATATTTGTGATATATATACTGTCATTTTTTTTTCGGATCGAGCCGCGTAAAGGAGACTATGGCGAATTTTTCCGAAAATTTAAGGCGTTAGAATATTTTTGAGAAAAATTGGAAAATTTTTGAAAACTATAAATTTGATTTGGAATTGAAAGTTAAACAATAGTAGTAGTTTTTGAAAAGATAACTAAGTATGATTTGGAAACTTAGTAAAGTATTGTAAGAAGTTTAACTATGGATTTTGGGAAAGTTAATAGATTCTGTAACTTTTCTTACTTGGCAATTTCGAGGACGAAATTCTTTTAAGGGGGGAAGTCTGTAACGACCCAGAATTTTTATTAATTAAAATTTGTATATTTAATTAATTTTAAATATTGACAAGTGAAATTTATAAGCCGAATAAATTTTATTTCGAATAATTGGATTTAATTGAATAATTAAATCGATAATTTAATATGTGAAAATATAGAAATAATTGAAAATTGGGTAAAATATGATTGAAAATGATTTGTAAAATTTTATTATATCATATTGAAGTTATAATGATATTATAGAACTTTTAAAATCGAATTAAAAGTTTATTTTTGAAAATTGAATATTTTAATATTTAATCGACTAGTGAAGTTAGCCATTTTTCGAACAGTCTCAGAATTGGAAGAAACTAGTTCCATTGGATCCGTAATAGTTTGTTATTACCGAATTTCAATTTTCGTAGCAATCGGAGTTATCGTTTGATCGTGGCAGTTCGAAACGCATCGAAATTTTTTTAATATTAATTTGGCGAGTTAAAATAGTCATTTTTCAAACAGTCTCAGATTTCTACGAAACCAGTTTCATCGGATCCGTAATGTGATATTATTGTATGGTTTCAAATTTCATGTCAATCGGATTTACCGTTTGCCTGGTGCAAGCTAAAACGCCTAGAAAATCGTTTAATCGGTTTAATTTCAAATCGAACGTTTATTGCCATAACTCGCACAGATGACCAAATTTGCTACCGAAACACGTTCCATTGTGTTCGGAACGCGGGGTAAACCTTAGCAACGCCAACCGGCACGGTTCGTTTGGAGTTCGGAAAATCCGGGATGAATAGTGTCGCGTAAATTTTCTATATAAGCCCCCTCTCTTCATAAATTTGCAAAAATTATTAACCTAGGGTTTCAGAAAACCTAGCTGCCACCTTCATAAACATGAATGGCCAGAAATCATCTCCTTTTCTTCCTCAATTACTTCCAATCCGTCGATAATTAGCCAATATGCTCAACTACAAAGTCGAAGAGCTCGATGAGAGCTTTGATTCTATAAGGTGATGATCGGAATTGGAGCGACGGAGTGGGGGCTACGTGCCCGCGTTCATCATCAGGTCGGCACGCAATTCGAGACGATGGGGGAAGCCGAGTTCATCATGGTGGTGGCCGAGTGTAGCTAGCTGGATGCTCGTTCAAGTGGCGCTTGTTGATCGAGTTCTAGGTGTTCGTTTTGGTTGCATAATTAAACCCTAAAATTTGATGAATGGGTTTGTGCGTGTAAGTTGTCTGTAGACGAACGTGAAGAGGAAGGTTGTGGCCGTGATTTGCAGATGGAGATCCTACGGTTGAGATTAGATGTAGGTAAAAAAATAAAAAGAAGTTGTAAATTTATGTATATAAATTCGTGTAAACTTCTAAAAATCATAACCTTTTCATACGAGGTCGAAAACGCGCGAAACTAGTTGCGTTGGCTTCGTTTTGTCGAGCACTATGTGGAATTGGATTGGAGTCGTTTGGAGTTAGTGAGAATTTCGGGTAAAACTAAACGCGCGTTTAATTTTGTTCGAAATAAAAGATGAAAACGAAATTGAAATCAAGGTGAGAACTTCGCACTCAATCGAATCGGTTTCGATTTTAATTTTAAATAGTTATATTTAAAATACTTGAATGCATGTTTGAATGATGATTGTTATCTATTGATTGTTAAAATAGACATTATGCGCCGTTAGTAAGCGGATGTTATTTATTAAAAACATATACCGCGAATATTTCATAAACAATGAAATTGGTATTATTTATGTACTTGGAGTTGATTTTCCCGCAGTATATAGCGGATGAGACCCTATCGCGCCGTCTATTAAGCGGATAATATTTTAAATCCCATATACCGCGATAATTTCGTACTAGGATGAAATTGGTATTGTGATAATGTTTGTGGATGCACGAAAACAGGTTGGAGGGATCCAACTGGATTCCTCAACAGTATTTATTTGATTTCATATATTTTGATATTTGATGGATTATCATATCGATATATGATGTCATTGTTGACGTGATTGACTATTTGGTATGTAGCATCATTGGGCCAAATTTTGGAATTTTAAAAGGATTTTAAAGTGATTTTTTGAAAATATACGTTATAAATATTTTTTGAATTGATCCATTTTAAATAAATAATGTTATAATTTTAATGTTATAAAATTATGATTTTTGAGAAATATAGTTAAAAACTGATTTTTGAAAAATATGGGGTTAATGATTTTATAAAATAGTTTGAATCGGGATTTTTGAATTTATTGTGAAAAGTTTAAATATAGGATTTATGAAATTTGATTATTTTATAAATCAAAGAGAATGATAAAATTATAAAGGAGTTTAAAGATGTTTTAAAAGAATAATATAAATTGATTTATATAAAAGATTTATAAATTGATAATTTGTAAATTAAAATATTTGAATTATAAAACGAGTTTTTTTAAGTGTTAGAATGAATTGTAAATGAACTTCAAAAATGAATGAAATTTATAGGATTATAAACGGTGAAGTTATAAATGGAATTTTATAAGCAGTAGGTTTATAAAATTTGTAAAGTTATTAAAGGAATAGATTTGGGTAAATAAATGAATCTTATAAGTTATAAGATTTATAATTTGAGAAGTTAAAGGAACGATTATGCAGACAAATAAATTTTAAGTATTTAACTTATAATATGAATTTTTATATATCATTGAGATATGAAATTGAATAGATTAATAAAGGAAATTTATAAAAGGAAGTAGTTATAAAATAAATAGAAATGGAATTTATAAACATTGTTTTATAAATCCGCAAACGACTTATTTTGATAAGTAAATTGTTATAACTTATTAATGGAGTTATATTCACGTTTTAGACAGTGAATAACCCTTTAAAATAAAATGTACAGAAACGATGAAATTGGTTAACAAGGTATATTCACGTTTTTGAAAAGTGAATAATATGTTAAAGAAAATGTTTTGGATGTGATGTTTTTGAACAGAATTAAAACGATCTAACGATATTTTAAATGTGTTAAGATTCAAAACCATAGATTTTAACATTCATTGTTGAAATAGACGTTTTCGAGAAATAGAAGGAAATGGTGGACTATAACACTGTTGTTATAGTAAATGATTTTCGAAAGGAAATGTTTTGTTTAGTATTGGGATTTATATATCTATTTTAATTTCGAATCCCTATACTAGTGATTTTGGGACGTCGTAACGATGTTTTACGCAACATTCGTTTTGGCCTAAATAAATATGTTTAAGAGAATGATTTCCTTAAAGAATGAAATATATACTTAATCTTGATTTAAGTATATTGAATATTTTCCAAGCGTTGAAAATAAATGGATTTGAGAATTACTTAATAAGTAAGTATGGAAATAGTTTCCAATATAAAGTGAATATTTTGAGAATTTATCTTTTTGAAGATAAATTTAAAATGAATAATTGAAATCGTATATTCGTAGATATTTTGGAATGTAAATTCACTATGGAATTTATAAAAGAAAGCGGAATTTGTTTAAAAATAAATATTGATTTATTTTTGAGGTATTGAAATTATATATCTTGTAAAGATATGAATTTTGGGAAATAAATAATTTGGAAAATTATTTGGAATCTGGTGATGTTGTGCATATCCGTTGATAGTTCAATAACCGACTATCAATATTTACCTTTGAATGAGTATTTGTTGTAATTTGTTTGAATTTGAATGCCACACTTATTTTTGAATAAGCGCTCACTATTCGGGTTAGCCGGGAAAGGACCTTGGGGTCGTATAACCCATTCCGAGTATGTGATATGTCGTTATGGATAGCATTTGAAGACCGGTGTTGAAGATTGGGTATTTGCGAGAGCGATAGGATGACCTGTCGATTGACTCCGCACCGAGTTGCTCCGGTATAGAGTTCTCCATATGTGATGGGGAATCCGATCAGGATTGTGGATATCCGGATTGCAAGGACTTCTTTGTAAGTGCCTTCGGTTCTGTTCGAGCCCGGAACAGACTTGTATGGATTGTATGTCTGATGTTACAAATTGAGATATAAAGCAGATTTCTTTCAAATATATTTCTGTTGGTGGCGGAGAATTTATTCTCTTAGCTTAACACCCTTCTCTGAGACATACGAGCTCAGAGGTTATGTAGTTGATGGTTATCAGCGATATATTCCCAATTTGGTAATGTGACATGCTGAGTGTTGCTGTGAAATGATCATTGTTTGATCATTTGTGATATGATCATTTGTTTGATCACTTATCTTTGTGATCATTTCTATGATCATTTGTTTACCCAAAGCACAACTTTTGTATAAAGCGTGGCTTTGTGGACGAGACTTCGTCGAACCTCACACCCCGGAATGGTCAAAACAGGAAAGATGCGGCAAGGTTATGAGGGGTAGCTCCTTTTAGGTATGTGCATTTCCTTCTGGAAAAGGGTGGTATCATGGTATGGAGCCCAGATACTTACTCATGTTGAAACACTTATTATTTGGTGTGATGTTGATTACGAGCGTTCGGTTAAAGGTCCCAAAGGACCGGGGGATGGCATACTCGTGTCAGTAGTTACCCTGTTAGGGGTAACCCGGCCTTGTGTTGGCAGAGATCCGGTTTGGTTCTCGGGGACGTCCTTCCAGAGGCGTTCTCATGTGGCAATGGGAAGTTCCTTGGCCTGACCATTTGTTGGAAATCCAAAGAAACAATACGATCTTGTACGGTTTTAGTTGTAGAACCTATCATTCACTTATGGTGGCGCCCCACTGTTTATATGGTAGCTATAGTAGGCACAAGTGCGGAATGCCTATGCTGGCTAAGATTTATATCTTTATTTTCGAAATGAATTTTTCCTACACTATGCACTAGTAATAATAACAAATGTTCTTTTTAATGCATATCAAGCATCTTTGACTATCATAAGGAGAAATCTCCTCCGATTCTGCGTTTGCATGTGTGTGTGTGCGGGAGGCCTTATGGTAGTCTCATTTTTAAAAGCATTGCGAATTCACTTTAAAAATATTCCTCTATTTTGTTTTCAAAGATAAATAAACTGTTTTGAGTTCTCACACCAGTCTCATGATTGACTCGGAGTTTATTGCTTTCCTTCCTAAACTCTGGGTGCCCACCAATTTCCACACGGGCAGTCAAGAGTTAAGGTTTGTCAGGATATTCTGGAATTCAGGAGTTGCTGGAGGCAAGATGGATGGCATGGCATATTACTAGTATATAGTATTTCTTTTCCGCTGTTTGTTGTTTTTTGATGTTGTACACTCTGATGTAATGTAATGTAATGTAATAACTGATATAGTTCTTTGTTTAAAGATTATTCATTTATTTATTATATGTTGTTCCGCTGCGATTGTGAGATTCTGTTATTGTTCTGTTGTTTTCTTTCCGTTCTATTTTCTATCTTTTCTACCTTCTTCTACCTCTTTCTTCTTCTTAAACCATAACGGTACGGTTTTCCGGCCTTCGATTGCTCGGCAGTTGATACAGTGGACGTATTGATGTCGGCGTTCGTGGACGAAAAATCGCCTATCGTTACACAATGAGATTGTAACCAAATTGGAAACAACTGTAATGGTCCTATTGTTAAAATTAGTTTTGAAAAAATGAGATAATTCTTAATTGCAAAATACAAAACACTGTATATACCTGTTGAGCACGGAATGTTTTGTTATTATCCTTTTTGATTAATTCACTTAAATGATATGGAAAATTGCAAAAAGAGTGATACACAAACAATTTACTAATAGAATTTATACCATTAATACATTTTACATATCCACAAAGCTATAAATATAAAGCCAAAAGATACTTCAGTAAGGACTCAATCTCAAGAATATTAGTAAATTAATGGAAATAAGTAACTTATCTTGGTGTGAGCATGCTGAAAACCACCAAAACACTGCATAATCCAATATTTTCCAAAGCATCTTTCTGAAAGCGTTGATGGTTGCAACATGGTTTGATGATTACTAGGCATTCCAACGTTTCATCACTGAAATCTGCGACCCGTAAATCTTTTGAACACTCCCACCTACAAGTTAATTATTGATATTTAATATAGTTCATTAGATAAGATTTTATCGTAAACCCAAAAAAAAGAAATACCTGACATTTCTAATAAATTAAACTATTAAAACCCTAGAAAATAGATTAACAAAAATAACATTGCTCAAAGCCAAGTATTTATTTGATATAAGCGACTACAAATCATAAGTGGATGAGTTTAGGACCCAAAACTAAGCAGGTTTATCTTATGAACCTTTTTAAAAATTGTAAAATAAGAACAAATTTGCGACGAAGAAGCTTCAATGAAGTGGAACGTATTATTGGATTATATAAAAAATGATCATGGGATCAATTATTTAGTGCAAAAATGAGATGAACGTTTGTTGTATAATTCAAAAAAGCACATAAGCTAAATAAAATATAAAACAAAGGACCAATTTATTAATCTACGATACACATGCGTCATGAACAATTTACAACACTTCAATATAATATTCAGTAGCTTCGTGTGGTTTTCTCCATCGACTTCAAATGGTCTTAATTGGAAGTTCTATGCTCCTACATCAGTCTAAGCTCAAAGTATGTAGTTTTAGATTTTGTATTTAATTAAACCAAAATATAATACGAAAAATAAGGCCAAGATACATCATGTCACCTGGTAAACCTTATTCATCAACACTGTAGCAAGAAGAAGTACAACAGTAGATAGAACTGAAATCATAGGATTGTTTTATCTAAAGACAAAGTAGGCATATTTCTATTTAGAAAGAAGGGTAAATATATGGATAGTGAAAGGTATTCTGCGTATAGAATAATTATCATCAAAAAAGGGTAGATGTAATTATGATTCATATATTATTGTGACATGTATCATTTTACCTTACCAAGGGAAAGGAACATAAAACCCACATACATCAACAACGCCACTGCCGACTTGGATAAAATCTCTACTTCCACATCTAATATCTCCTACCTCTTCTCTTTTACTTTTTTTCCAGGTAGTAGTTATGAGTTTCTCTACTTTTTTGTGCTTCAGTTTTACACAGCTTCTGTTATTTCTTATCTCTTTGTGCTTCTCTAGTTTCTTTTTCCATAACAGCCAATGCATGACACGAATGTCATAATAATTAGAATTGTACAAGTGATGTATAGGCATATGCACATAAAATTCCAGATAATACACCAAAATTAGTTGCAAAATTTGAAAAAAAAATAACAACCAAAAGATTGGTTATAAGACTCAAATTTCTTATTATTTGACTTATTGATGCTAAATTCATTGCATTATGTTCTTTTCATGGTGCAATAATCATAATATAGTTTAAAATTGTAAGTGTAAAAAATGTATATGTTGGCCTAAAACCTTTGAATATTACTTGGTTCTCTTTCTTTGCCTTCCTTGACTTTGAGTTCTGTATCCTATATTTCAATATTCAAGTTGCATTTTACTGCTTGCTTCCTATGGTAAATTTTCAAATCTTTAGGGAATCTAAAACAGTCATCTAGCCTAAAGTATATCAACAAGTCAAATCATGTGATCCGATTCGTCATAAATATGAGAATATTATAGGTAGGTATCTCAATTCAACTAAAATATTTTTACAATTTAAAATCATTAGCAAACTTGTCAAATTGATATAATACATACGAAAACCTATTTTCCATCAATTACTACAATATAAAAAGGAGTTGCATGAATCAGCCTCTCGATTTTGTATTATTAGTTATGATTGTTTAATGAAAAAATTAGCCAAAATGCAATGGTTGACCAATTATATCATTACATTCATTCTATTAAACACCTATGCTACTCTGTTGGTTGATGGTTCGGACTGCGTGATCGAAGGTCACGAGTTCGAGCCCTAAAAATGACAACCCTGTAACAAGTACCCGAAGTATGTGTTTGGCAGGCACATACTTCTCTAGAGTTTACAAGCGAAGCTTGGTTCTCTAGGTAATTCAAAAAAAAACACCTATGCTACTCCATTAAAAAAAAAAATTAGCCCAAAAGCGGTGTCTTGCAACATGATACACATAGACACTTGCATCACTTTTTTTAGTTCGGATTTTGTATGTTGGGACTCATATTTTGGTCGAGACATGGTGGGAACTAAATATAGTGCCTATATAGTTATTACTAGTTGCTTTAAACAAAGATTTTGGCAGCAATGATAAATATTATCTTGTAATATTATTAATCTATTTAAGCTTATATGCAACTTAGTGGGTGGATAATCTGAGAATCAATTTAGAGGATTGCTTTAGATAAAACAAAATTTGTAAATCATACAACTATGTAGTAAATTATTAAATGTGCGGATGAGACAATATTTTTTTTAAAGTGGCCCAAACTTGTTTGAATTAGAAAAGTAATTGCATGTAGCTGGTTTAGTTATATGCATATGGTGCTGCAAATTTGATTTTGACCAATGATAACACAAAAATGTTTTTAAGAAACTTTACTTGTGTTGACTAATCATGAAACCAAACTCCCATAAACTTGTTTTTTGCACTTAGATTTCCACAAAAGGGAAGAGTACCTAGATTGAGTTTATTTCCTTTGTCAAGGTCTTAACCGCTCATCATTTACTCCAACAAGAAAATAGCTATAATAAACTCAATAAATTTAAAAGTTAAGACGGTAGTACTAATAGCACCATCATCTTTTATGTTATGCAAAGTTTTCATATGGCCAAAAAATATTCATTCGATGAAACAACTGAATGTATTTTTTTAAAGATTTGTAACGAATAAAGAAATAATAGAGAAATAATTGAGAAGAATGTCATCTCAAATTGTATAAGAAAGTCATTACCATTAAAAAAAGTTGATGTGATGAGTTATCAAGCCCTACAGTTTGATAATATGAATAGATTGACAAAATTTATTTGATAGACTGGCACACTTTACAAAAAGTTTATGCATACCCTTAATTGAACATAATTTTTCAAACATAAATTTTGATTATATGTTCTTATAAATTGTATCTACACCATCTAAACCATATACAGGTTCATAAATGCATGTGTTTAAAAATGTCTAATGGATTGTTATTGTTAGCCTACCGTAATTTGATCGTTTATTATTAGTAATATTTTTTTTTAAAAGCATTGGGTTAAAACTTCATTGAATGAACATGAACTGCTGAAGTACTATAAAAAGGTATATTTACAAAATTTGGTTGCCGGCTTATAAACACCAAGGTCTGTATTCTCCTTGCGGCCCTTATATGCATAGAAGAGTTTCTTTGATATAAAAACTGTACTAATTATAGGATAACCCCTGCTAATGTATTAAAACTATCAATTTTATATCCTATAGGTATATTTGTAATAATTTCCAGTAAAGTATATTATGAAGAAGCATTACAAGGATTTTACCTTGAAAAGTCTTGCAAATGAAAAAAAACTTTCAAACTGATTGCTTGTGGTTGGTTTATCCATTTTCTTTAAAAGCAATATTTACCACAATTCCTTTTAATAATCATCTAACCGAACCTATCAAGAAACTATTTTGGGAAAGTAGTAAATTGTATATTACATAATAAACATGAATATGAAATGAGTCTTCCATAATGACTATGTATAGCTTGGAATTCATATTCTTCAAATCCACACATCGAACTATCAAAATGAACCATGTTTTTAATGGTATTGCTATCCCAATATATATTTATCTATAATTTTACCTAATTTAAAATATTTATGTGGGGGCAGTGGAACTATAATTGTACACAAAGAGCAAAAGAATTTACTGTATAATATGATAATTTATTATGATCGATGGGGTGTGCTACTATACTTTAGCACCAAAGAGGTGGTTATACTTATATATGCAGAGATAAATTAATAGCCATTAATACTAAGTGGAATTAAACCAATTAAACTTGATTTTTCTTTACATGTGCAGTTACAACATACAGATTCCCGCTGAAATTACGTTTTATGACAATGCCTACGGTTGCCAATAAACCACATTACAAGAACCATATACCCACCATGTTGGCCTCAAGACATCAAAATCAGATGGTTCTCTTGACAATACATCATGGATGGAATGAAAGGTATAAAGCGAGCAAAATAACTTGTACAACACTAAAATGAAATCAATCTATGAACACTATAATTCAATATTGGAGGGTTAGCTTAAGTTTTACATGTTTAGATCTAGGGTATTATCTTATTTTTTTAATTATTTTTTTTGAAATGGTACTTTATATACAACAAATCATTGAGACAACATATCTCATGTCAATAAACGTTCGAAAGCAAGTTTCGAACTTGTGACCTCTTGCACCAAAGCCGAATCAATTAACCACTTGGACAATGGTGCTTGTCAGGTATTATCTTATTATCATTTATCCTTATCCATAAATAATTGTAAAATAAACTTCTTTATCTTTAAGTAACTTTTAATCAAATCAAATACATTTAAAACTTACGTTATTGTCAGTACTAAAATATCCTCTTCCTTCGTAAACAATATATTAGTAAGATGGTTCGCATGAGATTATTTTCATCCCCAGTAGCAAATAAGAAAGGTCTTGTTCCATGCATGCTGATGGATAATATTAATTCCGTTGTTATTTGTTTTATCAAACTAACTGTATATAAACTCAAAGCATGGCACCATATAAACAATTAATTCAGGAATATAAATAATATACAACTATAAATATCGGCATAAAAAAAGTAGAGCAGTCCCTCCTTGGTTACATGCCATTTTATGAGAGATTTAGAAAACCAATTTGTAAAAGAGGAAGTCGTTTTTATCGCAATTCTATCATCCGATTCGATTGATATTCTCCAACCAACACCTACTTACAACTAGCGACCCTTTATGGATATAAAACACATCTATTCACATGTATATAAATTTGATATTAAATATATGAATGTACAGCATGGATCAATGAATCTAAGAATGTAAGAGAAAAAATTACATGTACTATGAAGTTGAAACCTTCCCTAAGAAAAAAATGAAAACACATGCACATTAACCACTGGGTGAATAATGTTTCAGTATAGATCAACTGAAGGCTAAGTGCTCGTTATTGAAAGAAATTATGTAAAAGTTTATACTCTAAGTACATCGACTCTGAAAATTACTTTATGCAACATCCATTATTATACCATATGAGTTTCATATTTTCAAGGGAAATTCCTAACTTAAAGACAAAACAACACCACTATCAATTTTCAAATTTACATCCAGACAATATAATTAGAAGATAACTGTAGTGATGTACTTTCTAAAAAAAAGAGATTACAAATATAACACTATGCATGTAAGCAACATATAATAAACTAATTTGTATTCATCCATGATTTAGATAGACATTTAACACCTCTATTTTATAGCCCTTCAATATGAAAATGCATTAATTTCATGTTGGTAAAATTATGGTTATTGAATAATACGCAGATAGCATAGAAATCATTGTCGAACACTACACTTAATTGATCGTTGTATCCTAATGAAACTAACTTTGTAAGCTAATAACCATGTTTATTTGGAAATTATAAAAATAACATTTTGTAATTCTTCAAAATAGAAACAAATATACCAATTTGACACAATAGTGCATGAGAGAATAGAGGCAAATCAGTCACATTTTTATTATTATCTTCTGTACGATATTATATCCTACACTAAGTTCAAATTGTTTGAACTTGTCTATTTTTAATCTGTAAACATAGTAGTATTAGGTATAAATATAGGCAGTTCTATTGTTAACCTTGTAATTAATTTTTTTACAGCATCATATAAAAAAGTGAAAGCTAAATTGTACTGTTGTTGTTGTATTTAAAAGAAGGAAAGCTAAACAGTAATAACTATAGTGTGCTCAACCGATCCTTAATATGTATATCTTATAAATAATAGGCTTAATAGTGCTAATGTAAAAGAGGGAAATTTAAATATTATATGACACTCTTATAATTTCTACCTCACAACTTTTAGTTTTAGAGTTAGTAGTTTTTAGAAATGTTGAATTAGCCCTACACTGATACAAAATAAAAGGTTACTAAAACAGTAATTGAGTTAAATTTGTTTGATGAAATGGGAAATAAAACAAAAATTAAGTATAAATGTTTGGAAGTTCCATTAGTTATGGTGTAAACCATTATCTGTTTACATCTTAATCATATAAAAATTTGTGTTAATATTGATGTGCATAAACATAATTTTCTTATTCAAAGTAAATTCAGAATTTGAAACAACCTAACCCCTAAATAAAAATTCATCGTAGCTTCACATCATTATAATTTCCAATGATGTTTAACAGACCACCATTTGAACCATGAATGTGGTACAGAACAAAAAAATAGTATATAAGGATTTAATATAGCCAACTAAAAAAATTGCAAAAAGGTTAGGCGATTGATAAGAGACGGCGAGTATAATGAGAGAGTAGAAAGTACCCATTATTCAGTGGCATGGCTCTATTACTTACACTTGACGCGGTGATCTATGAAGATGGGAATTGAAATAGAATTTGAGTAGGGATAAGTATTTTTGAATGGGAGTATTTAGAAGTCGAGAAATAACCGTTTCCTCCTAATAATGTAAGAGAATAAATTGAACAAATGTGGCTAAAACCAAATTGTAAAACAGGTCAGTGGAATGATTTTACACGTGTCAACAAAGAAATAAGTGGATTCTACTTTCCAATTTAAGTAATGGATGGTTATTAAGTTACATAAAATCACAAAAACACTGTTGTTTTCCAATAAATTGTCAAGCAAAAATTTTAAAAAATAATTTCTAAATTAATGATCAAGTAAAAATAAAACAAAATAAAAATACGTCAACAAAAATCGAGCCATAAATAAAAATATTTTTTTATCATTATTTATCTGAATCATTTATTACTATAAATAAATTAATAAAGGAATTCACTTATAGTATTTAATAATTTAAAAGGAATTAAATAAGTCCACTAAACCCATTAAATAAATGTTCAATTAAAACCCAAATATTTAAATTTTTGTTCAAACAATAGGTCCACAATTCCAATATTTAAATCACTATTCAAAATTTTGTTCGCAATTCAAATATTTTAAACAATCCTGTAATTTAATTCGAGTTTTAAAGCTATTAAACCAATATTTTAATAAATAAAATTAGTTAAGTATTCAAAATTAAAAATTAAAGAACCAAAATTCCAGGTTGTTATATAATGTATACCATATATCATAGTACATATCATATACCACTATAAATAGCAACAAAAACCATCTCATATATTCACTTGTTCTGTAACGACCCGTATATTTTAATGGTTTTAAATGGTTTTATTTAACATAATTAATTAAAACTTTTGAAAAATTTTATATAATAATATTTTGAGATAAAAATTTAATATTTGGATTACGTCCAATTAAACATAGCAGATTTTAAATTTTCAATTTATTTTATCAAAGTTCATTCCATTGTGAAATTCTATTTAATTCAAGCTAGCTAATAAATTGCTTTAATAAATATTACAGAATCGATTTCTTTAATAAATATTGTAGAATTAATGCACAGATGTTATCAATTTCATTTTTATGGTGGTACGTTCCTTTACGTTTCCTACCGCTTAAATTATAAATATTTGCTTTGATGGGTCAGCTAAATCAAAGCAACGTGACCGTTGCTATTTATTTCTTTTATTAATTGCTACAATTATTTTCACCAAATCAAGGGTTGACCGTTACTTGGCTTTCAAATTTTGGACTCTGCATTCAAAAAGAAACGTATAATATAATAAGTACTACATATTTATTTTCAGTACGTTTCACAAAATTTTCTCTGTCCGTTCTTTTCTATTAAATATATACTTGCAGCTATTATCAATCCATCGTTTCAATTTATTATATGGTCCGTTACTCTGCCTTTTCATATTTGAACTTGCAGCCGTGGCATTAAAAGTTGCTTTAATTATCCACTGAATTATCGTGACCATCCCACTACTCTATATTTATTCCTGTACGTTTTATCTTCGCTTAAATTTCTCTGTCCATACCTTTTTCCATTTTAATATCCTTGCCTTTCCATACTCACGTGCTTTCCAATCAAGCAATAAATTGTTTAAGTGTCCACCTTATCAACTTGACCGTTGTTATTGCATCACACCAGTATATAATTCAAATCTATCATTATTCTATCGTTTCTTCTTTAATAAATTATATGTAACATTATATCATAAATGGACAGCTCATTCTCCACCCATTCATTTCTCCTATTCAATTAATAATGGAATATAAAGTTATATATTTGGTATACAATTCAAACAACCGTTACCATTCATACCTCCTAAATTCTAGCGATTGACCCCTCTATTTCCATGGTTCCAATTTTAGTTGCTAGATTACTCATTCCTACCGTTCAACTATATTAAATATTTATAATGTGTAGTCTCTGAGCCTATTTAGCTTCATTTTTCTTCCTCTCTGTTGCTTCTTGAAAAAAAAAAGAGATTTTTCCCATTACAATGCTAAAACACATATGATGGAAAAATGAAAAAGGGCCAGTTCTCCTTCCTATAGCTTCGTCAAGCCTCCGCCACCACAGCTCAAACCACCTGTTTAGAGCCACAACCCACTCCATGCCTCCTCCCCTCGTCATCCATATTTTTATAAACGGTATGCGTATCATATTGCAATATATGTTTCATTTTTAAATGTTTACATATAGCATGAATATGTACAAGTACTATATATAGTCTATTTTTTTTAATGATGTTATCCAAGCTGTGTTTTGTTTTGTCTAATGGATTTCGAAACTTATAATAAATATTATTGCATTAGTTGTTGTTTTCAACTTCCTGCAACACTTTGTTTTTTATTATAAATTTTAGCTTGCTGAAACTCTCTTTTCATCTATATCATTGTATTCTATTATCTAATATATACATTTTATCTAGTTATATATATTATACAATAAGGTGCATATATATATATATATATATATATATAAGTTTTCATAACCCTTTATAATATATAGCTATGTATATAAGATTGGACCTGTTATATATGAATGCATTGGTTATAGCAATTAAAAATATGCAAAGGAATTTATGGTGATATTTACTTATGAATAGAACAAGATACGTACCACCATCTGTATCTTCGTCTCTCTCCTCATGTTTTATTATTATATATATATATGTATGTATGTATATATATATATTTTCTTTCTTTTTTTTCTCTTTTCACTCCTTTCATTGTATAGCTTTTAAATAAATTGACAAACGCTTTGGAAGTATTTAAACGCATTACACGACAAATTTCATAAGAAGTGGTGTTTTACGTCATTTATAGCCAAAAAAAATTGATAAGTTCATATATTTCTAAACTGAAAATAATAGATATATGATGCGATGGAATTTGAATTTTCATACGCCGTACCATGAGCTGATCTTAAATTTAAAAGAGGTATGATATATCAATCGCTTACAAATAAGACGAAGATAACGTCCTAAATTAACTTTTAGCAAATTGAACGTTACTGTCGTTATTAAGAAACTAACGTATTGTGTCAATTGATTACTTGGGTACTAATAATACGTTACTTTATTCATTCCATCAATTCACTTCACACCACGTTATTTTAAATAAATTGCTACTCTTCTACTGAAATTTATCCAAAATTTAATAAAAATGATCCAACGGTGTATTAGCCTTCAGGACTAATTCCTAAATTCCAAACGTTGGATCCACTTTGCGTTCTGTTTTTTTTTCTCTTTTTCCATAAAACTTATATAAAGTATAAAGTTTATATTTGTTTTCTGATGTTAGTTGAAATGTAAATAATTATTTTTAAATAGTATATCTATATATATAAGCTACTTTTGTTGTTCGTATATAAACGGTATTGTATGTGCATTTTTATGAAATAGCGCCCAATGTATATTATTTTATAAAAGAATTCATTTGTTATGTCAATTAAATATATGTTACATTTGGTTTATATAAATATATTATAGTTGATGTTGACTTCTTTCATTATACTCTTTCTTACAGCTAAAATATGTCAGTATTATAACCTAACACATGATTAATGTTAGTCTGTTTATATAAGTATTTATTACCAATTTCATATTGTATATATGCTTGATTCTAATTTATGTGTTTTAAATTAAAAAAAACAATGATTTTGGAAAATATAAATACATATATATTTAATTTAATTTAATATATGTTGAATTTAGAATATGACTTTATATATGTAGTTATATATAGTTATATATATATGAGTCCACTCATACCATTATCTTCGCCGATCCCGTTCTGACTTGTTCCATCAATTCTTGTTATCAGCTTTGATCGTTGAATTCGTGCCGATTTTGCTTTGCTTCGATTCATAATTCAAATTTCAGTGTCTGTGGCAGTATGCATATCCTTGTCATCTTCTGTATTCTCTAGGCTCGAGAGGTGAGTAATCACTCACGATTAACATTCTTTTATTCATTAAATTTGATTTCAATTGAAACGACAATTGAAATATGCTGCTGTAGTTATTTAAATTTGTTATATATGCTATTATCTGTAACTGTTCACCTGCGGGATATGACAACATATCCTGTTGTTTATATTATATTGGTATTGATGATATATGCCTGTTATTTTATTGTATTTTCTGTTATCACTCTGCAAGTTCCCTGTAGTTTAGAAATCACTATGGGTTGAAATGATACAAACCCGAACAGAATTTAGAATAAGAGAAAATCGTTATGGCTTGAAATGATAAACCCAAGCGATTTTCATTTAATTGAATTTGGGATTACGGGTTGAAATGATGTCCACCCATATATATTTAGTATACGGATTGAAATGATGAATATCCGTAGCACTTGACTATATGATAGGAAATATATACAGACACCGTTGGTCCATATAAATATTTTGAAAATAATTTCTATAATTTTGGGAAGAAATATATGGTTTAATAAATTTGATTCTTAAGATATTATATAAATGAAAATTGTATATATAGATTTAGTAGTAATATTTGATTTAAATTAGATTGATTTAACACATATAATATGGTTAAGTATTTATGTAAATCTATATTTCAAATAGATTCTCTTGTAATAAATTGAATAATTAAGATTGGGAGATAAATTTGGGTTTATAAAAATGGTATTTAAATAAGGATTTATTTAATTAAATCGATTTGAAATTTTTGAATGGGAAATTTAAAGGGTATGATTTTATAACTGGATTTTTGATTTAAGTGATTTAATGAATTTTTCACGTTTAAATAAATTAAAGAAAATATTGAGTAAAATGTAGTCTAATGTTACTTGAATGATATTGAATCTAATAAGGGAGTATTTCAAGACTAAATAATAATGAGGTTAAATCGAGATCTATATGAAACTGTTATATAGAATATTTAAATATTTAAGCCTTGAAATATATTCGAATTTAAATGGTTTATGTTGAGATTCGGATCTGTATTTGAAATAAACGTAGTTGAATTTGTTATTTAGCAACTAAATTGAATTAAAATGAAAATTTAGGTTGAACTAAATTTGAATTTATTATTTAGAAAACTAAATTGAATGAAAATTTAGATGAAATGTTGAATACTTAAAGTTTTGAAATATATGGAAATATAAAGGGGTATTTGTGATTGTAAATCCGAATTTGAGATCGATAAAATTTAAGTGGTTATTTTAATAATTGAGTTGAATTTAAATTGATAAATTGAGATTGAATTTAATTTGAATGGGAAGGTCCGGTTGATGTTGGAAGGATTTGTTAAGTTGAGGAAATTGAAAATACTTTACTGTGTAAATTATTTAATATTTATAAATACTATTTTGGGAAATATAGAGATATTTGAAGTGAAAATGAGATTTGGTTTTGAAGTATAAATTAAGCTGAATGACCATGGTGTTATAGTGTATATTTCTACCTTGTAGAAAGTTCCATGGACCCTTAGAGGATGGTTATCCCAAACATCCTTTAAGTTAATTGTATTTCAGTTGATATTTCACTTGAGTTGGATTTATTGATACAAGAATGCTAATCCTGACTCGAGTGTTTTATTTTTTTCTTTACGCTCGGGTTTACGATGCTGCTATATCTTGTTATGCCGAATTCTATATCTCTGGCGATCGAATGTCGAATTACCTCAGAATTCTACACCGATCTAACTTTGGAATCACGGTTGACCGGTAAAGGTCACCTGCGATTTATAGAAGTATATCCATCTTCTATTTTGTAATTTAATTATCTCATCTTCGATCGAGTCTATCTTCGAATCAGGATTCTATAGATTGGAGTTCCATTAAATTAAATCGCTATCTTTGTTTTGAAATCCATTCATGAATCATCCTTTGAAAATCGGGTTTTGTTTGTATTTTTGAAATTGTTTATACCGAAATTTTATTTTGATAACAATGATTTTATTCTATATATAAAAGTGAAAATGTTACCCTATATATAAAAGTTTTGAAAGAATTTGAAATTTTGAAAATTTATAGAAATAGATTTATATAAAAATGATTTATAACTGTAAAGTTAAATTTGAAATTCGAGAATTGAATTCCGGTATTTTGAAATTGGTTTGAAGATTTTGGAAAATATATAAAAACAATACGATTTAAAAGTATTTTTCGAATAAGAAATGTTTCAAATGAGTTCAAATGAATTCTAATAATTTTGAAGAAATTTAGCAGAAGTTTTCACGAAAATAGAAGTCCAGAACTCACTTATGTCGCTGGAAAATAATTTCGGTGATGAGTGCACGCATCATCGACATTGATTTTCGAGTTTCAGAGTGGGGGAGAGGCCTCTTTAATGGCTTCGCTATGCGAGTGATTTTGTAAAACCATTTCGATTTCAAATTCCGAAGTATAATTTGATATTTTCGAAAGATATATGTATATATTTGAAACAATTCAAAATGAGACCGGTGTTCAGTCCTCGAGTTTCGGATTTAATAATTGATTTATTGTTGATTTTCAACTTTTGAATTGAAAATTTGATTTCCCTAACTATTTTGAATGTTCGAACACTTCTAAATCGAGATTAAATTTTCAAAGCTAAGAAATTTCGAAGAGTATAAAATGTTTGATAAAGAATATAAATTTAGTTTTGAAATGTTTTGAAAAAAAATTGTTGAATAATGGTTTTCAAAAAGGTAAATTGGATATTTCACATAGAAATAGACAGTTTAAAAGTTTTAAAAAAAGGGATAATTATAAATTTGGAAACCATTTTGAGTATAATTGATTTTGGGAAAATATTTGGTTTTGAAATTAAATTGGGATTAAAAACCGGTACTTATATGGTGATTTTTGGAAATGAATTTGTTTGACTTGAATTATTTTAATTTGGAAAATGGGATAATTTTCTAAACCTATTATTTTGGGAACTTTGAAATTTAGATATTTAATTTGGAAGAAAATTTGGTGAAATCATATATGGTTTTGAAACTGAATTGATATTGAACTGATTTGAAATTTGAGAACCTTATATTATTAAGCACTTTATTTGGGAGTGGTCGAACTTATATAAAATGGATTGTATAAGTATAAAGTTGATTTGAAATCTATTGATTTGAAAGGTATTCAATTTGGAAAGAGATTTTATATAATCGAAGTCTATATAAGTATGATTTGATCTACTATTGATTTTGGAAAGTATTCGATTTGGGAAAAATGGAATCCTATATATATGGACTTTATACAAGTACGATATTTGAAATGATTTGAAAAGGTACTATATGATATATATTTTCGAAGTAAAGATATAGAAAGTGCCTTCTGCTTGATATCCGCTTTGTGGCTACATCGTGGATTCATTCTATCGATATTATTTTCTCTGATTTTTGGTTTTCCGGATGTAATACTCGAGTATTCCCACCGTGGCGTAACCCATGGTTTTTTTTCCTCTCGCAACTGGATAGCGCAATTGCCTGGCTGAGTCTGGCCTAGGAGTACGGATTGTTTCCTGGGGGATCCAAGCATAACCATTGTGTATCCTTCAATCTGTGTAGGTCGTGAATAGTAGCGAAACTGCCTAGCTGAGATAGCCTAGGGGTACAGATTGTTTCCTGGGGGAGCCAGGCGTAACCATTGTGTATCCTGCACTCTACTAGTCATGATGGCGTAACTCGCAGGGCTGAGAAAGCTTAAGGATACGGATTGTTTCCTACGGGATCCAGGCGTAACCATTGTGTATCTGCGAACCATGGTCGGACAAAGGTTTTTCTTTGGTTGCTTTGTTTGGATTGTACTTTTCATATCTGTTTTAAAGTTTTTTCAAGTATTTTCACTGGGTGTTGAAACAAATCTACTAAGTACTTGAATAATTCTAGCTTTACGCCTGATCAACGCATGGCCAGAGTCTACAAGGACGAGGATAAACTAGTTGAAACATCGAGTTATAAAAGTATTTTCGAAAGGAAAATTTATTTCGATATAATAGTATTTTATTATAAAAGTATTATTATAAAGATATTTATTATAAAAGTATTTTTCCCAACAAAGAAATTTTGAATTAATATTTGAAATTTAAATTCTTATGGTTCTAGATTAATTAATCGTGCCCGATACTATTCCTTGCATCTACCTTATCTGCTCAGTTTAGTTATTCACCTTGATTCTGTTTTCCAAATCTACCTTCCTTCCTTGTTGGATATATCCTTTAAAAATATTGTTTAATTATATACTACATGGTTTAATAGAAATTTTAGTGTTATAAATATTTTAGAAGTTATTTATCTAAAATAAAAAATATTTTTTTTAAAAATGATTTGTGATTTAATAATAATATTTGGAAGGTATCTTGAAACAAAATAAAAATTTATGAATTTTGATTTAATATTTCAATAGCTTCTTTGTAAATATAAGTAATAATGTAAATAATTGTTTTCAAAGGATTTTGAAAAGTATTAAAGCATTAAATAAAATTAAATTTCAAATGAAGTTATCAAATAAATATTTCAAATAAAATTTATATAGTTTTAAATTAATTGTTTATCTTGTCTTTCAATCTATTTTATTTCTGGTTGTTCTATTGTCCTACCTCCTACCTTTTCAGGGACGAAAAGTTTTGAGTGGGGGAGAGTGTAATGACCCATAGATTTTAATAGCTTTAAATGGTTTTATTTAACGTAATTGATTGAAACTTTTGAGAAATTTTATATAATAATATTTTGAGATAAAAATTTAATATTTGGATTACGTTCAATTAAACATAGCAGATTTTAAAATTTAAAATTATTTTATCAAAGTTTATTCCATTGTGAAATTCTATTTAATTCAAGCTAGCTAATAAATTGCTTTAATAAATATTAAAGAATCAATTTCTTTAGTAAATATTGTAGAATCAATGCGCAGATGTTATCAATTTCATTTTTATGGTGGTACGTTCCTTTACGTTTCCTACCGGTTAAATTATAAATAATTTTCTTTGATGGGTCAGCTAAATCAAAGCAACGTGACCGTTGCTATTTATTTCTTTTATTAATTGCTATAATTATTTTCACCAAATCAAGGGTTGACCGTTACTTGGCTTTAAAATTTGGACTCTGCATTCAAAAAGAAACGTATAATATAATAAGTACTTCATATTTATTTTCAATACGTTTCACAAAAATTTCTCTGTCCGTTCTTTTCTATTAAATATATACTTGCAGCAGTTATCAATCCATCGTTTCAATTTATTATATGGTCTTTACTCTGCCTTTTCATATTTGAACGTGCAGCTGGTGGCATTAAAAGTTGCTTTAATTATCCACTGAATTATTGTGACCATCCCACTACTCCATATTTATTCCTGTACGTTTTATCTTCGCTTAAATTTCTATGTCCATTCCATTTTCCATTTTAATATCCTTGCCTTTCCATACTCACGTGCTTTCCAATCAAGCAATAATTTTTTTAAATATCCACCTTATCAACTTGACCGTTGTTATTGCATCACACCAGTATATAATTCAAATCTATCATTATTCTACCATTTCTTCTTTAATAAATTATATGTAACAATATATCATAAATGGACAGCTTATTCTCCGCCCATTCATTTCTCCTATTCAATTAATAATGGAATATAAAGTTATATATTTGGTATACAATTCAAGCAACCGTTACCATTCATACCTCCTAAATTCTAGCGATTGACCCCTCTATTTCCATGGTTCCAATTTTATTTGCTGGATTACTCATTCCTACCGCTCAACCATATTAAATATTTATAACGTGTAGTTTCTGAGCCTATTTAGCTTCATTTTTTCTTCCTCTCAGTTGCTTCTTGAAAAAAAGAGATTTTTCCCATTACAATGCTAAAACACATATGAAGGAAAAATGAAAAAGGACCGGTTCTCCTTCCTATAGCTTCGTTAAGCCTCCGCCACCATAGCTCGAACCACCTGTCAAGAGCCACAACCCACTCCATGCCTCCTCCCCTCGTCATCCATATTTTTATAAACGGTATGCGTATCATATTGCAATATATGTTTCGTTTTTAAATGTTTACATATGGCATGAATATGTACCAGTACTATATATAGTCTATTTTGTTTAATGGATATGTTATACAAGCTGTGTTTTCTTTTGTCTAATGGATTTCGAAACATATAATAAATATTATTGCATTAGTTATTGTTTTCAACTTCCTGCAACACTTTGTTTTTTTATTATAAATTTTAGCTTGCTGCAATTCTCTTTTCATCTATATTATTGTATTCTATTATCTAATATATACATTTTATCTAGTTATATATATTATACTATAAGGTGTATATATATAAGTTTTCATAACCCTTTATAATATGTAGCTATGTACATAAGATTGGACCTGTTATATATGAAAGCATTGGTTATAGCAATTAAAAACATGCAAAGGAATTTATGGTGATATTTACTTATGAATAGAACAAGATACGTACCACCATCCGTATCTTCGTCTCTATCCCCATGTTTTTTTATTATATATATATATATATATATTCTTTCTTTCTTTTTTTTTCTTTTTTCACTCCTTTCATTTTATAGCTTTTAAATAAATTGACAAACGCTTTGGAAGTATTTAAACACAGTACACGACAAATTTAATAAGCAATGGTGTTTTACGTCATTTATAGCCAAAAAAATGATAAGTTCATACATTTCTAAACTGCAAATAATAAATATATGATGCGATGGAATTTGAATTTTCATACGCCGTGCCATGAGCTAATCTTAAATTTAAAAGAGGTATGATATATCAATCACTTACAAATAAGACGAAAATAACGTCCTAAATTAACTTTTAGCAAATTGAACGTTACCGTCGTTATTAAGAAACCAACGTATTGTGTCATTTGATTATTTGGGTACTAATAATACGTTACTTTATTCATTTCATCAATTCATTTCACACCACGTTATTTTAAATAAATTGTTACTCTTCTAATGAAATTTATCCAAAAATTTAATAAAAACGATCAGACGGTGTATTAGCCTTCAGGACTAATCCCTGAATTCTAAACGTTGGATCCACTTTGCGTTCTGTTTTTTTTTCTCTTTTTCCATAAAACATATATGAAGTATAAAGTTTATATTTGTTTTTTGATGTTAGTTGAAATGTAAATATTGATTTTTAAATAGTATATCTATATGTGTAAGCTACTTTTGTTGTTCGTATATAAATGGTATTGTATGTGCATTTTCATGAAATAGCGCCCAATGTACATTATTTTATAAAAGAATTCATTTGATATGTCAACTAAATATATGTTACATTTGGTTTATATAAATATATTATAACTGATGTTGACTTCTTTCATTATACTCTTTCTTACAGCTATAATATGTCTGTATTGTAAACTAGCGCATGATTAATATTAGTCTGTTTATATAAGTATTTATTTCAAATTTCATATTGTATATATGCTTGATTCTAATTTATGTGTTTTAAATTAAAAAACAATCATTTTGGAAAATATAAATACATATATATTTAATTTAATTTAATATGTGCTGAATTTAGAATATGACTTTATATATATAGTTATATATAGTTATATATGAAAGAGGCTATGTGGTAGGATCGTGTAATATGAAATAACGGAATAGTTTAGATACATAAAGTAGGTAAATGTAAGGAGACACCAGGATTTTATACTGGTTCGGACCTCTAGTCCTACGTCCAGTCCCTAAGCTTCACTTAGGAATTTCACTAACTAATACCCTCACTTCACCCGGAGGAATAGGTTTACAACTTACCTGAACAACCGAACGTGATTTCTTGCCTCAACTACCGAAGAGGACTTCAACTCAATTACTAAAATACAATATTCGACTTGTTGTGTTCTTGTCAACACTAATGAGTCTAATGTAGTACAATATTCCTACAATCTTATCCTCGAGAGTATGCAATGTGTTTGTGAAGATTTAGGAAATGTGAATTGATATGAACCAAAAGAATGTTATAAACAAAACAGTGATTCAAGCAATAGATTGGTGATTGCTTTGAGAATATCTAGAGAATATGAACAAGAGAATAGTAAGATTAAAGCAAGAGAATTCGGTGAATTAAATGATGTTAGAATCATGTATATATACTTGTAGAAGAGGTGCATTTGTTGTCAAAGGTTGCAAACAAGAGATGCTTCCATTTCCATTGATGAATGGTTGCAACTCTTGGGAGGAAGAAGGTGTCTTTTCAGAGAAAATTCGCAGGTTCAAATTCAGTCAACTGAAAATATGAAGTAAAATTTTTGGAAGCAGATTCAGTCGACTGTGCAGGAAATTCAATCGACTGAAACTGTGCATGTTCATATATTTGTTCCTGTTTCAGTCGACTGGCTATTCCTGTTCTATCGACTGAACTTATAAAATATGCACAGTGAAATCTTTAAGTAAAAATGAAGTTTATAAAATGTTTTCTAGTGTTCGTGCAAGCCTCTTGAGGATAGATTTTAACAATAAATCTAGACCAAGACCTATATAAAAATCATACTTATGTTTGTTTGGTCTTCATCGATCTTCCTTTAACGTTGCATATATTTCTTCCTTGTTTGTTGAAGCATATTGTCATTGATCAAAATCTTCGCGTATCAACATTCTCCCCCTTTTTGATTGACGACAATACTGATTTGTTCTAGAGATGTATTTACTTATTTTCTCCCCCTGAATGTATGCACTATCTTTCCTACAAAACAAAGTTAGTACCATATATTTTATCCCCTTTTATCATCGACAAAAAGGAAGAACTAACAGTAGAAATATTTTATCAAAACAATCACTGAAGCATAGAGAATATTTGCATAATCATGGCTTAAGAAAAGTAAAAAAAATGTTGCGACAAACAAGCATAAAATGACTATTTATACAAGCCATTATAAAGTTAAACATCAAACCATATATTAAAAATTACCCATCTTTATCCCGGTCATATGAACCTTCTCTTCCTCATATTGGTTCACATATGACGGGCCCTCCTATAGGTGTTCTGTATGCTCTTCCTCCTTGGCCACAACGAGCTCCGCTTGCGCTGCTAATTGTATGCTCTTTGGATGTCGTCCATGTAAACGTAGGTGCTGGATGTTTGCCGCGAGATGTCGAAGCCGTAGTGGTGCTTGAGCACGAGATGGAATCCCATAGCTTATTGAAGAATCCTTTCATTTTGTCAAGCTTGTGGTCTACCTTTTTAAGACGAGTGTCAAGAATTTGTTGATTTCTTGACAATATCCCCAAAGATTGGTTGGTAGTGAAGCTTGGGTCAACAAGACAAATTTCATCATCTTGCTCGAGATGTTCTTCGTGGTGAGGTTGATGAGGTTGTTGTTGTTGTTCTTGATGCCTTGCTTCCCATTCAGCGAGTGATATTATGCGAGGAGGTCGAGATGGGAGTTGCATTAGGCTTATGGTCCGGTGGTTAATTTGATGGACCATTGTATTTTCCGACTCAGGTAATTGCGTATCGACATTGAGGAGAAGTCGCATGATGTGCTCTCCAAAATAGATAGTGCGCATTTTGCCATTATTAAAAGTGAGAAACTCATCAAGAATAAGTTGTACCCAATTGACTTGTATATTGCCAAAAATAGCATATAAAGCTCGATTGTTATTTGGGTAGACAATTTCGTACGAGCCCGTGCGAGGAGTAATTGTTCTCATTAGGGCTTTGTGGAGGATTCTTGCCATAGGTCGAAGAGAGGTGGACTTAAAATCTCTAAAGTTGATATTATCATCCATAAATCGATGGTTTATGTTGTCGCGAATATGTGGATTGAATTCTATCTCCTCTATCTTTCTCCCGACATTTGGCGATTCTAGAATGTATGCTATTATATCCAAGGAAAACCAAACTTTCTTTCCACATACCGTACTCCAAACACTATTGTTTGGACTTCTTGGAGTTTGGTGTCCAAGATTAAGGTTAGCATAAAATAATTTGACCATTACACGATTTATGGCATGTTCATTTCTTTTCAAATCCAAAAGAGAAGTTAAACCCGCTGGATCGGTTAACGCTTGGATGTTGTAGGTTTGAAAGCTTTGGAAATCAACAAAAGAATGCTCGAAAATTCAGAAATTCTTCATCTTATTCCATCTTGTGACAGCGGTTCCATCGTAAATCCATTGCGCTATTTGAGCATCAATTAGCTCAGAGGATGAAGAAGAGGAAGCTCTTGATCTCTTTGGTGCCATTTGAGTGAGATTTGAATGGATTTTGAGGAATTTAGGGGCTAAGGTTTCGAAAATAATTGGGGAAGAAGGTTTTTAGGAAGTAAAAAGTGAATTTATGGGGTAAAAATTGGTGGTTAAAAGGGGAAACTTGCCTGGGAATTGGTGTTTAGTCCCGAAAATTTTCTGGGCTGAATTCAGTCATCTGAACATGGTTTTTAGTCGACTGAATGTTTGCCTGAAAGTTTCTGTTAGTATTTCAGTCGACTGTGCAGAGAGGTTTAGTCCACTGAACTGTAAAAAAATTGCATTCTGTCTTAAGTTCAATCGACTGAGCAGAGAGGCTCAGTCGACTGACTCATGTATTTTGTTAGTTCTTTGTTAATTTTGAAAGCAAAAACTTTATTCGGGAAAATAATTATAATTATATAAAAGTAATACCATACATAGATTTCAAAACTAGCTATATCTTAGTGGATGGACTCAGAGTCTTTTTCCCTTCATTCTTCATATAATTTATATCCCATGAATTTGGACTATATTGAGGAGTCTTAGGAGACATCCAAGGATTCACAGGATCAACTGGTGTACAGTAAGATGAAGATGGATCAAGTGAGCTAACGGGGCGAGGTAGGGGTTCAGCCACTTCGTTCTTTTTTGATCCACAAAAGCGTAAACCGATTTGCTCAAGGAAGCTTAATCGTCTATCCATAACCTTTTGTTCGAAGTATAATTCTCGTTGAAGATCTATTTGTTGTTGTTGAAAGTGATGAATTTCATTAATCTTTCTTTTTGTGTCTGGAGAAATAAAGAGTCCGCGTTTTGCTTTCTTGGATTCTGGTGTGTAGCCAATACGATAATTGTTCCATTTGTAAACTGGCTCATATGTCGGTGTTGATGTGGGAAGTTTTGGAGACGTTGGAGTGTTGTCGACTGAAGAGGTAATGTTGATCGGGGAAAAAGAGTTGTTTGACGACATTTTTATAATGAATTTTTCAAGCTTTTATTTTTGACGATGATTTGAAAAAAAATAATATTTTTAAGATATATTTATAGTAGGAATTTTCTAAATATATAGTGGTTATAATTCTTTAAAGTTTTTTATCCACTTAATGATTTAATGGTTACCATAATTCAGTTAAAAATGTATGGTTTTAAAATGACTATTTATTGTGTAATATATTATGTAACATATTTGAAAAATAAATTGAAAATCCCAATCTTTCTTTATTCAGTCGACTGAACAGATAGTGTTAGTCGACTGAATTGTGTAGATTTTTCTCTATATGATATCTTTAAAAGATATTATTCCTAACTCTTGTCGTAATTTTATGAAGGAGTTTTCTAAAGGAGGTTTAGTAAATATATCGGCAATTTGATTTCGGTAGAAATATGTTCTAAATTAATTATTCCTTTTTCGATATTGTCACGTAGAAAATGGTGACGAATATCTATATGTTTTGTACGAGAGTGATTAACCAGATTTTTAGATAAGTTTATTGTACTTGTATTATCACAGTATATTGTAGAATTTGTTAAATTTATATTAAAATCTTTAAGCGTTTGTTGCATGTATATAACTTGAGTGCAAGCTAAAGCTGCTGATATATACTCTGCTTTGCAGATGGAAAGCGAGACACAATTTTGTTTCTTACTAAACCAAGATACAAGTGATTTTCCAATGAAATGTTAAGTACCAGTTGTACATTTTCTATCTGTTCGAGATCCACCAAAATCAGCATTACTGAATGATACTAACTCAAATGGACACTCCTTTGGATAGAAAAGTCCGAAATCTTTAGTGTTGTTAAGATATCTCATAATGCGTTTTACCGCTCTTAAGTGTGATTCTTTAGGATTAGATTGAAAACGTGCACATAAACAAACACTCATTATTATGTCAGGTCTACTAGCGGTTAAGTAAAGTAAGGAACCTATCATACTTCTACACAATTTTTGATCTACACTTTTGCCATTTTCATCTCGATCAAGATGTGTAGTGGTACTCATAGGAGTAGGTTTAGCAGAAGTGTTTTCCATGCCGAATCGTTTAATTAAATTAGCACAATATATTTCTTGGTTTATAAAAATTCCATTTGTTAATTGTTTGATTTGAAGTCCAAGAAAATATGATAATTCTCCCATATGAGACATTTCGAACTCATTAGTCATTATATTTGAAAATTCTTTACATAAATTTTCATTTGTTGAACCAAAAATAATATCGTATATGTATATTTGAATTATTAAAATATCTATGGTAGTGTTTTTAACAAAAAGCGTTTGATCTAATTTTCCAATTTTAAATCCCGAATTTAATAAATAACTTTTAAGTCTTCTATACCAAGCACGAGGTGCTTGTTTAAGACCATATAGTGCTTTCTTTAATTTAAATACATGATCCGGATATTTTTCATGTATAAATAAAGGAGGTTGTTCTACATATACATTTTCTTTAATAAAACCATTTAAAAATGCACTTTTAACATCCATTTGATAAAGTTTAAAATTGTGAAAACAAGCAAAGGCTAATAGTATACGTATTGCTTCAAGTCTTGCAACGGGAGCAAAGGTTTCTTCAAAATCAATACCTTCTTCTTGATTATACCCTTATGCTACTAGTCTTGCTTTATTCCTTGTTATATTGCCTTGTTCGTCTACTTTATTTTTGTAAATCCATTTTGTTCCAATTACTGATTGATTATTAGGACGGGGAACTAATTCCCAAACATCGTTACATTCAAATTGATTTAATTCTTCTTGCATTGCGATAATCCAATAATCATCTGTTGATGCTTCTTTAGGATTTTTAGGTTCTAATGATGAAATGAAAGCTACATGACCCATTTGATTTAGTTGATTTCTTGTCCTAACTTGAGAATTTATTTCTCCTATTATATTTGGAGTTGGATGATCTCGTAATATTCTAGGAGGAGATCTTAGTTCATTATTATTATTTCAAGGTTTGTTTCTTCTAAATTTATCAATTCTTCATCGTCCTTTATATTAAAAATTTTATTAAAATTTTCATCAAAGGATATATGCAAAGTTTCTTCAATTAAGTTTGTTTGTTTATTAATTACTCGATATGCTTTACTTCGTTCTGAGTATCCTATGAAAATTCTTCGTCAGCTTTTGGATCGAATTTCCCTAATTGATCTTTTGTATTTAGAATGAAACATTTTGATCCAAATATTTTAAAATAAGATATATTTGGCTTTTTATTATTAAATAGTTCATAAGAAGTATTTTTAGTTAATGGTCTAATTGATATTCTATTTAATACATAACATGCAGTAGCAACGGCTTCTGCCCAAAAATATTTTGGTAGAGAACATCCATTTAATAATGTTCTTGCGCATTCTTGTAATGTTCTATTCTTTCTTTCTACAACTCCATTTTGTTGAGGAGTTCTGGGAAATGAAAAGTTATGATTTATTCCTTTCTTTTTACAAAAAGTTTCAAAAGCTTCATTTTCGAATTCGCCTCCATGATCGCTTCGAATATTTTTAATTTTCAAATCCTTAGTGTTTTGAATTCTTTTGACAAATGTTCTAAAATGCTCAAAAGTTTCACTTTAATTTTTCATAAAAATAGTTCATGTACATCTTGAAAAATCATCAATTATTACAAATGCGTATCGATTATGATTAATAGATTGAACTTGTGTTGGTCCAAATAAATCCACATGTAGTAATTCTAGTGGTTGTAAAGTTATTTTTCTTAGATTTGAAAGATGATTTCGTTAATTTTCCTTTTTGACAATCATCACAAAGATTATTTATTCTAAATTTTATTTTGGGTAAACCTCTTACTAATTCATTTTTAGAAAGTTTTCTAATAGTTTCAAAATTTATATGACAAAATCATTTGTGCCATAACCAAGGATCATTATCTTTGGCATGTAAACACATACTTGTATTATGATTAATATTCATATTTGGAACATAAATATTTCTATCTCTATTTCCTTCAGAAACAAGATTTTGGTTTTGATAAAAAATACTACATTCATTATCCGAGAAAGTTATTTTAAAACCTTTGTCACACAGTTGACTTATGCTAAGCAGATTACATTTTAAATTTTCAATTAATGAAACATTGGTTATAAAAGGCAAATTTGATGTACCGTAATTGTTCACATCTCCTTTGCCAATGATATAGCCTTTTGAATTATCTCCGAAGGTAACCGAGCCACCATCAAAGTATGTGATGTTTGTAAACATATCTTTGTCTCCGGTCTTGTGTTTTGAACAACCACTGTCTATTACCCATTTCTTCTTTTTGAGTGGGACCTGAAAATAAATATGAAATTATTGGTACCCACCTTTTAATAGGGTCCTAAAAAGTTAGAGTTTAGGAAACCAAACCCAATTTGGTTTAGTATCCTTTTTATAAATATAGTTTTCACTATGATGAACATTATCCATAAATGTTTTAATATATTTATTTCTTATTAATACATTGTTAGTCTTTGGCACCCAAATTTTAACTACCTTGTTTTCTACTTTTGTTTTAAAAGGTTTCTTTAGCAATATTTGTTGTTTTGAATCAACATTGCTGCTAAGTTTTATATTTTTCTTATTAGAAATTTTTGATTCCTTTTTATAACCTAAACCTTGTTTGTTTGAAGATGTTTGAGAATTTTCTAATATTTTGATAAATTTTCTCTTCCTTTGTTAAAGTTAGAAACATTTTTAGTGATGTCATCTAATTTAGCTTGATGACTATTATTTTCTAATTCAACATGTTTAATCTTAATTTTTAACTCGTGATTTTCAAAAACAAGTACATCATTCTTTTTCTTTTGAGTTTCAATTTCTTGACTTAAAAGTGATAATTGAGTTTCTGAATTTGAATAAGATTCTTGAACTTTCTCAAGTTCTTCTTCAAGAATTTTCTTCTCATCATTTAACATATCTTTCTCAAACTCGGCTTTGTTTCGATTTTCACGAATTTCCTTAATTTTCTTTTTAAGAATTTTTATTGTGCTTAAAAGTTCAGTGTTTACTTCAATTAAATCATCAAAAGTTAAATTACTTACCTCAGAATCTTAAGCCATGAAACAACATTTGCCTGTTCATTGTCGCTATCACTATCATTTTCGGATGAAGATGAATCTGAATCGTCCCATGTTACAGAAAATGCCTTCTTTTTGAATTTATCCTTCTTGTTTTTGTTGTTGAAAGTTTTCTGATTTTCCTTTATTTGTTCTTGACAATCTTTTTGCATGTGTCCTTTCTTGTGACAATTGAAGCATTCAATATTTGAGGATGAAGGTTTGTTCAAGAAATTCTTTTTGAATCCGTTTTTGTTTCCTTTTCTATACTTTAATAATTTCTTGAAATTTTTGGCTATAAATGCTAGATCCTCATCTTCAGACTCTGATTCTTCCTTTTCCGCATGAAAAGCAACATTCTTTCTTTCTTGAGCTTGATCTTTCTTAGCTTGCATATTTAATTCATACGAAATAAGATTTCCAATCAATTCTTCTGGTCTCATTGTAGATAGATCATTTGCTTCCTCGATTGCTAGTACTTTTCTCTCCCATTCATCAGTGAGTGAATTTAGAACTTCAGACACAATGTCAAAATCCATGTATCGTTCTCCTAGTCCGATTAGAGCATGATGAATGTCTTGAAATTTTGAGTACATGTCATTGATGGATTCATTTTTTCGCATTCTAAAGTTTTGGAATTAATTCTTTAGCATGGATATCTTTGTTTGTTTAACCTTGTTTGTGCCTTCATGTATGACCTTAAGTGTTTCCCATTTCTGATATGCAGTAGTACATATGCTAACACGGTTGAATTCATTTCTATCCAGGGCGCAAAATAGCATATTCATAGCTTTGGCATTTGCACTAGCTTCATTCTTTTGAGTTTGTGTCCATGTAGGATAATTAGTTGTGGGTCAACAAACTCTGCTTGAGTAGCATTCTAGGCTTCGAAACTTGTTGCTTGCATATAAATCCTCATCCTTCTAGCCCAATAGTTGTAGTTTAGTCCATTGAACAAGGGGGTCTTTGGGTAGATTGTCCTTCCGCAAATGTAGAACTATAGGAAAATGTTGTGCTTGTACTTGAGTAATTTTCCATATTATCAATATGTCTAATAACGGTGTTATGGTTATAGGACGGCCTTGCTCTGATACCAATAGAAAGAGGCTATGCGGTAGAATCGTGTAATATGGAATAACGGAATAGTTTAGATAGATAAAGTAGGTAAATGTAAGGACACACCAGGATTTTATACTGGTTCGGACCTCTAGTCCTATGTCCAGTCCTTAAGCTTCACTGAGGAATTTCACTAACTAACACCCTCACTTCACCCGGAGGAATAGGTTTACAACTTACCGAAACAACCGAATGGGATTTCTTGCCTCAACTACCGAAGAGGACTTCAACTCAATTACTAAAATACAACATTCGACTTGTTGTGTTGTTGCCAACACTAATGAGTCTATTGTAGTACAATATTCCTATAATCTTATCCTCGAGAGTATGTAATGTGTTTGTGAAGATTTAGGAAATGTGAATTGCTACGAATCAAAAGAATGTTATAAACAAAACAGTGATTCAAGCAATAGATTGGTGATTGCTTTGAGAATATCTAGAGAATATGAACAAGAGAATAGTAAGATTAAAGCAAGAGAATTCGGTGAATTAAATGATGTTAGAATCATGTATATATACTTGTAGAAGAGGTGCATTTGTTGTCAAAGGTTGCAAACAAGAGATGCTTCCATTTCCATTGATGAATGGTTGCACCTCTTGGGAGGAAGAAGGTGTCGTTTCAGAGAAAATTCGCAGGTTCAAATTCAGTCGACTGAGCAGGGAATTCAGTCGACTGAAAATATGAAGTAAACTTTTCGGGAGCAAATTCAGTCGACTGTGCAGGAAATTCAGTCGACTGAAACTGTGCATGTTTATATATTTGTTCCAGTTTCAGTCGACTGGCTATTCCTGTTCAGTTGACTGAACTTATAAAATATGCACAGTGAAATCTTTAAGTAAAAATGAAGTTTATAAAATGTTTTCTAGCGTTCGTGCAAGCCTCTTGAGGATAGATTTTAACAATAAATCTAGACCAAGACCTATATAAAAATCATACTTATGTTTGTTCGGTCTTCATCGATCTTCCTTTAGCGTTGCATATATTTCTTCCTTGTTTCTTGAAGCACATTGTCATTGATCAAAATCTTCGTGTATCAACAATATATATATGAGTCCACTCATACCGTTATCTTCGCCGATCCCGTTCTGACCTGTTCCATCAATTCTTGTTATCAGCTTTGATTATTGAATTCGTGCCGATTTTGCTTTGCTTTGATTCATAATTCAAATTTCAGTGTCTGTAGCAGTATGCATATCTGTGTCATCTTCTGTATTCTCTAGGCTCGAGAGGTGAGTAATCACTCACGATTAACATTCTTTTATTCATTAAATTTGATTTCAATTGAAACGACAATTGAAATATGCTGCTGTAGTTATTTAAATTTGTTATATATGCTATTATCTGTAACTGTTCACATGCGGGATATGACACCATATCATGTTGTTTATATTATATTGGTATTGATGATATATGCCTGTTATTTTATTATATTTTCCGTTATCACTCTACAAGTTCCCTGTAGTTTAGAAATCACTATGGGTTGAAATAATACATACCCGAACAGACTTTAGAATAGGAGAAAATCGTTATGGCTTGAAATGATAAACCCAAGCGATTTCCATTTAATTGAATTTGGGATTACGGGTTGAAATTATGTCCAACCGTATATATTTAGTATATCCATCTTCTATTTTAAAATTTAATTATCTCATCTTCGATCGAGTCTATCTTCGAATCAGGATTCTATTGATTGGAGTTCCTCTAAATTAAATCGCTACCTTTGTTTTGAAATCCATTCTTGAATCATCCTTTGAAAATCGGGTTTTGTTTGTATTTTTGAAATTGTTTATACCTAAATTTTATTTTGATAACTATGATTTTATTCTATATATAAAAGTGAAAATGTTACCCTATATATAAAAGTTTTGAAAGGATTTGAAATTTTGAAAATTTATAGAAATAGATTTATATAAAAATGATTTATAACTTTAAAGTTAAATTTGAAATTCGAGAATTGAATTCTGGTATTTTGAAATTGGTTTTAAGATTTTGGAAAATATATAAAAATAATACGATTTAAAAGTATTTTTCGAATAAGAAATGTTTCAAATGAGTTCAAATGAATTTCAATAATTTTGAAGAAATTTAAAAGAAGTTTTCACGAAAATAGAAGTCCAGAACTCACTTATGTCGCTGGAAAATAATTTCAGTGATGAGTGCATGCATCATCGACATTTTTAAGTTTCAGAGTGGGGGAGAGGCCTCTTTAATAGCTTCGCTATGCGAGTGATTTTGTAAAATCGTTTTGATATCAAATTCCGAAGTACAATTTGATATTTTCGAAAGATATATGTATATATTTGAAACAATTTAAAATTAGACCGGTGTTCAGTCCTCGAGTTTCGGATTTAATAATTGATTTATTGATTTATTGTTGATTTTCAACTTTTGAATTGAAAATTTGATTTTCCTAACTATTTTGAATGTTCAAACACTTCCAAATCGAGATTAAATTTTCAAAGCTAAGAAATTTCGAAGAGTATAAAATGTTTGATAAAGAATATAAATTTAGTTTTGAAATGTTTTGAAAAAAAAATTAGTTGAATAATGGTTTTCAGAAAGGTAAATTGGATATTTCACATAGAAATAGATAGTTTAAAAGTTTAAAAAAAAGAGATAATTATAAATTTGGAAACCATTATGAGTATAATTGATTTTGGGAAAATATTTGGTTTTGAAATTAAATTGGAATTAAAAACCAGTTCTTATATAGTGATTTTTGGAAATGAATTTGTTTGACTTGAATTATTTTAATTTGGAAAATGGGAAAATTTTCTAAACCTATTATTTTGAGAACTTTGAAATTTAGATATTTAATTTGGAAGAAAATTTGGTGAAATCATATATGATTTTGAAACTGATTTGATTTTGAAATGATTTGAAATTTGAGACACTTATATTATTAAGCACTTGATTTGGGAGTGGTCGAACTTATATAAAATGGATTGTATAAGTATGAAGTTGATTTGAAATCTATTGATTTGAAAGGTACTCAATTTGGAAAGAGATTTTATATAATCGAAGTCTATATAAGTATGATTTGATCTACTATTGATTTTGGAAAGTATTCGATTTGGGAAAAATAGAATCCTATATATATGGACTTTATATAAGTATGATATTTGAAAGTGATTTGGAAAGGTACTATATGATATATATTTTCGAAGTAAAGATATAGAAAGTGCCTTCTGCTTGATATCCGCTTTGTGGCTACATCGTGGATTCATTCTATCGATATTATTCTCTCTGATTTTTGGTTTTACGGATGTAATACTCGAGCTTTCCCACCGTGGTGTAACCCATGGTTTATTTTTCTCTCGCTACTGCATAGCGCAATTGCCTGGCTGAGTCTGGCCCAGGGGTACGGATTGTTTCCTGGGGGATCTAGGCGTAACCATTGTGTATCCTGCAATCTGTGTAGGTCGTGAATAGTAGCGAAACTGCCTGGCTGAGACAGCCTAGGGGCACGGATTATTTCCTGGGGGACCCAGGCGTAACCATTGTGTATCATGCACTCTACTAGTCATCATGGCGTAACTCGCAGGGCTGAGAAAGCTTACGGATACGGATTGTTTCCTAGGGGATCCAGGCGTAACCATTGTTTATCTGCGAACCATGGTCGGACAAAGGTTTTGGTTTGGTTGTTTTGTTTGGATTGTACTTTCCATATCGGTTTTAAAGGTTTTTCAAGTATTTTCATTAGGTGTTGAAACACTTCTACTTAGTACTTGAAGAATTCTAGCTTTGTGCCTAATCAACGCATGGCCAGAGTCTACAAGAACAAGGATAAACTTGTTGAAACATCGAGTTATAAAAGTATTTTCGAAAGGAAAATTTATTTCGATATAATAGTATTTTATTATAAAAGTATTATTACAAAGGTATTTATTATAAAAGTATTTTTCCCAACAAAGAAATTTTGAATTAATATTTCAAATTTAAATTCTTATGGTTCTAGATTAATTATTCGTGCCCGATACTATTCCTTGCATCTACCTTATCTGCTCAGTTTAGTTATTCACCTTGATTCTGTTTTCCAAATCTTCCTTCCTTCCTTGTTGGATATATCCTTTAAAAATATTGTTTAATTATATACTACGTGGTTTAACAGAAATTTTAGTGTTATAAATATTTTAGAAGTTATTTATCTAAAATAAAACATATTTAAAAAAAAATGATTTGTGATCTAATAATAATATTTGGAAGGTATCTTGAAACAAAATAAAAATTTATGAACTTTGGATTTAATATTTCAATAGCTTCTTTGTAAATATAAGTAATAATGTAAATATTTATTTTCAAAGGAGTTTGAAAAGTATTAAAGAAAATTAAATTTCAAATGAAGTTATCAAATAAATATTTCAAATAAAATTTATATTGTTTTAAATTAATTGTTTATCTTGTCTTTCAATCTATTTTATTTCTGGTTGTTCTATTCTCCTACCTCCTACCTTTTTGGGGATGAAAAGTTTTGAGTGGGGGAGAGTTTAACGACCCATAGATTTTAATAGTTTTAAATGGTTTTATTTAACGTAATTAATTGAAACTTTTGAGAAATTTTATATAATAATATATTGAGATAAAAATTTAATATTTGGATTACGTCCAATTAAACATAGCAGATTTTAAATTTTCAATTTATTTTATGAAAGTTTATTCCATTGTGAAATTTTATTTAATTCAAGCTAGCTAATAAATTGCTTTAATAAATATTACAGAATCAATTTCTTTAATAAATATTGCAGAATCAATGCACAGATGTTATCAATTTCATTTTTATGGTGGTACGTTCCTTTACGTTTCCTACCGGTTAAATTATAAGTAATTTGCTTTGATGGGTCAGCTAAATCAAAGCAACGTGACCGTTGCTATTTATTTCTTTTATTAATTGCTACAATTATTTTCACCAAATCAAGGGTTGACCGTTACTTGGCTTTCAAATTTTGGACTCTGCATTCAAAAAGAAACGTATAATATAATAAGTACTTCATATTTATTTTCAGTACGTTTAACAAAATTTTCTATGTCCGTTCTTTTCTATTAAATATATACTTGCAGCTGTTATCAATCCATCGTTTCAATTTATTATATGGTCCGTTACTCTGCCTTTTCATATTTGAACGTGCAGCTGGTGACATTAAAAGTTGCTTTAATTATCCACTGAATTATCGTGACCATCCCACTACTCTATATTTATTCCTGTATGTTTTATCTTCGCTTAAATTTCTCTGTCCATTCCTTTTTCCATTTTAATATCCTTGCCTTTCCATACTCATGTGCTTTCCAATCAAGCAATAAATTGTTTAAATATCCACCTTATCAACTAGACCATTGTTATTGCATCACACAAGTATATAATTCAAATCTATCATTATTCTACCGTTTCTTCTTTAATAAATTATATGTAACAGTATATCATAAATGGACAGCTTATTCTCCGCCCATTCATTTCTCCTATTCAATTAATAATGGAATATAAAGTTATATATTTGGTATACAATTCAAGCAACCGTTACCATTCATACCTCCTAAATTCTAGCGATTGACCCCTCTATTTCCATGGTTCCAATTTTAGTTGCTGGATTACTGATTCCTACCGTTCAACTATATTAAATATTTATAACGTGTAGTTTCTGAGCCTATTTAGCTTCATTTTTTCTTCCTCTCTGTTGCTTCTTAAAAAAAAGAGATTTTTCCCATTACAATGCTAAAACACATATGGCGGAAAAATGAAAAAGGACCAGTTCTCCTTCCTATAGCTTCGTCAAGCCTCCGCCACCATAGCTCGAACCACCTGTCAAGAGCCACAACCCACTCCATGCCTCCTCCCCTCCTTATCCATATTTTTATAAACGGTATGAGTATCATATTGCAATATATGTTTCGTTTTTAAATGTTTACATATAGCATGAATATGTACTAGTACTATATATAGTCTATGTTAACTCCGTTTAGGCAACGAGTCAAAGTCTGGGTCGACTCACGACTTAAGGTTCTTAACGGTTCAGAAGGGATCCACTACTCGAGAAGCCTCACGACTCAACAGGCAACCGACTCAACAGGCAACCGACTCAACAGGCAACCGACTCAACAAGCTAACGAGTTAAAACTTAAGGCGACTTAGAGGAGTGGAGCGACTCAAGGGATTAACGGTGTATGGGATAGACCGACTCAAGTTCTCTAACGACTCAACGACCTAAGGTGTCAAATGTCCTAACTGACTAAAATCCCAAAACAACAAAGGACCGACCTACGACCTATGGTAGGTCGTTCACGACCTAGCTTGAGTCGTCCACGACTTAAAACTACTAAGTAGAAATCCAATGCCGTCTCATCTTGGACCACGACCTATTAACTCGCAGACGAGTTAGGACTTGTGCTATATACAGAGGATCGGAGACACTCTGATACGAAGTCTGGGCTCAACCAGTTGAGTCGCCCACGACTTACGACTCATCCTGAGTCGGTCACGACTTACGACTCATCTTGAGTCGGTCACGACTCAAGACTTAACAATTCCAGCGCCTAGAAATTTGCCTATAAATACGCAACCACCTCCAACGTTCAAAGGACTTTTGGCTCATTCTCTTCAAGCGCTGTTACTCCGCTGCATTCCAAACCAATCAAACACTTAAAGCTCTCAAGACACGAAGAACGCTAAAAACAACTTCGAGAAAAGATCACACACATCCAACATGAATTTGAAGACTCTAATCTCCATTGAAGTTTAATCTACTTGTTCTAAGTGACTTGTAATTCAAAGTGTATTGTACTTGGAAAGAATTGTATCAGCTTGTAACGAGATCATCAATAAAAGTACTTAAAGTGGACGTAGGCTATTCCATTAAGCCGAACCACTATAAAATTATTGTTGTTTACTGCTTTTCCGCTATCATCTGCTTGTAATCTGTTCCCGAGTTATCGGGTGGTGCTTTCACAACTACAACTCATACACCGGGGTGTTAGCGTTCAAATTTTAGCGTTAACATTTTTGGTGCTTTCACTGAGAATTGAACTCAGGAGAGTTATCATCATTGCTTCACAGAGGTTTGTAGAGAGAATTTCCTTGAAAACCAGAAGTCTATCCGAGATTATGGCTCCTGGAAGGAAGAGTAGATCTGTCAGATCTGGGAATATTCAAGAGGGAACCTCCGCTTCCCCTATATCGAATCAAGCCACTCCAGCTGTCGGAGTTACAAAGGCAGAGCTGGATGCTGCAATCTTAGGGCTGAACCAGCAGATAAATGCCCAAAATGCACAATTCGAGGCTCAGAATGCCCAAAATGCCCTAATTCTGAATAGGTTGAACGATTTGCTTGGGGCAAACCGTCAACCGGCAGATAATGAAAGGAATTTGGCTGGCAACATTCGTGATGCTGAAGAAAGAAATGCTCCTGAAAGAGCTGCTAGCCCCTTTGAACGAGCACCTCCAGAGGTTGGTGGATCTAGAACTCGACATGATGAGGAGTATCTTTCTGGAATGGTCCGACAAATTATGAAAGAAAGTATGCAGAGGGTTGAAGACGAGAAAGAATGGAGTTTCGCCCCAAGTAAAACTCCATTTACCGAGAAAATCTTAAAAGCTGAATTCCCAAGGAAGTTTGTCCCACCAACCATTCCAGCTTACAGGTGGACGAGTGATCCGAATGAATTCTTATACAAGTATGATTGGCACATGACTGGTGCCAGAGCCTCTGATGAAATAAAGTGCCGATATTTTCCTGTGTATCTCGAAGGTGTAGCTCTGCTTTGGTTCACCAAACTTCCAGTCTGATCTATCGATCAGTTTTCTGACTTAACTCGGAAGTTCAAGGAGCAGTTCAGACTATACGCCTCAAAAGCTAAGGATATCATGTCACTGTCAAGTTTGGAACAGAATCCAGGGGAAACTATCAGATCTTTCTTAAACCGCTTTAATATAGCGCTAGCTGAGGTGGACAATGCAGAACCGCGAATGATATTGACTTATCTGATGAAGGGTATTGACAAGTCGAGCGAATTTGGGAAATGGCTAAACATGAAGGAACCAAATTCCCTTGAAAAATTCTATAAAAAAGCAGATGAATTCATACGCTTAGAAAGCCGCCCCGTACCGGTAAAGGCAGTGTTGGAAAAAGCTGAAGATAACACTGTTGCTCCACGCTAGAATGAATCTGTAGGGCAAAAAAGGGAAAATAACAATGGGAAGAAGCAGAGTAATCTGAAGAAGCCCCGATCCTTCAAGCCATCAGAGTATACTCCTTTATCAGATACGCCGGAGCATATCTACCTTGCCATTAAAGATTCTGTTGACTTTCCTAAACCTCCTCCTCTAAGGACCGGGAAAAAGGCTATACAGAGTGGGAAGTTCTGCCGCTTCCATAATCAACCCGGTCACGAAACCGACGAATGCCGCCAGTTGAAGAATCTGATTGAAGAATTTCTAAGGGAAAACAAATTGCAGCAATTTGTAAAAAAGAATAGCAATAATCCTACTTCATCTGGTCAGGGGCAACAGGCTCCTACTCAACAGCCTAGGACGATTGAGAAGGCTGCAGGGCATGAATCTGGAAGGCCCATTATTAATGTCATTACAGGAGGACCTCACCCAGCAGGCAGAAGCTGGGGCGAGATGGAAAGGTATACCCGAGCTTTAAAGTATGTGCCGACCGAGGAAGATGTATTTGTTTTGGAAGGTGCTACGCCCTTGAAGCAACAAAGAACTTTCGATGATGATATTGTGTTCAGAGCTAGGGATTCCGCAGGTATTGAAGCTCCTACTTTGGATCCTCTAGTCATCTCAGCTGGTATCGGTCCAGCTATTGTCAGAAGAGTTCTCATTGATTGTGGCGCATCCTGCAATATTCTCTTTAAGAAAACATTCGACCAAATGAAGATCCCTATGGCTGATGTGCAAGCCTCATCGCAGAAAATTGCTGGTTTCACTGGGGAGCCAAAGCAGCCGGTAGGGACCATTGATTTGTTTGTGGAACTTGGAGAAGGAGAGAGAAAAGTGGTCCGCAAGCAAACTTTTGTGATTGTCGACGAATTTTCTGCTTACAATGCTTTCCTTGGTCGTCCAACTCTGGCAGCATTCAAAGCCGTTCTGGCCCCGTGGTGCCTTACTATTAAATTCCCTACAGACAATGGAGTAGGAGTTATAAAAGGTGATCAAAATGCTGGGCGAGAGTGCTATCTGACAGAGTTACGAGAAACCAGAAAAAGAGAAATGGGAAAGAATGCGGCAGCCCCAGTCCGCATCAAAGAACCAGCTTTGTAGCAATTACAGGGCGGACCCTGCACTGGCGAGCACAGCGGAGCAAGGAAAGAGATGGACCCTAGAAAAGTCAGTGCAGGGGAAAATAGAGTGGTACCCATGGAAACGACAATACCAATACATGTTGACCCAAAGGACCCAAACAAAGTGTTGAATGTGGGTTCACAACTTAATGCGTCAATTCAAAATATCTTAATATCTTTTTTAAAGGCAAATCTGGATGTTTTTGCTTGGACTCATGCCGATATGTGTGGAATATCCCCAGAAGTTGCAGTGCATGCTCTAAATATTGATCCAAAATTTACACCTGTAAAGCAGAAAAGGAGAACTCAAGGTCCAGAAAGGTCGGCGACATTAAAAGAAGAAGTTGATCGGCTCATGGAGAATAATTTTATCAAAGAGTCTACCTATCCGAATTGGGTTTCAAATCCAGTGCTGGTTAAGAAAGCCAACGGAAAATGGAGAGTGTGCATCGATTTTTCAGATCTAAACAAGGCCTGCTCCAAAGACTGCTTCCCATTACCCAGAATCGACAAACTGGTAGATGGAACAGCGGGACACGAATTGTTATCTTTTATGGATGCTTACTCCGGGTATAACCAGATCATGATGCATGAGCCAGATCAGGAGGACACAAGCTTTATCACCGACACTGGTCTTTACTGTTATAGAGTTATGCCCTTCGGGTTGAAGAATGCAGGGGCAACATACCAAAGACTCGTTAATGCTATGTTCAAACCGCAACTGGGCAAGACCATGGAAGTCTACGTCGATGACATGTTAGTAAAGTCTAAGAAAGCGGTGGATCACATAGAACACTTAGCAGACATGTTTGCAGTCCTCCGAAGATACGGAATGAAGCTCAATCCTTTAAAATGTTCATTTGGAGTGGAATCCGGCAAGTTTTTAGGTTTCATCGTGAGCGCTAGGGGCATTGAGGCCAGTCCAGCTCAAATTACTGCATTGAAAGAAGTCAAAGCCCCTAGAACAAAGAAGGAATTGCAAAGTCTCAATGCAAAAGTCGTCGCCTTGAGTCGGTTCATTTCCAAAGCCACAGATAAATGCATCCCATTCTTTGACGCCCTAAAGAAAGGAAAGAAAAACTTCGACTAGACTCCCGAATGCCAAAAAGCCTTCGATGAATTGATTCGCCATATAGAGACGCCTCCAATACTTTCTAGGCCTGGCGATGGCGAGGATCTTCTTATATACTTGGCAGTATCATCTCATGGTTTAAGTGCAGCGCTGATACGGGAAGACAAAAGGATTCAACATCCAGTTTACTATATCAGCAAAAGACTCACTGGGGCAGAGATGAATTACTCTAAGTTGGAAAAACTCGCCTATTGCTTACTAATTGCGTTTAGGAAATTGAGGCAATATTTTCAAGCTCATCCTATCAAAGTCCTCACTGATCAACCTTTAAAGCAAGTCCTGTTTCGCCCTGAAACTTCGGGTCGTCTTCTAAAGTGGAATATTGAACTCATTCAGTATGATATCACTTATCATCCCCGAAAAGCAATCAATGGACAAGCTTTAGCAGATTTCATTGCAGAATTCACAGATAAGGGTAACAGTGAGGAGGAAACAGTCGACGATTCCCCCATCCAATGGAAGTTATATGTCGATGGTGCGAAAAACGACTACTGTTCTGGAGCCGGAGTCGTACTTGAGACCCCAGAGGGCCGATCATTATGCTATGCACTAAGATTGGAATTTCCTTCAACAAACAACGAAGCAGAATACGAAGCCCTTATCGCTGGTTTAAGGATTGCTAAAGAATTAAACATCCGAGTGTTACAGATATTCAGTGATTCTCAGCTTATCGTATGCCAAGTCAAAAAGGAATTCCAAGCAAAAGGGGGGAATCTGCCCGCCTACTTGTCAAAGGCTTGGGAGCTCCTGGGTGATTTCGATCATTACATGATAAGTCACATTCCTCGAGAGGAAAACACGAAAGCAGATTCTCTCGCAAAGTATTCTAGCACAGGTGAAGCTCAATTTCTGGGGCTAACTCCAGTGGAGGTCCTGTCGACTCCTAGAATTGATGAGATGGACATTGATTGGATCATGAGCATGTCTCTGGAGCAAAAATCATGGATGGCTCCGATAACAGAATATCTGCTCAATGGATCCTTACCAGGGAACTCAAAAGAACGACAAAAGTTACTGAGAAAAGCCTCCCGATACATAATCCAGGATGGCCGATTATACAGACAGGGATTCTCAATGCCATTACTTCGATGCGTATCCAGGGAAGAGTCTAAAGCAATCCTAGCAGAGGTACACGGAGGGGAATGTGGTGATCATTCAGGTGGCCAAACATTAGCAAAGAAAATTCTCCGATACGGATATTTTTGGCCAGAAATTAATCGAGATGCAGCAGAGTATTCCCGAAAATGTGACAGATGTCAAAGATTCGCCAAAATTCCTAGAGCTCCTTCCACTGAACTCACATAGATGGTCAGTCCATGGCCGTTTGCAGTATGGGGAATAGACCTTGTAGGACCGTTGCCAACTGCCAAATCTGGAATTAAATACGCCATTGTTGCTGTAGATTATTTTACTAAGTGGGCAGAAGCTGAACCACTGGCTACTATCACCTCAAAAAAGATGATAAGTTTTGTGACTAAAAACATCATTTGCAGATACGGTGTGCCTCAAAAAATAATTACAGACAACGGAACTCAGTTTGAAAGTGAAGAATTCCAAGATTTCTGCAAGAGATTCAAAACTCGGAAAAGCTTCTCAGCAGTGGCTCATCCGCAGGCAAACGGGCAAGTGGAAGCCGTGAACAAAATTATTAAGTCAACCATCAAGATGCAACTTGAAAGAGCAAAAGGTGGTTGGGTCGATAAGCTACCACTGGCACTATGGGCATACAGAACCACTCACAAAACTGCGACTGGGCACACCCCGTTTTCATTGGCATACGGGTCAGAGGCAATGATTCCGGTAGAAATAGAAGTCCATTCACACAGAAGAACCCATTTCAATCAAGCAGAAAACGAAAAGCTACAGCTTGAAGCGCTAGATCTCCTTGATGAAAAAAGAGATGAGGCTAATCTCAGAATTGCAGCTCATCAGCAAAGAATAGCCAGACATTTCAATTCCAAAGTTCGCCAACGCAGCTTTGAGATTGGAGACCTAGTCCTGAAGAGAATTATGACAGCGACAGGTGTGCTTGGGCCAAATTGGGAAGGACCATATGTCATAGGTCAGAAGCTTCTTGACGGCACATTCAAACTCACCACTGTTGAAGGAGATCAAATTCCAAGGGCATGGAACAGCAACCATTTGCGTCCATACTATACTTGAAAATTTTGTTGAAATATTGTAAAAAGAATTATGAATGTATGATTCTTGTAATTGAAGGCAATTGTAAAACTGATGCAAGTAAATAATGAAAGAATATAAAGTGGATGTAGGCCCAATTTCCTGGCCGAACCACTATAAATCTTGTGTTCCTTATTATTATTACATGTTTGCTTTATTTTCGATATAAAAAGTACATAGAATGTGTTACTGAAATGTCGATTTAAATTTTTGCAGACAATGGAAGCGAAACTTGCACATAAAAAGACCAAGTGATCCTCGCCAAATTTCAAAAAAAAAAGCCCCGAATTCAAATCCTAGATAGGAAGTACTTCAATTGAACGGCCTATAATTTCGACAGAAACGGGTCTTTGCTAATAAATTGAGATCGTTTGAACAAACAAACATCCAATTAAGAAGCTAATGCTCGTTCTCACGAAATTGCCTGACAATGAAGCACACTTCCTTGGATTAAACAAGTTACTTGTGAGGAAAGGGAATGAAAGCAAAAAAAAAAGACGGGGAAGCAGAGGATCATTGAAAAAGGGATAAGCAAGTGGACAGAGGAACAACCAAAGCCATCATCGGCAGCACAAGTCCTCTTCGTAGGCACAACTCTTCGGAGAATAAAGACCTCTAATGGGTCATACGCCACAAAAAAGAAAGTTCTCTACTCAACAAAAAAGATTGGAGGAGTCATGACCCTCCAACCATGAGAGAGTAACTTCCAGGCGATGAAAACCCTCTCTGAGGCACATTTCACCAGGAGTTGAAGTGTTACGACCGCTCTTTGGAATTTCACTTCACCAAAGTTGGAATGCAAACAAAATAAAAGACCTCTTCGGAGGCACATTTCGCCAGGAGTTGAAGTGTTACGACCGCTCTTCGGAATTTCACTTCACCAAAGTTGAAATGCAAAACAAAATAAAGACCTTCCTCGAAGCCCACGTTTCACCGAGATCGAAATAAAACTTCCAAGTGTTGAAACGTGAAAAGGCTTTCTTCGAAGGCACAACTCTTTTGGAGGTACACGTTTCACCGAGATTGAAATAAAACTTCCAAGTGTTGAAACGTGAAAAATCCCTCTTCAAAGGTACAACCCCCTCCCGGGGACACAATTAAAAAAAAAGACCTCTTCGTAGGCACATTTCACCAGGAGTTGAAGTGTAACAACCGCTCTTCGGAATTTCACTTCACCAAAGTTGAAATGCAAAACAAAATAAAGACCTTTCTGGAAGCCCACGTTTCACCGAGATCGAAATAAAACTTCCAAGTGTTGAAACGTGAAAAGGCTTCCTTCGAAGGCACAACTCTTTGGAGGTACACGTTTCACCGAGATTGAAATAAAACTTCCAAGTGTTGAAACGTGAAAAACCCCTCTTCAGAGGTACAACCCCCTCCCGAGGACACAATTAAAAAGAAAGACCTCTTCTGAAGCCCACATTTCACCGAGATTGAAATAAAACTTCCAAGTGTTGAAACGTGAAAAGGCTTTCTTCGAAGGCACAACTCTTTGGAGGAACACGTTTCACCAAGATTGAAATAAAACTTCCAAGTGTTGAAACGTGAAAAAATCCCTCCGCAGAGGCACAAATTTCTATTCTAAAAAAAAAAATCCTCATAAAGGGCATACTTTAACTTTCAAAGGAAGAATTAAAGTTAAAGTACCCTTCAGAGGCCCGCTTCACCACATAGAAGAATTCACTTGGCAAGATGTATGCATACGCAAAAGGAAAAAGTGATTTCTTCGAAGGACAAAGCGTAAAAACTTATATGAAGGAAGTTGCACTCTACGAAAATTCTCTTCGAGAATGAAGTAATTATTCTTCAGAAAATGAGAGTGCAAGTCCCCTCAAAGTATACGATATTGCAGTAAGCTCATGGTATGGGGGCAACATGGTATAGTTACATACAAAATGGTATAGCTACGTCGGTAAAGTACGCTCAAACAGCATGCCACAAGCTCACCGCAATATCATATAAATAAACTTGTGCAAAAATGAAATATCATATAAATAAACTTGTGCAAAAATGAATAATAAATGCATTCTCAAATTCAAACAAAAGTCTGTACAAATAAAGGATCATTTTATTCAATTGCAGATACAGGTTTCAAAATAAAAAAGTAGGGGCCGGTGCCTGCACAACATCCGACCATTACACAAAAAAGGAGTCGAAAAAGCCCGAAGTCCGACTCTTCACTTCTTCTTGCCACCTTTGGACCCTTTGCCTGGCCGAATGATTAATTTTTCAGGTCTACCTATAGGCATAAGAGAAGAAGGAGAGGGAGGTGCAACCGGTGCAACTTCCGGTTCCTCTTCAGTAGTGATGATTTTCTTCCCTCTCCTCTTCGATGTTCCGTGCTTCTTTCTTCTCTTCGAAGAAGACTCACTCCCTGGAGTAACAAGAGCGGACAAAACTACGTCATCAGAGGGAGTCCGCTCCGGAGAGATCTCGCCTCCTTCAAGTCCCTCGTCCTTCTGCTCTTGCGAAGCAATAGGGTCATCCAAGCCATGAAGAGCCTCAATCTGTTCCTCTTGTGACCCGGGTTGTGAAGTAGAAGGAGGAGTCACCTGAAGAGACGGAGGAGGGATAACTGGAGGAAGTGAAGTCTGCACAACACTTGGCGTTTCAACTGCAGAAGAAAAGAAATTAAAAATATTAGTATCTCCCCGAGAGAAGGGAGATATGGGTTCGTCGAGCTTCAAGAAGTAATTGAGAAGCTCATTGAACTTTTGAGGAGTAAGCAAGCGATCCACCTGAATCGGACCAATATCAAAATTACCTGAAGATGTTTGCTTCGTAAGTTCAATCTCATAATTCTGAGCCCCGATATCTTCCAAAGCCTCATCATCAGTAGGGGTGATTACCCCAGTTCTTATAGGAGGCGGCGAATGAGCACTAGAGCCTGTAATGTCCACTTCGGGAGAAACTAAAGGGCGTTCAGAAGAGGTAGGCGGTATTTCTTTCTCAGAATGTTCCCCTTCCGCCATTCCGGCTCGTACCTTGGCGAGTTACTCTTTTCCCTTGGCAAGAGCGGCGCGGGCATCATCATCGAGATAATGCTCTTCAAGAGCTGTCTCAGCGTAGCCAGCACCTTTACCACCTAGCATATCAAGTGCTGCCTCCCAGACTTCAGCTAATGTAATTTCGTACTTGGGGCCTAGAAAGGCAAGGCTGCCACGTCCCAAAATGCTGTGCAGATAAAAATCAAATAATGTGGAGCTAATGTCAGCTTTGGTTGCTTGATGAGCCTCTTCGGCCGCAAGTTTACCAGCAACAGCCTCATCACGCTCCTTTTCGGCCATAGCAAGTCGAGTTTTTAACAACTCTATCTCCAAGCTATGAGAGCCGGTTTGTTCTCGCAGCTGTACAGCTTCAGCACGATATTCTTCTATGACCTTTTCCTTGTGTGCAAGCTTATCTTCGACTGCCCTTTGACTGGCATGCGCATCTCGTACTTGTTGCTGAAGCATGCTCTCCTTTTGAGAATAGGAAGTTGATGAAGTAACTAATTCTTCCTTAAGCTTTTCCACTTCCGCTTCCAGCTTTTCATTATAGGAAGCAATACTTCTCATTTCGGCGTCATGCTGTTCGAGAGTCTTCTGCCACTCAGCCTTATCGTTCTCCATTGTGAGCATGGCCTCGAGATTGGCTCGGTTAACCCTCTGAAGCTCGTCGACAAGTTTTTGCCAGTTCGACATTATTTCAATATCGGTCCTGACAGTATCAAGATTTCGCAACATAGCCGATTTGTCGAGAGGAACCAAGTCGAGATCAAATCGAACCCCTCTCAAGCACCACTGAGGAAATCGACTTTGAAGAGTGGGAGGACCTTGCCCGACTTGGTATGCGGGCCGGTTGATGATTGCTTGAATGTTGGAGCGAACGGGAGCAGGAGATTTAGCAGGAACATGTTCAGAAGCTGTCGGCATTGTTTCTTCAGTAAGTCTAGCCCGCTTGCTAGAAGAATCGTCTATGTGACCTTTACCTCTCTCATCGTGAGCTTTTCTCTTTTGAGTATCATCATCTCTGTGGGGAGTGTCATGTCTTTCTTGTTCCCTTCGATGACGTTCTTCGTATGCTCGTCTCTCGTCGGCTTTCCTGATAGCCCTCTCTTCATCTGATTCTCTGTAAGAAGGGAGGTAACGCCTGTAATCATACTGGCTACGCCTCCCGTAGCGCTGGAAATCATCATAGTACGAGCCGCTGCGCCCCATAGGAGAATCTGGAATAAAAATAATAAGCTTTAGAAAATCTTTAAAGTATAAGAAGATAAGTGCGCAGAAGTGATGAAAAAATCCTAAGTGTTGTGTAACGTGTAAACTACACGCATTGAGTTACAAACCACTCTGTGGAATAGAGGTAGTGATAGCTTGAGTAGGAGGAGTTGACATCTGTTGTAGAGAAGATGTCGCCTCGATTACAGAAGAGATGGTTTTGGAAACATCATCTTTGAAAAGTTCTTGGGAAGTCACAATTAAATCGCTCAACCCCTCGAAAACATCATCGCCATCATGTTTTTTGGGACTGGCTTTTTCAACTCCTTCGTCGGCAGATCTTCCGGAAGATCGTGGAGTTTCTTCCTCTTCGATAACAGGGGCAAGTGCAGACTTATCAGACGGCCCCGTAACGTCCTTCGGAATTGAACATCTCACTAGTGGAGTTTCCATAGAGGTTCCTCCCTGCATGTGCTCTTTAATAGAGACCGGGGCATCAGGAGTTTCCGCCGGAGAATCGGGAATTTCAGTTGGAACTTCACGAAGTTGAGTAAAGCGAGAAGAATGAAGAAGCCCGTATTGATGTAGAAATTCATCATTTAGCAAAAACTTGATACTCCTCTCTTCTGCCGTCACGGCGTTCAATCTCTTGAAAGTTTGTTTATAGCATGGATCTCTAGAGGGAGGAGGAAGCGCTAAAACAGGAAAAAATAAAGAAGCCAAGTTAGCATTCAGCAACTCAAATTTTGAAAAGTCCAAGATTGGAGAAATAAAAACAGGAAAATCTTACTTCCTACTCTCTAGATGGCATAAAACCCTGGAGGGCAACGAACAAAGAAATACCGATTTAGAAATCCATGAACGCTATCAGAAAGATCGGTGATGAGTTTTCGGTTTCAAGCACTCCTTATGATTACGATAGAGGGATGATCTTTAATCTTTGTGAATGAGCAGAGGTAGCAGATTTCCTCAAAGCTCGGTAACCGGTCCAGAACTTTACTAAAAAGCACACATAACCCCATCAGAATGGCATGGCCATTGGGGTGCAATTGGAATGGAGAGATAGATAATCGAAGCAGGAACTGCCGAAGGAAGTCATTAAAAGGTGGTATGGCACCGCTCAAGCACATTTGGCGGTTGACAGCAATAAAGCCAAAAGGGGGCCTATCTGCAGTATCATTTGGCCCCGGCAATAAGGCATCAGCTTCGGCAATTCCAAACTGGGTGAGAAGTTGAGTAAACACCCGCTGATTCAGAGTGGTGGGAGTTCTCTCCGGAGGATTATCCAACAAATTGGCTACTGGGAAGACATCTTCAGCCTGGCCCATCGGTTCTTCTTGTTGAGATGTCATTCTACACAAGCAACTGGGTGTTCAAATGCGAAGGTGCACGTTTCCTAAAAGTGTGAAGTGTTGTGCAGAACTAATAAAAATAACAAGTAAATATAACTGGAATTAAAATGGTTGACGGTTGATCGGCTATGGTAATTTCAGAACTTGTTAATTTAGAGTTCAAGCATAATATTAGAGCAGGCTGGTCAGTTTCAATTGATTGTTTCAGTGTTGCTTTAATATTCTACTTGAAATCGATAGCACTTCGTTCACACGATTTGTTTAAGTTAATTATCTGTTATTATCTAATCTGTCATTTGATATGGGCAATCGATGACAGTATATTCGTCCCAGTTTTCTGTGAATGTTGTATTGAACAGGTTGTTAGCCTGCAAGTCAAAATAACCTGTGAATGAATGCAATAAAATTCAACAGTTCAAAGTTAATGCAATGGTCCAAAATTCAAACAGAATTCACGCAAGTCATAACTCGTCAGCGGTTCAAAAGTTCTGAGTCGGCAATGCCCTAAGTCATGAGTCGTAGAAATAAGGAGATTATCTCCAAGTCTTATCTCGGCAACGACTCAAGGCTTAGGTCGTGGAGTATGTTAAAGAAGCTCTGGTCCAAAATAATAAGAAAATCTCCAAGTCTTATCTCGGCCACGACTCAAAGGTTTTATCTCGGCCACGACTCAAGGGTCTTATCTCGGCCACGACTCAAAGGTTTTGTCTCGGCCACGACTCAAGGCTTAGGTCGTGAAGCATGTTGAGTCGTATCATGGTTGAATCGCGAGGGTCGCTGGATCATACAAAAATAGCCGAGTCAAACCTACAGCAATGTTCGAATCAGTCTGACCCATTAACCATCTAACTCCTAACCCATTAACCATCTAATCCATGACCTGATAACCCAATAACCTCGCAATGGTTAACCCCAGTTCCATCACACCACTAGGTCGCCTCAAATCTCAAATTGTTACAAGTAAGATCAAACCGCCTGCCTTTAATCCACCAATGTCCAATGTAATAGTATTCGCAAGGATACCAATGTAATAGTATTCGCAAGGATAAAGGGGAAAAACAGAAGCGGAGATCGGCAATCATCAGCAATTGAAAAAAGATGCAAAATCTCTTACACGATGTGATGCTAAAGATGGTCGAAAATAAATCAGGTTGGAATCGCCTTTGAGAGCTCGAAGATGCGTTAATGGCAGACACGGTTCAAAGGATAAGAAATGAGAAGAAGGAAGTAGGGGGAACGACTCAAGTCTTTTATAGCTTTGAGCAGTGGCAGTTGAATCGGCACACGAGTTAAGATGAGTCGAAGCACACGACCTACGACTTAGGCGTGAACTTCGAGGGGCAAATGTTAACTCCGTTTAGGCAACGAGTCAAGGTCTGGGCCGACTCACGACTTAAGGTTCTTAACGGTGCAGAAGGGATCCACTACTCGAGAAGCCTCACGACTCAACAGGCAACCGACTCAATAGGCAACCGACTCAACAGGCAACCGACTCAACAGGCAACCGACTCAACAAGCTAACGAGTTAAAACTTAAGGCGACTTAGAGGAGTGGAGCGACTCAAGGGATTAACGGTGTATGGGATAGACCGACTCAAGTTCTCTAACGACTCAACGACCTAAGGTGTCAAATGACCTAACTGACTAAAATCCCAAAACAACAAAGGACCGACCTACGACCTATGGTAGGTCGTTCACGACCTAGCTTGAGTCATCCACGACTTAAAGCTACTAAGTAGAAATCCAATGCCGTCTCATCTTGGACCACGACCTATTAACTCGCAGACGAGTTAGGACTTGTGCTATATACAGAGGACCGGAGACACTTTGATACGAAGTCTGGGCTCAACCAGTTGAGTCGCCCACGACTTACGACTCATCCTGAGTCGGTCATGACTTACGACTCATCTTGAGTCGGTCACGACTCATGACTTAACAATTCCAGCGCCTAGAAATTTGCCTATAAATACGCAACCACCTCCAACGTTCAAAGGACTTTTGGCTCATTCTCTTCAAGCGCTGTTACTCCGCTGCATTCCAAACCAATCAAACACTTAAAGCTCTCAAGACACGAAGAACGCTAAAAACAACTTCGAGAAAAGATCACACACATCCAACATGAATTTGAAGACTCTAATCTCCATTGAAGTTTAATCTACTTGTTCTAAGTGACTTGTAATTCAAAGTGTATTGTACTTGGAAAGAATTGTATCAGCTTGTAACGAGATCATCAATAAAAGTACTTAAAGTGGACATAGGCTATTCCATTAAGCCGAACCACTATAAAATTGTTGTTGTTTACTGCTTTTCCGCTATCATCTGCTTGTAATCTGTTCCCGAGTTATCGGGTGGTGCTTTCACAACTACAACTCATACACCGGGGTGTTAGCGTTCAAATTTTAGCATTAACAGTCTATTTTGTTTAATGGATATGTTATACAAGCTGTGTTTTCTTTTGTCTAATGGATTTCGAAACTTATAATAAATATTATTGCATTAGTTATTGTTTTCAACTTCCTGCAACACTTTGTTTTTTTATTATAAATTTTAGCTTGCTGCAGTTCTCTTTTCATCTATATTATTGTATTCTATTATCTAATATGTACATTTTATCTAGTTATATATATTATACTATAAGGTGTATATATGTTAGCACCAAAATTGGTCACGGACACCCTTGAGTAGAGTTATGTAGAGAGATTAATGAAGAGATTAAGTTAAAACAGAAGAATAGTGTAATTCAGTGTCGAAAGAACAATAAAAACTTAAGGTCATACATGAAGGCACAGGTGGACTGGTATTTGATAATTATATGCGCCTTATGGCCAAGGTTCGATTTTGGCAGGAATACTGCCCACGGGTGGACTGGTGTACACGTTTTTTTAAGGATTTATGGATTTGTAAATTTTACGTTTTTGCCACCATTTCTCGCCTCTAATCACCACCGGCTTGTCTCAGATCATTGGATATTACGTGTGTAACTATCTGATTTTCTTTCATCTAAAGATGACAATTAATTCATCCACAGTATTCGTGTATCAATCATTTAAGTGTCCGAAAGGCAGGTCGTCAAGGGTGAAAGAAAGAAAAAGAAATAATAGAATCTCACAATACGTGACGAGTAATATATAATACGAACAAGTCTATACAAAACAAAATTATCTTTATTATACACATCATTATAATACACTAACCTATTATCAACTTGGACAGTTATAGCAGCCTATCCTTACAATTGCTGATAGATACAGACAAAAACAAAACAAAAGAAAACAGCAGAAGAATATAAGGTGCGTGAATACGTCTTGGAGAATCCAGCTTGTCACCTGAAAGCTCTAAAGGATTTAGCAAAATCTGGAACATAACCTCGGGCAGACCCAAGTATTATAAGAAAATTAGCGCTCGGATCAGTTTGGTAAAACCAATACGAAATACAAAAATCACAATTAATTTATTTAACTAGTAAAACTTTTTAAAGTCAAAGGTATCTCGTAAGACCACGCCGCACACAAACACAGACAGGTTTTTACCTTACAATAACCAAATCATTTTCTATTGAAACTCTAGTGGTATTATGATAATGTCTAGAATAGAAATTGCATATTAATCATAACCAAAATTACATTATTAAATTCCAGCATAATAGGTATGCAATCACGTTCGTAGGCAGTTATTGGAGAATGGATTCCAACTATGAAAGGGTAAGGGTCTACCCACCAAATCCGTACACCTCTAGATAAAATGTATGGGAGGCTACACGTTGCACATCTGCTACTCAGGTCTAGCCCTACCCCTTACTGGATAGCGTCGAATATGATCACCACTTGGTTGTGATCAAACAACCACAATGGACACCAAAGCATACATAGAGATATCTCCACTAGATATTGGGATGATCATACCTTAATGGTAGCGACCCACATAGCCGGCCGTATGTCCCTACGTTAGTCATTTTCCCGGCTGATGAGCCATAAGGCAACGAGTGCCTTTAAATTTAGCATCCATCTTGGAATGCTAATACTGCCCTCTAGGTAGAAATGCATTGCTCGAATTCAGCCATACTAGTTCGTTCTAGGTCTGAACGAAGTCGAAGGCACTGCCTCTACTACATCCATTTTTGAATCATCGTCAGGATTAGTAGTAAGTAGCTCTTGCGCTTCAAAAGCTAAATCTTTAATTCGAAACGTTTGACTTGGATCAAAATGGTTTTCGGATAAAGCAAATTTGCTCCCGGTCTCTCCCAAACAACATTAGATAGTTTCGGTAAACTCAACCCTAGTTCTTTAGGAAATAATCAGACAATACAAAGAAGCAGGGATCACCCCCTAAGTGGACAGATTACCTAATCATTTGTCCTAGGAGAACAAAACGAGATTTATACACGTAATACAACATCGTTGAAGATGACTATGCCATACAACTCACGTATTTCTCCTAGATATTTTCGGAATTATCTTTTGGCCCATATTTTGATAGTCGGATATTTAACTATCAAGTAACAATCAACAACAAGTTCAAAAGTTTAATTACCCATAGTAATGACCTAAGCCTCAAACTAAATCTTTCATTTATTAAATATCTTTTCAAAAGTGTTTATGAAAATATTCATATACTTATCTCATTGACATTAGCATATTCATAAAACATTTGTGAAAGATTTCTCATTTTCCAAATCATATCAAAGGATCAAACAAAGTGTTTTTTTAAATTAGAGATAAAGATAACCTCAAACAATAGTTCTTTATAAGTGTGGAACGAACGTTCATACCACCAGAATGAAGAAGATCGTTTAAAGGAAATCCAATCTCAAATCCATTTATAAATTTCCTTCTATAAATCCACGTAATAAATATCATTAATTTATGAAATTTTTTACTTAAATTCCAAACCCATTTACAAAACTCTTTATAAATCACCAAGTTAAATTTTAAAAAACTCTTTTATAAATATTAAAACTATTTGTATATCCCTTTCTAAATCTCCAAAATTATTTATAAAACTTCCTTATTTAAAACAAAACTCCTTTAATAACTCATTTAATAATGTTCTTTTGATAAACAAAACGATTATTTAAAACATACTTTACTAAAATCATTACTCAACTTGAAACCATTATTAAAAGTATGATTGACTTTAAAAATCAAAAAGAAGTTTAGTGCCAACAATGGTTCTTCTTTAATTAAGTTTACTTTTTAAGTTATAGCATGGGTATTTACATAACAAGCAGATATGTATAATAGAATCAGCCGACTATAAACAAATCAATATATTGTCCAAGTTACTAATAATAGTAGACGGGGATTTTTCGGCTAAACATATGTCTAAGTTACTATAGTAGTAGACGAGGATTTGTTCCACTAAACTCATGTCCAAGTTATTATAATAGCAGGCGGGGATTTGTTCTGCTAAACACATGTCCAAGTAATTATGATAGCATAATAGATTTTTATTCTACTTAAATAGATGTCCACACAATCTACTTAAGAAATTATGGTAGAACTACGATTTATACCACTAAAAAAGATGTCAAATACAAGTTAACTAGCACAACGATGATTTATTCTACTAACATATGTCCATACAATTAACAATCAATTTATAAGATAACAGAAATTTATTTTGTTATCCTATGTCCACAACGACTACACAATTACACCATAGTAGAACAGGGATTTATTTTGCTACTAGATGTCGAAACAATTCAATCATTCAACATTACAATTCATTAATAGTTATCTATCTACTTAATGTACCGACGTTTGAATCTCTTGTACTTAAAACTATCGTTTGTAAAAGTATTCCCGTTTTAAATAAATTGATTTATGGAAAATCAAAGGATTTAAAACTTAAACTCCAGTTTAAAATAATTAATTATAAGTTCAACTCTTATTAAATCATAATTAATCTTTATTAAATCTTGATTTAATTAAATAAATAAATTATGAAATAATTAAACCTTTAAATAAATGATTAAACAATAATTAACTATTAAATAAATAATTAAACACTAATTAATCCTTTATTAATTATTAAATAATCATTTAAAAATTAATTAATAATTTAGTATTGATTCATCTCAATTAAATAACCCTTAATTAAGTCGTAAATAATAAATTAAACCTTTAATAAATAATTTATAAATTAAAACCTTAATTTATTTCAAATTAAACACTTGGTTAATAATTATTAATAATTAACACTGTATCTAATTAAAACCAATCATATACTTAACTTATAACTAATTAAAAATTAATCATACTTTATAATTGATTGATTAAAATAAGTCTTATCCTTAAAAAGGTAACTAATCAGCAACTAATCTTCGCTTAATTAAAGTAAATAAACCTTATTAACACCTAATTAATTAATAATTATTAAAAATTAATTAATTATCAATTATTAAATCATTAATTAACTTTTAAAACCGTTACTATTAGGCTTATAAAACATTTACAAAAGAATTTTAAGTACAAAACTTAAATTTGAAAAATTCGGATTTTCAAAGCGAAACTACATCCATAGCGACTATCTCCATGGACACCATAACTTGAAAATGTTTGGACTTTCCTAACCAAAACCATAATTTTAAATACTTACCAACTTATCATAAATATAGCACAAGATTTTGCATATGAAAACAAAGTTGAAAACTTTGAAATGATTTTCAATTTCCTTTAACTAAACACTATTTTTCTACAAAGAAATCTGATCGTTAATACCATATAAGAGTATCCATTTCCTTAGCATGGCATCACACACACATGCTTAAACATACGTAAACATATCACCGCCATAGCACAAACCAAAAATTCACATCTTTATAACGAAATACATCGATTTAGCTTTCAATTCACAAGTCAACATCTAAACCGTAACTAGCAACATATAGGTATATTCAAACCATATAATATTCCAACCAAACTACCAACTTATTTTACAATAAAAATTTTAGCACACAAAAAGGTAAAACTTTTCCAAAGTTTACAGAATTTAATCACTACAAATCCTTTGAAATCTAGATACATTTTGGAATTTGGAAAGCTTCGAAAACCACAAAATCCACTCGAAATAGGTCAACTTCCGCTCAATTTTTGGACACGCAATTCTCGGATTTTGGAAAAGTGGTCGAAAGGAATTGGTTTTAGCAAATTATTTTATCTAAAATAAAAAAACACTAAATGTGGATTTTTTTGAAGAAGATATGATTGAAATAATAAGGACCATTTTCGGACTTGAATCTCTGAGTCCAAAAACTCTTTGCAATAAACGAGATTTTGACCTAGCTTGACCCAAAATTTGGAAAAATGATCTACATAAAACTTGTAGCCATTGAAATTTAACATGGTTTAGAAAGAAGAAATTATCCATTTGGGTCAGATATGAGAAAGTTATGATAAAAAGTGGGGAAGAAATGAAGAAAGAAAGAGCTATTTACAAGAAATAGAAATGGTAAATTACTAAACTACCTTTAGTTCTTTACCCTCCACCACCTTGTGCCACCTCAACAAGCTTTTCCCCTCCAAACACTTCATGTTCTAACATGTTAAAAAATATGTGCACCTGGTTATGCTTTTTGTCTAAAGAAGCATCGTATATTACATAGTATATTAACTTTTTTTTATAATAAAATCTTATCTTATATATACATACATGCATACTTACTTAAGTGTACATAGAAACACATATACATTTACATATCAAAATATTTAAAAATGTATGTATGTGTGTACCAAAGTGTCACGATATTTTCGACAACTTTTAACCTCAAAACGTCGAAAATTTGGAAAATGGATTCTGGTCACATTTTCAGTTTTTTATCGAACTAGTTATATTTGTAAACAAATTTTAAAAACTATTTTACCATCATTATCCATTATTAAAGAGATTTTTATTTTAATTATAAAATCTATTATTTTAATATTTAAAATTAACTAAATATTCCCAAATCAAAGAGGTAAATTTCTGGGTTGCAACATTATAACCTAATACTAATTTCCTGTGTCAAATTCTGTCATTGATTCACAAGTCTTGTTTGTAAAATTATAAGGGTTTCTGGTTTCATAATAATATGGTTTCTAAGTATCAATTGTAAATAAGTCTCTCCCAAACCTAATTAAATCCAAAATTAATCGTTTGTAAGTGTTTAATTATTCTAATATAGGCTTCAGATCATGATTATAATATTATAATCATATTATATAAGAAAGAAAGCAAGATTCACACATTAAATAGTTAATTTCTATCCAAAGCCTCACTGGTTGCACTTCCTTTCTTTAAGTTTACGCCATCAAATTACTGTTGGGTCATAGCCTAATACGATAGCATCGCATTACTTTTGCTTTTGTTGAATTTGGTTGAGAACTGACTGAGTTATTTGTATCTCAGTAAAGCAGTTTCTCTAGAGGAATGAAGAAGAAAGAATACAGAGTTGCTTCATAAATGAGAAATGTAAGTATATACTCTATTTTTTACCTTAGGAGGGAAACCGTCTAACTGCTTGTTCAAATTTTCAAATTCAAATCTAATTTTTGTTTCCTATTCGCCTTGATCACCTTTTCATCCATAACTGTCTCATATGGACTCCAAATTGAATAAACAAAAATACCACGAAACTCAGAAAAATGAGTCGGTCATAATCATGATGGTTTCCTAGTGAAATTCCAAGTTTGTAAAATTACCATTTTCCCCTCCTTTATTAGCTAATTTAAATTAATTTGTTAGTTCCAATATTCTTCACATTTTCATGTTTTAAATATTTTATTATAATTATGAAAAAATTTCCAAGCTATTACATTCTTCCCCATATACATTTCCTTCTTCATTTCTCTTCTCTTCATATACATGAATACTTCCACGGCTTCCCAAAGAAGTTTCCAAGCCATAAACTAGGGAATAAACTTCTAAAAATCAAGTAAAACTCCCTATATTCACATATAAACACTCCTCTGCCAAAACAAAAGCCATTCCGACCTCAAAAAATCCAATACAAAGCCTAATTTTGCCTTTGGTTGAGCCATGTTACAACCCACAAGCCCACACTAGGTCTTACTATGGAGTTAAAGCAAGTTTCTAAGTGGTTAGGCAAGTTCGGTGGAAGTTAGACTTTGTTTTAGTGCATTTCGGTGAGTAAGAATCTCACCATTCAAAATACAAGTTTACAACTTTTAATATAGTTCATTTATATTGTTGATGAATGCTTGTTGGATATGTGTTGTGTTGTGGTGGTTGCTGGCTTGACTTATGCAACGAAATGTTAAAACTTTGGAAGTTAGTTAGTAGCTTAACAAGTTAGTGGGCTAAAGTTGAAATTTTGCAAGTGTCGTTTCCTACTTGTTGAGTAAATGTACATACCATGTTTATATGCTTACTCATATATTATATGATAACTCGATGGATGAAAAATGACATGAACTAGTTTGTTGAACTATCGGTATAGTAATAATCATTATATCTACACTTTCAAAAATTTCATGCTTTACCGAAACCTTTTCTTTAAAATCGTGCTTGGGTTTGTTTTACAAGTTAAATAATTTTTTTGAAATAATAATGATTTCAAATTTGATTAATTATTTTATTATTGATTATTAAATTTAATTAATTATTTAATTAATAAGGATTAAGTTTAACTTATTGATGTTGAGTTTTAAATTTAACTAATCACTTGGTTAATGATGTTTTTAAATTAATAAATATTTTTAATTAATGACTTTTTAAAAGTTAATAAATATGTTTAACCTTAAATAAATCTTTTCTTAAATAAAGTTTAAATTAATTAATCATTTTTAAATACCCATTTTTAAATAGTGTTAATTAATTTAATTAATGTTATTTTAAAAGGAAATTTACCCATTTTAATTAACAATTATTGAAGTTAATTAATTAACTTAGTTAACAAAATTTTAAAGTAAGTTAATAATAAGGATGTTTTAAGTTGTTAAATGCGTTTTGTAATGATGTTTCAAATTTAGTAAACCCTTTTAACAAAAGTGTTTTGAAGCAAATGCTTATAATGTGAAGCCAAGTGTGAATTTAACTTCCATAAAGCAATTCAATTATATGGAAATGATTCATTTGTATAATTAGCACGAAACGTCGAAGAAGTAGACTTCGCTCTATTTTGAAAGCAAAGCCTAATCGTGAGACATGGCTTGGAGGTAATACTACCTTGACTTATTCGGTATTGTTGTTAACCCAGATATAGTTCAAGTTTGAATTCAATGAGTGGTGATAGTATAGAAGACATAATTTCATATACGGCCGTTTTATATCCTCTGTAGTTGGTTTTTCGGACATCAGTTACTTAGCTTCTTTATTATCGTCATTTCTAAGATGATGTGTTGTGCCATTAAGCTTTGATATCCTTTGTCAAAAATGAATAAAACCAAAGTGCGAGAGGGGCCAAGCTATGTGGGTTTGCTTCCATTAGCATACTTTCACATCTCATCCAGATTGGATTCAGTAGTGCTATTAGCTGTGAAATAGTCGAATTCTTGGTTGCGATAGGCAAGGTCTGGCTTGGTGGTTTCCGAGAAGTGTCACAGAGTAAGTGAGCTTCTCAGAACTATATTGCTAGAGGTATATTTCAAGAGGGATGCACCCTACTAGTTATTTGTTGGAGATTTTCCTTTTCTTATTTAATTCTAACCTTCGAATTTATTTCTTTATTTGCAATGGGAAGAATCAACCACTCCTCGGGGTGTTTAATTATTTATCCATTCTTTATGTTTCGATGTGGATTTATGTAGGAGTAAACATGTTCCGTGTTTAGTGGCGTGGTCTCACATGTTTATGTTTAATTTTACACCCATTGTTTTAAAAGTTTTATTCATACCAGACATATCGTTTGACCAGAGTTGTTTGCTTTCCTAAACTTTCAGGTGCTCATTTATTTTAGTAGTACGGGAGTAGCAAGTCTTTATTGGGCTCTTTTAAAGACAGCATCCGAGCAGGAGGCTTTTATCTACTTAGCCATCTATACCGCTGTTTATCTAGTTTGCGTATGTGTTTTTTGTTTAAGCATTTGTAAATGCAGGATTTTATAACCGCCTAAGAAGATTTGTAGTGCTTTTATGTAACTCTGTTACCTCCCAATTAAGGAATAACGTGACATACTATTTAGTGTTATGATCAATTCAGCAGTATTATTGTAAGGTTTTTTGTTCTGTTCTTTTTTTCACCTCATGACAATTCATCTTTCCAATGCTTGGACAATGACACAGGAACACCGAGGATGTGTTAAGTGTCGTTCCTAGGGGTCAAAAAGTTGGGTTGTTACAAATGAAATGATATGATATATACAGCATGATGCGAGCATCCTAAGAGGAACATATAAATTCCATACGTAGGCACCAACAATTCTCATCAACATAGCATACGGTGAATAAATACGTAATAAATCATAAAAATTAAAACATATAAAATGCGTCATAATATAACAGAATCTATACATAAATAAAAAAATAGTAAATCTAAGAAATTATTCAAATAAACCTAGATAAATAACTAAACAAATAATCAAGTAATGGAAAATGCTTTGGAAAGGAACCAAACTGAAAAGATCTGACCCATACCTCTACTTTCCAATTTTCCCTAACCAAATCGTTATCCCTAAACTAATCCAGAAAGTCCGCTACTAGCATAACAAATCCCAAAATACCAATCTCAATCATACAGACACGCCAATAACTTCTACAACTTCTATTACCATCTCGAATCAATAATGTCGTAATACATAACAATAGGTAGCCTCATCACAAAATGCCCACACAAAACTATAGTTTTTCGTACCATCCCTTATTGCATGTACATAATACCAAAATTATCGGTAATAGTTTCCTAAATTCATCTTTCGAATTATCATGGCACGACAACTCAAAGTGGTCGGTGTCTTACTCGAACGAGTCCAAAAGACTTAAATCACCCAACTAATTCTTCTTCACCTATGAACACTTAAAGTGACTAATGTCTTAATCTGGTAAGCATAACACATCTTAGATCCAAACTTATGTTTTAACATAAGTGGTTTCATTATGCTTATTATATCATTTCTCCCAATTTCCAATAAGTTTTAACACTCAAAGTATCACCTCTTCAGTTATATAAACATTTCAATCTAATTTCTACAACCTACAACCAAGCAAACATCCAAAGAGGAGAAATCTATTTCATTTAATGAATGCGTTACCTGGAGAATCGACCAGGCAACTAGAACGTTCGGCATGCAGGGTCGTACTCCGCACAAATGAGCACTCGACACGTTTGAACGTTCGGCAGTCAAGGGTTCTACTCGGCATTGAAGAACGTACGTCCATCCAGGTTTGCACTCGGCACGAGACCTTTAGCATTTCACTCGACACTCCCTCCACTCGGCCTGCTCTTCACTCGGCATACCCTTTGTTCGGCACATCCCGTGCTCGGCATACCCTTTGTTCGGCACATCCTGTGCTCGGCATAACCTTTGCTTGGCATGTCCTGTGTTCGGCATTCCCTCTACTCGGCGTATCCTTTCACTCGGCATCCACGCCTCACTCGGCATCCCAGCATCGTTCGGCCCGCTTCCTCCATTCTACAGAGAGATCCATCGACTTGGAAAGGAGGACTCGGCATGCCGACCGTTCGGCATGTTCCACTCAACATGCAGGGCGCGTCCTATCTAGACCGAGCTATCTAGCAATCTGACCCACCAGGGAAGTCCAACCCACATTCGTCTATAAATAGAGGGGCAGGGGCACAGAAAAGAGGGATCAGATTTCAGAGAACACAGGGGAGACTCTGCCTCATCCAAACCTCATCCAAGACTTCTACTTTTATTTCACAATTGTATTCGAATACTTAAAAGCGGATTGTATCTGTAATCAAGTTTAAAGTGAAGAAATAAAGGACCAACTTCAAAGTGGACGTAGGCTACAACACCGAACCACTATAAATTCTGTGTTCTCGTCTCCCGCATTTTAATTTATATTATCTTCTCTATTTTAATTTATCTTCTTCATTAATCTCTCTACACAAACTCTCTAAGGGTGTTAGTGACCAATTTTGGCACTAACATTTTGGTGCTTTCACTAAGAACCGAATTCTCAGGTTGTGAGGATCTACTCTGTAGCTACTGGATTGCATAAATCCCCCGAAGAAGATCCGTAATTATTCATAAGGCGTCTGTTGATTCTACTCAGAGTTACAACCAACGACTCTACCATGGGAAGACCACGAACAAGATCGACCTCCCAAAATGTAGATGCCGCCGAAACCGCTAGTGTTCAACAACTTGGACCTAACGATCAACAAGCAATTTGAGGCACGGGGCCCTCCAGCCAAAACCAAGCGGAAGCTGTTTCACGAGCAGAATTGAATGACTTGATAAAAGAGCTTACGGAAAGCAGAAGGCAACTCGCTGAGCAAATGCAAGTTAATGCTGACCTCATGGCCCAACTTGCTCAGCAGTAGCATCAGAATGCTGGAGGTAGCCCTGTCCCCTACTCCGAGGATGATAGCTCAACTTCAGCAGATGAACCTCCCAGGCGTAGACGCCGAAAGGACGAAGATGACCAAGCAGGTGCCACTGATCGCTCTACTAGAAATCAAGCCCGTGGAGAGGAACCCAACCTTCCTCCTACCATACAAACCCCGGATTTGACAGCTATGGTCAGGCAGTTGATGAGAGAGAATCAAGGTTTGACTAATGAAGATTGGGGAATGTCTAAGAGTCATACTCCCTTCACAGATACCATTCTACAGGCTGAATACCCAAGGAAGTTTAACATGCCCACCATACCCGCCTATGAAGGAAAAACTGACCCTAGACAACATGTAATGAGGTATGGATGGATGATGGATTCAGCAAAGGCCAAAGACGCAACTAAGTGCAGGTGCTTTCCAATAACTCTGTCCGGAATTGCCACCATGTGGTTCACTCGACTTCCTCCACGGTTGTTTGCGTAAAAAATGGTCACAAACACCCAATACCGTGAAAGCACCAGTGTATGAATATAAATCAGCGATATTCAAACACAAATCACAGATCTCAGCAAATAACCCAAATACGTTTGCACAAAAGATGGGCAAACAACTCCAAGTTATATGATTTAGTTGATTTTATGTTGTTCGTAATGATTTAGGTGGTTTATGCAAATACGTAAAAAGCAGGGACTGAACTGTAAAAGACACACAGATTTATAGTGGTTCGTCCAAAATGTGCCTACGTCCACTTTATATGTTATTCTCCTTTTCCAATCCGATTACGAGTACAAAGCTTGTAGTACAAGTGTATGAAAGTTGTTTGAAAGTTCCTTCCAGGTTTGAGCTCTCAAACTTCTCTCCCATTGTTGTACCCCTGCCCCTTTATTTATAGAGTGAGGCTGGGGGCGGAGGTCTTGGATGTATATAGCTGCTGGTGGGCTTGGGCTGATGCAATCTGGCCTTGCAGCATTCTGGTTCGGCAGCGTCTTGGTTCGGCGGTGAGTGGTAACATGGGTGATTCGGCAGGTAGTTGAGATAGGGGTTCGGTGGTAGGTTGGACCGGTGGTAGCGTGGAGATGGAGCTGGACCGGTGGTTGGTTCGGTAGTATGGTAGGTAGAGGAGGTTGGTTCGGCAGTAGTTAGTCCGGCAGCTGGTTCGGTATGGTTGGTTCGGTAGGTAGTGGAGACAAGGGTGATTCGGCAGTGGAATGGAGGCAGGGGTGATTCGGCAGTGGCGTGGAGGTGGTGGTTCGGTGAGGGTACTACCGAATGGAGCTTATAGAATGCCGAATGATCCCTTCATATCCGAGAATGCCGAATGAGCCTTCGGATCCGAGAATGCCGAATGAACCAGGGGGAGTTCGAATACCGAACGAACTCTTGCCTCGCTTCCAATCGATTTTCAATCCCGACATCCATCATTCCTTGCCAGTTTGTTGATATTCTAGTTTTGACCAAAAAATGGGATAACACTTTGCCCCCCAAAACATGCCTTGTGATAACAAGGCGTGTTTTGAATAGTTCCGAATCCAATATCCAAGGTCCATAGCCATATCGGCAGAGTAGATCATCCTTGACTGCTCCGAGTCGATATCCAATTCCAAATCCAATAACCAAAGCTTGAGCCAATTCCATGTCCATCCGAACTCGACAACCGAGCCCCAAACCATCCTTATCCAATAGCCAATAACCGAATCCAGGACCTCTCTGGGTCGATATCCAAATCCATAACCTCTCCAGGCTCTTGCCAAGCGCAATCCACACCTGACGGTCGTGATCCAGTGTCCCTAGACGTTAAGCTAGCCTCCTCGTGTTCTTGTCGAGCGTAATCCACATATGACGACCTTGGTCCAGTGTCCCTGGATGTTGAGCTAACCTCTCCGGGTTCTTGCCAAGCGCAATTCACACTTGACGATCTTGGTCCAGTGTCCCTGGACGTTGAGCTAACGTCTCTGAGTTCTTGCCAAGCGTAATCCACACTTGACGACCTTGGCCCAGTGTCCCTGAGCACTGTACAATGCCATGGCTTAAGTCCTAAGCCGAATCCTGGTCTCTCCGGACCCTTGCCGAGCATAGTCCATACTCGACGACCTAAAAATAACAATTGATAATATAGGGCCTAAGTCCTAGGCCGAATCCTGGTCACTCTGGACCCTTGCCGAGCATAGTCCATACTCGACGACCTGAATGAGTCAATTTACCACGTTCGGGCAAAGCGACTCACCCCTTGCCAGGCATAATCCATACCCGACGACCGTTTATCAAAAATCAGATAAAAATCCAATCAAAATCCAATCCAAAATCCAAATCCAAATCCAAAATCCAAATCCAGAATCCAAATCCGAAAATCCAAATCCAAAATCCAAATTCAAAATCCAAATCCAAAACCAGAAAACTAGAAATCCAAATCAGCATCCAAAGTTGAAAATAATCGTCCAGAGGAAAATCCAAATCAAAAGGCGAGAAAAACCAGGAGCTCAATCCAAGCTCCAAAACCGAAAACCAAAAAGAAAAGCAGTGTCCAATCCAAAAGCAAAAGATAAATTTCATAAACCATAGCATCGCAGCTTATTATCATTCAGAGCATGCCTAGGGGCCATCTCCGTCCCCGTACATGTGTAAATGACTTGGTTGCTTGCCAATAGTTTGCTACTTATTTCATATTAACCTGGTCAAGGGACGATCAACCGACCATCATTCCTGGGCCTCCCACCATCGTAGCTTGAGGCAGGCGGCGGTTGCTCCTGCCTCGCTGTTGCATTCCGAGGTCCAACATATTGTGGCAGCTGTCCATTCCTTACATGCTCCTCAATTATGTCCTTTAAGTGCCTGCAGCTGTTGGTGTCGTGTCCATCCAAATCATGGAAGAGACAGTGCCTTCCCGATGTCCTTTCCCGTTCTGTTGGTTCTCTCCTAGCCGGCCTCCGGTAGTGAAGGCGGTTTCGAGTATCCTGGTATATCCGCTCCAGTGTCTCGTTCAATCCTGTGTATGTTGAAAACTTTGGATCCTTCCATTGCTTCCTAGCATTTCCAGAATCACCGTCCAACTTCCTTTTTCCTTTGTCTTTATCCGAACCATTGCTGGATGGTCCTCCCACCTCAACTGCATTAACCTTTTTCAATTTTAAATCCGTACTCGCATCTTCTTGTCGAAGGAACCTTTCTGCCTCATGAAAGAATTCGTCGAGATTCCGTGGGGGATCTCGTATCAGAGATACCTTGAAATCCGAGTTCTCCCTGACTCCTGATACTGCTGCCATTAAAACCATCGATCGATCGGGCCGATCCACCGAAGCAACTGCGGCACTGAATCGAGTTAGAAAAGCTCTAAGCGATTCATCCATCCTTTGCCTTACCGATGTCAATGTCATCACGTTCTTCGGTCTCTTGACATGAACCCGAAACTGTCCCAAAAACCTTTCCACCAATTCCCTCCAAGTCCTGATAGATCCTTCTTCCAGCTGCCTGAACCACATCGCAGCTACGTCCGTCAAGTACAAAGGGAAGCATCGGGCCATCACCTCCTCTGATGCCCCCAGCACCTCCATGTGTCTGGTGTATCTCATCAAGTGATCCGTAGGGTCTTCCTTGCCATTGTATACCTCCACGCTAGGTAGCTTGAACTTAGGTGGATTCTGAGCCATCCTTATTTCCTGAGTGAACGGACTCATGTTTACTCCTTCCAAGTCTCCGTTGGTCAAACCACCTCGCACAGTCTTCCTGATTATATCTACCAATCCACCGTTGTCTGTCGGAGGTTGCCCCCGAGGGAACTCCGGTACATACTCTTCGTGTAGCTCGTTAGTAGCAACGTTGGTTCTAGCCTGTTGAACTCCTTCCAAAGGTTCTCCTATGTTGAATCCTGTGGGCCTGCCCCCAAGCCCTTGTTGATTGCCACCTGGCTCCGTATCCTGTCCTTCATTGGGTTCTGTAACCCTAGCTTCTTGTCCTGCATCCACAGCCGTTGTAGTTGTTCCTAAGTTCTGCATCCCTGCAGCTCTCATTTGCTCCAAGAAAGTTTGCATCATTTCCTGTTGACTTTTCAACAACCTCTCTTGCAGTGAATTTGTTATGGCTTCCATTTCATCCCGGGTTATGTAGATCGAAGCCGGTCCTTCCTCACCTCCGGAGGATGCTTGTTGACTTCCTCCTTGTTGGCTTCTCTCAGCCCTTAGCCTTCTACTGTTTTTCCTAGTCATTGTCTTCCAAATCCAAACTTCTATCCGATGTAGCGGGTGCTGGTCCTTCTCAGTGAAAGCACCAAAATGTTTGCGTAAAAAATGGTCACAAACACCCAATACCGTGAAAGCACCAGTGTATGAATATAAATCAGCGATATTCAAACACAAATCACATATCTCAGCAAATAACCCAAATACGTTTGCACAAAAGATGGGCAAACAACTCCAAGTTGTATGATTTAGTTGATTTTATGTTGTTCGTAATGATTTAGGTGGTTTATGCAAATACGTAAAAAGCAGGGACTGAACTGTAAAAGACACACAGATTTATAGTGGTTCGGCCAAAATGTGCCTACGTCCACCTTATATGTTATTCTCCTTTTCCAATCCGATTACGAGTACAAAGCTTGTAGTACAAGTGTATGAAAGTTGTTTGAAAGTTCCTTCCAGGTTTGAGCTCTCAAACTTCTCTCCCTTGTTGTACCCCTGCCCCTTTATTTATAGAGTGAGGCTGGGGGCGGAGGTCTTGGATGTATATAGCTGCTGGTGGGCTTGGGCTGATGCAATCTGGCCTTGCAGCATTCTGGTTCGGCAGCGTCTTGGTTCGGCGGTGAGTGGTAACATGGGTGATTCGGCAGGTAGTGGAGATAGGGGTTCGGTGGTAGGTTGGACCGGTGGTAGCGTGGAGATGGAGCTGGACTGGTGGTTGGTTCGGTAGTATGGTAGGTAGAGGAGGTTGGTTCGGCAGTAGTTAGTCCGGCAGCTGGTTCGGTATGGTTGGTTCGGTAGGTAGTGGAGACAAGGGTGATTCGGCAGTGGAATGGAGGCATGGGTGATTCGGCAGTGGCGTGGAGAGGTGGTGGTTCGATGAGGGTACTACCGAATGGAGCTTATAGAATGCCGAATGATCCCTTCATATCGAGAATGCCGAATGAGCCTTCGGATCCGAGAATGCCGAATGAACCAGGGGGGTTCGAATACCGAACGAACTCTTGCCTCGCTTCCAATCGATTTTCAATCCCGACATCCATCATTCCTTGCCAGTTTGTTGATATTCTAGTTTTGACCAAAAAATGGGATAACAACGGTCAATCTCAAACTTTGACGAATTAGCAAGGAAATTCATAGAACAATTCAGGATACACGCCACTCGACCCAAGGATGTGAGGTCCTTATCAAGCGTGACCCAAGCTCCTGGAGAATCACTGAAAGTATACTTGCAGAGATTCCATGTTGCCGCTACTGAAGTGAGCAATCCAAACGACCAAGCGATTTTGATGGAAGTAATGCGTGGAGTGGATCCAGACTCTGAATTTGGGGATTGGTTGGCGGGAAAGCCACCAGCTACGTTGGAACGTTTCTATTCGAAAGCCCACCAGTTCATAAGGAGGGAAGAAGCTCGGTGGATAAGGAAAGACAAGGCACCAGGGTCCGTTCAGGAGTCTGTAAAGGGCAACATCGCCATTAAAGCACCCGACGATAACCCTGGAAAGACTCAGGCCGGCGTCCAAAATAAGCCCGGGCAGTCTAAGGGAACTGGAAGTGGAAATCCTGGAAAGAAGAAGGAAATGGGGAGATGGAAGTCAAGGATCCCAACCTACAACGAATACACTCCACTGAATGCGTCTCTTGAAAACATCTACTTATCGACCTGCAACACTTTTCAATACATAAAACCATGCCCTAAGGAATCAACAGAGGAGCAAAAGAGGACTTTAAAGTATTGCCGCTTTCACGAGTCTTATGGGCACAACACAGACGAATGTAGGCATCTCCATGACGCTATTGAGAAATTGATCAGGCAGAAGAAGCTGCAGGAATTCGTCAAAGATACGCCAGAAGGAAGACAAGAGACTTCAGACCCCAGACGTGGCCCAGCTCTACACCAACCAGAGCAACCTACTCGAACTGTGGGAAGATTGATTATTAATACAATTGCTGGTGGACCTCATCCTGTGTATAAAAATTGGCAGGAAATGGAGCGATATGCTAATTCCTTGAGACATACAGAGCATGAGTGATGTTCAAATGTGGAGGATGGAACTCCCGCAAAGCAGCAGCGCACGATGCACGACGATATTGTATTCAGGAATAGAGACGCGGATAAGGTGGAAGCTCCCACCATCGATCCATTGGTCATATCCGCAACCATCGGACCGACATTCGTAAGGAGAATCCTAATTGATTGCGGAAGTTCCGTTAACATCATCTTCAAGAAAGCGTATGACCAAATGAAGCTGGAGACTAAGGATTTGAAGCCATCCAAAGCCCGAATCCATGGGTTTAACGGCGCAGCCACAGACGCAGTAGGATATGTGGAGTTACCAGTTGAACTGGGACAAGGTGAACGCAGGAGAGTGCGAATCCTACCATTCATAGTGCTGGATGTTGATTCACCATACAACGTGTTTTTGGGACGACCAGCCCTCGTAGATTTCAGGGCAGCCTTGGCCCCGTGGTGTCTCACACTGAAATTCCCGACGGACAAAGGAGTTGGCGTAGTGCATGGCGACCAAGCAACCGGACGTGCATGTTACGTGGCTGAGCTGAGAGAGGCCCAGCGCAGAGAAAAGGGGAAGACTGCGGACAGCATCGTCCGCATCTCGAATTCTGATGATTGACAATTAGCGCCCGAGCCCTGGCTCGGGCGACATTCTCGGATCGTTGGAGACATAGATCCGAGAGATGACAAAGGGGAACCCAGGGAACCAGACGCAGCACCGGCCGAACTAACAATTGGTATTCCAGTTAGCCACAGCGACCCGACACGAGTTCTTCAAATTGGGTCACAGCTCGATTCCCTAATGGCAGAGAATTTATCTGATTTCCTCCGAGCGAATCTTGATGTCTTCGCCTGGACACACTCTGATATGCGTGGGATTTCCCCCGCAATTGTGAGCCATATGTTGAATATAGACCCGAAACACGTACCTGTGAAGCAAAAAAGGAGAGGCATGGACCCGGAGAGGTCTACAGCTCTCAAAGAGGAGGTGGATAAACTAAAAGCCAATGGGTTTGTCCGCGACGCCCTCTACCCGGAATGGGTGTCCAACCCTGTGTTGGTAAAGAAAGCAAACGGGAAATGGAGAGCCTGCGTTGACTATTCTGATTTGAACAAAGCATGCCCGAAGGATAGCTTCCCGCTACCACGAATTGATCAACTGGTCGATTCAACTGCAGGGCATGAGTTATTGTCATTTATGGATGCATACTCTGGATACAACCAAATTCCGATGCACATCCCAGACCAAGAACACGCCAGCTTTGTCACAAATGTTGGGTTATACTGCTATGTAGTGATGCCCTTCGGACTGAAGAACGCCAGAGCAACTTACCAGCGTCTGGTAAATCGAATGTTCAAAGATCAGATTAGGAAAACAATGGAAGTCTATGTGGATGACATGCTTGTGAACTCATGGCAGTCAAACGACCACATTCGAGACTTGGCGGAAATGTTCGATATACTGAGGCTCTTCGAAATGAAAATCAACCCCCTGAAGTGTTCTTTCGGCGTAGCGCCAGGAAAGTTCTTGGGTTCCATTGTGAATGCACGAGGAATTGAAGCTAACCCTGAAAAGATCCAGGCCATCCGAGATATATATGCACCTAGAACCATAAAACAGGTACAGAGCTTGAACGGAAAAGTAGCTGCGCTCAGTCGATTCATATCCAAAGCCATAGATAAGTGTGTTCCTTTCTTCGATGTCATAAAGAAAGGAAAGAGAAACTTCGAATGGACGACTGACTGCGAGGGAGCATTCCGAGCCCTGGCAAGACACTTGAAAAGTCCTCCAGTGTTGTCAAAACCAGTAGACCACGAGACGTTGTACGTATATTTGGTTGTGTCTCAACACGCTATCAGTACAGCCCTAGTTCGCGAAGAAGACAAGGTTCAAAGGCCGGTGTACTATGTTAGATCGGGATGCTGTAGACTTTGCGAGAAGATGCGACAAATGCCAGAAATATGCAAAGATTCCAAGAGCTCCGCCAACGGAACTCACACAAATGGTTAGTCCCTGGCCATTTGCAATGTGGGGAATCGACCTAATTGGATCTCTGCCCATAGCCAAAGGAGGCGCGAAATATGCAATAGTGGCAATCGATTATTTCACCAAGTGGGCGGAAGCAGAGCCAATGGCCACAATCACCACCAAGAAAGTCATTAATTTCGTTGTACGAAATATCATATGTCGTTTTGGCCTCCCACGGACCATCATAACGGACAACGGAACTCAATTGGAAAGCAAGGAATTCAAAGAGTTCTGTCAGAGGTATGGCATTGAGAAAAGGTTCGCAGCAGTTGCTCACCCGAAGGCGAATGGGCAGGTAGAAGCCGTCAATAAAATCATCAAGTCCATATTGAAGAAGCGTTTGGAAAAGGCTAGAGGCAAGTGGGTGGATGAACTCCCAACGGCGCTTTGGGCCTATAGAACTACCCACAAGACCGCGACTGGCCACACACCATTCGCACTGGCGTACAGCACGGAAGCCGTCATACCCGTAGAACTTGAAGTTCCATCACACCGGGTAACCTATTACGATCCTGCGTTAAACCAGGATCTCCTATTAGAATCATTAGACTTCATTGATGAGAAACGCGAAGAAGCTGATTTGAGAGCAGCCTCATACAGACACCGAGTCACTAAATATTATAATGGAAAAGTCCAGCCAAGAACCTTTAGTCTGGGAGATCTCGTTTTGAAACGAGTCTTTCCAACCCCTTCGCACATGAATCCCGCATGGGAAGGTCCATACGTCATCGAACGGAGGCTTGGAGAAGGAACTTTCAAGCTAACGACCATCGATGGTGCGACACTCCCCCGAGCATGGAACAGCGAGCATTTGCGGTGTTATTACACTTAGTCTATTTCCTTTATGCGGTAGTTGCATTTATTTCCAATATGCTTTCTTCTTGGCATGTAATAAGATAATCTAGCTTGTTTTCATCAATAAAGGTTTGAAGCCATCTTTTCCATGAATGACCAATGTCTCTTCGTATGATATTCCTATGACGCGCAATTAAAAATGATGTTATCCGGAGTGCGGACTGGAGTACTCTAAGTCCCCGGAGTACGGAATCGAGTATAAACGACAAAAAATCTCCAAGTCCCCGGAGTGCGGACTGGAGTACTCTAAGTCCCCGGAGTGCGGACTCGAGTATAAACGATTCGAAATCTCCAAGTCCCCGGAGTGCGGACTGGAGTACTCTAAGTCCCCGGAGTGCGCACTCGAGTATAAACGAAAAAAAATCTCCAAGTCCTCGAAGTGCAGATTGGAGTACTCTAAGTCCCCGGAGTGCGGGCTCGAGTATAAACGATTCAAAATCTCCAAGTCCCCGGAGTGCGGACTGGAGTACTCTAAGTCCCCAGAGCGCGGACCGGAGTATAAACGATTCAAAATCTCCAAGTCCCCGGAGTGCGGACTCGAGTATAAACGATAAAAAATCTCCAAGTCCCCGGAGTGCGGACTGGAGTACTCTAAGTCCCCGGAGTGCGGACTCGGGTATAAACGATTCAAAATCTCCAAGTCCCCGGAGCGCGGACTGGAGTACTCTAAGTCCCCAGATTGCGGACTCGAGTATAAACGATTTGAAACCTCCAAATCCCCAGAGCGCGGACTGGAGTACTCTAAGTCCCCAGAATGCGGACTCGAGTATAAACGATCCGAAATCTCCAAGTCCCCAGAGTGCAGAATCGAATACAAATGACTCGAAATCTCCAAGTCCCCGGAGCACGGACTGGAGTACTCGAAGTCCGGTGTATAGACTTAATTACAAGCAGTTCAGACCTCCGAGTTCCTTGAATAGGAACTACGACGCAAATGACTTGGATATGTCAAGTCCCCAACATACGGGCTATGAAATATTCTAAGTGCTTGAAGCACCAAGTGGAGATTGATCAAATCCAGGGAAGCTCCCAAGCCATGTAAAGACGAACCAAGAAGTCTAAGTTACCCATAACAATTCAGATTTCAATCACAACCATAAAAGAAACTGAATAATAAAAGTCTTTTGAGAAGACAAAAGTGAAGATCAAATTTTATTCACAAAAAGCATCCCGTCACAAAAACGCTCCGAAGTCCGGAGCCAACAGCCTATTTACACAGTCTACAAAAATTAGTACATGACTTAAACTAGTTCTCGTTAAACGGGGATGACGGTCATTTCTTGTGTTTCTTTGACTTCTTCCTGGATGGTTCCTTCCCAGAGCGCTTACTCTTGGAATCCTTCCCTGACGGAGGGGTGACGACTGAAGACGTAGGGGGAACATCCATGGGTTGGGACTTGCCAAGAAAAATGATCTTCAATGGTTTGTTCAGAGGATCGTCCTGGTCCACTTCACGCGGCTCGACCTTGACTGAGGTCGTATCTCTTTTCTCTTTCTCGAGTCGTTCCTTCATGCTCAAGTCGGATGTGTGCTCAGAGGCGCCTGTGATTTCTACTTCGAAACTCTCCGAGGAAGAGTCAGATTTTCCTTCATCCAGCGCCCCGATTACTTGAGCATCTGGACCAGGATCTCCGTCGACTTGAGTAGCCTCAATCTCCTTTATCTCCACCTCCTTGGCGGCATCGCTCCTCGGAGTGGGCTCGGGGTCAGAACAGCCTGCACAGAAGACACGAAAATAAACAAGTGTTAGAACACAACAACTTCTGAGGGAACGAGAAAGATCTTTGTGAAGCCCAGAGGCTACTCACCAGATGTCGGTGGGTTCTCAGTCGCCAGGGGTGTCCCGCCCTCCGGGATGGGAGATAAAACATGAATGCCAAGCCCAGGAGCTTCCGGGTCATAACCAACGTGCTGCTCGAAGCGGTCAAGTGTTGACCGACTGGCCGACTGGGTAGGCATGTGAACCGGGGGCACAACGCCGTAAGGGTCCGTAGCCACCTCTTTCCCTCTCTTGGAGGGAGAACCTTTGATGTAGAGGGCTTTAGCCGCCGATAATTCTGAAGGCTCCTTCTCCCTCAGGAATTCTTTTATCAATGCTTCTTCGTCGACCTCATCGGCGCCGCTCTCAACCTTCCTGATCTGAATCAGGGTCTCCCATGCCTTAGCCAATGACTCAAGGTAGTCGTCGCCCAGAAAAGTTAGATCTCGATACATGAGAACTCGGGCATTGAACTCAGCGATAAGCGGGTCGAATTCGGTCTTTATCTCCTCCCTGCCTTCTTCCCTGGCCGCCTCGAGGCGAGAGTCGATGTCGACAGTTGCTGCCCTTTTACCTTCCTCACGGGCCTCATTCCTCAGTGCCTCGACTTTGGAGAGATCGTCTTTAAGTTTCCCCTTTAGGAGTCGGGTGGCGACAATCTCATCACAATAATGTTGTGCCTCAACCTGGGCAGCCACTTTCTCTTTGCTCTCCTCGAAAAGTTGCTCTTCGAGTTCCTTAACCCGATAACTAAGTTTGTCCCGCTCCTTCTGAACGGAGTATTTCTCCAAAGCTAATGCCCCACACCGTTGAACCGCTTCATCGAGCTCTTTCTTATGAGTCAATTCAAGGCGGGAAACAGCCTCAGCGGTGTCCTTAGCGCTCTGACAAGTAGCTTCAAGCTCGAACTTATAGGCGGCAATTTCTTCATCCTGGGCCTTAATGATATCCCTGTCATGAATAGCTTCAAGCTTTAGGCGGTCAATTTCGGGCTGGCGCTCCATAGAGACTTCAGAAAGTTTCTCAGCCAGATGGACGAACGCGTCATGTTGCACGTAGACGTCATTGGTACAGGGGATAGCATTTTATTTGACATCTCCGGGAATAGGATGAATCGCCGGGAGGAACTTTAACCCATCAAAACAAATCTTTGAAAACTTAGCCTTAAGTTCGTTCAATCTCTCCAACACTGTCGGGTCTGTTACGGGAGCGGGAGGAGACGGCTTTGAAAGTTTGCCCTTCCTATGAGAATCTCGGGTGTGCCGGGTAGAAGAAGAGTCAAAGTGTTGGTCCCGGGGAGCATCAGAATGCGACCTCTTATGGCCACGTTTGTCTTTGCTTCACTCTTGATAAGAAGAGGTCTCCTGGCGGTGTTCGGGCTGATAATAAGTTTTCTTCCGGGATGACGAGTCCCGGGCAAGATAATCTCGGTCGCTGTCGTTGTCTCTATCTCGGCGCTTCCCGAGGCCCGAGTCCCGACCAGACTGGCGTAAAGTCGACGAACCGCGAAGGCGGTCGTATCCGTGAGAGCGCCCCAAGTCACCTGCAATCAAACAATAGCGAATTAGCGAGAGAGCAGAATGGTGGAAGAAAAGTAGGTGCAAAGTGAAATGCATGTGTCTGTGTGTGTCCTAGTGCTACCCCCCGACGGACCAGTGGCTTTGCTAACGGGAGTTTTTTCCCCTTGGATCGAGGCCGGGACGCCCGCATCACCCCTGACGGGTGAGCGAAACTTAAACAGCTTCGGGTCATCGAAATCATAGTCGAGCAAGTCGTCGGGAATGGAGAGGTTCGATAAGCCTTTCAGAGAACTTCCAACGCGCTGTGAAGAAGCCTCTTTCTCTGGTTGAACAGGCGTAGCTTTGGAAGTCCCACCAACCTTCTCTTTCCTCAACTTGCGCGCCAGCTCCTTTCTCCCCTTCGAAAGGGAAGATGACGTTTCAATATCATGAACTTCAGCTGCAGGACCTAAATCCTCACCTCGCTTTTTAGGTGGCTCGCCTAGAATTTCCCCTTCTTCCGGTGCTTCAAGAGGAGGGCGAACGGATGATTCAGGCAATTTTTTCCCTTTGACGGGCACGGACTTGGGAAGCGATACGCCCTCTGGAAGGCTGACTCGGCGGCCAGGGGCAAGCAAGCCGAACTTCGATAGTGACTCATTGGAAATGAGGGCTCGGATATCTCGCTCTTTAGCAGGAAGAGTTCTAATGGCGTCGACAGCATCGGAGTACCCCCGGCCCTCGGGACGGGGGACGAGATCTTAAAAAATAGAACAATGAGTTAGGAGAAGTTCAATCTCAATCGGGAACGGACATCAACTCAGAGAAAGGACTTACTTCCTTCAACCCACCGCCTCGCAAAGCCTTGGGGGCAGCGCACATAAAACCACTCCTGTTTGTACAGGGCGAATTTGCTACTCCACGCGCTAGTGAAAAGTTTGCACTTCCGATGTGGCTCAAGAAACATGTAAGAGGGGCTTTCTCCCCGTTTCTTGGTCATATAGATGTACCTTATATCGCCGGGAGTTGGAGGCCTGGAGAAGACGGCCATGAAAAGCATGTACGTGCCATAAATGAAAGCGTGACCATTTGGATGAAGTTGAGACGGGGCGACGTCCAGATACTGCAGCACGTCGCGAAGGAATAGATTGAAAGGTGGCACGCTACCAACCCAGCACATGAACTTGCTACACGCCGTATATCCCACTGCGGGCAGATGTGGGCGGTCATGCCCCGACGGAACGAGCACGTCAGCAAACGGAATGCCATGAATAGAACATATCCGCTTAAGAGCGGCCTCAGTGACTCTCGAAGCCTGTGAGTCAACTGGGTCATCCAGTAAAATCGACGATTCCAAAGTATCGGGAGCCCAGTCATGAGCAGGAGAAACTGACGGGTCAGTTGTGTCGGGGGCCGTTCGCTTAGAAGACGGCCCAGGTTTGTCGGAAAGTGTAGCAGAACTGGATCTTTTGGACATCTTGAATAAATAGCAGACCCAACCAAGCACCTGTGTGAACTATACTCGAAAAATGATCGACGTTAGAATTAACAACGCAGATAACCCCCCCCCCACCCCCCCACCCTCGTGTGGTGTGTGAACTAGTGCAATCAATCATGCATAAGCATTTAATATAACGTCAAGCCTAAAAACATTGCTTTCGAAAACCGTCATCGTTGACCGTCTCCGAAAGCCTTCTGAATAACGACTGCAGTAAGACACTAGAGGTAATTATCCGATTATGCCAAGTAAAGACCAGTTATGAAATTGGGCAAGGAGAGTATGTTCGGCATTTGTATATGTCCGGCATTTACGTGTGCTCGGCACTTAATTATGATCGGCATGCTAACTATGTTCGACATGAAGATAGGTCCGGTATTTATGTATGGTCGGCATGTTAAGTATATTCGGCATTTGCTTGTGTTCGGCATTTAGGTCTGTTCGGCATCTAGTTATGTTCGGCATGATAGTTTGTTCGGCATTCACTTGGGTTTGGCATTAAGGTCTGCTCGGCACTTAGTTTGTTCGGCAGGATAGTTTGTTCGGCACTCAAGTACGTTCGGTATGTTGGTTTGCTCGGCATGGAGGTAGGCTCGGCATTTATGTATGCTCGGCATAACAGTTTTTCGGCTAAAGTAATGGCTCGTCAGGGCTACAATTCGGCATACGGCCATCATCCGGCCCAGCTTCAGTTCGCACTGAGCTAGTGTCGTTCGGCCAAAACTACGCCGTGCCAAACTAAGATTATGCCGAGTCCAAACACTCGGCATATCCTCCATACCTTCTCCTCCTCCGCCGAACACTCACTAATGATCCTACAAGGCATTCGAATTTGGTTCTCCCTCTCTCTACAACTAGACGCTCGACCTTGGAAACATTCCAAATCGAACTTAAGTCCCCACCAACAGCGAATCGATGGGAAATTGCCAGAAGAGGAACTCGGGTAAGAAGATACCTAGTACGTGGATCGAACGTAGGAAAGTTATGAGAAACCCTTGAATTCTGATTGCACGAATGGTTTGTGAGCTCGGAATTGCAAAAGTAAGAAGTGAGAAAAGAGAAGGAAAGAAGGCGGCTTTTATAGAGAAGAAGAGGAAGATAAAGGGACTCTGACCGGCTCTACCGGTCAAAACGGTTTCACTCGGCTTCCAGTCATTCGGCACTCGCATCGTTCGGCAAGATCGTTCGGCATCCTTGGCATTCGGCGGCAATGCACTAATCCAGTAGTTCAAAGAACCCCCTGTTCGAACACACGGTGTACTTTGGGGGGCAAAATAACATAAAAATAAAAATCCTTAATCTAAGTGGAATTCTAACCTAAGAACATTCTAACCAAAGATAGAGATAGAATAAAAAAGGATCAACTATATAATACATCGTTTACATGCATCTCATATGCAATGTAAACCATGTACCTTCAAGTCGTTATTCCGAAGAGTTTATATAAATAGACAATTTCTCTTCAAACCGAGGGATAGTTGAAAAGAACCCATCTATTCCTCACGGAAAATCATACCCAACCATTAAAAATTACATTTCAATAAAATCTTATTTGCATCGTCTATGCATGTAAACTGTATACTTTCTCTTCAATCTTTCCAGCAAATAACTTTCTTCAATCAACACAAAAATTTGAATTCACAACACTCCATGGTACTTCTTTAATTTTCCTTAGTATTCATTCAATCTAGTACATCCTTTTTCAATTCTTTGTCAATATCTCAAAATCTGTCACTGAAATCCTTTATCTATACCAATCAAAATACTTCTCCTATAATCCATACCGTCAATCCAAATTGGAATACCTTTTATGTAACACCCTTCACCTCTTAGTACACTCAAAAGGACATACTAAAAGATGTGGTGCATTGTTGGTATAGCTAAAATTAGAAGAGATTAAGATCCACAAGTCAAAAATACGTAAAAAACAGTGAAAACAATTAAAATAAAAGTTTGCTAAAAGTCAAACTTCATAATACGGAATTAAAAAACCAAATACATTATGTATCTCAAAAATATCCGTATATGTTTTCAAAAACTCGGTCTCAATAAAATCAGAGTACAAAGCATCCCCTAAATTGTGCCAGCACAACAAAAACACTGAAAGCTGAAAATATAGAAGAGAATTACATAAGAGAATCCCCAAACTGAAATCTCCAAGGGTTTGCAGTCCACCTTTATAGCCCCTGATTGCTTATGCGGGAAAAGGGGAAAAAAGAGAAATAGGTCATACTAGAAGTCTGATGAATGATAGTAATTACTAGAATCTTTAAGCAAAGTAAAAGTAATATGCTTTACAAAGTTTTAGATATAAAAGGAAAAGAAGGAAATAGAGAGAAGGAATAAGATGGAAATAAATATGAATTAACTTGACCAATATAATTGATTAACTTCTATTACCTTCAGTGTTATCAATATAAATTTTACAAGCTTTCAGGTTATTTATAACAGCCTTAAAATCTTAGGTTTCACATTTTATCCAAAACAAATTATTTAATTCTACAATTTAATTGTCAAATAAATCATGATATTCGTAATTTAAGTTGATAATTAACCTTTAAACAAGTTAAAATCAATTAATATTCCGATTACAAATGCTTAAAAATTCCGGGTCATCACATTCCTCCCCCCTTAAAAGAATTTCGTCCCCGAAATTACTAGTTAGGAGGAATGATGCAATATCCGTTTACCCTTCCTCAAAACTAACAAATCTAACATCTTACCAACGATCTTTTATATAAAAGACCTATTATCCTCCTTACTAACTTCCCAACTTTCCTTAGTTTCCAAATAACTCTATTTATAATATAATTCAAAACTAAATTTTGAATTATCAAGATTTGCTGAAAAAAATTTCTAACTCCCTAAATTCCCGAAAAATTTCGCCAGCGTCTCCTTTGCGCGGCTAGCTCGGTACAACTACAAAATGGCTCTACGGCCTCCCAAATCCAAAAAGAAAACAAAAGCCAAGTGGCTCAATCCAAAATTCCAATCAAATTTCACACCAAATTTAAATACATACCTTTTGTCGAGCATTTCAAATTTTATCTTTTGATATCAAATCAAATTTTCTTTTTCCTTTATAATACCTGCATAACTGCTTAGCACCAATATCCAAACACAATATTCCGAAACATTTTATCGACTTTCTCACAAAATGTCAACATCTATTCATTCCAATATTGACTTAAATTACATTGGTAGTATCAATTTTCATTTAAGACTTCACCATTCCCTCTTAAATTTAGTTTAAGCATTTTATATGTTTCTCATATTTATTTTCATCTTCCACTTTAGTTTATATCTATTTCTATTCAAATTGATTCTTTCATTTTCATACGAATTCAATTCATCTTTAATTCAGAATGTATAAATTTTATTGGTCATTTATTACTAATTCATGTCATTATTTTAATTAGTTTCATTCACTAACTTATTTCAATTTCTAGTTTAAAATCGTTTTGTCGTTAGCAAAATTCTCAAAAAAATTCAAAAATTTTCTAACTCCCAAAATTTCTAAAAGATTTTGGCAGAGTCTCCTTTGTACGGAGGAGCTTTTGCAATTTGACAAAAGAGATAAATATATATACATCGACCCACACGGTCGGAAAAACCAAAAACAGTTCATATTTCCTATTTTTATTGCGTAGGCGTACCTTATTTAGCATTTTAAGCAAGCAGCTTATTATTTTTAGCAATAGCACAACCAAATCCAGCCACACGGCTTCTTGGTACCTGTACTTACTCAATTTAAACATGTAAGTGCCATATAAATGAAGTTTAACTACATTTCACTTGTTTACAATAGTTAAAACATATGAATTCTAAAAGAATCTCATACCAACTTTTTTTTTTCCGTAAGCAATTTATATAGTTTCCATGCTAATTCAACTGTTTCAATTAATTTATAAACCATTCTCATCCAATGTGAATGTTTTTCAATCCATTCGTATATAACTTCATTAATTTGAATGGTTTAAAACTCAATTGCTTACATTTAATTTATTTTTAAGCAAACTGAACTCATATTTAATTCAATTGCTTTCAAAACCAATTTATTTTACTCCTATCCATCCAAGGCATTTTAATAACTTCTATTTACATTCAATAACAATTTATTCTTTGCAATTTGACGAGATTTATGTGAATAAATAAGCACTTGAGTTTTATAATTAATTTAAATTGACTCCAACTCAAATTTACGCTTAATTCTATTCCATTTCGGATTTATTCACAATCCATATATTCTCAGTTTCATTGCATTTCAATTTTATTAACCAAACTAGTCCATTCAAAACCATTAACAACTTAGGTTCTTCTCCATTACCAGTTAAATTTCCCTTTTATTTTAATTTATTCACAACCATTTGTTTAGCTCGACACACTCCATTTTAAATTTCATTTACAATCTATTTATTTACATTTCATTCCATATTAGTTTATTCCAAGCTATTTTATTTAGCTCGAAAACTATCCAAGCTATTTCATTCAATAACCATTTCTCAACTTATTTAAACCTCATTTCATTTGATACTTAATTATTCCATCATTTAGTTATTCAATACAATTAGTTTATCCACATTCTCTTAAACCATTCTAATAAACTCGAAACATCCTATTTCCTTATTGTCTCAAGTTATTTCAATCCCTTAATGATTTTCAATGGTTGACAATTATTTATTCTAGAATTTCATTCCATTAATATTATTTATAACTAATCGAATTTTATTTCGATTAAAAATTTATTTTCACTTGATTTAAAACCAATCCAATATTATTAATCTTTGTTTAAGTTGATTAAATTCAACTCTCTTCCATCTATCCAGCTTAAGTCAATTTACTTAAATTTATTCAAATTTTACACTTAAACTCATTCTCGTTTTGCAAACAAAGTTCTCTTTTCAATTTATCTTGATCCTATTTTAATCCAATCCCGTTTCCAAATACAAATTATTTGATCAATTATTATAAAATTTTACCTTTTAGATTCAAATCATTCAATTTATTACAAAGCCATTTCCAATTTATTTCTACTGATTTGGATTTTATTTGCAATTCATACCATTACTATTTTAATCCATTTACATTTTTATTCGATACATTTCCAATTATATTTAATTTGTTAACACTTCAAGCTAAATTTTCAAGTTACCACCCAAATTATTAACCATAGTTTAATTACATTTACTTCACTATCGATCCAGGTCGAATTTGATTTATAACTTGAGTTTTATTTCCAAACTTCAATATTAACTCACCAATTCAGCTTTTATTAAGCTACATTACATTCTCACTTACACATTTATTAACTAATTTATTATCAAATTAGTTCTCTCCTATTTATAGTTCAATACTTAATTTTATTTCCAAATATCACTTCATTTGATTTTCTTAAGTTCAATGTCTTTTATAATTCAAGTTTGGAATTTTTGTTTATTTTCCAATTCACCAAAAATATTTATTTTTGGGTTTTCTATCTCACCTTCAAATTTAATAAGTCACTACTTATTCTTTACACTATCCATTCATTCAAGGCTTAAATATATTCATCTTCTATTTTTAACTCAAGCCTTCTATTTATTTATAGCCCAAGCATATTTTATTTCCATGGATTTTTAATCCCCTTTATAAGTTATTCTAATTTATTTATTCAACCCAATCTTTATCCAACTTATTTTCCATTTATTCAGGTAAGAATCTAATTTCATTCAATAATTCAATTGAATTCTTATTCCAATTCAATTTTATTTTAACACAGTTTTATTTAACCCAATTCGGTTCCAATTTGATTCGAATACAACTGGATATTATTTTCAGCCTATTCGATCAATTTCAATCCAGTTAAATTTTATTCTCCAATCCATGTTAATTCCATTTTTAACTTTTCTCTTTAAATTCCAACATTTAACCCTTATATTCCCTTCCTGATATAAAAATCATCTCAATTTATAAGTTTACAACCTATCCCATTAGGATTTTCAAACACCTGACTTTTGATTTCAAAGCATTTTGAAATCTCCAACATCTCAAATCTCATCTCTCAAAAATTTTAAACCAATCCTGGCTTTTATTTTCAACGAATTTCCATTTGAATTTTCAAAAACAACTAACTTTTCCCGAACAAAACAATTTGGCAGCAATTCGTCACTTCGAAATTCGAAAATGAATACTGATGATGCGGCCGTCATCATCAGAATTATTTTCCAATAATCCAAGTGATTTCAATGCTATATCACTTTCAAAATTCATTTAAAACAGATTCGCATTCAGAAATATCTCCAAACAATAATGTTATCATTTATCATTAAAACACTTCGATAGACATTTCCAAATCTCCGGGATTTTAAACTTCGAAAGCCTACTTAAATAAATTTTAAATATAATTCATTTGTATACTTTATGCTTATACAAATTTCCATTTGATTGTATTTCAATGTATAAACCACATTCATAATTCATAATCCATACTTATAAATTTCATTTATAATGAATTTATTCCCTTAAACTTTGATTATATTTTCAATTTCTAGTTGAATTTTCACTTAACAATGATAATACTTTAATATTATCATTTCTAACATCCAAGAAACCATATATTAGCTGAAATAGTTTACAAAAACTATTATTTATATCAAAATATGTTTTTGGGTAAAATTATTTCATTTACCCATATTTAAAACAGTACCGTGTCGTTTGCTCTATTCAAGTGTTTAGAAACCCCTTCAATACAGTTGCGCAGACTGTGTCGACAAAGGTTCATATGCTACTCAATAAATCAATCAACACAATATTAAAACAATATATATTCGCTAACAAATACGCGCTCATATCTATTAATACGCTCAAACTCATTTTAGAGTACTTTAGACTCTAATTTAAATAAGTAATTCCCACCAGAGCCAAGGTACCTAAGCTCTGATACCAAGTGTAATAGCCCGCAAATCCGTACCCCTTGAGTCAACACTATTCTACTAAAATCAACTCCGGTTGTACAGAAATACGAACCATTAGGGTTAAAGAAGAAGAGATAGAAGAAGAAGGAACTAAACAATATCAGAATTTCTAAGTCGCAGCGGAATAAAATATAATAGTAAATATATATAACTTACACAAAATGAAGTTTATAACTGTTTTATACATCATAACATCACAGTGTCTCATACATTAACCATTACCAATCAGACATACCATACAATCATAGCAGCGGAATATATATATAAGTACAGATAATACGCCTCGGACACCAGCTCCTCTCCTGCTCCATAGCATCCTGTATTCTATAATACTCGGTCTGACCCGAGCATTACAGTTAAATAACACCCGAGTCAGTCTGGAATACCAGCGTGAGAAAATCACACCCAATTGATTATTAAAGTTTCAAAAATCCTTTGAAAACAAAAGCATCTCGTAAGACCACGCCACAAATAAACATGTCGGGTTTTTACCTTACGATAGCTAAATCATTTTTATTAAAGTCCTCTGATATTATAATAGTGTCTATAGAAAGTAAAATAGAATCTAGCTGAAATGCTTGCATCTCACGTTTCAGCAATAGTTGGGCACAATCAAAACCGTACGGGCGCGTAGGGAAAATGGATTCCAACTAATGGCTAGGCACTGGGGTACCACCTGACACAGTACCTGGTCTAGATCAGCGTACCGAGGAGCCACCCTAACTCCCCTGCAACACAAGACCGGAACCATCCCTTACTGGACAGTCCCGAGCAAGATCACCCCGCGGTTGGGATCAGCAACTGCACACTAAGCCGAAATAAAGGGACATCTAAACAGGGATGACCTCACCCTCCAGTGGGGGCTACCCGCGAAGGCTTGCTGCATATCCCCTGATTTTCAGCCTTTCCCATTTGATGAGGCTTGAGGCTTAGCGTTACCTTTTTAGAATATATCTCTTAGAATGCCCACCGTCCACCTGACGATGTTTCGCAAGCATTCATCCATACAAGTCCGTCCCGGGTTCGAACGGAACCTAAGGCACTATTCCTACTACATCCATTTTGGAAATATCCTCAGGATTAGTAGCGACTAGCCCTTGCACTTCACTGCTCCATCTTCGAATCCAAAATCGTTTTTCACGAAACGTACAAACCGGATCGAAGTGGTTTCCGAGAAATAAATCTCGATCCCGGTCTCTTCGAAACGATCAACGCATTTGGCCAATATTGATAGTCGGTTATTTAACTACCAATTAATATTCACAAACAATCATCAAACAATAAATAATTTCCCAAATTATTAATTTATCTCAAAGATATCTTCACAAGATATATTTCTATCTTCAATCCTTTGAAAACAGTTTCAAGACCATCTTTCTTTTCAGAATAAACTTCCCAAATATTTTCTATCTCCTGTGAAATTACCAAGCACAAAACTAGATTTTAAAATAATTTAAAACACTTTACTTTGAAATATATACTTTTAAAACATTGAAATTAAAACTACTTTAATAATTTGTCAAAAATACATCTTATATGAATATTTGAAAATAAAGTTACTTAATAAAATATAAAACTAGATTTCCACTTTTGAAACAAAATACTAAGTCACTTTTTAAATAATTACTACTATAATAGATTTGAGAAAATACTTACTTTAGAATTAAATATTAGAAATAATAAATTTTTCGAACATACCTTTTTAAAACAATTTTAAAACTATTAACTTAGATTTAAAAATTTACTTGAAAACGTACTTAGTTATCCAGGGAGAATTCCAGCTTCAATCACTTAAATCAATTTTCCAAATTGATTCCCAATTTATTCCATTTGAAATAAGTTTCTTTAATTACTCAATTCATTTCAAATTTCATTAATTATGCATTTAACTATTATTGTTATTATTTTCCATTTGATTTTTAAATCTTTTAACCGAAATATACAAATTACAGTTTTTTTTCAATTTCTTCTTTATTCTTTCAATAAATTAAATCTTAAATATTAAATAAATGTTTTGTTCTTTTAAATGTAAATATTGATGTTTAAAATTCATTAACTTTCTTTTTATTCAAAAATTTCCTTTCCAATTTATTCTTAAATATATTCAACCTTTTTTTTTATAATTATTTTACTTACAAATTCACTCCTTTTATTTCCTTTCCAAAATCCAATTTATATATTTTTGGTAATTCATTATACCCAATTATATCCAATCGAACCATAGCATTCAATATTTCAATATAATCCATCATGGAATATCAAATAATCACAACAACAGAAGGTATTAAATAATTTAAATAAATGTTGAGGGATCTAGTTAGATCCCTCCAACCTGTTTTCCCTGCATCCACAGATATTAGCACAATACGATATGCTAATTCTAAAGTATACCATACTATAGCACAATATAAATCAAACATCCCAAGATGTAGTATATACTATAATATAATCAATCAATTCATCCATTCAACCAATGGTTTAAATTTAATCATTTAAAATTAAATTTAAATTTAAATCTAACTGAGTGAGATTAACTCACCTTTGCTTTTCGTTTTGCAAACCATCGCATCTCACCTTGTTTTCCTCGATTTTCAGACCTTGTAAAATCATTAGTTGTTTTATTAATATTTGACCAATCCAACTAATTAATTTCCATTTGATAATTTAAATTTAAATAACAATAATTTATCTAAATTAAAATTTTATTCATCTAAAAGTTAAATTTCAAATTAACTTTATATAACTACTACAATGTCTAAACTCCTATATACTTTTTAATATAAGTTTAACCCAACCACCTTATTTTATAAATTCATTTTCTATAAATTTTAAAAATATAATTTCAAATTAAATTAACCAAGTATAGCAAGACTTTGTAAAATCAACCCATAATTTATTAACTTTTGAATCTGATCCTTTTTATAAACTCCTTTAGTATCGAAAATAATCTAAGTACGCAAATCATTCACCAAATCTAACATTTTAAAATAACTCGTACGCTAAAATGTGTATAAGTATATCATAAATATGTCTATCTTAAACATTTCCATCTTCAAAAATTATATCTCCACATATATATATTTCTGTTAGAATTAAATCGTAAACCAAAAGCAGATATACTCTCTACAATATATTCTCCGTTTTTAAACAGTTTATGATATAAATATATTCATATATATTATTATATATATATATTTCTCTTCTTTTCTTTTTTTTTCTTTTTTTAATAAAAACAACTAACAGGTTACGGAAAATTGAGTTGAAGAAAATCCTCACCTGATGATGCCGACTATCACCAAGCTCATTCGCAACCTCGACATCATCGACCCTACTTCTCATCACGCGAGGCTCTCGCTGCGGCCTTTGGCTCGAGCTCGAATCGAGTTACGCGGTGCCTTATCCCTCATAGCCGATGAAGTCGCCTCCTACCTTCGAGCTTCCTCTACGTCGTCGCTCTGTCCATCGGCCCCCAATAGCCACGTGATTCACTCGCCGCAGCCCCAAACCTAGTCTCGCAATTTCCCCCAAAATCGAATGAAATTCGATTGCTCGAATTGATACGAGTTGAACGCGAGATGCCCTGGCTTCGAAAATCATTAGGTCGAAGAACAGAAGCGTGATTCTTTTTTTTCGATTTCTCTGTTTTAAAGATGAAGGCTTCGACCTTATAAATTTATTTATTTTTTACTCTAGCTACGAATTCGATCTTGTTAGGGGATTCGAAATTTATAAAAAGGAAAACAAGGCTTCGGCTGAAAGACTACATCACTGTTTGGCTTCGCTTCCTTCAGAAGGAAGGCGTGAAAGATACTTTTTATTATTATTATTATTATTATTTATTTTATTTTTCTGCTAACGATTTTAAAAGAGAACGGGGCACGATTTTAAGATAAGGGTAGTGGTGTACACAAAAACTTAACTAACTAAATTAAGTTAAATTAGACTATTGTCAATTAATTTTTCAACGCGTTTATATATCGTACACTCACACACTAACCCCGATCAATACGAAATTTAAAATCCGGTAATAATACAATATTACGGACCCAATGGAACTGGTTTCGTCAAATTCCGAGACTGTGTCCCGGAAGACTATTTTTAAATTTAATTTAAACGACATAAATTTTAAAACTGAACAAACCACTGTTAATTTCAATTTTACAACTTCTATTATCTTCAGTGTTATCAATATAAATTTTACAAGCCTTCAGGTTATTTATAACAGCCTTAAAATCTCAGGTTTCACATTTTATCCAAAACAAATTATTTAATTCTACAATTTAATTGTCAAATAAATCATGATATTCGTAATTTAAGTTGATAATTAACCTTTAAACAAGTTAAAATCAATTAATATTCCGATTAAAAATGCTTAAAAATTCCGGATCATCACATTCCTCCCCCCTTAAAAGAATTTCGTCCCCGAAATTACTAGTTGGGAGGAATGATCCATATCCGTTTATCTTTCCTCAAAACTAACAAATTTAACATCTTACCAACGATCTTTTATGTAAAAGACCTATTATCCTCCTTACTAGCTTCCCAACTTTCCTTAGTTTCCAAATAACTCTATTTATAATATAATTCAAAACTAAATTTTGAATTATCAAGATTTGCTCAAAAAAAATTCTAACTCTCTAAATTCCCAAAAAATTTCGCCAGCGTCTCCTTTGCGCGGCTAGCTCGGTACAACTACAAAATGGCTCTACGGCCTCCCAAATCCAAAAAGAAAACAAAAGGTCAAGTGGCTCAATCCAAAATCCCAATCAAATTTCACACCAAATTTAAATTCATACCTTTTGTCGAGCATTTCAAATTTTATCTTTTGATATCAAATCAAATTTTCTTTTTCCTTTATAATACCTGCATACCTGCTTAGCACCAATATCCAAACACAATATTCCAAAAACATTTTATCGACTTTCTCACAAAATGTCAACATCTATTCATTCCAATATTGACTTAAATTACATTGGTAGTATCAATTTTCATTTAAGACTTCACCATTCCCTCTTAAATTTAGTTTAAGCATTTTATATGTTTCTCATATTTATTTTCATCTTCCACTTTAGTTTATATCTATTTCTATTCAAATTGATTCTTTCATTTTCATACGAATTCAATTCATCTTTAACTCAGAATATATAAATTTTATTGGTCAATTATTACCAATTCATGTCATTATTTTAATTAGTTTCATTCACTAACTTATTTCAATTTCTAGTTTAAAATTGTTTTATCGTTAGCAAAATTTCCCAAAAATTTTCAAAAATTTTCTAACTCCCAAAATTTCTGAAAGATTTTGGCAGAGTCTCCTTTGTACGGAGGAGCTTTTGCAATTTGACAAAAGAGATAAATATATATACATCGACCCACACGGTCGGAAAAACCAAAAACAGTTCATATTTCCTATTTTTATTGCGTAGGCGTACCTTATTTAGCATTTTAAGCAAGCAGCTTATTGTGTTTAGCAATAGCACAACCAAATCCAGTCACACGGCTTCCAGGTACCTGTACTTACTCAATTTTAACATGTAAGTGCCATATAAATGAAGTTTAACTACATTTCACTTGTTTACAATAGTTAAAACATATGAATTCTAAAAGAATCTCATACCAACTTTTTTTTTCCGTAAGCAATTTATATAGTTTCCATGCTAATTCAACTGTTTCAATTAATTTATAAACCATTCTCATCCAATGTGAATGTTTTTCAATCCATTCGTATATAACTTCATTAATTTGAATGGTTTAAAACTCAATTGCTTACATTTAATTTATTTTTAAGCAAAATGAACTCATATTTAATTCAATTGCTTTCAAAACCAATTTATTTTACTCCTATCCATCCAAGGCATTTTAATAACTTCTATTTACATTCAATAACAATTTATTCTTTGCAATTTGACAAGATTTATGTGAATAAATAAGCACTTGAGTTTTATAATTAATTTAAATTAACTCCAACTCAAATTTACGCTTAATTCTATTCCATTTCGGATTTATTCACAATCCATATATTCTCAGTTTCATTGCATTTCAATTTTGTTAACCAAACTAGTCCATTCAAAACCATTAACAACTTAGGTTCTTCTCCATTACCAGTTAAATTTCCCTTTTATTTTAATTTATTCACAACCATTTATTTAGCTCGACACACTCAATTTTAAATTTCATTTACAATCTATTTATTTACATTTCATTCCATATTAGTTTATTCCAAACTATTTTATTTAGCTCGAAAACTATCCAAGCTATTTCATTCAATAACCATTTCTCAACTTATTTAAACCTCATTTCATTTGATACTTAATTATTCCATCATTTAGTTATTCAATACAATTAGTTTATCCACATTCTCTTAAACCATTCTAATAAACTCGAAACATCCTATTTTCCTTATTATCTCAAGTTATTTCAATCCCTTAATGATTTTCAATGGTTGACAATTATTTATTCTAGAATTTCATTCCATTAATATTATTTATAACTCACCGAATTTTATTTCGATTAAAAATTTATTTTCACTTGATTTAAAACCAATCCTATATTATTAATCTTTGTTTAAGTTGATTAAATTCAACTCTCTTCCATCTATTCAGCTTAAGTCAATTTACTTAAATTTATTCAAATTTTACACTTAAACTCATTCTCGTTTTGCAAACAAAGTTCTCTTTTCAATTTATCTTGATCCTATTTTAATCCAATCCCGTTTCCAAATACAAATTATTTGATCAATTATTATAAAATTTTACCTTTTAGATTCAAATCATTCAATTTATTACAAAGCCATTTCCAATTTATTTTTACTGATTTGGATTTTATTTGCAATTCATACCATTACTATTTTAATCCATTTACATTTTTATTCGATACATTTCCAATTATATCTAATTTGTTAACACTTCAAGCTAAATTTTCAAGTTAGCACCCAATTTATTAACCACAATTTAATTACATTTACATCACTATCGATCCAGGTCGAATTTGATTTATAACTTGAGTTTTATTTCCAAACTTCAATATTAACTCACCAATTCAGCTTTTATTAAGCTATATTTCATTCTCACTTACACATTTATTAACTAATTTATTATCAAATTAGTTCTCTCCTATTTATAGTTCAATACTTAATTTTATTTCCAAATATCACTTCATTTGATTTTCTTAAGTTCAATGTCTTTTATAATTCAAGTTTGGAATTTTTGTTTATTTTCCAATTCACCAAAAATATTTATTTCTGGGTTTTCTATCTCACCTTCAAATTTAATAAGTCACTACTTATTCTTTACACTATCCATTCATTCAAGGCTTAAATATATTCATCTTTTATTTTTAACTCAAGCCTTCTATTTATTTATAGCCCAAGCATATTTTATTTCCATGGATTTTTAAACCCCTTTATAAGTTATTCTGATTTATTTATTCAACCCAATCTTTATCCAACTTATTTTCCATTTATTCAGGTAAGAATCTAATTTCATTCAATAATTCAATTGAATTCTTATTCCAATTCAATTTTATTTTAACACGGTTTTATTTAACTCAATTCGGTTCCAACTTGATTCGAATACAACTGGATATTATTTTCAGCCTATTCGATCAATTTCAATCCAGTTAAATTTTATTCTCCAATCCATGTTAATTCCATTTTTAACTTTTCTCTTTAAATTCCAACATTTAACCCTTATATTTCCTTCCTGATATAAAAATCATCTCAATTTATAAGTTTACAACCTATCTCATTAGGATTTTCAAACACCTGACTTTTGGTTTCAAAGCATTTTGAAATCTCCAACATCTCAAATCTCATCTCTCAAAAATTTCAAACCAATCCTGGCTTTTATTTTCAACCAATTTCCATTTGAATTTTCAAAAACAACTAGCTTTTCCCGAACAAAACAATTTGGCAGCAATCCGTCACTTCGAAATTCGAAAATGAATACTAATGATGCGGCCGTCATCATCAGAATTATTTTCCAATAATCCAAGTGATTTCAATGCTATATCACTTTCAAAATTCATTTAAAACAGATTCGCATTCAGAAATATCTCCAAACAATAATGTTATCATTTATCATTAAAACACTTCGATAGACATTTCCAAATCTCCGGGATTTTAAACTTCGAAAGCCTGCTTAAATAAATTTTAAATATAATTCATTTGTACACTTTATGCTTATACAAATTTCCATTTGATTGTATTTCAATGTATAAACCACATTCATAATTCATAATCCATACTTATAAATTTCATTTATAATGAATTTATTCCCTTAAACTTTGATTATATTTTCAATTTCTAGTTGAATTTTCACTTAACAATGATAATACTTTAATATTATCATTTCTAACATCCAAGCAACCATATATTAGCTGAAATAGTTTACAAAAACTATTATTTATATCAAAATATGTTTTTGGGTAAAATTATTTCATTTACCCATATTTAAAACAGTACCGTGTCGATTGCTCTATTCAAGTGTTTAGAAACCCCTTCAATACAGTTGCATAGACTGTGTCGATGAAGGTTCATATGCTACTCAATAAATCAATCAACACAATATTAAAACAATATATATTCACTAACAAATACACGCTCATATCTATTAATACGCTCAAACTCATTTTAGATTACTTTAGACTCTAATTTAAATAAGTAATTCCCACCAGAGCCAAGGTTATCACCAACCTAAGCTCTGATACCAAGTGTAACAGCCTGCAAATCCGTACCCCTTGAGTCAACACTATTCTACTAAAATCAACTCCAGTTGTACAGAAATACGAACCATTAGGGTTAAAGAAGAAGAGATAGAAGAAGAAGGAACTAAACAATATCAGAATTTCTCAGTCGCAGCGGAAAAAATATAATAGTAAATATATATAACTTACACAAAATGAAGTTTATAACTGTTTTATACATCATAACATCACAGTGTCTCATACATTAACCATTACCAATCAGACATACCATACAATCATAGCAGCGGAATATATATATAAGTACAGATAATACGCCTCGGACACCAGCTCCTCTCCTGCTCCATAGCATCCTGTATTCTATAATACTCGGTCTGACCCGAGCATTACAGTTAAATAACAACCGAGTCAGTCTGGAATACCAGTGTGAGAAAATCACACCCAATTGATTATTAAAGTTTCAAAAATCCTTTGAAAACAAAAGCATCTCGTAAGACCACGCCACAAATAAACATGTCGGGTTTTTACCTTACGATAGCTAAAACATTTTTATTAAAGTCCTCTGATATTATAATAGTGTCTATAGAAAGTAAAATAGAATCTAGCTGAAATGCTTGCATCTCACGTTTCAGCAATAGTTGGGCACAATCAAAACCGTACGGGCGCGTAGGGAAAATGGATTCCAACTAATGGCTAGGCACTGGGGTACCACCTGACACAGTACCTGGTCTAGATCAGCGTACCGAGGAGCCACCCTAACTCCCCTGCAACACAAGACCGGAACCATCCCTTACTGGAAGTCCCGAGCAAGATCACCCCGCGGTTGGGATCAGCAACGTACAACGCATTTGGCAAATATTGATAGTCGGTTATTTAACTATCAGTTAATGTTCACAAACAATCATCAAACAATAAATAATTTCCCAAATTATTTATTTATCTCAAAGATATCATCACAAGATATATTTCTATTTTCAATCCTTTGAAAATAGTTTCAAGACCATCTTTCTTTTCAGAATAAACTTCCCAAATATTTTCTATCCCCTCTGAAATTACCAAGCAAAAAAATAGATTTTAAAATAATTTAAAACACTTTACTTTGAAATATATGCTTTTAAAACGTTTAAATTAAAACTACTTTAATAATTTGTTAAAAATACATCTTATATGAATATTTGAAAATAAAGTTACTTAATAAAATATAAAACTAGATTTCCACTTTTGAAACAAAATACTAAGTCACTTTTTAAATAATTACTACTATAATAGATTTGAGAAAATACTTACTTTAGAATTTAAATATTAGAAATAATAAATTTTTCAAAACATACCTTTATAAAACAATTTTAAAACTATTAACTTATATTTGAAAATTTACTTGAAAACGTACTTAGTTATCCAAAACATCATCGACCCTACTCCGAATCACGCGAGGCTCTCGTCGCTGCCTCTGGCTCGAGCTCGAGTCGAGTTACGCGATGTCTTATCCCTCATAGCCGATGAAGTCGCCTCCTACCTTTGAGCTTCCTCTCACTCTGTCCATCGGCCCCCAATAGCCTTGTGATTCGCTCGCCGCAGCCCCAACCCTAGTCTCGCAAATTCCTCCAAAATCGAATGAAATTCGATTGCTAGAATTAATACGAGTTGAACGCGAGATGCCCTGGCTTCAAAAATCATTAGGTCGAAGAACAGAAGCGTGATTCTTTTTTTTTGATTTCTCTGTTTTAAAGATGAAGGCTTCGGCCTTATAAATTTATTTATTTTTTTCTTTAGCTACAAATTCGATCTTGTTAGGGGATTCGAAATTTATAAAAAGGAAAACAAGGCTTCGGCTGAAAGACTACATCACTGTTTGGCTTGGCTTCCTTCAGAAGGAAGAAGTGAAAGATACTTTTTATTATTATTATTATATTATTTTATTTTTATTTTATTTTTCTGCTACGATTTTAAAAGAGAACGGGACACGATTTTAAGATAAGGGTAGTGGTGTACACAAAAACTTGACTAACTAAATTAAATTAAATTAAATTAGACTATTATCAATTAAATTTTCAACGCGTTTATACATCGTACACTCACACACTAACCCCGATCAATACGAAATTTAAAATCCGGTAATAATACAATATTACGGACCCAATGGAACTGGTTTCGTCAAATTCCGAGACTGTGTCCCGGAAGACTATTTTTAAATTTAATTTAAACGACAGAAATTTTAAAACTGAACAAACCACTACTAATTTCAATTTTACAACTTCTATTACCTTCAGTGTTATCAATATAAATTTTACAAGCCTTCAGATTATTTATAACAGGCTTAAAATCTCAGGTTTCTCATTTTATCCAAAATAGATTATTTAATTTTACAATTTAATTGTCAAATAAATCATGATATTCGTAATTTAAGTTGATAATTAACCTTTAAACAAGTTAAGATCAATTAATATTCCGATTACAAATGCTTAAAAATTCCGGGTCATCACAACGCAGTAGACATTGGTACCTACGAAAGGCACACACGATTGCTGAGCACCTGAATAGAAGTCGTAGGCGTAAACACCGCCATGCTCGTGTTACCTGTTGTTCCACCTATTGGGTCTTCTTATTACCTCAATATACAGCATAAGAATACCCCTCGTCTCACTTCAGGATTATGTGAGACACCTTGTCTCACTTCAGGGTTAAGTGAGAATCCTCATTTTACTTCAGATTTATATCAAACACCGTGACCATAGAAATAATAGGGCAAATGCTGTTGGTACTGGCCCGTCATCCAAAAAATACCTATTTGCGCCCCTTGTATAAATCCCTATGATTTGTACTTCTACTTATTGACCATTTACTGCCGTTATTAACATTTACGTGACCCTCGTCTCACTTCGAGATTATGTAAGACACCTCATCTCACTTCAGGGTTGTGTGTGACGCCTTGTTTCACTTCAGGGTTATGTGAAACACGGTGTCCAAAGAAATAGGGGAATTATATTCTGTATAGGTCCTGCTTTAATTCATTACTTATTAGCTTAGATAAATTATTTAAATAAGCCTTTACTTTTGTTCTTACTATCTGTGCTTATTAATTTATCCTAAATCTTAAAATAAGCATCACTCTATTCTATTTCTTATTATAACATATGTTATAATCATGCTTATTACATAACCCAAGGTCTAAGTGTAAAAACAAGCCTTTTCATCTTATACTCTTTTTTATTATAAATATATGTTATAACTAGGCCAGTTATCTTTAATTAGTCCAATTCTAACATCAATATCATAATTAGGCTCAATTTCAATCTTAATTCCATTTTTATTAAAGTCTTTGCAAATTATATCTTATCTTCCATTATTTCAGTATTCTTATAATTTTAATCCATATTCGCTTTTAATCTAATCTAATCCATACATGATTAAGAAGGAGAAATAAAAGAAACTAGAAAGTAGAAGAAAATTCAAGGCGTATGAAAAGGATGTAAATAATGCATAAATAACAGTAAATAAATTAAAATACTGTAAATAAACTGTAATTACATGGAAAAACTATAATCAGATCGAAATAAACTAAAATCAACTGAGAAAAATAGCTAGAAGAAATAGAGTGAAAATAATTCTAATAACTGTAAATAAACTATTTAAAAGGTTATTCCAAAAATTGTAGTAAAACTACAACCAATGGAAACCCTATTATTTTAAATCACTTAAAGAAATATAAAATAATTACAATCACTAACCTGTGGTCCTATGCTCCTCCATTTTGGTCTTCCCCGATCCACTTGTGTAACATCCGCCTTTTTGTATGCTTTAAATCGATGATAAACCACACACGTCAGACTTAAACCATATAGAATGGCGGATTATTATGGGGCAAATAAGAAAAAGCAGAGAAAGAAAAACAAAATAGAATTTTGCAGCGGAACAATAACTATAATAATCAATTAATAGTTCATGAAGCTATTTACAAAACCTTTGATTATACTTATACAATACATATCAGAGTTACATATACTAGAGAATAAAAAAATAATGCGGCGGAACAATGTAGTAATTAATAGTAATAATAAAATCTTCATCTTCGTCCTCCAGAAACAAGGTCTTCAAATCTTGAAATGCTCAAACTGACCCGAGCGAATTGAAAATACAAAATACTTGAGTCAGAACTAAAAGATCTTATGTGAGTTAAATCAACAGGAATAAATATGTGTGTAACGGCGTCAGAGATCTTTACGGGATTTGACATCTCCTATCCAGTGTTAAACGCGAGTGTAGTAACTTAGGAGATGCACGGGATTCACATCTCCTAAGAATCCGTTAACCTATTTACTATGTAGTAATATTTTGCTATTATAATAATGTCTATAGTAAATAAACTTACTTTTAAATAGCGTTAAGGAGTTACCCATTCTCTCCCTTAACACAACAATAGTCTCAGTAGTCCATCCAGTATCAGCGCTTCTCCAGAACGGGAGACTACCCAAAATACTCCACGGGATACGGCAGAAAACCAAACTTGTACAAGGCGCGCTAAGGCAGGTGACACGGTACAACTAGGAAATGCCAGGGTAGATATACCAATTACGCTTCTGGACCGGTGGTAACGCGTAGCAGCTACTACCCCCCACCTTGAGCCACGCCCTCAATATCAAAAAAGACCTCAATCAATCGCAAAGTAATAGAATGGTATCGAAGGAGTGTGTCCAATAAAAGGTGATACCTTCTTAGCCCGTCGATCGCTCCTGTTTTAACCACCTTAAGCTAACTCACGGGGGTCGGGTCCACGTACTTACCTCAAAGGAAACGCCGCCGCCATCCTACTTCATTCTGGAATCTCCATCGTGTACATGGTTGTTAAAGTGGTTTTCGGAGTTAGCGAAGAGTATGACAACTTCCGATCTCGGTCTCTTTAACAACAAAATGTTATTAAAATACCGCTGTCGTTCAAATTAATTATTCTTCAAAACCAGAATATACTATCCATTTCAAAACCCCATAAATACGATATCATTTCCTCTTTTAAAAACCAAATCAATATGATATCGTTTTTATTTCAAATATTTCCTTTTCTAAAACCATAACACTTTCAAAGTTATAATATTTCGAAACCAAATGCTTGAAATATAACCTTTCAAAACATAATACTTTGAATTTCATAACTTTGAAACATAACTGCACCACTTAAATGGCTTAAATATTAAATTACTTTATATAATAAAATAGCTTCTTCAATCTTACAAATCAATTCCAAATACAGATTTGAAAACCCAAATAAACCATTTCAAAACTAATTCTTTGATAATTCCATATATATCAAATTCATTTACTATTATTTAGATTTGAAATGTCTAAGTAAGAAATCCAATAACATTTAAGTAAAACTCTTTATATTCTTTCAATTTATTTAACTTAATATATTCATTTAAATCAACTTGATATTCGTTTAAATCACTATAAACCAATTTCATGTTATAAAAATCATACCCTTTAAAATCTCAATTTTACTAAAATTTTAAATCAAATTTATTCGAGTATAATTCTTAAATAATTTAATTCAAATCAATTCCATATTTATCTTCCAACCTTAATTTTTTTAAGTCATTATAAACTCTGTATACAATATAATTTAATAATATACTTAACCATATTGTCCTTAAAAAAATCAAACTCATTATTAAGCTTATTCTATATTAAAATAATTTATACATAGCTTAAAATTTAGAATAAAATAACATTTACATAACATCAAAAATCAATAATTATATAAAACCATATATTTCTTTATAAAACTATAGAAATCATTTCAAAATATTTTTATATATTGACCGCGGTGTATGTATATAATTTTCTATCCTTTGGTCAAGTGATATGGATATTTATCGTTTCAATCTGTAACTTAAAATATAAATAGGGTTGTATATCATTTCAAACCGCAATCCCAAATGAAATAAAATCTATAACAACTAGCAGTTTATAACAATATAAAATGCAACATCCATTCATCCAATATCAATCATCAAACATTTATCACAACCATAATCCAATTCAAACAAAAACATCAGTATAGAACAGATAATATATAACAGGTATTTACTGGCAGTTTATATTCAATAATAAATTAAATAACAATTTAACTAACAGTTTATATGCAATAATAAATTAAATAATAATTTAATTGGCAGTTTATATGCAATAGTAAATCAAATAACACTTTAATTCAAATAAATTCGATTTAACAAAGATGATGATTAAAAATATGCCAAACAGTCATAAATAAATTTCTAATCACATAATAAAGCAATTTAACAGACGTAAGAAATTTTAGAAGGTGTGAGTGGGTTAAAACACTCACCTTTTGCATTTAAATTGAAGTTAAATCCAATTTAAACCCGAAATTTGAATAATCTCAGAATTCATCAACAGCAGCGCCAAAATGTCCAAAATTTCCACACGAACCTGGAAGAGAAAGCTGCGCGTGAATTGGACCTCGTATGTGAAAGTTATATAAGTTAGAACGTCTAAAAATTAAATTAAAATCAAAATAAAATAATAAGAATAAAACAACCATTGCCCTACACGTCAGCACACACATACATCCGCCATCTCTTCACGCTCTTACCCAAGCCACTGTTCACGCGTCACCCATCTCGATACGACGCCATGAAACCGCACTGCCGCCTCCACGTGAATGCTCACCGCGCCGCCACAACGATTGCCGCGACCCCCTATCACCCGGCGAAACCCCACAACGATGATCGACGTCGCCAAAACACACGGCAGTTGCCGTGCTTTTCTAGCCCTAATCGAAATTTTCCCGACCATCTAGCTATTGAAACAAAGAACGACCATGCAGATGGGCAGCGCACGACCATCTCCACACGATGGTATCATCAATTTGACGATCCATCGACATTGATCGTCGCACGATGAACGGCCAAGAAGAAACCATCGATTTCTGAAAAAATGACTATTCGAATTAGAAAACAAATTATGGAGCTGAGATGCGCTCGTCGAGTACTTCAAAACCATATATAATTTGACGTGTATTGAGGATTTTGAATTTTTGGCTTTGAATTTGATTTGAAATCGCATTTTGGGGTTTAAGGTTCTGTCTGCAATTGAAAGAGGAGAAGCGAATAGAATTGTACGTATAGAAATGAGGAATGAGAAATAGGCTAGCGTTTATAGCGATGTATATATAGGTAGGTCGGAAATGGAGATGAATGGATAAGATTGGATCACACGCTAAACGATAAATGGCCCGAAAAGCGTGTTCTGACTCCGGAATGAAATTGGGTCAATCGATATATAAAATAGATGTTTTAAAATATTTTAAATGCAAGTGAACAGGTTTCAAGTCCAACATCCATCGTATGAAGAAGTTATGATAAAAATCAAGTTATTTCAAATCGATTTCAATTGATTTCAATTAAATTGGTTTCAGGGCGTATCGAATCCGTACGATCAAACGACAAATCCGATCGCTAAAACTTAAAATCCTACAATAATTCACTGTTATGGATCTGATGAAACCGGTTTCTTCGAAATCCGAGTTAGTGGCCAAAATGGCTATTTTCTAGTTAATTAAATTAATTAATTAATTAATTAATTCGCCTTTTCAGTTTAAATTTAATTATTTACCATTTCTATCATTTTTGATTTCTTAATCATTTACAATAACTTAAACAATTTTAGATGTCAATGAAGAGCTGATTAATTTATCAATTTCAATGTTAACCTCAATTAATTAAATTCATAAAATTATAAATTTAATTTTTCAAAATCCATTTATTAATTTTAAACCTGTTATTCAAGTCCTTTATCACAGTAAGGATATAACTAACATTGGTTTACATCTTTGTACAGTAATATTTCCCCATTTAATTTCCATTTACGTAATATTTGATTATTAATTCATTTAATTGCAATTAATCCAATTATTATAATTTAAACTCCAATGAATTAATAAATCTTGATTTCCATTCATTTTATTCAATCAATCGTCATATTATGAATAAAGTAAATGTTATTTCCCATTATTAACTAAATCTACATTAGCAAAATATTTAATTTAGATTTATTGCAATTTTTACCAAATTTAAGTTAACAGGTTAAATAAATAGGTAACATAAAATATTTGTTACCATTTACTTTCAATCACACTTATAATTTATTATTCCCAAACAATTGTTACAATTGTTTACATAACACAAATTTCATTCAATCATCATTAACAATATATTATTTCATTATTAAATTACAATTATTTATTTATTCGAATATTAAATAAAAAAACTTAATTTAATTAATAATCTAAATTATTGAAAATTTATGGGTCGTCACACTCTCCCCCACTCAAAACTTTTTTTCCTCGAAAAGGAAAAAGAAGGGAAAAGAAAGAATCAAGTGGTCAATATATCTTATTCAAAATATTGACCTTATAAACAAATAAATTTACAAAATTAATTATTTTATATAAAATATGCCCATTTATAACAATTAAATCTTTTTACGCTCAAATTAATACGGTTTGGAAAACATTTTTCAAAATATTTTCTATGTCCAAAAATTTTGAAAATTTTTGGTAGAGTCTCCTTTGTATGGGGAGGCTCGAAAGAAAATATAACATCAAATATAACAATATACAACATATATTTTTCAAAATAGTATATACAATATAATAACTCTATAAACCGTAATCTGACAACGTACCTATTTGTTGGGCAATCACGCATAATTATACAACCTAAAGCAGTAGCAATTGCTTCCATAATATGTATTTCACTTATATAATCCGAAAAGAGTTAACAATTATATAAAATGAAATTTGTATGTTGCTTCAACCATGAAGAAACAAATCAATACAAACAACAATCACTTTCAATAAGGCATACAACCATCACATAAAATCAACACAAATCAATCATTCACTCATATCAAACAAAACAAATAGTTGTTCGGGTTCAATCTTTAAATTGCACAGAATAGAAAATAAACTACATAGCGCACCATTTACTCAACATTCCAAGATCAAACTAAATAGATTATTCATTCATCCAAACAATTTTAAAGTATCCTTGCCCAAACAACTATAACTGAACAAACAACAATTTCAAACAATAGATCAGTTTCATTCTTATTAATTTCATTTCATACATAAGTTGTTTGATTTCCTTTTTTCCATATAATGATTTATCTTTTAAATTTACATTCAACTTCTTACAAACTTTCCATTTATTTTCATTTATTCGTATCATGTAAAATTTCTTTTTATTGTATTACATTCATTTATTCACCACTTAATTTCATTTATTTACAGTATTCATCTTTCTATGTATTTTTATTATAAGTAACTTCAATATTTACTTAAGTTTGTTGTCGGTTCTTTATAACTTTTCTATTATATTTAATTAGTGGCCTTTCAGTCATACTTAAGTTTACAACCATTATAACATTAAATTCTTATTTATAAAAGCAAATTCATTGAATACATTCATGACTTCAAGTTTTTTTGTACAATATCCATAACATTTTCTTATAAGCATTAGAACTTTTTATATTTTGTAAGCTATATATATGCTCTAAGAATGCAAATAAAGTTATACAAGTCTTTATTCTTTCCTTTAATTAATTTAACGTTCAATAATCATATCTTTTGTTTTTATGTTACATATTTCAACTTTCTTTTAATTTTATTTATAACTTAGCATTTAATCTCTTATTTTAATTAGATGTTCCAATTATTAATTATTTACAACCCATTTCACTACAATAATTGAGACTATTGATTAACGAAAACTTAAGAACTAAATACCAGGTTAAGTTTCAAACGTCATTTTAAAATAATATATAAATGCATATACTTACAACTTATATATCCAATTAGATTTAAATCAAATTAAAATCCACATTTCTTTATCAAAGTAAATCTGCAGTAAAACTACTATAGCGGCCTTCCCACTTCGAAACTCAAAAATGAATGTCGATAATGCGTGCACTCACCACCGAAATTATTTTCCAACGATAGAGAGAGGAGTAAAAAACTTATTTCTTTCCAAAATCTATTCAAAATAATTCTTTCAAATCATATTGAAATACTTGTATCAGAAAATACTTCTAAATAATATTATTATTTTATTCCAAAATCATTTGAAGGAAAATTTTAAATGCTCCGAAACATGAGTTCTAAATTCCTATTTATTCTCATTTATTTTCTTTTTTTCTTCGAATCTTGTTTCCGATCAATATTTATAAATTTCACTAACTAACAACCAATAAATTACAACGAAATATATCCTTTTATAAAAAAAATATTTTATATATAGAAAATATAATAGGCAGAATTATTTCATTCACATATATTCAAAACAAATATTGTGTCGGTCTGTCCTATTAAGTGTTTAGAAATCCCTATTGATGTTATAGCGTCCTATGCACCAACCAGAATTTATAAATACAAAACAGAACAAATTAACACAATATTAAAACCTTCTTATAATACCAACAAATACGCTCTCTCATATATATACACTCAGCGACTCGTCATAGGGTATTACTATCCAATTAATAAAGAGTCAGACCCCACAAAGCTAAGGTTTATCGCTAAACAAAAGCTCCGATACCAGATGTAACATCCCGTCTTTTTGTATGCTTTAAATCAACGATAAACCACACATGTCAGACTTAAACCATACAGAAGGGCGGATTCTCATGTGATAAATAATAAAAAACAGAGAAAGAAAAAAAAATAGAATCTTGCAGCGAAATGATAACTATAATAATCAAATAAACAGTTCACGAAGCTGTTTGCAAAACCTTTGATTATACTTATACAATACATATCAGAGTTACACATACAAGAGAATAAAAAAATAATGCAGGGGAACAATGTAGTAATTAATAGTAATAATAAAATCTTCGTCTTCGTCCTCTAGAAACAAAGTCTTCAAATCCTGAATTGCCCAGACGGACCCGAGCGAATAGAAAAGACAAAACACTTGAGTTAGAACTAAAAGATCTTATGTGAGTTAAATCAACAGGAATAAATATGAGTGTAACGGCGTAAGAGATGCTTACGGGATTTGACATCTCCTATCCAGTGTCAAACGCGATGTAGTAACTTAGGAGATGCTAGGGATTCATATCTCCTAAGGATCCGTCAAATTATTTACTATGTAGTAATATTTCGCTATTATAACAATGTCTATAGTAAAATAAACTTACTTTTAAATAGCGTTAAGGAGTTACCCAATCTCCCCCTTAACACAATAATAGTCTTAGTAGTCCATCCAGTATCAGCGCATCTCCAGATCGGGAGACTACCCTAAATACTCTATAGGCTATGGGAGAAAACCAAACTCGTGCAAGGCACGCTAGGGTAAGTGACATGGCACAACTAGGCAACGCCATGGTAGATATACCAATTACGCTTCTGAACCAGTGGTAACGCGTAGCAGCTACTACCGCCCACCTCGAGCCACACCCTCAAAATTAAAAAGGACACCAATCAATCACAAAGTAATAGAATGGTATCGAAGGAGTGTGTCCGATAAAAAGAGCTACCTTCTTAGCCCGTCGATCGCTCATGTTTTAGCCACCTTATGCCAACTCGCGGGGGTTGGGTCCACTTATTTACCTCAAAGGAAACACCGCCACCATCCTACTTTATATAAGAATCTCCACCGCGTACATGGTTGTTAAAGTGGTTTTCGGAGTTGGCAGAGAGTATGACAACTTCCAATCCCGGTCTCTTTAACCACCAAACGTTATTATAAGACCACGGTCATTTAAATTAGTTATTCTTCACAACCAGAATATACTATCCATTTCAAAACCCCATAAATACGATATCATTTCACCTTTTAAAAACCAAATCAATATGACATCATTTTTATTTCAAATATATCCTTTTCTAAAACCATAACACTTTCAAAGTTATAACATTTCGAAACCAAACGCTTGAAATTTAACCTTTCAAAACATAATACTATGAATTTCATAACTTTGAAACATAACTACACCACTTAAATGGCTTAAATATTAAATTACTTTATATAATAAAATAGCTTCTTCAATCTCACAAATCAATTCCAAATACAGATTTGAACCCCCGAATAAACGATTTCAAAACTAATTCTTTGATAATTCCACATATATCAAATTCAATTACTATTATTTAGATTTGAAATGTTTAATTAATCAATCAAATATCATTTAAGTAAAACTCTTAAACTTCTAATAACTGGATATTCTTTCAATTTATTTAACTTAATATATTCATTAAAATTAACTTGATATTCATTTAAATCACTCTAAACCAAAATCAAGTTATAAAAATCATACCCTTTAAAATCTCAATTTTATTTAAATTTTAAGTCAAATTTATTCAAGTATATGTAACGAGCCGCTTTTTTCGACTATTCGGATCCGCACATATCGGACTTGAATAATTCAAAATACCGAATTGTTAATTTAAATTTGGCAAAACTCAACATATACAGTAAATAAATAATCACAGAATCACAGACACCGAGTAATCATATGCAGCGGCAGCAAAAGATAGTAGTTCATGAAGCTACTATATACAACAGAGTTAAATAAGTTACAGCAGAACTTTAGAATACAATAGTCAAATACAAGAATCAGAATACATCACAGGAATCAAATGAACATCTGAAAGCTGATAGATAGCTGGATCTCCAGGCGAAGCTTCAAAGGTGAGTCTCAAAAGCTGAACCACTCAGTCTAACCCGAGCGTAAAGCAAAACACAAAACACTCGAGTCGGGATTAACATTCTTATATTAATAAATCCAACTCAAGCGAAATAACAATTGAAATACAAGTAACTCATAGGACGTTAGAATAACCATCCTCTGAGGATCCGTTAAACTATCTACTATCTAGTAGTGTACGCTAAATAGATAATGCCTATCAGTAATATAAATATCAAAATAGTGTTAAGGCGTTACCATTATCCCCTTTAACACATTTTATATAAGCGTTATAGTCTATACAGCATTCTAAACTCCACCGTAAACTAGTGGGATATCATAGAGTACTCCATAGGTATAACACAAAACAAATTCGTAGTGGTCGCGTATATAAGGATACAAGTATGACAAGGCACATGAGGCAATACCTAAGGTAGTGAAACTACCGTTTGCTTGATCCGGACTGGTGAGAGCGCATCGTCGCAACACCGTGAAACAACACTCCCAAAATTTATGAGGGTGCACTAATCAATAACAAGTAATGAGTAGTATTCGAAGAAGTGTGTTCGCTCGAGGTGGCTAACCCCATTTGGCCCGGCACGGCTCCTGTTTTTGTCATTTCCTATTTGACACAAGTGTCAAGGCTATCCATTGTCGTTCTCTTTCTTCAGTCATCACGTACATCAATCCAACCACTTCATTCTGGATCACACCCTGCGTATAGTTATTAAAGTGGTTTTCGGTTTAGACAGAATATGTCCATAACTTATTCCGGTTTCCTTAATAACTTACGTAATTATTACACCGATTGGTCGTTTAATATATATCAACCCACATCAAATTCAATTTCAATTTCAATTCGTAAACCAACATTTCATTTGTCTTTCTAAATCAATTTCCAAAATTTATGTTTCAAAACTTCCAAATTACCATTTCAAAATCTTATAATTCGATTTCAACTTTTTATTTGAACAATTCAAATATTGATTCAAATTCATATATAAATTTCATTCCGTAATCCTTTAAATAAATTAATTTAACACTCAAATCAATTTCAAATTCATTTATCGATTTCATTCAATATTCGTTAAGTTAAATTATTATTTAAAATAGTTTCATTTAGATTTCCAATTCATTAAATCAATTACTTAAGTTCAACTTCATTATATCAAAACTTCAAATTTAATGAGAATAAATTCGTCGATCAAATTCTTAAATTCAAGTCCTATATTTATTTTAAGAAAACGCATTTTATTTCTTGTTAAGAAATTCAAACCCATTTATTTATTTACTTAGTTACAAATTCAAACTAAATTAAAAAGAAACTACTTTCACATATTCGAGAAGTTCAATTTCACTTATTTACCTATTTAAATAATTTTCCAAACTTAATAAATAAAGAAACCTCATTTCATTTATTAACGAAGATCAAATTCACCTAATCAAAAGTTAAATTTTCTCTTATCAAAGAATTCAAATTTTATTTAATTATCAATTAATTCAATCTTATTCAATTATTAAATAATTTCAAAACTTAGTAATCAAATAATTTCAAAACTTAATAATTTCAACTAAATTATTAAATAATTTCCAACTTATTTATTAAATAATTTCAAACTTAATTATTAATAATTCTAAATTTAATTATTAAATAATAAATTTTTAAACACGTTCTTTCAATCAATTGCTACGTTAATATTTTGTTTCAAATTTCAAATATTCACATTTCTTTCATTAAAATTTTAAATTCCAATTTTATTTCAAAATCTTATTATTGTTCAAATAAAATCTTTATTTATTTAAATCAAATTATTGACCATTCGGGTTTAATTTAATTCTCTATCCTAAGTCAAGTTCATTTTGGGTATTTATCATTTCAACCCGATTCCATTTCAATTCACAAATCAAAACATAGCAAAGGGAACTTGCAGTGTGATAACTGGGATTGTGTCAAAGTATATAAACCAACAACAGCAAACATCAATAACAATCCAATAATTTATTCAAATAATCTCGAAATAATCGTATTAATTCACATTTTTGTTTGTACGAATTAATATAATTATTTCTAGAATCTACACTATCATTTCATGTAGATTAATGATTATTACATTACGGTTCTTCACTTGTCATCTATTATTCGATTATACTACATCAATATATACTACCTAAATTCAATGGTTAAACGTGTACTTAACCAAATTCTACATGTCGATTTAATTAACATTAAAAGGGTCAAATTTAACTAATCAATATTCAACAGATAAATCCATTTTAAATTGTTAACTATCCTATATCAAATTAAATTTTCATATTAGTTATCATTTTAACATTAACAATTAACATCCAATTTCAACATCTAATAACAATCATTTATCAACCAAACTTGTATAAACAACAAATAACGGTGTCGGATGTTACAGATACAGGTAATAACAGTTTAAATAACTAACAGCAGCATATTTCAATTGTCATTTCAATTGAAATCAAATTTAATAAATAAAAGAACATTAATCGTGAGTGATTTCTCACCTTTCGAGGCCAGAGATGATTTGACGATGAAATGAGCTATGAATCCAAGCACGAATTCAAAACAATGCTAGATGGACACGATTCGATGATCAAAGCTGATAACAAGGAGTCGATGAAAATTTATCAAAATCAGCTTGATAAAGAATGAAACGAAATTACTCTATTATATTATTTTCTTAACAAAATTTAAATTTGGAACTCATAAAATAATATACATATATACATTTCAAATAAATACTAAATCTAAATACATATAAAATCTCTATATATTTATTAAAAAGTCAAACTCTGATATACTCATTCATAAATAAATAAATATATAACCACTTATAAAATATAACACTTTAAACAACCAATATATATATCACAGTAGGTATATATATATAGACCACAAAACTTATGTTTAAACTTGCTTATTACCAAACCATAACACAACTAATATATTTACGTACGACATATATATAGATAGTTGTAGAATTTAAACAAATATAAGGCCATATAGCCTAATCAACTAACATATTTTGAAAGCTATGGGATATTTCGAATAGATATAAACACATACACGAACACTATATATATATGAAATGAATTAACACATATATAAAATCAATGTATCCTTCCTGAACTCACAACGTCCATATATATAACTTTTATAATATATTAAAATCGAAACACAAAGAATCTAAGAAAATAAACTAACTCTATATATATAAATATACACACATACACCCATACATGCACACATATTGTGTTTTGAAAAGGTAGTATATACGACTGAAAATAAACTAACATATAATGTAACAGAATATGAATAACCTACTAATATATATACAACATTGTATATATTCTAATCAAACTGTTTCAAACATATAACCATAGAGCTTCAGTATATATGAGCTACATGCAAAACTATACACATATAGACTAACCTTATAAACCAAATATTTATAACCCAAAGAAAAATCTCACAGTCAAAAGTGCAATAGTATATATTACTAACCTAAAACAAATCTGTTATAAACTTATATTAGTATATAGCTATTATAAACCCCTTTTTTCATAGTTATAAAATACTATATATATATATATATATATATATATATATCTCATATACAAAACAGTCTGACACAATATATACAAATAATATGTTACCTGAATATAAAATATAGAGGAGAGGGAGAGATATAAAAGTGGAACGGCCATTGCTTTGGGTTCAGGTTGCAAAGGAAAAGGAAGGTCGGCCATTCGTGCATGAGGGTGCTGCCATGACCAGGCTCGACCAAAGGGGAGGCTAGGGTGGTCTTGGGTTGTCATATGAGAAGAGATGCGGTGGGAGGAGCAGCTGATGGGAGGCAGTGCGCCGCTGTCATGAGGTGGCCGAGGCCGTGATTGCCGACGTGCCACGGTGGTCGGATCTTGGGCTAGAGATGCATAGTGATCGGTCGGAAGGCCTTGCGCGCAGGCTAGCGTGAGAAGGTAGGGTGGAAGATGGATGAGCACAGTGGTTCGACGCGGTTGTGGCGGAGTCCGGAGGGGGATGGGTGGCAGGAAAAAAAAGTAGCTGAGGGGGACACGGTGTGTTCAGAGCGGAGGCTTCTTGCATTTGGGTGGTGTCGGTGGTGGGCATAGGCGGAGCATGCTGAGTTTATAGAAGAGGATGGGTTTCAATTTTAAAGAGGAGATAACATCAATTTCAAGCAATTATAAACGAACTGTGATAATAGGAAAGGAAATGAATAGTTCAACATAAATAAGCACACGTACAACTTCATATGCTTCAAATTTTCTCAAAACTATGGGAAAATGGAAAGTCACACACATGAATTCAGCATGTAATTTGAAGCAAATGACTGTTGATAAATGAGTATTGGAAATTGAATGGTCACCGAATATCAAAAGCTCTAAAGCAGGTACCGATTCGGCTAACCGTATCACAGTTTCAACGCGTAGCAGACACCGAAAAACACATATAAATATACCATGGAGATCAGCATGACGAGACGGTCAAAACGGCATACAGATATCAGTGGTACGATTATAAAGATTCGAAATTTTCTACCAGCGAAAAATGCAAGAAAAACGCAGAAAAATAAGATCGACGGAGCTAAAGAAGTCCGAATTTTGAAAAACGAAAAATGACATCTTGCTCAGAAGACGGTTTAGAATTTTTCTATGTAAAAATATTTAGGTTTCGAAAACGTTTTATTTTCATCGCTTTTTAACTGATTAAATTGAAGTGAACTTACGCGTAAAATAAACTTTCATATTTTCGGACGAAAATTTACCAATTGCTATATTTAACTAGACGCATTCCAAAAATCAAATTTATATTCAAAATTTTATCATTTAAAATTCCAAAAAAATTCAATTAATAACGTTATTAAAAGCAGTTAAATTTACGGGTTGTTACACTCTCCCCCATTCAAAACTTTTCGTCCCCGAAAAGGAAGGAATTAGGAGAATAGAGACAACCAAAAGAAAATAGACTTGATACATAATGAACAATTAATTTAAACTATATAAATTTCAATTTAAATAAATTTATATTCAACAATTTGTTTTTAAATTCAAGGTTTCCATTAAATTGATTTATTTTCCAATTTGTTGTTGTTTGTTACAAAATTTATTTATAAATTCCCTTGATATCATTTTCTATTATATAATATTCAATTACATAGTTAATTGGGGATTTTAGACTCGAGGAAAAAGTTAGAGAAAAATTTAGTTTCAGGGACAAGAAGTTTGTTTTTTAGGCCGAATGACACTTTTTAGTGTAATTCACAGAATGATGGTTGCAACTATCATTTTCAGTTTACACTAAAACGTGTCCTTCAAACTAAAATGTAAACTTATTGTCCCTGAGACTAAATTTTTTTGAAACTTCTTTCTTATGCCTATTTCCCTGTAGTTAATTTTTGAAAATTTAGGTAAGTTATATACAATGCAATTGAGTAAGTTATATACAATGCAATTGAGTATTATCCAAATAAATTTTTACAATTTGCTTGTTTCAAGTTAAGTATTTAGTCAAAATTTTGGCTTTATTGTAAATCATCCATAAATCAAAATTTTAAGAATTAATTTTCGATTGATTTCAAACCATTTTAGAGATAATTATGTATATACTATTTATATCAAATTGAATTAAATTTAAGATTATATATATATATATATATAAATCATACTTAAGAAATTTAAATCGATTTAATTTCTAAACCAAAACTGTAGCAAAGCTACGAATTGGTCCCTCCACTTCGAACTCGAAAATGAATGTCGATGATGCGGCCGTCATCACCGAAATTTATTTTCCCGCGACAAAAGAGAAGAGCTTAAATTTAATCATTTAAAATTTCTTTGAAAACCATTTCTATTCGAAAATATTGTAGATAATATCCATTTTAAACTTTAAAACCATAGCACGAAATTATCGGAAATTAAATTCTCAAATTCTAATTTATATTCACTTCAAATTCCAAATCAAATTATACCCGACTTTTATAAATTTATTTATTTATTATTTCGAACAACAATTTCGTTATCAATTTAATTTCAGAAAAATTTATACTTATATATAATATAATCATACAAAACTATTTGTTCACAAAATTTGAAAACAATATTGTGTCAGTTTGCTCTGTTAAAGTGTTTTGGAAATCCTATCGATAGCGCTGATCGGACGAATCGATCGGAAACCCAAATCAACATCAACAACTCAAACAACACAATATATAAACATTTTTAATATTAGTTTACAAATATACTTCTCGCTTGAAAATACAAGAAGGGATTCCAAAGCAGTATAGAAATTCAAATTTTTGATGGACTCAAATTAAAGAGAATTCTGATTTGAATGAAAGTTCGAAAGAAAAGATAAGATGGTTCAATTAACAGAATCGGGAGATGGATAAGCTTATATTAATTCACAGGCAACCTTTTTCGGGTCGACCGTGACTTCAAAAATAAGATCGATGCAGACCTTCGAGGTGAATCCACGTTTGATCTCAAGAAATCGAATTTAGGTATAGCAGGAGATAGCTAGCATCGTAAACCGAGGATTCAGAAATCTCCGGTAAATCAATGCCTATTGTAAAGGAGTTTCACCCCTTTTCAACAGATAAATCCATTTTAAATTGTTAACTATCCTATATCAAATTAAAATTTCATATTAGTTATCATTTTAACATTAACAATTAACATCCAACTTCAACATCACATAACAATCATTTATCAACCAAACTTGTATAAACAACAAATAACGGTGTCGGATGTTGTAGGTGAACTGACACAGGTAATAACAGTGCAAATAACTAACAACAGAATATTTCAATTATCATTTCAATTGAAATCAAATTTAATAAATAAAAGAACATTAATCGTGAGTGAAGCTATTTGCAAAACCTTTGATTATACTTATACAATACATATCAGAGTTACACATACAAGAGAATAATAAAATAATGCAGCGGAACAATGTAGTAATTAATAGTAATAATAAAATCTTCGTCTTCGTCCCCCAGAAACAAGGTCTTCAAATCCTGAATTGCTCAAACTGACCCGAGCGAATTGAAAAGACAAAACACTTGACTTGGAACTAAACGATCTAATGTGAGTTAAATCAACAGGAATAAATATGAGTGTAACGGCGTAAGAGATGCTAACGGGATTTGACATCTCATATCCAGTGTCAAACGCGAGTGTAGTAATTTAGGAGATGCTCGAGATTCACATCTCCTAAGGATCCGTTAAACTATTTACTATGTAGTAATATTTCTCTATTATAACAATGTCTATAGTAAAATAAACTTACTTTTAAATAGCATTAAGGAGTTATCCAATCTCCTCCTTAACACAATAATAGTCTCAATAGTCCATCCAGTATCAGCGCATCTTCAGATCGAGAAACTACCCTAAATACTCCACGGGCTACGGGAGAAAACCAACTCGTACAAGGCACGCTAGGGTATGTGACATCGCACAACTAGGCAATGCCAGGGTAGATATACCAATTACGCTTCTGGACCTGTGGTAACGCGTAGCAGCTACTACCGCCCGCCTCGAGCCACGCCCCCAAAATTAAAAAGGACCCCAATCAATCACAAAGTAATAGAATGGTATCGAAGGAGTGTGTCCGATAAAAGGTGCTACCTTCTTAGCCCGTCGATCGCTCATGTTTTAGCCAACTTATGCCAACTCGCGGGGGTCGGGTCCACGTATTTACCTCAAAGGAAACACCACCGCCATCCTACTTTATTCTGGAATCTCCACCGCGTACATGGTTGTTAAAGTGATTTTCGGAGTTGGCAGAGAGTATGACAACTTCAAATCCCGGTCTCTTTAACAACCAAACGTTATTATAAGACCACGGTCATTTAAATTAGTTATTCTTCACAACCAGAATATACTATCCATTTCAAAACCCCATAAATACGATATCATTTCACCTTTTAAAAACCAAATCAATATGATATCATTTTTATTTCAAATATATCCTTTTCTAAAACCATAACACTTTCAAAGTTATAACATTTTGAAACCAAACGCTTGAAATTTAACCTTTCAAAACATAATACTTTGAATTTCATAACTTTGAAACATAACTACACCACTTAAATGGCTTAAATATTAAATTAATTTACACAACAAAATAGCTTCTTCAATCTCACAAATCAATTCCAAATACAGATTTGAACCCCCAAATAAACCATTTCAAAACTAATTCTTTGATAATTCCACATATATCAAATTCAATTACTATTATTTAGATTTGAAATGTTTAATTAATCAATCAAATATCATTTAAGTAAAATTTTTAAACTTCTAATAACTGGATATTCTTTCAATTTATTTAACTTAATCTATTCATTAAAATCAACTTGATATTCATTTAAATTACTCTAAACCAAAATCAAGTTATAAAAATCATACCCTTTAAAATCTCAATTTTATTTAAATTTTAAGTCAAAGTTATTCGAGTATAATTCCTAAATAATTTAGTTCAAATCAATTTCATATTTATCTTCCAACCTTAATTTTTTTAAGCCATTATAAACTCTATATACAAAATAATTGAAACATATACTTAACCATATTGTCCTAAAAAAATCAAACTTATTATTATGCTTAATCTATATTAAAACAATTTATACATTGCTTAAAATTTGGAATAAAATAACATTTATATAACATCAAAAATCAATAATTATATAAAAACATATATTTCCTTATAAAATCATAGAAATAATTTCAAAATATTTTTATATATTGACCCCGGTGTCTGTATATAATTTTCTATCCTATGGTCAAGTGATACGGATATTTATCATTTCAATCCGTAGTTTGGAATATAAATACAGTTATATATCATTTCAAACCGCAATCCTGAATGAAATAAAATCTATAACAACTAGCAGTTTATAACAATATAAAATAAAACATCAATTCATCTAATATCAATCATCAAACATTTATAACATCCATCATCCAATTCAAACAATAACATCAATATAGAACAGATAATGTACAACAAGTATTTACTGGTAGTTTATATTCAATAATAAATTAAATAACAATTTAGCTGACAGTTTATATGCAATAATAAATTAAATAACAATTTGACTGACAGTTTATATGCAGTAATAAATTTGATAACAATTTAATTCAAATAAATTCGATTTAACAGAGATGATGATTAAAAATATGCCAAACAGTCATAAATAAATTTCTAATCATATCATAAATCAATTTAACAAACATAAGAAATTTTAGAAGTTGTGAGTGGGTTAAAAATTCACCTTTTGAATTTAAATTGAATTTAAACCCAATTTAAACCCAAAATTTGAACAATCTCAGAATTCGTCCAAACCTATTCCAAAATGTTCAGAATTCCAATACGAACCTAGCGGAGAAAACCATGCGTGAATTGGCCCTCGTATGCAAAAGTTATATAAGTTAGAATGTTTAAAAATTAAATTAGAATCAAAATGAAATAATAAGAATAAAACAACCAATACCCTACACGTCAGCACACACATACGCATGCCATCTCTTCATGCTCTAACCCAAGCCAGTATTCACGCGTCACCTAGCTCGACATGCAACCATGAAACCGCATCGCCGCACCCACGTGAATGCTTACCGTGTCGCCCCAACGATCGCCATGACCCCCATCACCCGGCGACACCCCACAACGACGATCGATGTCTCCAAAACACATAGCAGCTCCTGCGGTTTTCTAGACCTAACCAAATTTTTCCCAACCATCTAGCTATTAAAACAAAGAACGACCCATGACGATGGGCAGCGCACGACCCTCTCCACACGATGGTGTCATCAATTTGACGATCCATCGACGTTGATAGTCGCGCGATGAACGGTCGAGAAGAAACCATTTATTTCTGAACAAATGACGATTTGAATTGGAAAACAAATTATGGATCCGAGATGCGCTCGTTGAGAACTTAAAATCCATATATAATTTGACGTGTATTGAGGAGTTTGAATTCTTGGCTTTGAATTTGATTTGAAATTGCATTTTGGGATTCAGGGTTTTGTCTGATATTGAAAGAGGAGAAACAAATATAATTGAACGTATAGAAATGAGGAATAAGAAATAGGCTAAGGTTTATAACAAGGTATATATAGGTTGGTCAGAAATGGAGATAATGGACTAGATTTGATCACACGCTGAACGATAAATAGGCCGAAATGCCCATTCTGACTCCGGAAGGAAATTGGGTCAACCCATATATCAAAATAGATGTTTTAAAATATTTTAAATGCAAGTGAACAGGTTTCAAGTCCCACTTCCATTGTATGAAGAAGTTATGCTAAATCAAGTTATTTCAAATCGATTTCAATTGATTTCAATTAAATTGATTTCAGGGCGTTTCGAATCCGTACGATCAAACGACAAGTCTGATCGCTACGAAACTTGAAATCCTACAATAATTCATTGTTACGGATCCGATGAAACTAGTTTCTTCGAAATCCGAGTCAGGGGCCAAAATGGCTATTTTATAGTTAATTAAATAAATTATTAATTAATTAATTAAATCACCTTTTCAGTTTAAATTTAATTATTTACCATTTCTATCATTTTTGATTTCTTAATCATTTACAATAACTTAAACAATTTTAGATGTCAATTTAAAGTTGATTAATTTATCAATTTCAGTGTTAACCTCGATTAATTAAATTCAGAAAATTATAAATTTAATTTTCCAAAATCCATTTATTAATTTTTATACCTGTATTCAAATCTTTTATCACAGTAAGGATATAACTAACATTGGTTTACATCTTAGTACGGTAATATTTCCCCATTTCATCTTAATTTCCATTTACGTAATATCTGATTATTAATTCATTTAATTGCAATTAATCCAATTATTATAATTTAAATTCCAATGAACTAATAAATCTCGATTTCCATTCATTTTATTCAACCAATCGTCATATTATGAATAAAGTAAATGTTATTTCCCATTATTAACTAAATTTACATTAACAAAATATTTAATTTAGATTTATTTCAATTTTTACCCAATTTAAATTAACAGGCTAAATAAATAGGTAACATAAAATATTTGTTACCATTTACATTCAATCACACTTATAAGTTATTATTCCCAAACAATTGTTACAATTGTTTACATAACATAAATTTCATTCAATCATCATTAATAATATATTATTTCATTATTAAATTACAAATTTTTACTTCTTCCAATATTAAATAAAAAATTCTATAAATTAATAATCTAAATTATCGAAAATTTATGGGTCGTTACAACTTAAGCTATTAAAATATTTTTATTAAAAAGATTCTCTCCTTGGGAAATTATTCCTTTTAGGGTCCTTCCTGGAAAGGTGAACCCATTGGAAAAAATATAGAATGAGAAAAAGTGTTAGGTCTATGGTTCTATTTATAGGTGTAGAAGTGAATCTCGGACCGTTGGATTTGAGGATTAAACATGATGTAGCCACGTTATAGACTGAATTGGAGCCATCGGATGCAAGAATGGAAGGACCTGATTGGTTAAAAAATGCAAATGACGCTTATAACGTTTGAAGGAATGAAAGTTCGTTCGTTTATAAGGGAAGGCGAGTCGACCGGGCAGTCGACGGGTCGGTTAACCTTGCCCATATCATCATCTTCGTCGTCGTCATCTTTGTTATTATTATTATTTTCCGATTCTTCTTTATTTTTATTTAATTCATAACTTGCTCATATTAGCTCGGATTCTGACGTTCTATATATAGAAATTGACCAAAAAATTATCACGGTTACAATGTTGCAACCCCTGTTGCTCAATTCTATTAATTTCACAAAGTTATTTTATTTTTTCATTAATTAACGAATTAATTATTGTGGGTTAAATTTTGGGTTGTTACATTCTTCCCTCCTTAAGAGATTTCGTCCCCGAAATTTCTAAGGATAAATGAATGAACTAATGTTTTCATTCAAGTTCTATGACCAATTATTCAACCGTCATCCATTCATCCATTGTCCTTATGTTTTTCTAATGCAATTTATGGTACTTATGCAATTAGTTTAGTGTTATGTCCCTAACTAACGCAAAAGATTAGGCAGTCCACTGATTCAGTTGACCTCCTTTCACGCAATCATGTAAGTGCTATGTATCCAAATGAATTTAAAAATTCCTAATGATAACCGATAGTTCTATATGAATGCTTCAATCATCATCCAAATGTAATAACCATGTAATAAACATCCATCTACAACAACCATAAAAATAGAAATCCAAATGCGCTCACATCTATATGTAATGTTATAGTGTCTTAGTTAGGCTGATCCTTAAGAGATAATAGTGCTTGGTGTAAGTATATGTGTCCATTAGCATCTACTAGCAAACACTTACAACCACTTGCGTACATCATCCATAACTTGTTTTAATAACAAGTTTACGTCAATCCTATCATCCTTAGGTTAACTCCTAAGTTCTACCCTCCCAAATGATAATAAAGGAAAGAACCAATTGAAAACTAAAGATAGAAAATAGGAAGTTCAAAAAAATTACTATCAAAGAAATGCGGATATGAGACACAACTTTTCTCCAAATCAAATTTAGTCTTCTCCAAAGTCTCTTTAACCTGTGCAGACTATATCCCATATGAAAGTGACTTGCACGGTGTTCCATAAAGAGCTCGAGAAGGTGTCATTCCAATGCTAGCTTGAGTACTACTATCTTATGCGGATTCCTCTAAAGAAAGATGCTTCCCCTAAGTTCTTCCAAAATCAAGGATACTCATTCCCAACCATGCGTGACTTACTACTCTTCTTTAGTCTGCTGTCATGAACCAACATTCCTAGGTTCTCACCAAGGTCCTATATACTTTATGAAAACTCTACTGTTACCTCCAAAAGTAATTACAACTGTCTCTTTTGTAGCCTTACACCTTTTCCATTGCACCTAGTAAATGATTCCCATCTACTTCACATTTAGGATTTTAGTGCGGTGTTTATGGTTCCATTTTAAAAATTAAGGTTTCAAAATTTTTAAAACATCAAATCCCAAAACCTTTGTCTTTAAAAGTGTTATCTTTAAGCTTTTATTAAATTAAAAAATACTACGTTACTTAAATCCTATCATTCTAGCCTTACATCTTTATAGCTTTCTGAATTTACATTATTTCCCAAACCCAGAGGGAAAAAATCTTAAATTCTACGTCCAAAACTTTTTCCCTATTTTCTTTTAAAGCCCCTTTTATTATTCTATAAAATTTGAATTTTTAAATTTACTTTTATCAAGTTTTCCAAACACTTGTTTACTTTTTTCACCAAACTATTTTCCTTTAGAATATCTTTAAGATATCTTTATGTGTTTTCAAAATATCTTCTTATTACATATAACGATCTCATAACTTAATGTATTGGAACTACTTTCGTCTATGAGAAATTATAAATGCTAAAATATTCTATGAACCATTTAAAAGAGGACTTCATGTTTATGTTAAAGTGGAAGGAACTTATTTTATATTTTTCGAAATAGGCTATACAAAATATGATGCTCCCATACCATGTATATCTATTTCACGTATTCCTTATAACTTGCATAATTTTTTTTTATTGGTTTCATAGATAATTTTAGCATTACTCTTTTCATTCTAATATATTAAAGTATGTTTAATTTATATTCTCTTATGATAGACATTTTCTAATATCTAACTTACTCTTTCCTTTTTAGAGAAACTCAATTTTCAAACTGTTTTAATGTATCCATAGCTAGAAAACATTTTCTTATACTTATTTCAATAATAAGTGTATTTTACAAATCATTTTCCTTTCCACTCTTAGAAATTATCTTCTAAAATTCATTTTTAGTTACGTAAAACATCGTTACTACAACCCAAAAACACAAATGTATGGATTTAAATAAATACTAGTAATCTCATGTACTATGTGAAACATATGCTTTGGGTGTCACCTACTATAACAATAGTGTTATAATCTATGCTCCCTTTATTTTCCTTGAAAACATCTATTACAACAATAAATATTGTAATCTACATTTTCGATACTTAATACATTTTAGGTTTTTATATTTAAAATCTCTGTTTACTTACAAAGAAAGTAGTGAGCTATATACGTTCTATAATTCTTCAAAAAGAATTTCACTTTTAACAAAATTTATATCGTACAAAAACCAATTTAAATTTCTTACCATATTCCCAAAAACCCAGTATTTACTTTTTTTAAAAAGTTATTGATAATTCTTCTTTTCAATTCTAATAATTTCATTTTATTGGGTTAGACATAAAGTGGATATTTCTATTTACTACCCTAGGAATATCCTTCCTAAACCTTGGAAATCTCATTTCCCTACTTAAAGTCTTTGTCCTTATACTCATATTTATTCTAAGATACTACCTTTAAATCCATTTAAATGAAACAATTATAATTTCTGCAATTATCTACACATGGGCATTCTTCTTTCCTTATCAAATAAACTTATTGTACATCTCCAATCTTCGCCTACCTCTCTTTTGATTTTCACAATCCGAACCTAAATGTACAAATTCATTTCTCAAACTCTTTCCATGTGTAGACCTTCTTCATGACCTAAGAAACACGCTTCCTTATGCCAAAATTGATACTTCAAGAAATTTTCTTTTAAATGAAGAATGTAAGGTGTATGAAGAACCTCCTCTATACTCTTCGAAAACACCAAAATGTCGTCCACGAATACCACAATGAATTTATTTAGGACATTTCTAAAAACATGGATCATCAAATCTACGAGATAGTCTGGGGTATTGGTTAACCCAAAAGGCGTAATCAATTACTCAAGGAATCCGTCGGGTATCCTAAATGCGGTCTTATCAATGTTGTCATAAACTACCCTAAGCTGATGAAAACAAGTGGCTAAATCGGGCTGAGAGAATACTGAAGAGCCAACTAATAGGTCGAATAGTCATGTATCCTAGGAAATGGATAATGGTTCTTTGTCAAGAGCTTATTTAATACTTTATTCTCTATTCAAAGTCGAAGGAAACCACCCAACTTAGTAGACGACCGGCGTTCACATCTCTTATGTACTCCTTCTTATGAAACCTTTTTCCAAAAGCTCACATATCAGCTTGCTCAATTCCTTCCTCTCCATAGGTGTCATGTGCCTCACGGGTAATGTTACTAGCTTAGCATTATTATTTAAATAAATCCTGAGGACAATCTTCCTCTTAGGTTGTAGTCTCCTAACCTCCTGAAGGATGTTTGAGAAACTTCTGACAATATGAACCTAATCTAACTTAGATGATGATGAATTGAGGGAATAACGGAAATTCCACATGATTGACCTAGCGGGTGGCAAGAAACCTCGAGAGCCCTACCGCTGAATGTCTCTTGTCTAACAACTCTCCTCTCATAGTCTAATATAACTCCATAGGTGGATAGCTAATCCATACCAAAAATCATCCTATACAATGAGAATCCCAATACATAGCCATCACGATCAAATTTTACCAATTCTACGCGTAGGATAAAAATTTTCAAGCCCCTATAAAACATAGACAAGTGTGTCGATCCTCCTATGAGGTTTGAAACAACAATAGGGTACACTACTAAATAGATGTCTACATGCAAACAATCTACTAGAGAACCAGAGACGAAAGCGTGTGATGCTCTAGAATTGAAAAGAGTCCGAATAGGAAAATCCAAAATAGCAATCAAAACCTTCTAGAGACTTTCCTACCTCAATCCGGTCTGCTACTATAAGGTGCTGCATCCAAAGCCTGTACTTCCATTTTACATGCACCTGCTCTCTGCCTCATCCTTTAAGGACAAGCTCTACTAAGATGATCAGGCTACCCATAGTTTAAACACCTCCCCTTCATTATTTTATTCTTATAGTCCTTTCCAAAATTCCCAACCAATCCTCGACTATGACATTTCCCGCTTTTCATGATCTGCTTCTGAGGTCCTCCACCTTTCCTCTGTGCCAGAAATCCTTTTGCCTCCTATACTAGTGAAGTCCTTGCATAGCTTAGAAAAATCAGCTGGTGTAGATGGATTAAAAGAATTTTGACCTACCGGTGTTGTATTGGGTGCTTTGCCCATGCACATATAGTACTGTTGCTCTACGGAACCCATCAGCCATACTATGCAACGAAAAGAAAATTTAGGCATGAAGGAATCTGAAGAAGGTTAAATTGGAATTTGAGGGGATTTTTATAAAAACTCTCTTTCATACTTGAAAACTATTTCTGTAATAATAGTTTCTTTCTTAAAAATCTTCTAGCTTGAAGATATGCTATTTTTAAGATAAGTTACTTTTGAAAAATTCTTTATTTTTAAAACAAAATTTTAGGAATCGTGCAGCCTTAGGCTCTGATACCAAATGTAACACCCCACACCCCTTGGTATGCCCAAAAGGACACACTAAAAGAAGTGGTGCGTTGTAGGTATAGCTAAAACTAGGAGAGACTAAGATTCACAGGACAAAAATAGATAAAAATAGAGAAAACAATTAAAATAATAATTTTCTAAATGTAAAACTTCACAATTTGGAATTATAAAACCAAATACATCATATGTCTCAAAAATACCCATATCTTTCTTCAAAAACCTCGATATCAATAGATAAGAGTACAAACCATCCCTCAAATAATGGCAGTACAACAGAAGAACTGAAAGTTGAAAATAAAGAAGAGAAGTGCATAAGAGAATGCCGCACTGAAATTTCCAAGAGTCTGATGTCTAGCTTGCTTACCCATTATTGCCTATGGGGGAAAATGGGAAAATAGATGAGTCAGACTAAAATTCTGGAAAATGATAGTAATTGCTAGAGTCTTTAAGAAAAGAAAAGGTAATGGACTTTACAATAGTTCTTGTATATAAAAGGAAACAAAGGAAATAGAGAGAAGAAATAAGTTGGAAATAAATACGGATTAACTAGATCAAATTAATTGATTAACTTTGATTGTTTGCACTTGTATTTTATCGCTGCTTAGATTAGGCTGAATTCCTAATACTAACCTTTGATTGGCCTGCTACTCCATAGAATCTACTGTGGACCAGACGCTAAAGCTCCCTACACAGTAGACATTGGTGTCTACGAAAGGCACACCCTAAGCGCTTAGAACTCATAACGACTACTGAGCACTCGAACGGAAGTCGCACGTGTAACCGCCACCATGCCCATGTTACCTGTTATTCCTTCTATTGGGTCTTCTTATTACTTCAATCTCCAGCATAATCGTGTCCCTCAGCTAACTTCAGGATTATATGAGTAACCACGTCTCACATTAGGGTTATATGAGACACCTCATTTCACTTCAGTGTTATGTGAAACGCCATGTCTATAGAAATAATAGGGGAAATGCTTTGGTACTGGCCCGTCATCCGAACAATATCTAGTTGCGCCCCTTTGTCCAAATCCCCTTGATTTGTACTTCTACTTGTTGACCATTTTCTACCGTTATTAACATAAGTGTGCCCCTTGTCTCACTTCAGGATTATGTGAGACACCTCGTCTCACTTTAAGGATGTGTGAGACACCTCGTTTCACTTCAGGGTTATGTGAAACACTGTATCCATAGAAATAGGAGAATTTTATTTGTTATGGGTCCTACTTTAATTCTTTGCTGATTAACTTAGACAAATTATTAAATAAGCTTTTACTTTTGTTCTTACTATCTGTGCTTATTAATTTATCGTAAGTCTTAAAATAAGCCTCACTCTATTCTATTTCTTATTATAACCTCCATTATAATCATGCTTATTACTTATCCCAAGGTCTAAGTGTAAAAATAGGCTTCTTTCATCTTGTACTCTTTTTAGTTATAATTCTAATTTATAGCTAGGCCAAATATCTTTACTTAGTCCAATTCTAACATTAGTATCATAATTAGGCTCAATTTCAGACTTAATTCCATTTTTATTATAGTCTTTACAATTTACATTTTATCTTCATTATTTCAGTATTCTTATAATTTTAATCCATATTCGCATTTAATCTGCTCTAATCCATACACGAAGAAGAAGGAAAAATAAAAGGAAAATTGAATAAAATCCAAAGCGTAGGAAAAGCATGTAAATAATGCATAAATAACATTAAATAAATTAAAACACTACAAATAAACTATAATTAAATGGAAAATCTATAATTAACGGAATTAAACTCATATCAACTTAAAAGAATAGCTAAAAGAAATAGATTGAAATAATTCTAAGAAATGTAGATAAACTGCTAAAAAGGTTATTCCAAAAATCGTAGTAAAACTACAACTATTGGAAAGCCTATTATTTTAAATTACTTAAAGAAATAAAAAAATAGTTATAATGACTGACCTATGGTCCTAAGCTCCTCTCATTTGGACTTCGTGGATCCACTTGAGGGTTTTAAAATATTTTTACTAAAATGATTCTCTCCTTGGAAAATTATTCCTTTTAGGGTCCTTCCTGAAGAGGCGAACCCAAGTGAAGAAAATCTAGAATAAGAAAAAGTGTTAGGTCTAGGGTTTTTTATAGGTGTAGAAGTTAATCTCAGACCATTGGATTTGAGGATTGAACAGGATGCAGCCACGTCATAGGCGGAATAGGAGCCATCAGATGCACGAATGGAAGGATCAGATTAGTTAAAAGATTGTGAATGACGTGTATAAAGTTTTAACGAACGAAAGTTCGTACGTACATTCACAAGGGGAGAAGGGTCGACTGGGCGATCGATCGCCATGGCGCCTAGGTTGACCGGTCGGTCGACCTACTCCATTTTTTATTTTTTGTTTCTCCTTTATTTTTGTTTAATTCATAACTTAATCATATTAGCTTGAAGTCTGACGTTTTATATATGGAATTGACCAGAAAATTACCAAGGACACAATGGTGCAACTCTTGTGGCCTAATTCTGATAATTTCACATAATTATTTTATAATTTCATAAATTAACGAATTAATTATTTTGGGTTAAATTTCGGGTTGTTACATTTTATAAATAGAAGTTACATTCTCCACAGTTCTTTGTTTTTTTAAATCTTATTAATCTATATAAAATTTTGAATATTTCATCTCATCAATAAATAACATAAACCCATATGATCTTAACATCCATCCATACTTGGGTACTTTAATAAATTCATCTAATATACAAATATACTTATCCTCCTATGGTCTCATACCAAATCTAATCCAACATATCCTCTATGATCAAGAATTCAGGCCTAATAACCTTCACAACAAAATTCAAGATCAATTCATTTTCTAATAATAACCAATCAATTTTTCCTGTCAGGTATATCATTTTACTAACTTATCATTCCAATATTTTATGGACAAGACAAGTCAATAGGACATCGGTGACTCACCATATAGATCAAATCAAACAAATACTAACAAAGTTACAAATTCAATAACTTCACGGTTACATCAAAATAAACATCAACGATCACTAATATTCATTACCTCATTTTTGGAGCTCCTTAATTCATGCCTCTTAAATAATTCATACCCAAATAGAGAGGATACTACCATCCCTTCTAATATCACGGTCGTCATCTCATATTCAAATCGAATGAAATCATATGGCTCATCTAAACATCCTAACTTTGTACTTCATTATATCAAACTTTCCCGTTTATAAATTAGTTTCTATTAAACCATTACTTATAGCCTTATTTGATTCTGTATAAATAATCATCTGTAAATAGCAATAAAGATGTAGTATCAAACACATATTCATTATGAATAATTAGCCTAGAGTACATAGTTCTTCTCACAACTATTTTGATATTATGAGCACTCAGTCCAGAACACGTAGCTCTCCTAACCACCATTTTAATATTATGAGAACTTAGCCTAGAGCACATAGCTCTACGAGCAATTGAATTTCGATATTATGACCAGTAGCTCAAAACACATAGTTCTCTTACAACAATTTTCGATATTATGAACATCTAGCTCAAAACACATTGTTCCATCTCTAAATCATCTATCAATATAAAAATTTCTTTGTTATCTATCAACAAACTATGTTATGGTTTATAAAATCATTTCAATTTTTATACTATGCACTGATCACCAAGTTAGATCACATAGTATCTTCATTAGGTCATTGGGACTCTATCCTAAATAAATTCTAGATAACTCAACAAAAATCTTCATTCACATCTAAAAATATTTTTAGTCAACTTTTTAATGGGATTAAATCAATTAAAACTCCAATATCATCCGTTTCTCTTTTAGTACTGAAATTTTTTGAGTCTGCTTTACTTCAAATATATCTTTAAAATTTTCCCAATAACAAATAATTATAGTTTAGGCCCAAATCTCACCATACAATCTTAAACAATTTATTTTGCTATTTGGTAATAATCTTTTCTCTAATTTACTTCAATAAAATAACTTAGATTTACTTTTCTCTTCTAAACCTAACCACAATCTTTCTTTCTCTATTCAATCCCATGTAATTATCGGTGTCATAACATATGACAAATTGGTGCCCAGCCCACCAACTCTTATCCAAGCTCCATTTTTATTTGCATATAAAAATTTTCCATAACGAATCATTTAATCTACACCAAAATCAATTGATTTACAAACTATGTGAGAAATTCTCTTAAACTATTTATCGTCGCATTTCTTATCAAAAATCACAATTCATTACTACCCCACAATTTGTTCTCCCTTCTTTATAATCAAAGATGGCACATTTGTACTAGAGGCCACTTTCTAGTTCATATCCTTCTTCTTCCTTATTTCTTGTTAACCCATGAAACAAAATTTTAAGTTTGACAATTCAAAATTTTCTTTGTACATTTTAAAATAATAGTAAAACGTTTTCAGACCAGATACTCGTTAATATGTCAAAATTCAAAATTCTATTTTCTTTTTAAAGTACTTTCGAAATATTGTTTTATTCAAACATCCCATTAACTTAAAACCATAAAATATTACCTTTTCATCAAATTTTTATTTTGACTTCATACTTTGAACTCAACGCCAATTAATTTCTTTTACCTTTGATATCTTAAAACCAATCAATTTCGAATATATTTAAAATTTAAATAATTCATAGTTATCTTCTAAGATAATTTTTTTATTTCACAAATCATCTCAAATAACTTATAGTATTTTTATTAAGTATATTAATACACTTTATTTTATCTTAATTTCCAACACTTTTTAATAATACTTTTTAATTATTTGAAAATACAAACTAAAAATTCACTTTGTCTATTGACTCTATTCATATCCAATACAAAAATCATTATAAACTTTCATAAAAAAATACAAATTTTGGTTAATCCTCTGTAAATCATTTCAAAAAAAAAATTAAATCCTTTTATAAAAATTCTTTGAGCGCTCATGTCTTATATAAATACGATATCAGTTCATAAGCTACCTTTTGAACAAAATTTCAAATTCTAATTTTCAAAAAAATTCTTTCAAAAATTTTATACTCATAGGAATATCTTATTTCCAAAACTCAATCATCCTTTCACCTATATTAACTCATGTATATATTACCACAAGTTCGTAGCCATCCCTAACTATCAGTTATAGTTCAATTCCAACATATGACTCATTGCTTAGTTACAGATATTGGTGGAACCGAACCAGGACATTCACACCATAATATCCCTAAGATCAACTTTAGTACCATTCCAATTTCAGTATTTCTCTACCAAAAATATCTTTGTTCCCAATTCCATCCTTGTTAACTTACTCAACCTCTACTATCCATAATTGGGATATACTAACCACTCAGCAATAAATAGATAGTTCAATTGGAATAAATACAAACATACTCAACTCCTATACTATATATGCAAGAAAATATAAATATGCTCTCTCAATACATTCCTAATCCTATAACCTGGCTTTGACACCAAATGTAACAACCTACCTTTTCGACTCGCAAATCCAATGCTCGAGCCGACGTTGACACTCGGGAGCCGAAATGACATGTCGTCGAGGAATGATAAAATACATGAACAAAGCCACCATCACTAGTGGATATCAGATATAATTCTAACTATTTCTAAACAATTTCAGAGTCTCACAGTGGAAATGAATCAAATATAATATATCAATAACATAGTCACATCACCATGTAGAATTAAAGTTATATATGTATGTATGTATGTATGTATGTATCTATATATATGCCTAAACAAATGTAGATACAATTGAATCTGCACACATAAGGTCAAATCTAGGTACAACACTTATATAAATCAAGAACATTATATACAGGAAAATCTCCACAACTGATATCATACCATCATCCAACTTCGTTACCTTGGATATATATAAAAATAGAGATAGGAGTAGGTCAGACATAAGTCTGGTGAGTGAACCATAGTCTATTCTACATATACTACAAAAATAATATTAACATGATACGATTCTATCATCTGGTCGCGCATTTCGTTATTCTTCGTATCTAATGATTAATATCTAGATGTATCATATAAATACATACTCACCTCTGGTCTAATCCCTTGCCCATCTAGGAAGCCTATCGCCATGCAATCTACATGAAATGTCTAGCTATCTCGTATCAATATAGACTCGCCCTAGGTTCGATTCCTTGCCCACTCAGGAAGCCTCTTGTCTGTCGTAACGCTAATCATACATATGTCTCACACCTAGACTAGCCTCAGGCCCTATAGGTCGCTTGTTATTCTTACTCTAAACTCAGGCCCTAGACTAGCCTCATGCCCTACAGGGTTGCTTACCATCCGTCTCCAAAATGGTACGCCGAAGCCTTCGGGGAGCATTATACCACCTATCACATGTACTTGTGTCACAGGTTTGTTTTTGTATTAGCATTTACATCCTAGTATGTCTAGCCTGCATCCTAGTCTTGCTTCCATCTGTATTCACCATCGTATCACAAATCTACCTCATAACATATACCATATATCATAGTCGTATCACATGTCACTTCAAATAGTAACGAAAACCATCTCATTTATTCACTTATTCCTTATTACCATATTCATATTGTTACATGTTAGATCACCCTCCATAATGCAAAAGAAAATGGGTCGAATCAATTATTTAATACTTATATGGGCCTTATGGCCAAGGTTCAGTTTGGTAGGAATACTGCCTACTTGTGGACCGGTCATGTCCATAAGTGGACCATTGTACATGTTTCTTGAAGGGTTTGTGGATTTGTAAATTTTACATTTTGGCCACCGTTTCTCACCTCTGATCGCCGTCGCCTTGTCTCGGATCATCATTGATTACATCTATGACTAGTTCTGCCAAATTCCGTCATTAACTCACAAGTTTCGTTTGTAAATTAATATGGTTTCGGATTTCATAATAATAGATTTCGAAGCACTAATTCCATTTTAAATCCCTCCTATACCAAATTAAATCCAAAATAAATCATTTCTAAGTTTTAAATTATTTAATATAGGATTCAGGTCATAATTACAATATTATAATCATATTATATATAGACAAGAGCAAGATTCACTCATGTTAATTCTTGTCCAAAACCTTGTTGTTCGATATTCTTGCACTTCCTCTCTTCATATTTCTACCACCAAATCACTTCTGAGTCGTAGCCTAATCCGATAGCTTTGCATTGCTTCTAGTTTCGTCGAATTTAGTAGAGAATTGAGTGAGTTATTGTAATTTTAGTTAAGTAGTGTCTCTGTAGAAATGAAGATGAAAGAGTACGAAGCGGTTTCTGAAATTAGAAATATGAGTATGTACTTCCCTTTTATCTTAGGAGGGAAACAGATCTAAATGTCGACATAAATTTCAAAATTCAAATCTCATTGTTTACGCCCATTAGACTTGATCACCTTTTTGCCCATAGTTCTCTACATGAACTCTAAATAGAACAAAAAAAATGCCATATGACTCAAAAAAATGAGTCCGCCACAATAGCACTAGATTCATCGTTGAATTCCAATGTTTGTAAAATTACAATTTTACAATTCATTTATTAACTTATTTAAATTAATTTTTTATTTCCAATATTTTTCGCATTTTTAAATATTTATTAAAATTGTACAAAATTTTCTAGGGTATTACAATATAATACTTGTTACATAAAATACTCTATTTTGAGTTTCTATAATGATATTTATTTATTAGTTACTTGTGCTAGTGCAGCCTCTTGCATACATAGTTTATCCTTTTTTGTTCATGTATTTTCAGTACGCCCTTTGTTATCATTCAGTTGTGATATTTCATCAATATGCCTTTGCATGATGGTTTGTTTCAATTTTACCCCAATCAGCTGTCCTTTTCGATATTCAAGAGTCAGACATCGTCATTTGACGTTGACTTCATGATATTTCGAAGGACGACTTGTTAAAGGTTAATTCCTTGTGTCACTTTAAAACCCTAAATTCAACACAATAACATTTACAGATAAACTAATTTTCTCTAGCCAAAGATTCTGACTTTAAGTTGACTATCAATTATTGTAATACCAACCTCCTACGACGAAGAAAATGGATTCTTTTTTGAGTGATGCTTCACTTCAAGTAGTTCAATATGTGCCAAACTAAGATCATAACAAGATCGTGCTGTCATGTGATTGACCTTAATCAAAGTACATTTTAGATACTTAAGATCAACGATACTCACAAGTCTGAAGACTTCTACACATGTCACATGAGATCTTCTATATTGACATACTTGTATTGACCTGTAGCATACTCTCATTGAGTCCTTCTGCGATTGCTCCAAACATCACAAGCACGTAATACCTTGATGTCTCCAAAGGTCATGAGTAATTCAAATTTCATTGTGTAGAAAACATTACATACCGTAGTCTCGATATTCTTTTCTCGATGGATCTTGATTGGGAATAATTTAAAACTAAGTATTTTAAATGTTCGATTGAAAACTCAGGTAATGAACATACGCACTACTACAATTGATTAAATAATTTTCCTAAGAATTTTCTATTTATATATTATGTATTCTAAACAATATTTATGTCATAATATAACAACACATACAATAGAAAACAAAAAACAAAAGCATACTTTATTTCATGAAAGGTTTAATACAAAGAGGTAACTTATTTTATAAATTAGATAATTGACCATAAGCCACACGGTTGACTCGATCAACAAAGTTTTACGTGTGCCAAACATGTGACAACCCATCTTTTCGACCCTTAGAAGTCAACATTAATACATCCATGATATTCACGAGCCAAGCATCCAAGCATTGGAAAGACAGATTGTTGTGATAAAAGAAAAGACAAGACAGAATAGACTCTCATATTGTGATGAGTAATATATAATATACAACATAACTTTCCAAAAGAAAACCTTTGTACACAAACAACAACTGAAGTAACTAACCAATCATCGGCTTGAAAGTTATAATAGGCTATCCTCACAATGATGATAAAAACAAAACAAGAAATACGATGGAAAATACAATACATCGGGTCTTGGAGCCATCCAGCTCATCTCTTGATGCTCCTATCGTCCTTTACTAAATTTGGAAAAATACTCGATCTAATCCAGTATTATAAGAAAATAACACCCGTACCATTTTGGTAAACCACCATTAGAAACAAATCATATGGATTTTTAATGTTATAAAACCTTTTAAAAATAAAGGTATCACATAAGACTGGGACGTGCATAAACACGGATGGGTTTTTACCTTGCAACCATTTTATTTGAAAATTCAATGATCGTATAATAATGTTAAGAATTTAAAATAAATATTTAACATAGTCGAAATGGTTATATTAACTACATTCAATAGTATATTTAGCATATAACTGAATAAGAATAGGCACGCAATAGACCATGGAATCGATCAATGAAAAGGCTACTAAGGAATCACCTATAACGGTACTCTTCTATAGAAAGTGTACAAAGGTCACAAACCCTGCAACCCTTGTCAACACAGAACCGATCTACCCCTTCTTGGAAAGTGTGGTATATGTCATCACCACAGTTGCAGCATACAATCGAACTGAGCCCCTAGCATATGCAAATCCATAAATATCGATCTAGATCGGGTGATGATAATACACTAATGTTAGCAAACCACACAACCATGCCGCATATCCCCTATTTTAATCGTTATCAGGTATAAGGCTTGAGGCTACGTTTTACCTTTTTCGCAAATCTCACTTGGAATGCTAACACAGTCCTCCAAGCAACAATTTAATGCCAGCATTCATATATACAAGCTGTTCAGAATATGAACAAATCAAAGGCTCTACTTCTACTACATCCTATTTGGAATCACCCTCATGATCAGTTGCAAGTGTCCCTTGCACTTGAAAGTACTCCATCTTCGATTTCCAACATCTTCAAGATGTCCTCAATTCAAATGCTTAGGCTGGTTTGAAGTGGTTTTTGGATAACTTATGCTTACCTAGTCTTGGACTCTCCGATCCAATAGTCAATAGTTTCAAAATTGGCCAAGATTCGGTAATCAGTTATTTAACTATCAAATAAGCAAACAGCCCAGTCAGAGATTTAATTTCATATTGAATCTAAGCAAGATTAAGCACATAAGCAACCACTAAGCCTCTTTAATTAAGCCTTTCATTAACTAAAAATCCTTATACATACTTGGAAAAATAACCATATACTTATCTTATTAGTATAAGTATATTCACAAAATCTTAAGAAAGATTTCATTTCCAAAAGCATACTTAATTGGGTTAAAACAATTGTCATTTTAAAAATATTGATAAAAATACTACTTTTGGTGTATGTAAATGGATCGTATAGAAATTAGACCAAATATACTTGTCACCACTTTCCGGTTTCAAACTTGAACTACCCCTCGATTAATAATGTAGTCGACAAGTTAGCATACTATCCTTGCCTTGATATACATTTTTAAACTCTCAAATGTATAAATGGGTTTTCCTACCTCGAATTTTGATGTTAGGTACGAAAAGAATGCTTTCCATGCCACCATATCTATAGAGATCATTTATAAAATTCGAATCTCCTACACTTTTCATGTTTCTGATATTTCGACTCACTCAATCCCACGGCCATAAACAAAGCCATGTAAGTCAGGGCACCGATTGCTCCTAGCCTTGCCTTAGTTAAAACACTCTAATTCTAGATCTCATAAATATATGATCATTCTACTCATCAGCATTTAGTGCCAAGTAGAGGACTACTTAATTTTCATATGTAACCACGTTTGTATTTAGAAATAATACTTCATATACTCAACATTAATCTTTGATTTCAAACTCAAACTATCCTTTGGTTAACAATGAATTCGTTCAAGTTGGGGTATTATTACTTCTCAAACCTTGACTCGACAACATTCTTATCTTTCAGGAAAGGTAGAAGTTTACCTACCTCAAATTTTAATGTCAAGCACAAGACTTCATATATTTTATATAATTATTTAGAACAACAAAGTTTTATCATCCAAACTTCTTTTTCAATTTCTCGAAACCATTTACTATAATGAGAATTTTATAGTCCATGATCTCCTTCGTTTTCCTGAAAACATTTCTTATAACAATGGTGTTGTAATCTACGTTTTCGTCCTCCTTTAAATATAATTTTAAAACCTCATTAAACATAGTTTGAAACATGTCTTCAATACATCCTTTTAAAGATGGTTTGTTAAACAAACTTGACTTCTGGAAACGAAGAAGTCATCTTTATAAAATTTAAACTTCTTATTTAAATAACTAAATAAATTCTCAAAAATATATTTAAATATTCAACTATTTTTAAAATATATATACAAATTTTATAGATACATTTGAAATTTTTTTCAAAATATGTAAAGTAGATAACCTTTTCTTCTTTATTAAAATCATATATTTTCAAAATGCATCTGTAACGACTATCACTATATGGACCGTAACTTTTCAAAACTTTGTTTGATAAATCAAATAGCTTTTGAAAAATATTTTTTTCTATTATTAAACCGCTTTAATAATTTTGCAAATAGTTTGAAAAATAACAAAAGTAAAGTTTGGAAAAACATTTCAAAGCACCTTTAGAATTAACTCCACAAATCTGCGTAAAAGAGAATTATAGAAATCCAATTCCGCATTTAACACATCCTTGAAAATCCAAAAAGTATTTTAATCGAAAGTCAAAGTCATAAATCACCCTTATATTTTCAAAAATTGTAAAGAGGATTTAGGGATACATTACCACTTAACAAATGCTATTACTTATTTTCTTAAACAAAAGATTCAACATTTGAAGCGTATCGATGTTTTATATACAATATAACCAAGCTGCCGAGCTTTCAACATTCAATAATTTATATGATACGTAATTAAAAAAAATTAAATTCAACAGTGGCGAGGAATCCTTTAGGATCCCTCATCAAAAATCAAATCTTTGAAAGTATTCCCATAGCGCCTATTCACTAGGAAATGCTACGACTTCAATTTCCTTGTTTTTATCCTCCATAAAACAATGGTTATTTATGTCATCTGCTTCCAACCGGGAATAAAATCCAAACAAGCAATATACACAAGCAAGTCACATATACATAGCCATATATTTTTACAACATGTCATACTCATTTTAAAACCTTTTTAAAGTGAGGTGTCTCACTTTCACCAAACTTAATCTCTTGGTAAAGAACACTACTCCTTTCAAAAAACCAACAAAGCACCAATTCAAACAACATAAATAAGCCTGACGGAAGCCCGACGACTCTTTATGTTTCTCATAGCCAAGGCTTAAGGAGAGGGGTTTGACTTCAAATTTTGGATCTTTGTGATGGTAGTGATGTTTGCAATATTATTTCAAAGCTAAGGAAGAAGTTTGAAGAGAAAAAGAGTCATTCAGGTACGGTTTGGCTTAAGGAAAATAATAGAGATAATGGAAGAGGAGTAAAAGAAAGTGGAGATGTAAAAATGAATCTGTGAAATGGAAGTGCACTTTTAATGGAGATAATGGAAGAGAAGGAGTAAAATAAAGTGGAGATATAAAAATGAATTCATGAAATGGAAGTGCACTTATATAAACCTCTGGAAAATTGCAAATGACTTCACTTAGCCCATAGCCAAATGACTTAATTACCCCTCCAAAATGCCTTCTTTCATGAAAATTTTCAGGTGCTAACTCATGCACCACACCACCTTTCATACGGCTATGTGCTTCCATCATGATGACATGTACTACTTAGTACTACAACACTTGAAGATGACATGTACTACTTAGTACTACAACACTTGAAATAGGAAAGAAAAGTCTACTTTTCACTTTATTACTTTAATATTTAATTTAATCACTATATTTTTAGTGCCAACTAACTCTTATTTGTTAATGTATGTGTACAAATATAAGTGTGTGTGCAAGAGCATTTCAACAACTATCGTTCAATGAAAGGTCAAAAATCCGAAAAATGATTTTCGGTCGCATTTTCCTTTTTTCATCTAACTATTTATTTTTGTAAAAAAGGCTTTCAAAATAAATTTACCATGGTTACTTATTAATTAAAAGAGGATAATTTTATCATCAAAAACCAATAATTGAATATTTAAAATTAATTAAATATTCATAGATTAGAATGATAAAATTCCAAGTCGTTGCATCCTTCCCCCTTAAAATAATTTTGTCCCCTAAATTTCATCACAAGCCAACAACCCAAAAACAAGCCAAATTAATTCTTAACATTCCCAAAATGTTGAATGACTAACAAACATACTTAGAGTTTGTCAAGGTTAACAACCTTCTCATCGCACAAGTAATATAAACAATCTATTAAGCATACCTCATGCTCAACAGCCACAGGTTATTACTCAATCGATTACACACACTACTTCATAAACAAATCGATGAGTCATCTACGCAACTCCTCATAAACTATAAAACATTGAAGGTAAATATACTTAAACCTATAAAAATGTGTATGCATCATCCATACGTTATATCTGACTGTATCACTTGCTCGGATACATAAATCTCTCATCCTAAATAGTATAGATCACTTAACTTTTCCATTACGAAACTCTGATCCAGTTCTTGAGTAAATACTTATTTTTTCCCTACATAGTCCCGAAATATAATAGAAACATTCAAAGCATCCTAAGAATCCCTCTCAAGTGCTTACATTCAATAATCAAGTGCATATACCTAGTTCAGACTGGAGTACAACACCTAGAAATCATGTGCCCGAACACTGGATCGAGAATAGTTATGCTAAAAAAATGATCCAAGTCCAAGTTACAACTTTATCCCATTAGGATTACTTTATACTATTCTAACTATTTTTTTACTTATAAAATTTATTTATGAAAATATTTCATAAAAATATAACTTAAGCTTTAAACTTGTATAGTACCCTACTATATCTTGAGAGTATATCGACTATCTGATTTAATCTTTTATCTTTTCTTTTTCCTAAAAGTCAGATGCAAGCCCAAAATAAATCTGGGACTTAAAACTGAGTCAACATCTTTGACCACTTTACCCATTCGATTTGGTTAGAAGCTATGAATATCAAGGTGCCAGTATCCAATCTCAGTCCTAGATTACTTCTTCGTTAACATATCTAAGGTAAAGACAATTATTTGTAGATCCAATAACATCAAATAGTTTTCACAACTTTGATTTAAAACAAAAGACATGGTTTAATAAGAAAAAGCTTATTAAAACCTTCCTATTAAATTTAAGCCATTAAAAAACCTTATGTTAAAATATTTTTTTCCTCTAACCAAGAGTAATATAAAACCTATTAAACATTTTGTTTATCAACACATTCTTTTATCAAGATATCCTTTTTATTTTAAATCCATTTTCTTTAAGTATACTTAAGAGCAAAATACCCAGTTTTATCTCAAAACCTTTTTAAATGGTATTGTACATTTTAATCCGTAGAAAATATGCATATAGACTGAGTAACATCAAAATGATACCAAGGAACTAGGCCTTACAAAATAGTATTATACATCCCCTACCAATGAGGATAATACTTAAGAGATGTGCTTACCATCCAAACACATCTCTTGTCCATTTTTAGTTATTTTCAAGCCATTCAAACTATTTAACATAAAAATATTTCTTCTTTTTCAGTCTTATTCCTTGGACTAGTTATTTACTAAAACTTGCTTTAGGTTCATTTGGATCCTAGCTTATTTTGATCGTACAATGACAAATGGAATAATTTACTAAGTGCCACCTAAGCAAACATCAAATCAACACTTAGCAGATTATTCAAATCACCAAAAAAGCAATTGAGCCTCATTCTTGGAACTATCCAAAGAAAATGTATCTTAAATTTCCTTTGAAATATATATATTTACAAATATCTTCAAGTAATACTATTATTACTTTTTTCAAAAATCATTTGAAATCTTTTTCAAAGACAATGGAATTTAGATCCTCAAAAATCTTCTTCGTTTTAAAACATATTATATAAACCTAATTTATAAAATCATTCCATCTTGTGTAAAAATAAACTTTGTAGCAACATTGCTATCGAATATCTTACATCAAATTATAAAACTTAATTCATGAGGTGTTCATATTCAATCTAAACTGAACCAATAAATGCTCATAAACCGGTCGAGCATAAATAATCAATCAAGAAATAATAATCTATATTCCTAAATTGAATGAACATAACTAATCAAGCAATGTATAATAATAATCAAATATTGTCATTTCGTCACAAGCAAACACATTATAAATAGCTATATTAATATTTTTAATTATTCTTTTATATATATATAATATATGCTAGATAATTATTTCATTTACCCATTTCAATACAATATAAAACATTTTTATAGCACCAATATATATGCTATCTTATATAAAATACGCTCAACTCATTCTATAGTGTTACTAACCCTATCTTTAATGAGTGTTACCCCTAGCAAGGCCTATGTTTTTTCTCAATCTAAGCTCTGATACCAAATGTGACGACCTGCTTTTTTGACCCTCAAAAGTCGACACTAATATATCCATGTATTCATGTGCTGAGCATCCGAATATTGGAAAGATGGATTGTTGAGTTGAAAGAAATGAAAAGACAGAACAAACCTTCCCATCGTGAAGAGTAATATATAGTACTCAATAGACCTTCATAAAAGAAAACTTTTGTATACCTACAACAATCACAATAACTAACCTATTATTAGCCTAGACATTTACAATAGCTTATCCTCGTAATGCTAATAAAAAAACTAGAAATGCTGTAAAAAAAATAAAATGCATCATGTCTTGGAGGCATTCAGCTCACTTGTTGAAGCTTCGAGCACCCATAGCTAAATTTGGAAAAGTACTCAATCTCACCCGAGTATTGTAAGAAAATAATGTTCGGATTAGTCTGGTAAACCAACGTAAGAAACTCAAATCATATGTATTTTTATATTATAAAACCTGTTTAAAATAAAGGTATCTCATAAGACCGCACTACACATAAACACAAACGGGTTTTACCTTACAATAATAACCCATTTTATTAGAAAATCTTGTGATATTTTAATATTTTCTAAGGTTTCAAATAAATATTTAACATAGCTGGAATGGTTACATTAATTACATTCAATAACATATTTATTATGCAACAAAGTCCGTAAAGGCACATAATGGAGGATGCATTCCATTAATGACAAGGCTACTGAGCTGTCGTTTGTCATAGTACGTCTCTAGAGAAAATGTGCTAAGTTCACAAACCTTGCAACCGCCACTAATATAGAGTTGGCCTACACCATCCTAGATAGTATCAAATATGCCATCATCCCAATTACAGCTTACAATCAGGTCCATAGCGTAAATAGATCTATAAATTTCGATCTAGATCAGGTGATGACCATAACATAATGAACCAAATAGCTTTGCTGCATATACCATCTTTTACCCACTACAAGATGTGAGGTTTGAGGCTACATTTTACCCTTTCAGCAAATCCTACTCGAATGCTAACATCGCCATCGAGGAAACAATGTAATGACAGCATTCATCCAAACAAGTTGTTCAAAATATGAAAAAACTAAAGGCACTACTTATATTACATCCTATTTGGAGTCATCCTCAGAATTAGTACCAAGTAGCACTTGCACTTCAAAATACTCTATCTTCGATTTCTATCATTGGAACGACCCAAATGTAATCACTCTAAATAGGAGTATTTAATATATATTTAAATAATTAATTAATGAATTTTATATCTCAAATAAACCTCTTTTAATTAATAACTGATGATAGTGAAGTTGTATTGAAATTTGGTTTACAAAAGTAATTAGTTCAAAAAAAAATCAAGAATGTGAACGAAAATCATTTTTGGGATTTTCGACTATTCATCATCTAAAAGCTGTCGAAAAATGTTGTGTACACAAGAGTGTACTCACACATACATGCACTTATATAGTACTTTAGAAATGGTTAGAGTGAAATAGGTATAAATTTATTTACTTAGGTTAAAAGTAAGTTTGACTTTTCTTTTCCCTTTATAAAAAAATTATTAAAATGAAAAAGTAACTTCACATCATGTATGAAGTGAAGTGATGGAATGAAGGAGAGGGAGATGATGGCATGCGTGTAAAGCAATGCAAGGAAGAGGAGAGTGATGTAGCATAAAAGTGTGGAGGGTAAAGGACCAAAGGACAAAAGGTTAATTTGCATATTCCATTTTATATAATTTTTTTTTTAACTTTCTCACTTTTTTTTAATTTAAAATTTAAATAAAAAAATTCCTCCATTTTCAAGCTTCTTATATTACCATGTCTTCAAAAAAATTCGAAGTTCAAAAAAATCCTTCTTTTCCTTTTAAATCTCTTTAAAACTACTTAAAACCCTTCTCTTGACTCCCTACTTCGGTTAGCCTCCAAGAACCGGACCAAAATCACCACTCTCGAGCTAGGCCAAGCCAAATATATCCTAGGTCGAACTCTTTAGGCAATTTTAGGCTTCTAAAAATCCTATTTTTACAAAGGAACTTCAAATCCAGATGTTGGTGCAAAGCGGTAGTGATTTTGCCTTGAAATTCAATTGATTTTTATGAGTAAATCTCACTTTAAAAAACAAAATTTAAACTTCGCTTATGGTAATAATAATTGTTTCTAATTGTTCGTTGGAAAATGATGTTGCTTGTGTGTACATATATGTGTTTATATGTGGTGTTTTATGTGGGCTTGAAAGTATAGATGAAATGTTAGTAATGGTTTGCAAACTGTGATCTTTACTTGTAGTATGGATGTTACGACATTTGTTCAAATGTATAGATCTATGTTATGGATGTTATATGCTAAAGGGAAAGTTAGCACTTGAATTTATGTATGTTGTAATGTCGAGATTACGTGTATTAAAACTTGTTTTACTTATTTATTTTCTAAAAAAAATTTATAAATTTTTCAAAAACTTTGCTTTTTAGCTTCCAAACTTATACAAAGTTTATAAACTAATTTAAAATATAAAAGGTAAAGATTTAAAGGCCATTTGATATATAAGACTAGATTTAAAGTTGTGGTATCCATAGCGACAAACGCTATGGATGTAGTTTATAAAACAATAATTTTTGTGTAAATTAAAATAGGCTTTCACTTTAGATATTTTTAAAGAGTTCTTAATGCTATTTTATAAGTGTTAAAAAGGTTTAATTATTATTTAATTAAGTAAGGATTTTATAGTTATTTAATTAATTAATTAAGTAATGATTTAATGATTAATGGAGTAATTAATTAAAGGTAATTAGTACTTAGTTATTAATTAAGGTGGTTACGATTAATAAACCATGCAAAGTTTAATTATAATTAATCAAGTAAGGTCCAAATTATTATTTAACTATTCCATTATTAATAAGAGGGTTATTTATTAATTAACTATTAGTTAAGTAAAAATATAATTATATAAATTAATTATTAATTTAATAAGATTTAATAATTAATTAGGTATTAATCAAGTAGGTTTAATTGTTACGTAATTATTAAGTAAGTTAAGATTTAACAAAGATTTAATTATTATTAAATAAATGGACTAAACTTATTTTAAATTAATTAAATAACAGTTTTAATTTTTAATCACTTTATTTTAAGGATCGACTTTTTTAAAAGCAACTTTTCTTTTATAAAAGATGGGTTTTAAATACAAGGGATTCCTTTGTCCATGCCATTAAGTAGCCAAACAAAAATGAATCAATTATGCTAAAACGTTGACATGTCTTATTGAAAGTAAGTCATTAAAAATTTAGCACTAAAAGCCAATGAGTAGACTTTCCTCTATTTGTGAGATGTAGAACTTGATTTTCTAAGCGAGGGATAGTGTAACGACCCAGAATTTTGGCCTTGTTATTCTAATAAATATTCAATCTAGTTAAATAAAAAAGTAAACTGATCATTTTAAACTGAATAAGTAAGCTTGAATATCATTTAAATAATGGTAGCTAAAATACAAATACAAATACAAATAAATATAAGTGTAAGTAAACCATATGAACCTAATTTAAATATTAATGGCTAAAATACAAAATAAAAATGAAAATAAAGCCAAATGAATAAGTTTGTAAACAAAGAATAAAACGAGAACAAAATATAAAATAAAATAAAACCAAATGAAATAAAAACAAGCATAACATAATAACAAAACAAATATTTAAATAAGTATCTTCGTATATATGACCAAGTGTTTGCCTGCAAGTTCAAACTAGATGTAACAAGACAATGTCTTCTTCCACAAGCCTACTTGCAAAGTGTATTTTTAGATACAAATACATATGCAGCTAAGCATAATGATAATTATGTAAACTAATTGAGAAGCAAGGCATTAAATGCCAATCTCTCAGCCAATATTTTGTCTAGTCAAAATATTTAGCAAATCCTTTCATTTGCAGTAAATAAAAATCTGCCCATATTAAAAAAAATAAGAAAACAACTAAACTAGTTACAACCTACCCTTAAACACCTATTCTCTTCTATATATATTTGTGTCCACCTTCATGTCTTAAGTTCGTTCAGTAAACTGGAAAAAAAAGAAAATGGAAAAAGAAACAAATCTCAAATTTTTATTCAAACCAAAAACAGAAAGCATTAAAAAACAGATTCAAGACAGTTCAAACTTCAGGCTTTCAAATGAAAATAGAAATTGTTCTATTCAAAAAGATTTCCAGGTGAGTAAACATAATTTTTAAAAGTTTTAAGTTAATTAAAACTGTCCAAACTTCATTGATAAACTGGTTTGTATATGCTTCAGTTTGCATATGATATTGAGGTGCTCTGTGTTTCTTTGGTATTTGGTACAAATTGCATATTTTGTTCAAACACTCAAACTATCCTTATTTAAATCGTTGTTAAGCTTTGATTTCTCAACAAACAAGGTGTTAGACATAAATTAAGATTTTTAAAAAGTTGATTAAACCATCTTTATAAAGAATACCACTGTAATATTGATATACAGGTAATCATGTGATAGTTGATAAAATTCAATTGTTGTAAATTATTAATTCAAGATTATATCATGAATTCTTACAACAAATTATGATTTTTAAAACACAAATGAAGACTTTTAGCTTTGAATTCTAAGAGCGGTTTTTATGTGAACAAAATTTGCAATCTTTCCAATTTCAGGAAATCGAATCAAATTAAATGTTGAAACTTGGTTTGAAAATAGTAATAATACCTGTGATCTCGAGAAAAATGTGAAATAATTTTTCTACTGCGTGAATTTGAGAAACGAGGCCGAATTAGGGTTTTTGTCAAGCTTTTGCACATTTCTGTAAACGTACGTGTTCGTCCATTTCACGTGATCGAGTCACTCGGGGGTCCGATGGAAGGTTGCTCCATGCATTGTCGTCGTGTGGTCGAAGTTTGGGAGTCATCGGTGGCGTGAGCGGCGATGGCATGGCGTTTTAGATGATAGGTGGTGTTTGCAGTTTTTCGACCAAATGCTAAATTTTCGAATTCGAAATTTTGTAAGCGTTTTGAGTTTGGATTTCGAATCTAGGGTATATTTGAGACTCTCCTATGATGTTGGAGTTCATCGGAGCTCGGCCGCGCCGCCGTGCACGTATACGGCACGGTGAGTGGTGTCAGTGTCGTCGTGGTCATCTTACCCGAGTCTTGCTCGAGTGAAAATGGGGGAAGCTTTGGGATTTGATCGCGTACGTGGGTTAGGCCTGATGTTTTAATTTATATCCTAGTTAAAACTTAAACTATAGGAGAGAAAATAAAAAAAAGAAAGAAGAAGAAGAAGAGTTACAGGGAATGACTCGATGATTTAGGCGGGTAACTCAAAGTAGCACTCGAGCTTTATCAGGGGAGTCTTGGGTTTTTCTTCTATCAGCAGTATTGTATTTTATAGTAAGGTTAAGTAAGCCATTTTCAACAAGCTTTAAACCCTGTAAACTTAGCAGTGTTTAACAGTTAAGTTAAAAACTTAGATACAAGTTTAAGTATTTAATTAATACCTTAAATTATTTAATCTCTTAATTATTACTTTAATTAAGTAATTACTTTAAGTTAAATTTGAAATTGATTAACATTTAAGTTTTGTAGTTAGTAGTAATTTGATTTTCAAAATTTAAAGAAAAATTCTTTTAAATGTTAATTAAGATAAATAACTAATATTAATTAATTATTTTTAGGAAGTAATTAAGAACGATTAACTTTTTAATTTTTATTAGAGTTTGGATTACTTAATGATTAAGTGATAAATAAATTGTAATTAACTACTTAAGTTAATTAATGAATGATTAATAGTTAATTAATTAAGTAATCTAGTTAAGAATTAATAAATGATTAATCAAGTAATTAGTGGTTAATAAATGGGTAATCAAGTTTAATTAATAATTAAGTTTATTAATTAATGATTAAGGAATAGTTGATTAAGTAATTAAAGTTAAATAACTTGATTAGGAAGTAATTAAGTTAATAGTGTGAAATAAAGTAATTAAGTAATTATAGACTTAATAATTGATTAAGAAATAATTTATTAATTAAATAATTTGAAATGGAATAAGTAATTAATTGATAATTAATGATTAATTAAACATGGTTAAGTATTAACTCTCAAGTAATTGAATTAATTATAGTAAGAATTAAGATGATTGCTTATGGATTGTTGTGAATGTAGAATATCTGATTTGTGATATTTATTTGATGATAATTCTATGATGTTCTATGTTATGCTACGATATACCTATGATGACTGTGTATGATTTATCTGTGATATGCTATGTGAATTCAAGTGTTGAATGAAACTGTTTAAGTTAATTAGACAACTTGGCCTTTAAAATGGCGTTTGGATTTCGATGAGACCGGGATCGGGTTTGCTACATTACAGCGTGATAGGAGGTTCTCGCTTTGCGTTAGGTGGCGAACAGGAGACTCTTACCCCTACATGCCCCCGGGGGTTGTATAAGGCCTTGCGGGGTTGGTTGCGAGTCGAGAGGCTAGTCGTAAAACCAAATCTGAGGTATCGCTGTGAGCCACGGTGGGGCTGGGATGGTTGCGAAGCCTACCGGTCGAGTGAGCCGCTGTCGATGGTTGAAAACCTAGATAGTCACAGTTGGTATCGGAGCGCTAGGTTGAGAGAATACCTAGGCTCTTGAGTGGATTCCTTTCTTGAGAGAGCGTATTTGTAATTTATATATATATATATATATATATATATTTCTACCTATTTTTTGGGTTACCTATTCAGGTTTTCCAATATAAGTTATAAAGGTAGATATGGTAGTGGTGTGTGTAACACGACTATAAATGATTAGAATTTGAATATTTGAGGTTGGAAGTGTATCTGTCGAGACTGTAGCCCTATTACCGTCTCGAGTGAGCTTTGGGTGGTATAAGGATTTCATCGATCTCTGAAGGAAATCTGTTAAGGTCCGAAGTTTATCTTTGAAGAGTAAGTTTTGATGAGCCAGAGTTTGGATCTGTCAGTTGGACGGAAACAAGTCATGATATCTTGATACCTCAGGATGTAGTAGCTGTGTGATGAGACACAGTGACTATGGATCTCTCCGAAGATATTTCATTGGGACAAGTTAAGGAAGTATGTCTGTTTCGGCGTTGTGGCTAAGTTAAGTAGGGTGTTTCTATTTGGTTCGAGGCCCGAGTTGCTCGTAGAACCTTGGATAAGAAGTCTTTAGGCATCTGGGTCAACAGTGTAGCTCGTAGTATTCTATGTGCCGTCGAGAAGATTTTCTAATTAGCAGTTTTTCTTGAGGTAATTTCAGAAGTAGCAGAGTGGTTCAATTTCTTCGATGGATTGGCTCGATAAGTATAGGCTATTCTGAATTGTGATAAGAGAATAGTTTCTTGGAAACTGATTTAGGTAGAATTGCCAGAGTGTCGTGTGATAATTCTGGAATTCACTTGAGTAGTCTTTTACGTGGAGTCGAGACTTCTCAAGAGAAGGTTGAAGATATAGATGTGGTCCTAGATTTTCCTGATGTATTCGAGGTAGTCGAGTGTCTGCCTCTACATCGAGAGATAGAGTTCCGCATTGATTTGATTGCAGGAGCAGAGCCAGTAATTCAGCCTAGTAGGAGAATGACTCCTATAGGGAGGGAAGAGTTAGTTAAGCAAACTCAGGATTCTTTTGGAGAAAGGATGGATTTGGCCCAATGTTTTTCTTGTTGGGATTCTGCTGCGATGTTTGTCACTAAATTGAATGGATCGCCTAGGTTCTGTGTTGATCTGATGAACTGAGTCTTTGGGATACTGAATAAGTTTGTTCTGATATTCTGGTCTATTCTTAGTCGGAAGAAGAGTGCAAGCAACATTGAGGATAGTGTTGGAGACTTTGAGGAGGCATGTTTTGAAGGCGAAGTTTTCTAAGTGTCATTTTTGGAAGTCGGAAGTCAAATTTTTGAGTCACATTGTTTCTGGTAAAGGTATCTCTGTAGATCTAGCAAAAATCGAGACTATTCTGGAATGGAAGCAAACGAAGTCACCGACTGAAATTCGCATTTTTCTGGATTAGCTAGCTACTACAGGAAGTTTGTCAAAGACTATTCCAAGATTTCTTCACATCTGACCAAGTTGACAAGGAAAGGAGCTAATTCAAATGGGCACCCCTGTGTGAAGAAGCTTTTCAAGAATTGAAGATGAGACTAACCAGTGCACCAGTGTTTGCTATTCAGGATGGAAGAGAAAATTTGAAGTATATACAGATGCTTGTATAGTAGGATTGGGAGCAGTTTTGATGTAGAGTGGAAGGGTAATTGCGTATGAGAGTCGGCAATTAAAGCCACATGAAAGGAACTACGCTACACACAATCTTGAGTTGTTAGTCACTGTTTTTGCTTTGAAGTTTTGGAGATATTATCTTTTGGGAGAGAAGTTTGAGTTATTCACGGATCACAAACTGTTGAAATATCCTTTCTCTCAAAAGGATCTTAATTTGAGGCAGTAGCGATGGATCGAGTTTCTGGCATCGTATGATTTGGATATTCTGTATACCCTGGGAAAGGTGATTGTTGTGGCCGATGCTCTTAGCAGGAATGCAGTTTTGTTTCTTTTGGAAGTTGTTCCATCTCTCCAGGACAGAATCATAAGTAAGCAAATGGAGGATAGATCTTTTCAGGAACTGATTCTTGGAACTAAGGATGGTCGGTATTTGGATTTCAAGGTTGACGATCAAGGTGTTTTGAGGATTAATGGTCGTTTGTGTGTGCCTGATATAGATGGATTGAGGCAAGAAGTTTTAGTTGAGTGTCATCGCTCCAGAATGAATATTCATCCAGGAATTTCTAAGATGTATAATGATATGAGAAGAATTTTTTGGTGGCTAAGCATGAAGAGGGATGTTACTGCTTTCGTTAGTAGTTGTGCTATCTGTCAGCAAGTTAAGTGAGATCAGTAAAAGTCAGCGGGTTTATTGCTGCTTTGGAAATCCCAGAATGGAAATGGGGAGTTATTTAGATGGATTTTACCATAGGTTTGCCAAGAACTAAGAAAGGAAATGAAGGAATATGGGTTATTGTGGATCGGTTAACTAAGAATGCTCATTTTATACCCGTTAAGGCAACTCGTACTGCAGCTTCTTTAGCAGAGATTTTCTTGAGGGAGATAGTTAGATTGCATGGTGTTCCGGCTAGCATAGTAAGTGACCGAGATCCTATCTTTACCAACATTTTGGAAGGCTCTATGACCAGTTATGGGAACGAGTTAGAGATTGAGTACAGTCTATCATCCTCAGACAGACGGACAGATGGAGAGGCTCAATCATACTCTAGAAGATATGCTGCAAACATGTAATTTGGATTTTGGTGGATCTTGGGAAGATCATCTTCATTTGGTAGAATTCTCCAATAATAGTAGTTACAAAGCGAGTGTTAAGATGGCTCCTTATGAAGCTCTTTATGGATGAACGTGTAGATCTCCATCCTGTTGAATAGAGTCGGAAGATCATCTTGTGTTTGGACCAGTTTGATGCATGAAGCTTCTCCTAAAGTTGAGCGTATCAAGACAAGGGTGTGAGCTGCTCAGGACCATCAGAAGAAGTACGCAGATAAAGAAGGAGACAATTGGAATTTGAGATCGGTGATTTTGTTTTTGCCAAAGTTTCTCGATTAGAGGAGCTAGTAGATTTGGAAAGACGGAAAAACTTGGCCGAGATATATTAGTCCTTTTCGGATATTGAAAAGGATTGGTGTTGTAGCTTACAGAGTTGAATTGCCAGAACGGATGTCTGGAATTCATAATGTATTCCATGTATCCCATCTAAGGAAATTTGTTCACGATCCATCATTAGTTGTAGAACTAGTACAGGAAGATTTGAAGGTCGAGCTGAATTTGACTGTGATCAGGAATCCAGTTCGAATTGATGATCAAGACGAGAGGCAACTCAGGAGTAAGGTATTGAAGCTTGTCAAGTGCAGTGGAGCGAGGATCCTAGGGATTGCACTTGGGAAACTCTGGATAGTTTTAGGAAAGCTTATCCGGATTTGTCTATATTACTAGTGATGTTTGTTAGGATAGATTGTTTCGTTGTTTGCTAACATGTGAATGATATGTGTGTTTGAATGGTTGGTATAACAGCTTTTAAATTATCTTTGTTGTAAATTTCGGAGACAAAATTCTTTTAAGGGGGGACGAATGTAACGACCCAAAATTTTCGCCCTGTTATTTTAATAAATATTCAATCTAATTAAATAAAAAAGTAAACCAATCTTTTTAAAATGAATAAGTAAGCATGAATATCATTTAAATATTGATAGCTAAAATACAAATACAAATAAATATAAGTGTAAGTAAACCATATGAACCTAATTTAAATATTAATGGCTCAAATAAAAAATAAAAATGAAAATAAAGACAAATGAATAAGTTAGTAAACAAAGTATAAAACAAGAACAAAATATAAAATAAAACAAAACCAAATGAAATAAAAACAAGTATAACATAATAACAAAACAAATATTTAAATAAATATCTTTATATATATGACCAAGTGTTTGCCTACAAGTTCAAACTAGAAGTAACAAGACAATATTTTCTTCCACAAGCCTACCTGCAAAGTGTACTTTTCCATTCAAATACATATACAGCTAAACATAATGATAATTATGTAAACTAATTCAGGAGCAAGGCATTAAATGCCAATCTCTCAGCCAATATTTTGTTTAGTCAAAATATTTAGCAAATCCTTTCATGTGCAGTAAATAAAAATCTGGCCATATTAAAACAAAAATAAGAAAACAACTAAACTAGTCACAACCTACCCTTAAACACCCATTATCTTCTATATATATATTTGTGTCCACCTTCATGTCTTATGTTCGTTCAGTAAACTGAAAAAAAAATAGAAAAAGAAACAAAGCTCAAATTTTTATTCAAACCAAAAACAGAAAGCACTTAAAAAACAGATTCAAGACAGTTCGAACTTCAGGCTTTCAAATGAAAATATAAATTGTTCTGTTCAAAAGGATTTCCAGGTGAGTAAACATAATTTTTAAAAGTTTTAAGTTAATTAAAACAGTCCAAACTTCATTGATAAACTAGTTTGTATATGCTTCAGTTAGCATATGATATTGAGGTGCTCTTTGTTTCTCTGGAATTTGAAAAAATTGCATATTTGATTCAAACACTCAAACTATCCTTATTTAAATCATTGTTAAGCTTTGATTTCTCAACAAACAAGATGTTAAACCTAAATTAAGATTTTTAAAAAGTTGATTAAACCATCTTTAAAAAGAATACCACTGTAATATTGATATACAGGTACTCATGTGATAGTTGATAAAATTCAATTGTTGTAAATTATTAATTCAAGATTATATCTTGAATTCTTACAAGAAATTATGATTTTTAAAACACAAACGAAGATTTTTAGCTTTGAATTCTAAGAGCAGTTTTTATGTGAAAAAAATATGCATTCTTTCCAATTTCTGGAAATCGAATCAAATTAAAATGTTGAAACTTGGTTTGAAGATAGTAATAACACCTGTGATCTCGAGAAAAATATGAAATAATTTTTCTACTTTGCGAATTTGAGAAATGAGGCCGAATTAGGGTTTTTGTCAAGCTTTCGCACATGTCTGTAAACGTGACGTATTCGTCCATTTCACGTGATCGAGTCGCTCGAGGGTCCGGTGGAAGGTTGCTAAACGCATTGTCGTCGTGTGGCCGAAGTTTGGGAGTCATCGGTGGCGTGGACGATAATGGCGTGGCATTTTAGATGGTAGGTGGTGTTTGCAGTTTTTCGACCAAATGCTAAATTTTCGAATTCGAAATTTTGTAAGCGTTTTGTGTTTGGATTCGAATCTAGGGTAGATTTGTGACTTGCTTGTGATGTTGGAGTTCATCGGAGCTCGGCCGCGCTGCCATGCACATGTACGGCGTGGTGAGTGGTGTCAGTGTCGTCGTGGTCATCTTACCCGAGTCGTGCTCGAGTGAAAATGGTGGAAGCTTCGGGGTTTGATCGCGTACGTGGGTTTGGCTTGATGTTTTAATTTATATCCAAGTTAAAACTTAAACTACAAGAAAGAAAATAAAAAAAGGAAGAAGAAGAAGAGTTACAGGGAATGACTCGGTGATTTAGGCGGGTAACTCGACGTAGCACTCGAGCTTTATCAGGGGGGTCTCGGGTTTTTCTTCTACCAACAGTATTGTATTTTATAGTAAGGTTAAGTAAGCAGTTTTCAACAAGCTTTAAACCCTGTAAACTTAGTAGTGTTTAACAGTTAAGTTAAAAACTTAGATACAAGTTTAATTATTTAATTAATACCATAAATTGTTTAATATCTTAATTATTACTTTAAATAAGTAATTACTTTAAGTTAAATTTGAAATTGATTAACATTTAAGTTTTGCAGTTAGTAGTAATTTGATTTTCAAAATTAAAGTAAATTTATTTTAAATGTTAGTTAAGATAAATAATTAATATTAATTAATTATTTTTAGGAAGTAATTAAGAACGATTAACTTTTCATTTTTTATTAGAGTTTGGATTACTTAATGATTAAGTAATAAATAAATTGTAATTAACTACTTAAGTTAATTAATGAATGATTAATAGTTAACTAATTAAGTAATTTAGTTAAGAATTAATAAATGATTAATCAAGTAATTAGTGGTTAATAAATGGGTAATCAAGTTTAATTAATAATTAAGATTATTAATTAATGATTAAGGAATAATTAGTCAAATAATTAAAGTTAAATAACTTGATTAGGAAGTAATTAAGTTAATAGTGTGAAATAAAGTAATTAAGTAATTAAAGACTTAACAATTGATTAAGAAATAATTTATCAATTAAATAATTTGAAATGGAATAAGTAATTAATTGATAATTAATGATTAATTAAACAGGGTTAAGTGATTTACTCTCAAGTAATTGAATTAATTACAGTAAGAACTTAAGATGATTGCTTATGGATTATTGTGAATGTAGAATATCTGATTTGTGATATATATTTGATGATAATTCTATGATGTTCTATGATATGCTTCGATATACCTATGATGACAATGTATGATTTATCTGTGATATGCTATGTGAATTCAAGTGTTGAATTAAACTGTTAAAGTTATTTAGACAACTTGGCCTTTAAAATGGCGTTTGGATTTCGATGAGACCAGGATCGGGTGTCATTCGTGATTATCCGAAAACCACACCGATCCAAATTAAAAGTCAGGTCGTGAATTCTCAAGGGAAGATCGAGATGGTGTTTTCAGAATGCAAGGGTTATTGTCGTTGACTCTAAGGGTGATTCCAAAATGAATGTAACGAGATAATACCTTCGGTTTGGTTCGAACCCAGAACGAACTTGTATGGATTGAGTGCTTTCAGCACATCGTCAGGAGGATGTGAGCATTCTAAGAGATATGTTTTTTGTAAAGGTAATCACAGCCTCAAGCCTCATCAACCGAGAATGGCTAAAACAGAGGAGGTGCAGCAAGGTTAGGTGGGTCATGCCCAAGCTGGACGAGATATACCCCTGTCTAGATGTCACTTTTTATTTCGGCTGTGTGGGTGATTGCTAGCTACAACCGCGGGGTTATCTTGTTTGGGACTGCTCAGTAAGGAATGGTTCTGGCCTTTTGTTGTAGGGGATTGGGAGTGATCCTCGATACGGTGATCTAGGCTCCGTACTATGACGGGCGGTACCCCAGGAGCCGTGCCATTGATGGAAATCCATTTTCCCTACGAGACCCTACGGTTTTGATTTGTATTACCCACTTTTGTGGCTAGTAGCAGGAATTCAATGAATGTAACAATTTCGGCTATTTTCTATTTACTTGAAAACCCTAGACACTATTATAATATCCCTGGATTTCCTATAAAATGTTTTGGTTAGCGAAAGGTAAAAACTTACCCTCGTTTATTTGTGGGGAGTCTTACGTGATACCTTTATTTTCAAATGTTTTTCAAAGTTAAACAACTTTAAACCGTTTACTCATACCAGACCCATGTCTGACCCGAAGTTTATATTTTGTTGTTCATAAACTCTTGCGTACTCAAATTTTTATGAGTAGCCAAGTGATAGGTTTTTGATTGATGATTTCTGGAGGAGCTTGGAGCAGGAGTTCCAAACATATCTATATATCTATCTAGTTCCGCTGCATAGTTGATGTACGTTGTATCCTTGATGTATGTAGTGACAGATGTATATATGACTGTCATATGTACGATATTGTATTACTCTGATATATGTAAAACTATGTAATAGTTATGTGATATATTATATTTGGTTCCGTTCCGCTGTGAGATTCTAATGTTGTTATTCTTTCTTTCTATGTTTTTCTATTTCTATCCCTTTCTTAATGATGGTACGTTTTCTGGGAGTAGATGGGCAGGTCGTCATAGAAAGAGAAGTCGAAATATCGAATATGTGATAAATAGAAGAGAATTAATTTTGATAAATGAGTCATGATAAATTAGGTACATGGAAGATATTTCATTGTATACTTAACACTAAATTCCGAGGAAAGGAAACTCATCTCCTTCCCGAGAAGTAAGAATGTACGTCGGGTCAATGTTAGTTTCCAACTTGTCCGACTTCATTATTAATCAAAGGATAGTACTATTTGAAATTAGAAAGTAGGGATAGGTATAGTATGTCCTATTTTCCATATGAATATCTATACGCACACCAGATAGTGGATTTTTTCAATATCGATAACTTGACCCTTTTAAAATTATAGAATGTTGGAGACCAAGATCAGATAGCATGAGTTATCTGAAAACCACTTCAAACCAATGTAAGTGTTCGAACTGGAAAACGTATGGAAGATGATGGAATCAAAGAAAAAAACTTTAAAGTGCAAGGGCTACTTGCTACTAAGTATGAGGGTGATTCCAAAATGGATGTAGTAGAAGTAGTGCCTTCGATTTGTATATATCTTGAACAGCTTGTATGGATGAATTCTAGCATTGCATTGTCGTTTGAAGGGCAGTGTTAGCATTCCAAGTGGGATAGCTATGTGAAATAGTAAACATGGCCTCAAGCGTCGGAACCGAATAATAAAAATAGGAGATATGCCTCCAAACTATGTGGGTCGCACCAATTAGGATATAGTCATCACTCGATCTAATTGATATTTCTAGAATTTGTACTCTAATGACACGGAGACGGCTGTTGATCACAACCGGGGTGGTGACATATTTGATACTATCTAGTAAGGGGTAGACCGATCTTGCCATGCGGGGGTCCGCAAGAGGCCTTCGGTACATTTTATCTGGAGGCGTATTATGAAAGGTGCTACCCCAATAGCCTTGTCATTGATTAAATCCATTCTCCAATAAGTTCCAATGCGGACTTAGTTATATACCTTTTATGTTGGAATGTAATTTCAATTATGTTCTATATTTACATTAAACCCTAGGCATTATTATAATATCATTGGATTTTCTATGGATATATTTTGCTTGTCCTAAGGTAAAAATCCATTTGAGTTTACATACAGCATGGTCTTACGAGATACCTTTATTTTTGGAAAGAGTTTATAAGTATAATAATTCAGTTGTTTGGAGTTTACTCACACCAGACCCATGTCTAACCCGGAGTTTTCTTTTTTTCCCCTAAAACTCTTAAGTACTCAAATTTATATTAGTCTAGGTTCTTATGGATCTAATTATTGACTTTCGTTATGTATGTATGTTTTGTATCAGCGTTGTAGGTGAAAACTGTTATAATTGTTCATGGCCAAAGTTTGTACCCATTGTGGCTCAAATGTATCAGTTTGGAAGTGAATATATGGACTCTCTAATATTCTATTATATATGATCGCCTTTCGTTGTGACATTCAGTATTTATTTCTTATTATTTCTTTCTTTCTTTTTACCCCTACGACCGATCTTTCAAACACTTAGATGATCGGCACACGAATATCATGGATGTATCAAGTGTCGTCATAGGGGTAAGAAAGGTGGATTTTTTACAAGCAATGTCAATGCTTAGCTTGAGCGAATATCTTAGCCTTGGTTAGGGTCAATTCATTAGGGATCGGGTTAGTAATACCATAGAATGGGCCTAGTTTATGAGAGCATGTATTTGTAATTTTTATTCGTGTATGTATGTATGTATGTATGTATGTATATATATATATATATATATATATATATTCGAGTTATTTAAATCAGCTCTGATATGTCTGATTAGTACCCTTTTTCCTTAAGATCATCTAGTCCAAATATTCTAAAGTTATTTTACCGTATCTAGGTAGTAAGAATGAGTAACAGGGCAAAATAAGATAGAGGAGCTAGTAGCACCGCGACCACCAACGGTCGAGCTCTTAATGTTGGAAGAGTGAGAGTAGTTGAAGAGTCAGCACTCATGCAACCCTTCTGAACTTTGCGGCTCTATGCAAAGACTATACTAATATGGGATGAAAGCTGTTTAAGGGCACAGAATCCATCATCGAAGTCTAAGTTTGGCTACGTTTTTGCAAAAATATTTTCAAACGGTTGGATATTTTGGATAAGCAGAGGCATTTCTTGGCATTTTGGCAGTTGTAAGATGGAGCGGCAACTTGGTTGTACTTTATTACAATGAATTTTCCAAAGGATGACTTTTCTTGAATTAGATTTAAGGATGTGTTAGAGACTAGTTCATGGCCGCTGTAGGAATGAATCATACATATAGGAGTTTCCTGGATCTTAAGCAAGGAGATTTTTGGATGTCTGAACATGAAACCAAGTTTAATAACCTATCGCAAGCTCGGAGTTGATTGACACCCTACTAAAAAAATGAGATGTTTGTAATGGGAATGAGAGAAGTATTTCAGGAGAAGATGACTGCCCGTCTAAAGGGTCTTTTGTGGATTTGGTAGAAATGGCTTTAAGTTATGGAGTTCTGGAGAAGAAGAAGTCAACAGCAACACCCAGCAACAATAACAGAAACCCAAACAAGAGAATGTTTAACCTGCAGTAGAAAAAGTAGTGGAATGGAAAGTTAGGAGGTGACCAAGGATACATGTCCAAGGATGTTGAGCGTTATCTGTGTAAACAGAAGGGCCATTTGGCCAGGTATTATAGGAATGCTGAAGCATCAAAATAGTAGGGATGATCTATCGCTCTAATGGTATAGAAAACACTTCACCACAAATGCCATCAAGCATGGCATATGGTGAAGGATTGCTTGCTAATGAAGAAGGGTGAGCAATTCAAAGTGTATGCCATCAAGGATGAACCATCGACCTTAATGAATGTGAAAGAGAAAGGTGTTCGTGAAGGTACTTCAATTGTTAGGGCATTTTTGTTCAAATATTTTTTGATGTCTGGGCTTCTCATAGTTTTATTTCTATATTATTGGTAGATAAATTGCAGCTTTCCCTAAGGATTATAGAAACACCTATTTGTATGTCTAACCCTGCAAGAGGTCCTACTAATATATCCATGGTTTGTGTGAATATGTAAATTACTTACCTTACCCACCATTTATCATGCGACCTATTTGTTCTTGATTTTATGGAGTTTGATATTATACTCTGCATGACTTGTTATCAAAGTATAAAGTTGTTCTAGATTGTGCTGAAAGGAGAATATTATTGCAAAATAAGAGAGGAGAGCATGTGGGAGTATCAGGTGATGATCCAAAGAAGCAGATGAATAGTTTTCTATATGCTTTAGAACCATCCCAAGAAGAGTTAGGGTCTACATTAATTTTTAAGGATTTTTCGGATGTTTTTTAATCAATTAATAGCCAACATCCACATTAAGAGATTGAGTTTTGTATAGACTTAATTCTTGGTTCGAGACCTCTTATTCAACCTATTTGTAAAATGGCTTCAAGGGAGAAGGAGTTGAGAGATCAAACTGATGTTTGTTGAGAAGAGGACTGATTAGACCAAGTCGCTCGAGTTAGGGAGCAGCGGTGGTTTTTGTTACAAAGTCTGATGGCTCTTTGAGATTTCATGTGGATTATAGGGAGCTAAACAAGCAGAGCATTCAGAATAAGTATCCCTTACCCCTTATAGATAACATGTTTGACCAACTAGATGGTGCTCGAATACTTTCCCAAATGAACCTTGCTATAGGATTTAATCAGTTAAGGGAAGCAGATGATAGTATACTCCTAACTGCATTTAGAGGGTCGGATTTTTTCTTTGGTGGTTGGTTATGCTTTTTTGACTAACTGATACACCCGCATATTTTGTAGATTATATGAATCATTTTTTTAGGGATATGTTCAATAAGTTTGTGTTGGTTTTCATAGATGATATCCTTCTTTACTCTAAGACCAAGGAAGAGCATAAACACCATTTGGAAGTGGTACTGGAGACATTAAGGAGGCAAGTTTTAAATCTAAGTTTTCTAAGTATCATTTTTAGCCGTCAAAAATAAGGTTCCTTGGCATATTATGTTGGGGGATGGCAGTTTAGTTCATCTAGCAAAGGTATGGGCTATTCAAGAATAGAAGACACCATAGACTCCTACATAAGTCCGAAGTTTCTTAGACATCGCTATATATTATAGAAGATTCATCCAGGAATACTCTAAGATTGCCTCATACATTAAATAGTTGATGAAGAAGGATGAGAAGTTTGTTGGACTCGAAGTGCGAGGAAGCGTTCGTTGAGTCAATGAAGAGGTTGACCAGCGCTTCGATTTTAGCTATTCCATATAGAGGGGAAGGATTGACTATGTATACTGATGCTTGTGGTGTTGGATTGGGTGTGGTTTTGACGCAACACAGGAGAGTCATTGCTTATGCTAGTAGGTAGCCGAAGCCTCATGAGAAGAATTATGCAACATATGATTTGGAGTTATTGGTTGTTGTGTTTGCATTGAAGATGTGGTGGCAGTACTTTTTGGGTGAAAAGTTCGAGCTCTTCAAGAATCCTACGACTTGGATATTGAAGATGCGGCATTACATGTTGCCATTGAAGATCCGGTAGCTGCGGCGGTTGGAATTTCTGACAGCCTACGACTTGGATATGTTATATACGCCGGGAAAGGCAAATGTGGTAGCTGATGCTTTGATCAGGAATGCAGCCTTGAGTCTTTTTAAAGTTACTCTGATCATACTTGAAAGGATTTAAGGTAAACAATGGGAAGATAGCACTTAATGGAGATTATCTAGAGTGTAGAGGAAGGTCATTGTTCGATCTTTGAGATACACCATAGGGAATATTGCGAATGATTTGGAAGAAACGTGTTCCTAATGCCAATGGTCCAAGGTAGGAAGTTTTAACAGAATGTCATCAATCCAGGTTAAATATACATCCTGCTGTTTCAAAGATGCATAGGGATATGAAGAGGATATTTTGTTGGAAAGGGATTAAGAGGGATATCTCAATCTATGTCAGTCGATGTGCGAACTATCAGGCGAATACCAAATATTGCAGATACTGATTTTTTCAGTATCTATAATAATTTTCAGTATATAAATTTTTTTCTGGATTTTTACTCTTTTTTTTAAAAATAGGTTTGATTTCTGTAAAAATTTCTAAATTAAGAGAAATCAAAAACCGGCAATCTCTAGTTATTACCTGTTTGGGCCCAGCACGCTTCCAATCCTTACGATTCTCCTGTTCTTCTACGGCTTCACGGCTCACTCTGCCAAACGCCTACGAACACTGGATATTAATCAGGACTCCAGGAAATGGCTGAAGGATTCCCAGCAGTAAATAAACTTAGAAGCTTTTGTTTATGATTTTCTAAACCCAGAAATTTTTAAACAGATAATCTCACTTAGAACAAACTTTTATTGATGATTGAGGAAAATACAGATTACAGTACACACAATCTCACTCACTAATTTACAAAATATATTTGCTTTTCTCTTCTTTTCGAATGCCCACTCTGAATGTCTCTAGATGCTATTACAGTTGATTTCTACCGCCTTATTCTCTTTCCGAATAGGCTTCTTTACTCGATGCTTCTTTTCTTTTGTTAGTGGGTTCTTCTTTTTAAGATGCTTTTGTTATCTTATCTGGACAGGTGTTCATCCTTCAAGAAAATCCGCGTCTCCTCCAGAATTGTCTTCCAACTTGTCATTTTCTTCATGCTTATCTTTTTTGCTTGAGGGGCCTACCATCATGTCTTGATCTTCATACTGTAATGTCTCCCACTTTATCCCATGCACTTGTAATTTCTTTTTTAGTTCTTCTGTCAGATTCTTGACGAAATATTTATATGCATTTTTGTGTGCGCTCCATTTTAAAATACTTTCTGTAAATTGAATTATAACTTTTTTAGCTCCTGCCTTTGGGACTTTGCTTACTGCTAGAATCAAATCATTAGGATCAGATTCATAGGTCCATATATTGTTTGATAGAGCTTCAATAGTTCTTGATACTATACTTGCTAACTGCTTTGCCCTTGTAACTGATATTATATCTTCTTCAACTAAGAACATATTTTGAAAGAATTTTGGAGTCAACCTTTTTGATCCCATCTTCATTTCTATCATGGAGAGACCTTTTTTATCTTCTTCAAGAATAACTTGGTTACATGCTAAGTAGATATTGCTATGCTTAATTGCTTTTGAGAAAGTATAAACTGCATTTCTTATTTTTGGTAGTTCCTTCAGATTATGAAGGGTACTATCTGTATAAATGCAGTAAATTAATCCTGCTTCACATAAGTTTTTCACCACCAATGGATCAGCTTCAGGGTGAATATATACTTTATTCAAATCATAACCATATCCTGAATATATCCCTTTATAAGGGTTTGTGTCCAGTAATATTGGTTTTACTAATTTACTGAACCATATTGTAAATTCTTTGTTTTGCTGTTTTACCTCAGAGGGCTTGTTTACTGCATTCTCGGTGAGTTGCATTTTTTGAGTTACTTGTTCTTTTCTAGGCATATCCTTTTGTACTTCTCTAAACATATGCTCTGAATAAGAGATCATGTGATGAAAGAAGGATCTTAGCTCCTCCTTTTTCTCATTATCTGCTTTGATTAAGTACTGTTCAAAGGTCTCTTGTGCTATTAATACTTCTTTATATATTTCATCGAAGATGCTAAGATAATCAATTGTATCTTCACTTCTATCTGCCATTATGTAACTCTCTGCTTAAAGTATCTGCAAGAAAGTTAGTTTTTCCAGAAATATGTTCAATTTCAAAATTAAATTCAGAGAACCATGACTGCCACCTTATTAATCTTTTATTGGGTCAATGGAGTCTGTACGTACCTTAAAGGGTTTATTTAGATACAAATAAAAGGCTTTAATACTGTTTTTAATAGCTAAAAGTTCTTTATCATTGGAGTGATAGTTTAATTCACTTTGTTTAAATGTTCCAGATTTATATCTACATAATTTTTCTTGATTATTTCTGATAGCTACTAGAGCTGCTCCCCAGTATGAATCTGAAGCATCCGTATATATGATTAAGCCATCAGTTTCTAATGGTAAAGATAATTTGGGCATATGTTCACAAACCTTTTTAATATGTTGAATATATTTTGTATCGTCTTCTGTCCACTGCCATTTATTATTCTTTTTAAGCTTTTGTTGCAAAGGAGCTCTTAATCTTGCTAATTTGTTAATAAATATATCAGCATAATTAAGACATCCCAGAAATCTTTGTAATTGTTTTATATCTTCTAATTGGTCAGGAAATTCTTTAATTTTTGTAAGTATATGAGGTTGTAATTCTATATCTCCATTATCTATAGTTATGCCAAAAAATCTATTTTTTGTACTCCAATAATTGCTTTTTTAGCAGAAAGAGTTATTCCTCTTTTAATACAACATGTTGTTTAATACTTCATCCATTCTTCTTTGAAATATTTGTGGTGCGTTTTTTAGTCCAAAGGGCATAACTAACCATTCATATTGTCCTTGTAGGCAACTGAATGCAGTATATGGTATAAATTCCTCTGTTAATCTTATTTGCCAAAATCCACTTTTACAATCCATTTTTGTAAACCATTTTTTATTTTGTATTTTATTTAATAATACTTCTTTATTTGGTAAATAGTATCCGTCAAAGATTGTGGCATCATTTAAAGCTTTATAATTAAAAACTATTCCAGCTTTACCTCAAACAATTTCACTATGTTTTCTGACTATAAATGCAGGAGAACTATGCGGACTGTTAGAAGGTCTGATTACTTTTAATTCTAAAAGTTCTTTAATTTGGACATTAAATTCTTCTAAGTCTTCTAAAGAATATTTCATAGGTCTTACCCTTATTATTTTATTAGGGTCTTTTAATTTTATTGTTGCCAATGTTTTATCTTTTTCCCAGGCTGCTGAAGGATTTTCATTATATGTTTCTTTGAATCTTTCCTTAATATTTTCAAGATGATCAATGCTTTCATGTTTTAATATTGGTATTTTTTCAATTTTTGGAATGTCACCATGTTGTGCTGGCGCAGGTTGATAACTTGGATCACTAGCATATGCTTGTTTAAGCCTAGGTGCTAAAATAGGCGTTTCGCATGGTGTAGTAAAGATAATATGATCTGTTAACTGAGTCATAGATTGATATTGTAGATAGAAACCATTTCCTAACAATATGTCTGGACCTTGAACATTACTGGCCCATAGTTTTGGTATTTTAATTTTAATATTTCCTATTGTGAAAGGTACATTTAATGCATAATCTTTATAACAAATTTCTTTTTCTTGTATATCTAAAGCAATTATCGATGAACCATCTTGAATCCACCATTTCTGTGGTAAAATATATTTTTTACACAAAGATATCCCTGATCCTGTATCAACATATGCATTTAGCATTAGTGGTTGGTAATAAGGTATTTCTATGGTCCCTTCTATGTATGTGGAATATGGTGAGGTGACTACTGCCTTATTTATATGTTGTTTATTAATTCTTGGAAATTCATATTGATCTAACTGTATGAATGATTCTTTTAAAGTAAAAGTATATTTTGTAACAAAAATCATTCCTAATAATATTTCATTTTTTGTTAGTTTATCATCTACTAACATTTCCATTTGTATATGCAGGACTTTCCCACTTCTGTCTATAAGTGATAGACTTACTTCTACACATTTCTTTAATTCATGTATTTGTCCAAAGTAGTCTATATATTTACAGGGGTTTTGTATAGTATTGTATGGGTATGTTTGTACTAGCAAAGAGTTAATATGAGAGGATACTGCGCCTATGTCTAAGAGCACATTTACTTCCTTATTATCTAAAAAACCTTGTATATATAATTGTTTGCTTGATTCTATTAGATTTAACTTGTCTAATGGTTCTAATTCTAATCCTTTTCTCCGAGATGATATATTTATATCTCTTAACTGATCAGAAGTAGATGTTTCATCATCATAACTTATTCTAAAAGAGTTTCTGCTATGTGGTTTTACAGTTGGTTGAGTTCTATATCTATTTTTTCTTTGAAGAATTAATTCTTGCGGAAAATCTAATTCTTCATGCTTTAGTTCTCTTGGAGGTATAACTTCACATATATCAGAAAATGGTTTAGCAATATTGATATTTTCTTCTTTGAATTTCTTTGTAGTAATATGATGGTTAGTTGAATAAGCATATACCATACATGCTGTAATGCTACATACTTTACTTCCTGGTGGCATTTTAAGTCTTTCAATTTTATGGTACATTGTAAGTCCTAATTCTATATTTTGGTCTGATAATGAAATTGCAAAATCAGGAAATATTCTCATTTTTATTGTTTGATATGCAAAATTTCCTCTCATTACTCCTAATAAGGCGTCTTTTGCATCATGAAGTATCCTATCATCTGATATCCAAAATGTACAGGGAACGTTCATCCCTCTTCTGCATTCACATTTTATAATTAGTTCTATTCCTCCTAGATGTAACCATTTTACTTGTTTATTAAATTCTTTTGAAAAGTTTTTCCTATCCTCTTTTATTGCTTTTTGTGTAAGTAATTTTAAAGGAATTTCTCCTTCCATAGTAAAGACATCTATAGGTTGTTCAAAAGTTTTTATAACATATTTTTCTTTAGACATATATCTTATTAATGGCATTTCATAGCATTCATCTCTAGAAAGTGTATGTTTTATTTTTTCTATTTGATTATATTTTTCTTCTGACATTTGTATGGTCTATTCGTATCCAGTTTCATCATCTTTGATCTCAGAGATTTCTGAAGATTCCGATGTTGAAATTATATTTGTTTCAATAGAAGGTTGTTGTTCTATATTGGTTTGTTCATTCATTAATTCTTGGAATTCTTTTTCAATTTCTTCTGAGTTATCAGACATAATGCTTTCACTATCTGTAGATGAGATTTCAGAAATAACTTCTTTTGGTTCTCTTTCTTTTACTATCATTACTTTTCTTAATGCGGTTGTCTGTATGGGGGGGATTTTGTACAAATCTAGATGCATTAAGAAAAGTAACGATAGTAAAAGAAAGAGAACCAAAAGAAGTTATTTCTGAAATCTCATCTACAGATAGTGAAAGCATTATGTCTGATAACTCAGAAGAAATTGAAAAAGAATTCCAAGAATTAATGAATGAACAAACCAATATAGAACAACAACCTTCTATGGAAACACATATAATTTCAACATCAGAATCTTTAGAAATCTCTGAGATCAAAGATGATGAAACTGGATACGAACAGACCATACAAATGTCAGAAGAAAAATATAATCAAATAGAAAAAATAAAACATACACTTTCTAGAGATGAATGTTATGAAATGCCATTAATAAGATATATGTCTAAAGAAAAATATGTTATAAAAACTTTTGAACAACCTATAGATGTCTTTACTATGGAAGGAGAAATTCCTTTAAAATTACTTACACAAAAAGCAATAAAAGAGGATAGGAAAAACTTTTCAAAAGAATTTAATAAACAAGTAAAATGGTTACATCTAGGAGGAATAGAACTAATTATAAAATGTGCATGCAGAAGAGGGATGAACGTTCCCTGTACATTTTGGATATCAGATGATAGGATACTTCATGATGCAAAAGACGCCTTATTAGGAGTAATAAGAGGAAATTTTGCATATCAAACAATAAAAATGAGAATATTTCCTGATTTTGCAATTTCTTTATCATACCAAAATATAGAATTAGGACTTACAATGTACCATAAAATTGAAAGACTTAAAATGCCACCAGGAAGTAAAGTATGTAGTATTACAGCATGTATGGTATATGCTTATTCAACTAAACATCATATTACTACAAAGAAATTCAAAGAAGAAAATATCAATATTGCTAAACCATTTTCTAATATATGTGAAGTTATACCTCCAAGAGAACTAAAGCATGAAGAATTAGATTTTCCGCAAGAATTAATTCTTCAAAGAAAAATAGATATAGAACTCAACCAACTGTAAAACCACATAGCAGAAACTCTTTTAGAATAAGTTATGATGATGAAACATCTACTTCTGATCAGTTAAGAGATATAAATATATCATCTCGGAGAAAAGGATTAGAATTAGAACCATTAGACAAGTTAAATCTAATAGAATCAAGCAAACAATTATATATACAAGGATTTTTAGATAATAAGGAAGTAAATGTGCTCTTAGACACAGGCGCATCATCCTCTCATATTAAATCTTTGCTAGTACAAACATACCCATACAATACTATACAAAACCCCTATAAATATATAGACTACTTTGGACAAATACATGAATTAAAGAAAAGTGTAGAAGTAAGACAGTCACTTATAGACAGAAGTGGGAAAGTCCCGCAAATACAAATGGAAATGTTAGTAGATGATAAACTAGCAAAAAATGAAATATTATTAGGAATGAATTTTGTTACAAAATATACTTTTACTTTAAAAGAATCATTCATACAGTTAGATCAATATGAATTTCCAAGAATTAATAAACAACATATAAAAAAGGCAGTAGTCACCTCACCATATTCCACATACATAGAAGGGACCATAGAAATACCTTATTACCAACCACTAATGCTAAATGCATATGGTTGATACAGGATCAGGGATATCTTTGTGTAAAAAATATATTTTACCACAGAAATGGTGGATTCAAGATGGATCATCTATAATTGCTTTAGATATACAAGAAAAAGAAATTTGCTATAAAGATTATGCATTAAATGTACCTTTTACAATAGGAAATATTAAAATTAAAATACCAAAACTATGGGCCAGTAACGTTCAAGGTCCAGACATATTGTTAGGAAATGATTTCTATCTACAATATCAACCTATGACTCAGTTAACAGATCATATTATCTTTACTACACCATGCGGAATGCCTATTTTAGCACCTAGGCTTAAACAAGCATATGCTAGTGATCCAAGTTATCAACCTACGCCAGCACAGCGTGGTGACATTCCAAAAATTAAAAAATACCAATATTAAAACATGAAAGCATTGATCATCTTGAAAATATTAAGGAAAGATTCAAAGAAACATATAATGAAAATCCTTTAGCAGCTTGGGATAAAAATAAAACATTGGCAACAATAAAATTAAAAGACCCTAATAAAATAATAAGGGTAAGACCTATGAAATATTCTTTAGAATACTTAGACGAATTTAAAGTCCAAATTAAAGAACTTTTAGAATTAAAAGTAATCAGACCTTCTAACAGTCCGCATAGTTCTCCTGCATTTATAGTCAGAAAACATAGTGAAATTGTTAGAGGTAAAGCTGGAATAGTTTTTAATTATAAAGCTTTAAATGATGCCACAATCTTTGACGGATACTATTTACCAAATAAAGAAGTATTATTAAATAAAATACAAAATAAAAAATGGTTTACAAAAATGGATTGTAAAAGTGGATTTTGGCAAATAAGATTAACAGAGGAATCTATACCATATACTGCATTCAGTTGCCCACAAGGACAATATGAATGGTTAGTTATGCCCTTTGGACTAAAAAACGCACCACAAATATTTCAAAGAAGAATGGATGAAGTATTAAACAACATGTTGATTATTGTCTCGTATATGTTGATGATATTCTAATATTCTCTGATAATTTAGAAGACCATATTAAACATTGTAATTTTGTGATAGACACATGTATTAAAAGAGGAATAACTCTTTCTGCTAAAAAAGCAATTATTGGAGTACAAAAAATAGATTTTTTAGGCATAACTATAGATAATGGAGATATAGAATTACAACCTCATATACGTACAAAATTTAAAGAATTTCCTGACCAATTAGAAGATGTAAAATAATTACAAAGATTTCTAGGATGTCTTAATTATGCTGATATATTTATTAACAAATTAGCAAGATTAAGAGCTCCTTTGCAACAAAAGCTTAAAAAGAATAATAAATGGCAGTGGACAGAAGATGATACAAAATATATTCAACATATTAAAAAGGTTTGTGAACATATGCCCAAATTATCTTTACCATTAGAAACTGATGACTTAATCATATATACGGATGCTTCAGATTCATACTGGGGAGCAGGTCTAGTAGCTCTCAGAAATAATCAAGAAAAATTATGTAGATATAAATCTGGAACATTTAAACAAAGTGAATTAAACTATCACTCCAATGATAAAGAACTTTTAGCTATTAAAAACAGTATTAAAGCCTTTTATTTGTATCTAAATAAACCCTTTAAGGTATGCACAGACTCCATTACAGCAAAATCCAGAATAAAAAACGAAATCCCTGACATAGGACCCAATAAAAGATTAATAAGGTGGCAGTCATGGTTCTTTGAATTTAATTTTGAAATTGAACATATTTCTGGAAAAACTAACTTTCTTGCAGATACTTTAAGCAGAGAGTTACATAATGGCAGATAGAAGTGAAGATACAATTGATTATCTTAGCATCTTCAATGAAATATATAAAGAAGTATTAATAGCTCAAGAGACTTTGAACAGTACTTAATCAAAGCAGATAATGAGAAAAAGGAGGATCTAAGATCCTTCTTTCATCACATGATCTCTTATTCAGAGCATATGTTTAGAGAAGCACAAAAGGATATGCTTAGAAAAGAACGAGTAACTCAAAAAATGCAAATCACTGAGAATGCAGTCAACAAGCCCTCTGAGGTAAAATAGCAAAACAATGAATTTATAATATGGTTCAGTAAATTAGTAAAACCAATATTACTGGAGACAAACCCTTATAAAGCGATATATTCAGGATATGGTTATGATTTGAATAAAGTATATATTCACCCTAAAGCTGATCCACTGGTGGAGAAAAACTTATATGAAGCAGGATTAATTTACTGCATTTATACAGATAGTACCCTTCATAATCTGAAGGAACTACCAAAAATAAGAAATGCAGTTTATACTTTCTCAAAAGCAATTAAGCATAGCAATATCTACTTAGCATGTAACCAAGTTATTACTGAAGAAGATAAAAAAGGCCTCTCCATGATAGAAATGAAGATGGGATCAAAAAGGTTGACTCCAAAATTCTTTCAAAATATGTTCTTAGTTGAAGAAGACATAATATCAGTTACAAGGGCAAAGCAGTTAGCAAGTCTAGTATCAAGAACTATTGAAGCTCTATCAAACAATATATGGACATATGAATCTGATCCTAATGAGTTGATTCTAGCAGTAAGCAAAGTCCCAAAGGCAGGAGCTAAAAAAGATATAATTCAATTTATAGAAAGTATTTTAAAATGGAACGCACACAAAAATGCATATAAATATTTCGTCAAGAATCTGACAGAAGAACTAAAAAAGAAATTACAAGTGCATGGGATAAATTGGGAGACATTACATTATGAAGATCAAGACATGATGGTAGGCCCCTCAAGCAAAAAAGATAAGCATGAAGAAAATGACAAGTTGGAAGACAATTCTGGAGGAGACACGGATTTTCTTGAAGGATGAACCCCTGCCCAGATAAGATAACAAAAGCATCTTAAAAAGAAGAACCCACTAACAAAAGAAAAGAAGCATCGAGTAAAGAAGCCTATTTGGAAAGAGACTAAGGCGGTAGAAATCAACTATAAAAGCATCTGAAGACATTCAGAGAGGGCATTCGAAAAGAAGAGAAAAGCAAATATATTTTGTAAATTAGTGAGTGAGATTGTGTGTACTGTAATCTGTATTTTCCTCAATCATCAATAAAAGTTTGTTCTAAGTGAGATTATCTGTTTAAAAATTTCTGGGTTTAGAAAATCATAAACAAAAGCTTCTAAGTTTATTTACTGCTGGGAATCCTTCAGCCATTTTCTGGAGTCTTGATTAGTATCCAGTGTTCGTAGGCGTTTGGCAGAGTGAGCCGTGAAGCCGTAGAAGAACAGGAGAATCGTAAGGATTGGAAGCGTGCTGGGTCCAAACAGGTAATAACTAGAGATTGCCGGTTTTTTATTTCTCTTAATTTAGAAATTTTTACAGAAATCAAACCTATTTAAAAAAAAAAGAGTACAAATCCGAAAAAAGTTTAATATACTGAAAATTATTATAGAAACTGAGAAAATCAGTATCTGTAATATTTGTTTTTCAAAAGAATTTAATAAACAAGTAAAATGGTTACATCTAGGAGGAATAGAACTAATTATAAAATGTGCATGCAGAAGTGGGATGAACTTTCCCTGTACATTTTGGATATCAGATGATAGGATACTTCATGATGCAAAAGACGCCTTATTAGGAGTAATAAGAGGAAATTTCGCATATCAAACAATAAAAATGATAATATTTTCTGATTTTGCAATTTCATAATCAGACCAAAATATAGAATTAGGTCTTACAATGTACCATAAAATTGAAAGACTTAAAATGCCACCAGGAAGTAAAGTATGTAGTATTACAGCATGTATGGTATATGCTTATTCAACTAAACATCATATTACTACAAAGAAATTCAAAGAAGAAAATATCAATATTGCTAAACTATTTTCTGATATATGCGAAGTTATACCTCCAAGAGAACTAAAGCATGAAGAATTAGATTTTCCGCAAGAATTAATTCTTCAAAGGAAAAAATAGATATAGAACTCAACCAACTGTTAAACCACATAGCAGAAACTCTTCTAGAATAAGTTATGATGATGAAACATCTACTTCTGATCAGTTAAGAGATATAAATATATCATCTCGGAGAAAAGGATTAGAATTAGAACCATTAGACAAGTTAAATCTAATAGAATCAAGCAAACAATTATATATACAAGGTTTTTTAGATAATAAGGAAGTAAATGTGCTCTTAGACACAGGCGCAGCATCCTCTCATATTAACTCTTTGCTAGTACAAACATACCCATACAATATTATACAAAGCCCCTATAAATATATAGACTACTTTGGACAAATACATGAATTAAAGAAAAGTGTAGAAGTAAGACTATCACTTATAGACAGAAGTGGGAAAGTCCTGCAAATACAAATGGAAATGTTAGTAGATCATAAACTAGCAAAAAATGAAATATTATTAGGAATGAATTTTGTTACAAAATATACTTTTACTTTAAAAGAATCATTCATACAGTTAGATCAATATGAATTTCCAAGAATTAATAAACAACATATAAAAAAGGCAGTAGTCACCTCACCATATTCCATATACATAGAAGGGACCATAGAAATACCTTATTACCAACCACTAATGCTAAATGCATATGTTGATACAGGATCAAGTATTAGGTTACTACAACCATTGGAAATCCCAAATTCGAAAAGGGATAAAATATCAATGGATTTTATGAATGGGTTGCCCAGGTAATGGAATGAAAATGAATGAGTTTGGGTCACTGTGGATCGGCTAACCAAGAGTGCTCATTTTATTCTAGTAAAGCTAATGAGTACTGTAGCAACTTTTGCAAAAATTTATATGAAGGAGATCGTTTGATTGTATGGAGTTCCTGTTAGCATTGTAAGTGATTGAGATTCGATCTTTATTAGCCAATTTTAGGAAGCATTATGAGAAACTTTAGGAACAAAGCTAAGTGTGAGCATGGCCTACCATCCTCAAGCCGATGGTCAAACAGAAAGAGTTAGCCGAGCCTTGGAGGAACTGTTGAGAGCATATGTCTTAGACTTTGGAGAATCATGGAAAAATTATCTACACTTGGTAGAATTCTTTTACAATAATAGTTATCAAGCAAGCATTGTCATGACATCCTATGAAGCTCTTTTATAGAAAGCCATGCAAGACACTAGCATATTGGGTAAAAATCGGGGGTCGCATAGTGCTTGGGCCGAATATGATTCAGGAAGATTTGGAGAATGTTGATGTAATCAAGAGGAGAATGAAAGAAGCTCAAGATCGATAGAAAAGCTATGCTGACAGAAGACGAAGGGATTTGGAACATGCAGTTGGTGATTTTGTGTTTGTGAAGATTTGCCCGATTAGAGGAGTTGATCGATTTGGAAGAGAAGGGAAGTTGGTGCCTAGATATGTTGGACCTTTTCGAATTCTTGAAAGGATTGGGCTACTTGCCTATGAAGTTGAATTGTTGGAAAGGTTGTGGGGAGTTCATAATGTATTTCACGTGTCACATTTGAAGGAATATGTGGATGACCGATCGTTGATTGTGAAGCCATCTGCTCAAGATAATTTGGAGGTGAAACCAAACTCTACTGTGGTAAGACATCTAGTTTGCATTCTGGATCGAGATGTGAAACAATTACAAAATAATGTTGTAAGATTGGTTAAGGTTCAATGGAGTAAAGAATCCAGAGACTGCACTTGGAAAATGGAAGATAACATGAAGGAAGCTTATACCAAGTTGATGGTAGAATAGTAGTTTGCTTGTTGTATGGATTGTGCACTCGCTATTTGTGATATGATTGTTTAGTATATGTCTTTTGTTTGCGTTTTATCATACACGATATATATGCCTTTTTGGGTTATTCTGAATTATCTTTTTGTGTCATAATTTCGGGACGAAATTCTTTTAAGGGGGAGAATGTAAAGAACACAAATGTAATCACTTTAAATAGGAGTATTTGATATATACTTTTGAATAATTAATTAGTAAATTTTATAACTCAAATAAACCTCCATTAATTAATAACTAACGATGGTGAAGTTGTTTTACAAAAATAATTAGTTCGAAGAAAAATCGAAAACGTGACCGGAAATCGTATTTCAAATTTTTGACTTTTCATCATCTAAAAGTTGTCGAAAATATATTGTGTATACTAGGGTGTATATATATATACATAGTTATATAAGAACATAGAAATTACTAGAGTGAAATAGATTTAAATTTATTTACATAAGTTTAAAAGTAAGTTTGGCTTTTCATTTCCCTTAATAAAAAACTAAAAGGAAATGAAAAGGTATCTTCACGTCATGTAAGAAGTGAAGTCGTGGAATGAAGAAGGGGAGATATGGCATGCGTGAAAAGCATGGAAAGGAAGAGAAGTGTGATGCAGCACAAAAGTGTAGAGGCTAAAGAACCAAAAGGCAAAAGGGTAATTTCCATGTTCCATTTTATATAAAAAGAATTTCCTATTTTTTCATTCTCATTTTAATCTCGCTAACACTTTTTCAAAATTTTGTTTCCATCATTTTCAAGCTTCTTATATTTCCGTCTCTTCCAAAAAAATTCCATGTTTAAAAAAAGCCTCCTTTTTCCTTTTAAATCCCTTGAAAACTAGTTAAAACCCTTCTCTTTACTCACTACATCGCTTAACCTCCAAGAACAAAACCAAACTTACCTCTCTCAAGCTAGGCCGAGCTTAATATACACTAGGCCGAACCCTTTAGACCACTTCAGGCTTCCAAAAGTTCAATTTTTACAAAGAAAAACCAAATCCGGGTGTTGGTGCAAAGTAAAAGTGATTTTGCCTTGAAATTCGATTGATTTTGGTAATTAAATCTCACTTTAAAAATCAAAGTTTTAAACTTTATTTTCAGTAATAATTGAAAGTCAATAATATGGTGGATCGATTATACAAATGACAAGTATATGACTAATTTTAATTATAGTGTAACAATAGCAAATTATGTAAATAAGAATAATCATGCCAGGGATTTTATATTAGTTCGGATCTCCCATCCTACATGCAGTCCCGAAACTCCTCTTTGGAATTTCCTTCCACCAAATAATCCTCACTTCACTTGGAGGAACAAGTTTACAATAGCAAAGTTTCTTTGTTAAGATTGTGTTCTCTATTATACGGAATTTGACCATATAGTACAATTGAACTTCATATATCTCTTGAATGATTGAATACAATATTGTTCGAGAGAGTATGGAAGCGTATGATCTCGGATTTTCAGATTTGATAGCAAGTGAATGATTAGAACAAGAGATGATCCAGATAGAGGGTTGAGTGAATTAGTTAAGTGCTTTGATTCTTCTTGATTCTCATTTATATAGTTGTAGAAGGTTGCTTCTAGTAGTTACATCTCTTCCCTTTCAGTCTAGAGTCGTCACTGTTCACTGGTGAAGAGTTGTGGAGGAGAGATGGAGTTGCGTCTCCTCGGAGATGACAGTTGTAATTTGAATTATCTGCCTCGAGCCCAGTTTCTGACGTCTTAGTGGTGTTTTCAGATGTCTGAGAATCTATTATTATTTTTGTTCATCTTCTACGTTCAGACGTCTGAAGTTCTGCATTCAGATGTCTGAACCTGTTAAGTGATGTTCTCTTGGTTTTATTCTTGAGCGTATCTCTCTTCGATCTTCGTGCAACTTTGCAGATGAATCTCTTCAGTGCTTTATTCATCGTCTTATCATAGTAGTGGTTTGTCTTGCTTTGAATTCGTATTTGTATAGTTGTATGATATATATATATATATATGATTTTCATTGTATAGTCGTCGTCGTCAAAATCGTAAACTAAAGGTTCTTGTGTTCTCCCCCATTTTGATGATGACAACTATATAATGTACTTAGATAACAATTACAAAAAGGTTCTCCCCCTATGGATGTGCATATATATTTTTCTCCCCCATTGTCATTATCAAAAATAATCGAAGAATTGTAAAAATAATGTAGAACCAAGTATGATGCACATACATAAATATATTACTAGCAAAAGGTTATGATTACATCATTAAGCACACAAAAAGAAACGAATATTGATAGTGTCTTATCAGAAATTTGATAAGGGAGTTAATTACAACAAAATATTTAGCTTATGAAGTCAAGGTAGTTCATCATAAGATGAGTCTAATTTTCCTTTCTCTTTATCGCCGGTGTTTGACGATGTGTGAGGAGATTGAGAAGGTGTAGACCAGTCAGAAGAAGGTTGATGGAATTGTTGAAGTGCATGATCAAGTTTGGAAACCACTGAAACAAGAGAGTCTTTAACTTTGGAAAGCCTTGTGGACAACGTGTGATCAAGCTTTGCTATTTGTTACCAAGGATAATTTGATTTCTTGATAGGAGCACTTGGTTTTATAAGGTTAAGTGAGCAATATTCTCATTATCATGAGACTGAGTTCATGCTTCCAAAATCTCCATAGCAGAGTGATATTCAAAGGAGGAATGAGGATGTGGAGATGGTTGCCTTGGTAGTTGAACATCACCTTGTTGTTGTTGTTATTGAGGAGGAGGAGTTTGATCTTTTGCATTTTTCCATTCCAGAAAAGTTATAAAAGATGGTGGTTCCTCCAGCAAATGCATAAGATTGAAAAATTTTGTTCCACTATATTTTATAGGTAACTCCTCAACAGCAGAAATATACGATGGGATGTTTAGTGCTTTAAGAATTCGCATAATGTAAGCTAGGTAAATGATTGTATGGCGAGATCTATTCCAAAAGCCATTTAGTTCATAGAAAATGAACTGAGCCCAATTGATCTTAGTTTGACTAAATAGTGCATATAGTGCTTTGCGTTCAAGATCCGTAATTTGTTCATGGCTACCTAATCGAGGGATAATGGTATTTATAAGCATTCGGGTAAGGAGCCTAGCACAAGGCCTAAGGAATTTGGATGAAAATTGATGCATTCGATTTTCCCATAATTGATAAGTGATAGTATCACGAGGTTTGAATCGCATGTCCTCCATTTAAGATAAATTATGACCCGTATAAGAGCACTCTAAGAATCGTCCAATTATAGTGGGGTTTAATTTGATTGTTGTCCCATAGACACTTGTCCATAACCAGTCTTCATCATTCTCAGTAGTTCATACCGATGGACTATCCAGATTAGCATAAAAAAAGATATATAGCTAGTTGATCGATAAAAACATCATTGACATTAAAAGAGATAAGGGTATTCAATTCACCTTGCTCACATATGTCGTCTATATCATATGAAGAAAATTTGATTAGGCTATAGAAAGGTCCTAGATGCATCTTCTTAATCTTCAAGTCATTAAACCATCGTATATTTGTTGGATTCTAAAATAACCAATTGTTGATTTGAGTATCATTCACCATCAATGGTTGAGAGGAAGATCCTTCTCCATGCTTCCTTTTCTTAATTCCCATCTTTTGAGTTTGTGGTGGCATTAATTTGAAGAGAAATTTGGTTTTTAGAGATTTTGAGAGAGATAATTCAATTTAGAAATGAATTGAAGTGGTGAAATAGTGGTTGATCAATCAGGTATAGGGTTTGGAAAAACTATATTTTGTCGTTCTAGACGTCTGGAAAAGTAGATCAGACGTCTGGAGATGTCTAAATTAGAAACAGAGAGCAAAGTCAGACGTCTAGAATCAAAACTTAGACGTTTGGAAAGTTTTAGCATGAGATAGAGAGTGATTTCAGACCTCTGGACTTGAGTTCAGACATTTGGGAACATATAATATATTCTAGATTCTTAGTTCAGACGTCCGGAATCTATTTCAGACATCTGAAAACTCCAAATTAGCTTTTCATTGAGAGTTTTGTGCAGAAAGACTTTATTTATTAAATAAAATACAATATAATACAAACAAATATATATATATGTATATAATCGTCTCCAATAGTTTATTTTTCTTGGTTCCATTCCTGACGATCCCATGAATTCGGTTCGTAGGTAGGAGCACAAAGTTGATGGGGACTAGTAAGGAGATTTAGGTGACGAAGTTGACGGTTCGTCTTTAGGAGTTTCAACAAAGCGTGGAGATTTTTTATGTAAACACTTCTTTGTTGGGGAATGACCACATATAGCATATAGAGCCTTTTCCAAAAAGTTCAAATGTTTGATTGTTCCTTCCTGTTTATTGTACATTTTCCTTTGAATATCCATCATTGCGAATTGATAATGTGATATTTCATCAAGTTTCTCATGTATTGTAAGCGGTTTTTCTCGCTTAGCTTTCTTCAGTTGAGGTGAAGGAGTACGAAGAGGAGTGGATACGTTTGAGGTTGGCGATCCAGAGTTATGTGAAATTATTTCCTGAAATGACATTTTGATTATGATGTTTGTTATGTTTTTTAAAAACAAACTGCAGAAAGTTAGTTTCTATAGCAATCCAAATATAAAAATAGGTTGTTTGTTCATGGTGCAAAATTTTTGTCTAAATTTTTAAAGGTTATTAACAAACTAATAAACTTGTGGATATAATAAATTTTTCTTAGTTTAAAAGTTCATTAAGTGAACAAATGCCGATGTCTCATCGTAATTTTACAAAAGTTTGTTCATTTAATGGTTCGTAAAGATAGCGGCTATTTTATTTTCCATGTTAACATATTCTAGAGTTATAGTTCCTTTTTTGACATTATCTCTTAAGAAATGATGTCTTATATCTATATGTTTAGCTCTAGAGTGATTTATCAGATTTTTAGATAGATCGATTGCACTAGTGTTATCACAATAAGTTGGGGATTTTTCAATTATTTTTCCAAAATCTTTTAAGGTTTGTTGCATGTAAATTATTTGTGCACATGCTAATGCGGCTTAAATATATTCGGCTTCACAAGTGGATAGAGAAACACAATTTTGTTTTTTACTAAACCATGAGACAAGAGTTTGTCCGATGAAATGACATGTTCCACTAGTACTTTTTCTATATGTTTTGCATCCTCCAAAATCCGCGTCGCCATATGATACAAGTTCGAAGGAAGATCCTTTCGGATAGAATGGTCTATAGTTTTTTGTGTTAGATAAATATCTCAAAATATATTTAACGTCTCTTTGATGAGATTCTTTTGGTTTTGCTTGAAAACGTGCACAAAGACAAACACTCATCATCATATCAGGTTGACTTGCGGTAAATTATAATAACGAACCAATCATACTCCTACATAATTTTTCTTCAAAATCTTTTCCGTTTACATCTTTATGAAGATGAACCTAGTACTCATAGGAGTAGGTTTACTAGATGTTTTATCCATACCGAAATGTTTTAATAGTTCATTCCAATATTTTTCTTGACGTATAAAAATACCATTTCCTAATTGCTTTATTTGTAATCCTAAAAGGAAATTTAATTCTCCCATGTATGACATTTCAAATTCATTTTTCATTATATTAGAAAAAATTTCACATAATTTTCATTAATTGATCGAAATATGATATCATCGACATAAATTTGAAATAACTAAAATATCATTATTTTCTCTTTCAATAAATAATGTCACGTTAATTTTACTAATTTGAAACCCTGATGAGATTAAATGTGTTTTAAGCCTATTGTACCATAATCTAGGGGCTTGTTTTAACCCATATAATGCTTTACTTAATTTAAAAACACGATATGAAAATTTTTCATGTTCAAATAATGGTGGTTGTTCAACATAAACATTTTCTTTGATAAAACCATTCAAAAATGCACTTTTGACATCCATCTGATATAATTTAAAATTGTTGTGACAACCAAAAGCAAGTAGAGTTCGTATAGCTTCTAATCTAGCTACAAGTGTAAAAGTTTCATCGTAATCGATTCCTTCTTCTTGATTATACCATGTGCTACTAAATGTGCTTTATTTCGAACTGTATTTCTGGTTTCATTCGCTTTATTTTTTTAGCACCCATTTAGTTCCAAAGACGGATTGATCTTCCGGTCTTGGAACGAGTTCCTAAACATTATTTCATTCAAGCTAATTTAATTCATCTTGCATAGCTAAAATCCAAAAATCCTCTTTAGAAGCTTCTTATAGTTCTTTGGTTCAAAATTTGAAACGAACGCAACATGACTTATTTGATTAAGTTGGTTTCGAGTTACTCTTGAATTTAAATCTCCAATAATGTTATCTATAGGATGATTCCTTAACGTCCTAGAAGGTGAAACTAGAGTATTATTTTGATCAATAGCTTCATTATTATTGTGAGGTGTGTTAGAAGAATCATTAGGATGTGTTTCTTCTTCGTTAATAATTTGTGTAGTTACAAAATTTTCATCAAAAGAAACATATAAACTTTCTTCTATAATATTTGTCCTTTGGTTATATATTCTATAGGCTTTGCTACGATCCGAATAGCCAACAAATATTCCTTCATCGGCCTTAGGATCAAACTTTCCTAAATTGTCTTTAGTATTTAATATGAAACATTTTGATCCAAATGTTCTAAAATATGGTACTTTAGCTTTCTTACCAAAAAATATTTCATAAGGAGTGTTTTTTGTCATTGTTCGTAGTGTCACTCTATTCAAAACATAACTATGTTGTAGCAATAGCTTCAGCCCAAAAATATTTTGGTAGATTACAACTGTTTAATATTGTTCTTGGACATTCTTGTAATGTTTGATTTTTCCGTTCAACTACACCGTTTTGTTGTGGTGTACGTGGAATTGAAAAATTATAATTAATTCCCTTTTTATTGCTAAAATTTGTAGAAAGTTCATTTTTGAATTCTCCTCTGTAATCACTGCGAATATTTTTAATTTTCAAATTCATTTGATTTTTAATTCTTTTTGCAAAAAAATTAATCATGCCAAAAGTGTCACTTTATGTTCTAAAAACAAAGTCCATGTATATCTTGGAAAATTATCAACAATTACAAAAAAATACTTGTTATGATTTATTGATCTTGCTTGAGTAGGACCAAATAAATCTAAATGCGACAATTCAGATGATTGTTTTGTTGAAATATTATTTTTAGATTTAAAAGGACTCCTTTTAATTTTCCAATTTGACATGCGTCACACAAATTTTCCGTTTTATAACCTATTTTTGGTAAACCTCCAACTAGTTCATGTTTTGATAATTTATTTATAGGTTTGAAATTCATGTGACAAAATCGTTTATGCCATGGCCATGGTTCATCAAGTTTAGCGGTCAAGCATAAATCGGAATTTCATTTTATATTCATATTCAAAATATAAATATTTTTATTTCGAAATACTTCAAATAATAAATTTTTATTATTATCAATTATATTGCTTTGATTTTTCTCGAAATTTATTTGAAAACCTTTATCACATAATTGACTAATGCTAAATAAGTTTTGTTTTAAATTTTCTATTAATAAAACATTATAAATAATAGGAGAGATAGAAATACCGATGTTTATGACTTCTCCAATTTCGATGACATATCCTTTTGAGTTGTCTCTAAAGGCTACGGTGCCTCCATCGATATAATTTATATTTGAGAGCATCTTGGCATTCCCGGTCATGTGTTTTGGGTACCACTATCGAGTATCCATTTCTCCTTGCTTTTATTTTTGGGTACCTACAAAACAAAAATTATTCAATCGGTACCGACATCTTTTATTTGGGTTCTAAATGTTAGGAGGGGAGGATAGCCATACCCAGGGTCCTTTAAAAATATAATTATTATTAAATTCTACAGTAGATAAAAAACTATCAATATGTTTGTGTCTAATTAACTTATTATTAGACTTTGGTATCCAAATTTTTATACTTTTAGATTTTATCTATACTTAATTTTGATGTCTTTTCGAAACTTTGATACAAGATACTTTGCTTTATAGTATTACTTTTTTCCTTTTGTGAATTCTTTTCAAATCCTAATCCATTTCGGTTACCAGAAGGTTTCGAAATTTTAATTAAATTACCAAGATCTAGTTTTCCTTTATTAAATTTGGCAACATTGTTAGTAATTTTTTCTAGTTTATCTTTTAATTCACAAATTTCAGTTTTTGAAATTTCTATACTACTTTTTAGTTAAATATTTTCCTTTATCAAATTATTGTTCTCAAGTTTTCACCTATCTATTTCACTAAGTTGTGTGTCATATTCAATAGACTTTTTACACTTTTCTTGTGAAATCACCAGTTCTTCTTCTAAAATAACTTTTTCATCCTTTATTAATCCAATTTCTAGTTCTAATCGATTTATTTTAGCTAGGTGTTCTTTATTCGATTTATATTTGTCTAAACTTATCGTCAAGTTCCATACTTAATTCTAATAGTTCATTAAAGCTATGTTCAGGACATACCTCATCAATGTTAGCCATAAAACATACATTAGCTTGTTCTCCATCACTATCAATATCACTATCAGAAGACGATGATGAATCGGAATCGTCCCAATTAACTTTAAAAGCTCTTTTCTTCTTAAATTTTTCGATTTTTTTCTTTTTCTCATTGTTTCGTTTTAGGACAATCATTCTTTTTGTGTCTGTATTGATCACATTCATAGCACTTGATTGGAGATAGATTTGTTGTATTAGACTTCCCTTCTTTTTGGAATTTGGTCGTCTTCCTAAATTTCTTGAATTTGTTGTAATTCTTGCAATGAAAACTATCTCTTCTTCATCCAAATCTGAGTCATCATTCTTTGCTTGAAATGCTATGTTCTTTTTTTCAACATTTTGTTCTTTTCTTGCCTGTAAGTTAGCTTCATAGGACATTAAATTTTCTATCAACGCTTCAACCTTGAGAGTAGAAAGATCATTAGCTTCTTCAATAGCTAATACCTTCCTCGCCCAATTCGATGTTAAAGAGTTGAGTATTCGAGAAACTAAATCAAATAACCCCTAATGTCATTAGATCATGTTGAATAGTTTGAAATCTAGAATACATGTCAATAATAGTTTCATTTTGCTTCATTTTGAATGAGGAGAATTGGTTTTGCAAAATTGAAATCTTGGTTTGTTTGACCTTTATTGTACATTCGTGTGTAATTTGTAAGGTACCCAAATGTCAAACACAGTGGTACATAACATGGCAAATGAAAATTCATTTTTATCTAGAGAGCGAAATAAAACATTCATATCTTTAGCAATGTTTGAGGCTAAGGTTTTTTATGCATCGGTCCATGTGCTCATAGTAGTGTCAGATGCTTCATATTTATTTTGTGTGGTAGACCATATTGTTAGTCCATAAGATGATGGTTTTGATGACAACAACCTTCGAATATATTACAAAATATAAATACTAATAGTATAAGTTTAGATATATATGTATATGCAGGATTTAACCATGTAGGTAACAAGAATGAAGACTGTACAGTACAGAGATTCAAGATATCAAGATTGAAGACTCACGAGTATCAAGATTATCAAGAGTTTAAGAATTCAAGTAATTTATTATTTTTTAATTAGAAATTTTGTTAAAACACATAGAAAAGCACTGGCATCTTAAAATCCAATTTATTCGTGGAATGGAATCCACTTCGTGCCTGTTAAAGGGATGGAACCCTAAGTAGGATGGAACCTACAAAAAATCTAGTGGAACATTGTTTTGTATCCACTGACTTTTTATTCAAAATGATTTTTCAAAATTATATCTTGTTTTCAAAATGATTTCAAAACCTTCCTCTTAAAAGCATCAAAAAAACATCTATCCTGATTTCAAATACTTTTAGCCTCAAAATAATCTTTAATTTCAAAATCAAATTATCCTTATTTTTTAAACTATCTTTTAAATATAATATATTTAACTTTTAAATATTTATACTTAGATTTTAAATATAAAATTATAGTAAAAATTTTTATACATTGTTATTTATACATACTTATGTATTTTAAATATAGTCAAGTATATATATAAAGTTTAAAATAGTTTAATATAAAATAAATGTTATTTTCAAAGAAAATCAAAACACCAAAAATCCCTTTGGGATGTTGACATACTCAAGTAACCCATGTCGACATGAAGTCAGTTGAGTTCAAATTTTAAATTTCAAAAGAACTGTCTATTCGTCATAACTCTTCACGAATGGACATGGTTGTTGTTCTTCTATAAATAGGGTTAGTTTCAACGAATTTTAATTCAGTTTTTCCGGGTTTTCACTCCTCTTCTTCTTCCACATTCCTATATACAAATTCTCATCATTACTCTATCGAAATCAACATTGAATCTAACCAGATTATCTATGGTTTGATTCTCTATCACTATCTCAACAAGATCCTCAATGCTATTCAGAGTTATAGGCTTTTTGTAATCAATAAAGCGAGAAAATATGTGATTGTAGCCTTGAAAATCAATCAAGTGCGATAAGGTGTGATTGTATCCTTGGGAAGTCAATTGGGTGAACTTGTTGCCTGGGAAATCAAGTATGTCTACCCAAAGGATTGTGATTCTGGAGGGTGTACCTCGTAGCCTTGAAATCGAGGGTGTAATTGTAAAGATTATTTTTGAAAGGAAATCTGTACTTGTGTGCGGGACTGGATGTAGGGTAACTCCGAACCAGTATAAAATCCGGTGTGTTCTTTCCTTTACTACTTTTACTTTATATTTGCATTTGTGTTTGATTCTGTGATCATATCTATGTATGAATATTGCATGCGTTTGTTTTTAAATTAACAAAAACTCAAAATTATTTAACAATTCTCTAAAACACTATTCACCCCCCTCTAGTGTTTATCCTTAGCCTCAAGATCCTTAATCCGCATTTCTCACACATATTTCTAGACCATTGGCTTCCATAAAAATGTGCATGCGGGTTGACCAATATGCATAATTGAAGCCATTAAATAATGGAAGACGTGCAGTAGATTGACCTTCTTGAAAGATACTTGTCATATTAGTGATTCAAAAACTGGTTACAGTACTTTTGATCAAACCAAACTCTGATACCAATTGAAAGTCTATAATATGGTGGATCGATTATACAAATGACAGGTATACGGCTAATTTAAATTATAGTGTAACAATAGTAAAGCATGTAAATAAGAATAATCACACTAGGGATTTTATACTGGTTTGGACCTCCCGTTCTACGTCCAGTACCAAAGCACCTCTTTGGAATTTCCTTTCACCAAATAACTCTCACTTCACCCAAAGGAACAGGTTTACAATCACTACACCAAAACAGGCGAATTCTAACATTTATAAGTGTTACAAATAATTTCAGTAACACTTTTTAAGTGTTACTAATGGACTGTGAGGAATAGAGCGGCCAAATTTGTAACACTTATAAGTGTTACAAACATACGTATTACTAACACTTATAAGTGTTGGTACCTAAATATACGGTAACTCTTATAAGTGTTGGTAACGAAATATATGGTAACGCTTATAAGTGTTGGTACAGAAATATACGGTAACGCTTATAAATGTTGGTAACAAAATATATGATAACACTTATAAGTGTTGGTATAGAAATACACGGTAACGCTTATAGTGTTGGTACAGAAATATACGGTAACGCTTATAAGTGTTGGTAACGAAATATACGGTAATACTTATAAGTGTTGATATAGAAATACAGGGTAATGCTTTTAAGTGTTGGAAAATGAATATTTAGTAACACACACACACATATATATATACCAAAACTTATATGCAAAGTTTAAATATAAACGCACTGCAAATAATGGTTTCCATATCACAAATAATTCATCATACATATTCAATGCAAAGTTTAAACGCTCTGCAAATGCAGTATAATATATCATAAACAATTATTTACATATCTAAAATACCACAGTGTCATATATTCAGATATTATTACAACATAAGCTTCAAAAAAAATATTTTAAAATACACTTAAAGTTTAACTTACGGTTAACCTAACCATTCCTGATCATCCACTCCAAACTCTAACGGTTTTGAATATTCTTCAACGTCCAATACAACAATCCAAAGCATCCTTCTTCAAGTTCCTGCATTTAATATAAACACTCGATAAAAACTTATACCTTCAAAATCAAAAGGTTAAAGACTGAGTTACAACTCAGGTTCTATTTTTTTTGTATTTATGAATTCGCAAACTTAGTATGCAAAATACATGTTAATCAAACTCAATTAGCATTTGCGAATTGGGTTTGCAAACCCAATTTTCATCGATTTTGCTACATGCTCGGTTTGTGTGTTCAGTTCGCAAACTCGGTTTGTGTGCTCAGTTTTGCAAACTAAGTTTGCATCCTTAGATTTGCAAATTGATTGCATGCTTGGTTTGCAAACTCTGTTGCATGCTGACAGGTTTCAATCGTTAAAAATAAACATGATGGTAAAGATTTGCTAACGTGGAGTGTGTTGTAATACTAGCATATCAAGATCAAAGACGATATCACTTATTTATATGTCCCACCTTCCAAACCATTCCATATGATATAACATGTGGAACATAATAAATAGTTCACTTTAAAAATTCCATATGATATGTGTGTCCAAATGATTTGAAACATAATAATAAAAAGTTCTAACATATGAAATTATGTAAATGCACATACAAATGCAGTAACGCACATTTGAAACGTAAAGTAGAAATACAAAAACACATGCATTTGAACAATAAAGATAGATATAAAAACTAATGTTTAAAAAAGAATAAGAACAACAATAGATCAATACCATTTCATACTTGTTGTAAAATTATAAAATGCACAAATCAAAAATATACCTGCAACCAGCTACCAGCAGCAGCGAGAGAAGCTAACAACGCAGCAAACAACAAAGAATCATTTCCTTGAAAAGCATTTGCAACAAGGATCCCCTTCTGCATAGTACTAGTAACATGTGTTCCCAATAGAAAAGCACCAGAAAATTCAAGTACAGCTGCTGTAAGCACAGCCTGAGGCAAAGTAAGTGCCTCAGAACCAATAGATGTCCCTATTGCATTCGCTACATCGTTAGCACCTATATTCCAAGCCATATAAAACCCTGACAATAATGTCAAATAAGACAAGGCTTTGATGTTCAAGCTTACTCCCTGTCCAAGTGACTTCATTGCTAATGGAAATGTTAGTGTTGCAAATGCAATACATAGGCAAATGGAAGTAGCTGTTCTAGATGATATATGGAATGCCTTTGCCATTTCAGGCATGTGACCTTCATTTGGGTGTATTTCTTCGGAGGACGTAGATGAAGAAGTTGGTTTATCTTCTTCTTCTGCAAAAGATGAGAAGGTAGCAGATGGGGTGTTGAATTTGTAAAAAAGAAAGGGTTTTGGTTGAATTCTATTCTGTTTGAGGAAGGTTGTGTTTATTGGTCTATGAAAATGGCGAGAGGATGCAAATGGAATGAGTCCTACTCCACTGCAACTGATTGTTGTATTGTGAAAAAAGATGGAGGAAGAAGAAGAGCAAGTCATCTTTCAAAAACGACGATGAGGTGCAAGAATTTATCAACTGTAGAGAAAAGGGTTGAGAAATGTAATGTTGTTGCCATGGAAAGTGTAGAGAGAAGAGCATATAGTTTTGAGGAGAAGTGGAAGAGTTTAAAGTGGGGGGTAATATTGGCATGAAAATGTGTGGTGGAAGTGATTTGGATTTAGATTCCCCACTAATAAACAATTTCTCCCACATATACTATTGGGTCATTGAATGTTTGGTTTTCCTTTACATCCATAGAAAGGAATGACTTTTGAACAGCATGTACTTATATACAGCTAGAATACATTGTCTGCACTCAAGTATCTTCAGTGCACTTAACCATTTTCACTTATAGAAGAATTCCTTTTGCATCACACAAAAACAATAGAAAACCTCCATCTTGTAAGAAAGGCAAATTTCAATACATTAATGTCCTTATGTGCACAAATGTACTTGTATGCAGAAATGTCTATGGCATGTGTATGTGTGGCTGTAAGTGGAAGTGTAAAGCTCACAATTTAGAGAATTTTCTTTATAATTAGCCCATCATCTTCTTAAAAATCTTATGAAATACAACAGTTGAACCATATAAAATTAGTTCATTTCATGATGACAGAGATGATAATGCTTCTAAAACCTCAGTTAATCGCGATCATCATATGAAAAGTATGTTACACGCTATCTTATTTAATTTGGGAAAGTTGGCCACACAATAGGTATTGTGTGTAATAAAAATTTCTGGACAGTAAATTTTGATAATAACGCTTCATTTACCTAGAAACTACTTCTAAGGGCAAGAGATAAAAGTAAACTGATAATACAACGGTAGGAATACTAGCTTGTGGTTTGACATGTGGAATAAGGGCAATTCTCTATCTAATCTACTTGGATGGTATATTTGGCTCTGTTTAGGTCTAACAATCACAACGTGAACTGCATTATAACCAAAACAAGTGGGACTTTAGTTCAGTCGAATTACCTTCGAAAAATTTATGATACTATTTAACAAACTAATATACAATTGGACAAAATTTCAAACAAGTGGGTCTGGGCTCTCAATAATGGACAGTTCTCTCTCAAATCCACATGGGAAGCTACAAGGTCTAGAGGAGAGCAGCAGAATTGGTGTAAAGCAGTTTGGAGTCTATCTCTCTGCCTATGCCTGTTTGGAATCAAGTAATTTCACTATCATATTTCTGTTTATCACTAATATACAAACTCGTTACCTTATCATTGCTAATCCGTTTACATCAACAACTTCAATCTTATTTCAAAGTTTTACATGTGACAGTGGACCCAAAAACAATTCTTTAAGGAAAATATTTGAAACGCCATGTTGAAAAAGAGAATTAGAATGTGGTTCTGTATAATACATTCATGCAATCCACCTTTACACTAGAGATACAATCATATTTTTGTTACTAAACTTCACTGTTAGTTACTTATTTTTGTTACTAAACCAAGTATGTAGATTCTGCCAAAAAATTTCAAAATTAATATAATATAATATAAGAATTACATTTTTATAATTATGAAAAAAAGTCTGAGGTTCCTTTCAATTTCCTTTCATAAATTATATCCTGTTTAAAAAAAATGTAATTCAAGAGATTATTTGGATAATTTTATTAACTTTAAGGTTCGTTTTTAGGACATACGTGCATAATTCATAACCGTCGTAATACACATCGGAGCGGTCACATTTAAATTTAAAAACAAAAAAAAATTAAAAAAATATGTTGGAAAAGAAAAAACTAAAAAAATGTGGAAAGTGGTTTCTAAAATGAAAGAAAGTAGAACGAATAAGTTTAAAAAAATGGATGATTGTCAATTTTCAAATATTAAAGTACATCTCGATTAAATAACAAATTATACCAACTATGCCTAAAGTTAAAAGATTGGATGCTAGTCTAAATATGTCAGAATCTGTGAAATTGATATTACATGATTTTTGATTCATATAGAACAATTTCTGTTCAAATCTACCATTACCACCTATGCTCAATTCAAGGATTTCAATTTTCCATTAAAAACTGTATCTTATTATCATTAAGCCAAAGGTTATACACTGACTACATGGTTAAGGTATGACAAAAAAAAGGACGATATGGTTATAAAAATAAATAAATACCTCATTCGATCAGTTTTTTTTTAAAATATAAAATTCCAAAGTGAACGGCAAAACCATGAAGGCATGTAAAGCTAGATTCAAGTTCACTTTCAAACATTTATTACTAATACTACATACTTCGCTTATACTAATAGGTTGCCAACTAAAGACAGGATCAGTCGATGGGCTACTATTACTAATGCAACATGTGTCGTATGTAATTCAGAAATCAAGTCAATCAAACACCTCTTATTTAATTGTTGATATTCAGATGGAATTTGGAGTAGACTAAAATCACAGTTAAACTTACAGTTAAGTGATAACGCATGCTTAGACCTATAATTGGTTCTCGAATTAGATGCGGAACAAAACACACACAGCAACACTTCAAAAAAAAATTAAAGGAAATTATATTAACTACGATGGCATGGCACATATGGAAAGAAAGAAATCACTGCTTATATCAATCAAAAACACTTTCAAAGCCGATTAGATACTCAAAGATTCTATTAGATGCAAGAATATTACTAGAAAAATTGTAATATATGGAACAAGGTTCTCCCCTGAAGGCCTCAATCTGCGGCTTGTTCCACTGAGCTTTAGGAGCTACATCATTGGCAGCGACACCAGATCTAGGATAGTGGAAGCGGTCTGGATGCAATTTGGAAGAGACTAATAAAATTTACGGAGAGTACTACCGTAAGAGTAATAGCCGCGAAATGTCAATCTAATCGCTTGAGCTATCAACAAAGTGGTTGAAGTCGATGTTGAAGCGATTGAAGTCGGTATGGATGTTGAACTGGTTGAAGTCAGCGTTGATTTTGGAAGTCGTCGAAGACACCGTTGATTTTGGGAAGTGCCTGGGACATTGGTTTTGTTGCGAGGAAGAAGAAACCCTAAATTAAATTTTAGGCGGCCATAATCTGTTTAGGAATGGGTAAGCGTTGGAAAAGAGATCGTATTTACAAATTACAAAAGACTCCTTTTGTTATTAAATTATTTACATTTTTACCGATTGTTGTAACACTTATATGCATTGGCAAAATTAATGCAGAAGGCTATTTATTTTTACTAACACATTTAGGTATCCTAACACTTTTTTACTGTTAGCGTATGTGACATTTATATGTGTTAGCATTTGATAAATATAATACGTTGCAAAATCACTTATTTGGTGTAGTGAATAGAGAAGTTTCTTTGTCAAGAATGTGTTCTCTATTACACGTTGACTGTATAGTACAATTAAACTACCTGTATCTCTTGAATGATTGAATACAATATTGTTGAGAGAGTATGGAAGTGTATGATCTCAAATTTTCATATTTGATAGCAAGTGGATGATTAGAACAAGAGATGATCAAGATAGAGAGGCGAGTGAATTAGTTAAGTGCTATGATCCTTCTTGATTCTCGTTTATATAGTTGCAATAGGTTGCTTCTAGTAGTTACATCTCTTCCCTTTCATTCTAGACTCGTCACTGTTCACTGGTGAAGATTTATGGAGGAGAGATGGAGTTGTGTCTCTTCGGAGATGACAGTTGTTATTTGAATTATCTGCCCCGAGCCCAGTTTCATACGTCTGAATGTGTTTTCATACTTCTGAGAACCTATTTTTATTTTTGTTCATTTTCTACATTTAGACATCTGAAGTTCTGCATTCATACATCTAAACCTGTTAAGTGAAGTTCTCCTGGGTTTATTCTTGAGTGTGTCCCTCTTTGATCTTCGTGCAACATTGTAGATGAATTTCTTCGGTGCTTTAGTCATCGTCTTGTCACAGTAGTGGTTTGTCTTGCTTTGAATTCGTATCTGTATAGTTGCATGATATATATATATATATATATATATATATATATATGATTTCTATTGTATAGTTGTCATCGTCGAAATCGTAAACTACGGGTTCAAACAATAATAATTGTTGCTAGTTGTTTGTTGGAAAATGATGTTGCTCGTGTTTACATATATGTATTTATATGTGGTGTTTTGTGTGGACTTGAAAGTGTAGTTAAAATACTAAGTAATGATTTGCAAGCGATGATCTTTACTTGTTGTGTGAATGTTATGACATTTGTTTAAATATGTAAGCTTATATTGTGGACATTGTATTCTAAAGGAAAAGTTAGCACTTGAATTTGTGCTTGTTGTGACATCGAGATCTTGTGTGTTAAAACTTGATTTACCTATTTATTTTCTTGAAAAAGTTTTATAATGTTTTCAAAAACTTTATTTTTTAGTTTCCAAACATTTATACAAAGTTTATAAAGTAATTTAAAATATAAAAGGTAAAGTTTTAAAGGCTATTTTATATATAGACTAGTTTTAAGGTTGTGCGATCCATAGCGATAGATGCCGTGGATGTAGTTCATAAAACTGCATTTTTTTTTTCCAAACTAATATGAGTTTTCACTTTAGATATTATAATTATTAAAGAGGTAATTAATTAATTAAGTAAGGGTTCAATGATTATTTAATTAATAATTAATTAAGAAATAAGATAAAGATTAATGGATTAATTAATTAAAGGTAATTAGTACTCGCTTATTGATTAAGTAAAACAATTACAATTAATCAATTAAGTATGGTAATTTTAATTATGTAATTAAGTAAATTTTAATTATAATTAACTAAATAAGGTTTAAGTTATTATTCAATTTGTAACAACCCACAATAGATTTTCGATGTACCAAAAATCCAAGTTCACTAAAGCACAAATTGCTGGTTTGGTGTCCTGCAAATAACAATGGCAAGTCAGAGTAATGTTTATGAAATCTCATAGCGGAATAATGATAAAGTATTAAACATAAGGTTACTAACCAGGATTAGGATACTTTCCCTAACAGTGTTGAACCTAGGGGTGTGACTTGCCTTTTTACTAAATCCCAATAGTTGCTAAACTGTCTTCCTGTGATTGGAAAAAATAGAAAAAATAGGAATGGGTTAGACAAAAGTTTGCTGAATGAGAAATAAAATGAAGCTAAAAAATAAAAAAAAATTAATTTCAGGTCTTCCCTGGATATCGCAGAGGGTGAATAATATAATGCGGTGAATCCTTCTTAGATACAGTTTCTATGAAGCCAGTGTCTAAGGCCACTCTAGGGAAGTCAACCATGCAGTAATACTAAACGTCAATCGGACTATCGGAACGGCAGTCCTTACTCATCCAGTTGCTACAACGTTAGAGTCATGCTCTTCACCTATTCACTATGACTGTCTATCCACGTGCTACAGCGTGAAATTCATGTTCTTCAGCCATGCATTGTGATAAAATGCCTCTTACATCTGGCCGGCGCCGACTAAAACAACCTAGAGGGACCCCGAAGTTGTGCTCAGGATCCATGAAATTAGACTCCTATCCTCCCCTCTCCTTGGTCACCAATGTGGACTTGCCCCTATCTAAATTGTCGATCCTCCGAAAGAGCGGCCCAGCTGGTTCGGCTGTGCAAAATCCTCCAACGATCTGCCTAAAGAAGCCTATCTCGGAGCACATTTGTCATGTTCCTTCCATATTGACTATCTTGAAGAAGCCTACGATTGCGGATGATGTCTATCCTACATACTAGCAACCTATGAAAGGTAACGAACGTCCTTGCGAACATACTTGCATGCTCCTAGCACGTGCAGCCAAAACTATATTTTGGTCTTAACTACATGAAACACCTATCCAAACCTTTACAAGGTCTGCCCACCATATCGCTTCTAGATTAATTAATATTACACATATTAGTTTATAGCCGCATATGGAGTAAACACATATACCAATTAGAATTCTCAATTGTGTTCCATAACCATATTGATAATTATTTAATTAAACCAACCAAAATTTCAATTTTATTCAAAGAATATATTTTGAATTTACCCAACTAACTAGTTATGCCATCAAAAATTGAATAACAATTCTAATTCAATTTAATTAAACGAATCTCATTTACGCCATAAAACATGAATAAACAATTTATATGTTCCATATTGTAAGCCAAGCATAAATTAGATTGAGAAATGGTAAAAGAAGAAGTTACAATAATTTGCATCCAACCTCAATTATTAACATAAATTAATTCATATTATCGTGCCAGAAAAGAAATAAAATCAAATCGCTTTATTTTTATATTTCATATTAATTCCCACTCACCTTGCACTTGAGCTTGTATAAATTTGAAAAGCCTTTCTTCTTCTTATCTTCCTCCTTTTGAATTCTTCAGAATTCTTCAAATAACTCGTATATATAATTTTAATTTGATTTGGAAGAAAGTTACTTATTTAGTAGAGAATGGGGGAGGAAGAATTCACACAATTTTTTTTGTAGACTTATGGCGACGGCTGAATAAAAGATTAGGTTTTATGTTAGACGTTTTATTTATAGATAGTGCAAGTGCATATAATCCATTCGATTTTCCTAGGTTAATTCATGTTCGTTCGAACACCTCATGGTTATCCACTCCGGCTCGTACACGTCACTAAACTAATAGAGCGCTAGGAAATCAATAACCATGAGACTCGGTCCAATAAAAAAAGCCACGTCAGAAAATTAATCAGCGTTCATTAATTATTCTCATTAGTTGATTCCATTGAAAAATTCCCATTTTTGTTGTTTGTGTGTATACATTACACTTTTTGAGAGATTATACACTCCCATTTAATTGACTTCACAAATTGTTTCCCACTTTATAAATCATTAGATCTTTATTTTAAATATTTGCATTTGTTAACAATCAATTCATCTTAATTTGCCAAATTTGCATCCATAATAATTTCCTTTGTTATACATTCTCATTAACGTGAATTATATCATTAATTCAGCCAATCGATTTATTCTCAAACCTTGTCTATTTATCAATTGGGTATGTTACACATTTATTTACACTTTTGAATGTGTACAATTAATTAGGATATATGTGTATATACATATGCAATTTAAACTAATCAATCCCTTGGTTAATTTTATTCATTCATAGTTAATTTTCTTAATTGATTGCTTACTAGGTTTAACTATTCCCCATTGATTTTTGTCTATTACAACATTTATTTGTTAATGTTTTATCCTCCTTTCTAAATCTTCTGTTTATAAACATTACAGAGTTAAACTTCAAAATATATAATTTATAAACAAATTTAATTTCCTCATCTTTCGTGTTTACAATCTACATTAATTTCCAATTAACGTACATTAGTAAATGTTTTAACACATGTTAATTACAATTCTAACATACATTAATTATTAATCATGTGCATTCATTGTCAACAATCTTTTTACCATTTATCTCCTTTCTACATATGTATATATATTAATACAACACTCTTGTTTCCAATTAATTTCATTAATCAAATTCAAACGTTTAAATATGCGCACAAACGCACAAGCTATTGAAATCATTCCAAAATTTGTGTACATAATATGTTTCCTTTTTTACGAAATTCTACAGACTCAATACTGACTGTGTACACATGTAATTTAACACACATCGGCTATCAATTAATTATAATTAATGCAAGTTGCCAATTTCATACGTTTAATTTTTTCTGAAGCCAAAACTTCAAATGGTCATAACTTCTTCATTTGAACTCTGTTTGGAAAACATTATATACGAAAATTAATCATTAAAGTGCCATGAACACAATGGTATAAGTTTCGTGGCCAAATTACAATATTTGCAAAATGTCCATCTTTCATCGTTGTCTAAGTTTATTAATTATTTTTCCATCACTTACTTAGTATTAAAAACGTGAAATGTACTTTAATTTACAGGTTTCCTTTAAATTTTCTTTAATAATAAATTATTCTACTTTGATTCCTTTTTAATTACTTTTTCCTTGAAATATCGAGGTGTTACATTTCCCCCTCCCCCTTAAAGGATTTTGTCCCTAAAATCTCTAAAGACAAAAGAATGTAAATAGCATCCATCATGCAAAAACTACGTCCATCTACTAATCCATCATCCATTTCTACCATTGTCCATATTTTTAACTAATGCAACTAATGATTTATGCAAAGTGAAATGCATATGAGCTTACCCAATGCGAAAAGGTAGACGGTCTACTGATTCAGTTGACCTCCTATAATGCAAGTATGCTTATGACATGCAACCAAATGTATGCAATTACCCTAGTGTAATTGACAATTTTATATGTTTGTTTCAATCATTCACCCAAATGCACCATCCATGCACAACATCAATTTATACAAACACATATAAATATACAACCATGTGTAAATGCAATATATAATAAGCACACATATGCAGGTTTGTGTACCTAGTTGGCCGATTATCCTAATAAATATCTATCTAGTGCATGCAATGCATCAATTTACAAACATTGGCATCCACTTGCAAACACAAGCAACCATCAAATATAACATGTCCTAATGGCATGTTTACAAACATCCCTATCAACATAAAGTGTCAGCTAAAAAGATCTATCGAAGGATCCTAATTAGGAAAACATCAAAGATAGGATGTTAAATAAACATACCAACAAAAGATGTAGATATAAAAACCTAATCCCCTTGCTCGGGCCATATCCCAAACCGGTAGAGTAACCGGGCGACCATTTTTAACAAGATATATGCTGAAATCAACCTCCCTCTATGAAGGAAGGCCAGTGACCTCAAAAACATCATGGTACAAAGAAAAAACTAGGACAGAACAAAGATCATCGGGCAATACGTCTAAAGAATAAAGGTAGCTAAGCATAACAGACCCTCGTGGATCACATGAAACCTCCAAGGTACACCCACTACACATACCTAACATGTCTCCTATCGCAATCTAAAATCACCCCATACATCGACTACTAGTCCATACACAAATAAGGCCAAAACCAGAGAAACCAAAAACGAATACCTCACCGTCAAAATCTACTTCAAGATTCAAAATTTTCAAATCTCGGAAAAGCATGGACAAGTACGCTGATCCTCGAACTGCGTTTGAGACAACTACCGTATCAGAAATGATGGAAGCATCTAAACGAAATCCCTCAATAAGAGAACTAGACATAAAGGAATGAGATGCTCCTAAACCAAACAAGATGTGTACTGAAATATCAGAAATGGAACACAAACCTTCCACCATAACTTTATCATACCTTCCATTTTTTTTCAAACTCTACAGTCAACCTTATCCTAGTGCACTACTTAATCCAATTTATCTAACTCCCAATTTATTTCTTCCCTTCCTACATGAATATCAAAATATTTTTACTTCATCCTTTCAACAAAGATCATAAATTTCTCAAAGCGAATTAGTCTTTAAAACTATAAAATCTGCTTTTTCATTTCTGTTATGATTTAGTTCAACTTTTGATTTTTACCATTTCCATACAACTAGTAAGTCGCCTAAGATTTTAAAATCTTACTATTTTCAAATTTCACAAAGCTATAAAATTTTAAAATTGCTAAATTCTCTTTTAAATTTTTAGCTTATTGCCATTTATCCGTATATTTCCAAATATTATTTATTTCAAAATAAGCTCAAAAGTAGTGCTTTATAGACTTTAAAATTCTCTTTTTTTCTTTAAAATTTCCATTTTAAAAGCAAAGTACACATTAGAGACAAGTGCAACAATGTGTAAAATAAAATGCTAAACAATTATTGAAAAATAGCTTTCCTCATGTTTTTGTCAAATTCTTTTAAGTTTTCTTTTTAATGAAGTGGTTTATATTATTGAACTAAAATACCAGACACCCACTGCTTCCACTAAAAGAAAAACACACATTGAGGGTGGATATAACAATGTACTTAAAAAGTTCTACGATGGTTATTAAAAAATAACCTACAACAATTTCTTTTTACACAATTCCTATAAAGTTTATTTGACAAATTTCATATCATTTTCCTTTCTTTCTTTTTTAAAATATCATATTTCACTATTTTTATTTTGAGAAATCACTTCCACTTATTTACCATTTAAATTGGAGTAGATAATAGGAAACTCAAATAGCTTAAACCCACTTTCATGCATCTATGCCAAAAATGTACAAATTTCCTTAAGGTTGCAAAGCCTTTTCCCTATATTTATTTCCAACCTATCCATCTCCCAAAGGTTGCACGGGGCTAATCTCCTTGAATTACTTTCATGTCCATAATTCCTCTGCTACTACTAGCTTATATAAGAAACAGCCATTAGCATTTCTATAAGAATAACAAGGGAAGGTCCAACCTATCTCCTAAAACTTGTTCCTGTTCACTTTCCCATAGATAAGGTAGGCACAAATAAATGGAGTAAATAGATAAAACCTTTAAAAACTACTTTTAACAAAACTTATATATATACATTCAAAACTCGTTTTTGAAAGCTTTTTGACAGACTCCTTGAAAAATAATTTTTTTCATGTACGTTCTCTCAATGCGTGCTTTAATCCTAGGGAATCCTTAACCCTAGGCTCCATTTTTGATCTACTCCATATTTTAAAAGTTGGTTTGGCATTTCTTCCATTCAAAAAAAAATTTCGAAATCCTAAAATTTTTGCATTTAAAAGCAATGCCTAAAACTTCTTATTAATTCGATAAATACCTTATGGCTTTACCTTACACTCTTACGGTGTTTGAATTTAAATTATCCCCTAAACCTAGATGGGAATACCAATAATTCTAAGTTTAGAATTTAGCATGCTTTTCCTTTTAAAGACCTTTATAAATTTATAAAAATTGGAATCTTTGATTCAACTTTACTTTTTCATTAAGTTTTTCTTTTTGATAAACTTATCTATTTTCACCAAACCATTTATTCCGAAGACATACCTTATTTGTTTTTATAATTCTCTTTCATAATTTTCATATTACGAAATCTGGAATAGATAAGAACAACGAATCTCTCAAGAGTTCCATGACTTTTTCCTACTACACTCACTAACATTTATTCCAATTACTACACTTTTAATTTACTTAAAGATTTTATACTTTAATATATTGGAACTACTGCAGAAACCATTAAAAATCTTTTGTGAATCCTTTAAAGGAGGATTTATGTTTGTGTGAAACTACAAGGATTTTTTTCTGCATATTCCTTATAAATTTCAACAAAACATGTTTATTTATAGCTTGGTTAATTCATAGAAAATTATACCATTACTCCTTTCATTCTAATAAATTAAAGTATGTCAAATCCCTCCCTATCTACAACATTAATGAAGTTAATTAACTAAATTTCAAGTTCTACATCTCCCTTTTTAAAACATGTACTCTATTCCCAATTTCTACCATTTATTTTGTTCACCCATAAAAATGATTTCCTTGTAAAAATATTCCCAAGCTATATTGCTCTTTTTATACCTTTCATAAGAAAGGAGTTTTACAAAATTTCCTTTATTCAAATTTCTGGCTTCCAGTTAACTTAAATTTAAATTCTTTTTATGTTATAAAGACACTAGCAAGCTACTTATGTTGTATAATCTTACAAAAAGAATTTTTCTTCAAATAAAAATTTTTATCGTACAAAAACCATACCACTTTTCCAAAACCCATTATTTACTTTTTCAAAATTTATTTCAAGTTTTTAGTCTCTAAAAGTTTCCTCTTTAATCGGTTAAACTTAAAGTGGACCTTTACTTACTTTCTTAGGAATGTTTTACTCCTAATCTTGGAAATCCTTCCCCCCTCAACCTAAATCCTCTTTCTCTAAGGAATTTTCCTTCTTGCATAACATATGGATTCTAATTCTTTTCCAATAAATGGATCTATTGTACATATTCCATCGAAAATAAAAATGGGGATAGAACATCCTTGGACTACTGCGACCCAATAAGAACTCATGTACAAATTTCCATGGACTTTTCACATGTTATTAGTCTACAATTGGGATTAATTGGATTTTAGTATTTACTTTTGCAAATACATTCACTCATACTTCCTAATCTTTAGGATTTGCTAACCAAAGCTCTGATACGAAATCCAACAACCCGCACCCAGTAGGCTTAAATTTTCGATGAACCGAAAATCCAAGTCCACTAAAGCACGAATTACTGGTTTGGTATCCTGCAAATAACCAAGGAAAGTCAAAGTGATGTTTATGAAATCTCACAGCGGAATAATGATAAAGTATTCAACATATGGTTACTAACCAGGATTAGGCTATTTTCCCTAAATGTGTTGAACCTAGGAGTGAAACCTGCCTTTTTACTACATCCTAATAGTTGTTAAATTGTCTTCCTATGATTTGGGGAAAATAGAAAAAATAGGAACGGGTCAGACGTAAAGTATGTTGAACGAGAAATAAGATGAAGCAGAAAGAATAAAATAGTTTAATTCCAAGTCTTCCTCGAATATCGTAGAGGGTGAATAACATAATGCAGTGAATCCTTCATAGAAACAGTTCCTAAGAAGCCAAAGTTCAAGGTCACTCTAGGGAAGTCAACCATGCAGTAAAACTAAACGTCAATCAGCCTGTTGAACCTGCTGTACTTTTCTATCCGCGTGCTACAGCGTGAAAGTCATGATCTTCACCCGTGCACTGTGACTGTCTATCCACGTGCTACAACGCAAAAGTCATGCTCTTCACCCATGCACTGTGTTAAATGCCTCTTACGTCTGACCAGCGCCGACTCAGACAACCTCGTAGGACTCCGAAGTTGCGCTCTGGCTCAACCAAACTGGACTCATATCCTCCTGTCTCATCGATCACCAATGTGGACTTGCTCCTATCCAAAGTGTCGGTCCTTCGAAAGAGCGCCCATAGTTGGGTCAGCTGTGCAAAATCCTCCAGTGATCTGCCTAAGGATGCCTATGTCGGAGCACATTGTCATGTTCCATCCGCGTTGATCTGTCTGAAGAAGCCTACGAGTGCAGATGCTATCTATCCTACGTACTAGCAACCTATGAAAGGTAACAAACATCCTTGCGAACCTACTTGCCCGCGCCTAGTATGTACAACCAAAACTATATTTTGGTCTTAACTGCATGAAATACCTATCCAGACCTATACAAGGTCTTCCTACCAAATCTCTTCCAAATTAATTAATAATACCATTACAGTTTACATACTTTCTATTCCATTAATCTGCCTTGTGCCATTTTTACTTTTGATTTGATTATTTCACAATTTTCCATTTGCTTACAAAAATGGTCTTTCAATTTAACGTTTGTTCAATCTATATATTTGTCTATACTTTTTATATCATTTTTTTGGATATTTATACTTGCCTTTAGTGTCCATTTAATTCACATTTTCAACCCTAGTTTACGTTCTCCATTTTTAGAGATTTAATCTGTACAAAAATTTATCCAATAGCCACAAACCATTTGATTGCATAAAATTCCACTTTTTACGTTTAAGGTCGCATATGGAATAAACACATACACCAATTAAAATTCACAATTTTGTTCCATAACCATATTCAGAATTATGTAATTATACCAACCAAATTTCCAGTTTTATTCAAAGAACATATTCTGATTTTACCAAACTAACCAGCTATACCATTAAAAATTGAATAACAATTATAATTCAATTTAGTTAAACCAATCTCATTTATGCTGACGTCAATAAGCAATTTATACGTTCCATATTTTAAGCCAAGCATGAATTAGAATTGAGAACTGGTAGAAGAAGAAGTTACAATAATTTGCATCACACCTCAATTATTAACAAAAATTAATTCATATTATCGTGCTAAAAAAGAAATAAAGATAAACTGCTTTATTTTTCTATTTCATATTAATTTCCACTCACCTAGCACTTGAGCTTGTATAAATTTGAAAAGCATTTCTTTTTCTTATCTTACTCTTTTTAAATTCTTCAGAATTCTTCAAATAACTCATATATATATTTTTGATTTGGAGGAGAATTATTAATTTAGTGGAGAAAGGAGGAAGAAGAATACACACAAATTTTTCTGTTGACTTATGGCGACGGCTAAATAAAAGATTAGGTTTAAGGTTAGATGGTTTATTTATAGATTGTGTGAGTGCATATAATCCATTAGATTTTCCCAGGTTAAATCATGTTCTTTCGAACACCTCATGGTTATCCACTCTGGCTCATACATGTCACTGGACCAATAGAACGTTAGGAAATCAAAAACAACATCACTAGGTCCAATAGGAAACTGTTACATCAGAAAATAAATCAGCGTTCATTAATAATTCCCATGAATTTATTGCATTGCAAAATTTCCAGTTTTTTATTTGTGTTTATACATTACACTTTTTGAGAGATTATACTCTCCCTTTTAGTTGACTTTACAAATTGTTTTCCATTTTATAAATCTCACTAGATCTTTATTTTAAATATTTGCAGTTGTTAGTAATCAATCCATCTTTATTTGCCAAATTTACATCAATCCACAATAATTTCCTTTGTTTTACATTCTTGTTAATGTCAATTATTAATTAATTTAGCTAATTCGGTTTATTACCAATCCTTATCTATTTATCAATTGGGTATGTTACGCATTTATTTACACATTTAAATGTGTACAATTAGTTAGGATATATGTATATATACATATGCAATTTAAACTAATCAATCCCTTGGTTAATTTTATTCAGTCATAGTTAATTTTCTTAATTGATTGCTTACTAATTTTAACTTTCCCCATCGATCCTTGTCCATTACAACATTTATTCGTTAACGTTTTATCCTCCTTTCTAAATCTTCTATTTATAAATATTAAAGATTTAAATTTCAAGAATACATATTTTATAAACAAATTTAGTTTCCTCGTCTTACATGTTTATTAATCTACGTTAATTTCCAATTAACTACATTAATAAATGTTGTAACGCATGTTAATTACTATGGTAACATACATTAATTAATCTTTTTACCATTTCTCTCCTTACACACATGTCTATATATATATATATATATATATATATATATATATATATATATATATTAATACAATACTTTTGTTTTCAATTAATTTCATTAATTAAATTCAAACGTTTAAATGCGTGTATAAACGCGTAAGCTACTGAAATAATTCCAAACTGTGTATATAATATGTTTTCCGGTTTAATAAATTCAACGGACTCGTTGTTGACTATGTGCATATGTAATCTAACACACATCAGCAATTAATAAATCAATTGTAATTAATGAAAGTTACCAATTCCATGTGTGTAATTGTTTCTGATGACAAAACTTCAAACGATCATAACTTCTTCGTTTGAACTCCATTTAGAAAACATTATACATGAAAATTAATCAGAAAATTGCCAAGAATACAATGTATAAGTATCGTGGCCAAATTTCAATATTTCCAAAATTTCCATCTTTCACATTTGTGAAATTTATTAATTATGTTTCCATTAATTAATTAGTATAAAAAATGTGAATTGTGCTTTAATTTACATGTTTCCTTTAAATTATCTTTTAATAATAACTTCTTTTATTTTAATTCATTTTTAATTATTTTTCCCCTGAAATATTAGGGTGTTACATAATTATTTATCAATTAAGAATAAATTTAATTATTAATCAATCGTTAACTAATTAAGTAAAAGTATAATCACTTAAGTTAATTATTAATTAAATAAGGTTTAATTATTAATTTGGTAATATTTAATTTTAACATAATTATTGAACAAGTTAAGATTTAATTACTATTAAATAAAAGGTTTAAACTTATTTTCAATTAATTAACTAAATCAGTTTATTTCCAAGAAATGGTTTGTTTAAAAGCAACTTTTCTTTTACAAAAGATGAGTTTTAAATATAAGAGATTTCTTTGTCTGTGCCATTAAGTAAGCAAAAAATGTATAAGTTAGGCTAAAACATTGACACATTTTATTAGAAGTAAATTATCCCGCACTTAGCACGAAAAGCCGATGAGTAAACATTACTCTATTCGTGAGATCTAGAACTTGATTTCCTTTTCGAGGGTAGAGAAATCGGAATGTCGAAAACATGATAAATATAAGCGAATTAATTTCAATAAATGCATCATAATAAATAAGTATATGGAAGATACTTCATTGTATACTTAACACTGAATTTCAAGTGTCAAAACTCGTCTTTTTCCCGAAAAGTAAGAAAGTACATTGAGTGAAGGTTTGTTTCTAACTTGTCTGACTTCAGTGTCGATTAAGGGATGGTGTTGTTTGAAATTATGCATAAGTATAGGATGTCATATTTTCCATATGAAAATCTATACACACCCCCGATATGGATTTGTCCACTATCGATATCCTGACTGTTAACGCTAAAATTGGACGCTAACACCCCGGTGTAAGTAGTGAAAATGTGAAAGCACCACCCGTTGGTACAGGAACTAGAGATAAGCAGAAAATAACAGAGAAACGGTAAAGAGACAACAGTTTTTAGAGTGGTTCGACTTAATGTCAAGCCTACGTCCACTTTAATCCTCTTTATTGCTGATTCGATTACAACTTTTACAATGATCTTTGATTACAACACAATCAAGACGAGCAGGTAGAACTTTGATGTAGAAAGGCTCTTCGAATTCATATTGAATTAGTTAGATATTTCCCAAAGTTCGTTGAAGTGTCTTCGGTGTTTGAAGTGTTGAAGGATTTGAGAAAACAGCAAAGTATAGGCATTCCAGAAATGATCCAAAAGTCCCCTTCCAGTTGGAGCAGGTGAGCTATTTATAGGGAGATTCTGGAAATAGGTCGTAGGTCGTGAGCGACCAAGGGCTAGGTCGTAGGTCGTAAGCGACCTAAGGGATACGAGCTATAGCTTAAAATGGTTGCACTTGATCACTTGAACAGGATGGTAAGTCGTAGATCGTGAGCGACCTAGGGGAGAATGGTTGGCGACTTAAGGTTGGGAGCGGCCTATATGCAAGCGGCTTTATTCTGCGATAACTCGCTAGGTCGCTGGGCCTTTTAGGTCATTAACTCATTGAATAGCTTAGGTCGTTTACCCATTATGTCGCAAGACCTTTTAACTCGTTAGGTCGCGACTCCACTTAGGTCATTAGGTCACTAAACGAATTAGGTCGTTAGCTTGTCACAAGTTTAGGTCGCTAGGTCACTTGTACTTTATCTAGTTAGGTCGTTAAGTCGCTAGCTGTTACCACGTTAACTCGCTGGAGGCTTTGGATTGTTAGTTCGCTGAAATGCTTAACCCGCTGGATCGCTTGCCTTCATTGAGTAATTAAGTCGCCGTTCAGAATAGGGTTAACACTTTCCCCTCGAAGTATACGCCTATGCAATAGGTCGTGTGCTTCGATCTAACTCTGCTAGGTCGTGGGCGACTTAATAAGCTCGCTAACTCGCATGCTGCTGCATCCTTTCCTCTTTCCCCTATATAAGCCATTAGCTCGCTTCATCCTCTTCATTGAACTGTTTACTTCTGCCGCCATTGCTACACCAGAGCTCAGAGACTAACACGAAATTTTTCCTTTTTCATCTCCAATCGTCAATTCCAACAGTGAATTTAGGTAATTTCGAGCATTTATTCGCTGCGTTTGCCACCGATTCTCCCATAATCATCTCTATACAATTTTTGTTGTCATGTTGCAAAATTACATTCGGATATGCCCTTCGATTCTTGTCGAATTGCAGGTGATTGCCTTGAAGATGGATTGGCCTAAAATTTTACAGAGCTAATTAGCGAGTGCCTTGAATTTGAGGAGTTTAATGATGGTGTTTGGAGATTCGGAGGAGAATAAGAGGCCTTAAGTGATTGGAGGAGATGAAAGGACCTTTGGTAAACGGGTTAGTGGGTTCTAGGTTGAACCGTGGCGCTCCTGGTGATGCGAGGTGGTGGATGCGTGGCAGCGCGTGAGTGGAGAGCAGGTCTTAGGGTTTGTTGATAGGAGATAGTGTTATGCTGCCGAGCTACTTTAGGAGCGACCTAATGAATTTGATCAACCTAATAGCCCTTGCGACCTAGGAAAGGCAAAAGCCAAACGACTTAACGAACCAGCGACCTAACTTTTTGCGACATAAGCTTTAGGTCATGAGTGTATTCGAATGACCTAACACTTAGACAAATATGCATTGCCTTGACCTGAAGCCTTAATCTGCATCATAACTTTTTAACTCGTAGGAACATGATACTGCTGAACTTTTTGACTTGAACAGTGCAACTTAAAGAAGCTTCGACCTATGCTAAGTCGTTTGAGCTTGGCTGCTTGTAAAAATTGGACAGTACTTAACTGAATTTTCAACTTGAACTGTTGAGATAAACTGCCTGAACCTGTTGCACTTCTTTACAGATTATATTAACTTTAATGTTAACAACCTGTGAAACACAACATTTGCAGAAAAATGGGATGAATATACTCATCATCGACTGCCCACATCGAGTGATGGATTAGATCAAAGAAATGATATTTTACATACGTGAAATAGTATGATTCTGATTACAGATGAAGTGATGTGAATCAACTAATTTAAATGAAGCATCAACGCAAAATGCACACAACTATGACTGCTTATTGCTAAATATCATCTGCATTGATACTACACTTAACTTTGATTCAATAACAAGCCTCGAAACTTCCTGAACTGACATGCATCAATCAGTATTATTTCAAGTTTTATTTCATTTACTTGTTAATTCAGTAGTTTTGCACAACACTTCACACACTTTTAGGGAACATGCACCTTCATATTTGAATATCCAGTTCCTTGTGTAGAATGACTTCTCAACAAGAAGAGATAGAAGGGCAAGCTGGAGAGGTCTTCCCAATAGCTAACCCCTTGGATAATCCCCGGAAAGAACTTCAACTACTCTGAATCAATAGGTGTTCAATTAATTATGTATTCAGTTCGGTATTGCTGAAGCAGACGCTTTACTTTCTGGGGTAAACGATACTGCTGACAGGCCACCTCTTGGTTTTATCGCAGTTAACCGTCAGATGTGCTTGAGTGGAGCTATCCTCCCTTTAACGATTTTCTTCGATATCTCCTACTCCGATTAACTATCTCTCCCTTTCAGTTGCACCCCAATGGCTACGCCATCTTGATGGGACTGTGTGTACTTTTCAGGAGGACACTCGACTGTCTTCCGAGCTTTGAAGAGATTTTCTATCTGTGCACATTTGCGAAGAACAAAGATCATCCTTCTATCATACTTGTGAGAAGCGCAAGGAACCGTAAACTGATCACCGATCTTCCTGAAAGCGCCAATGGGTTTTTGAACCAATTTTTCTTTGTTCGCTGCCCCCCCCCCCCCCCCCGGGATTTTACGGTATCTGGCGAGTAGGAAGTAAGATTGCCTATCTCCGTTCTTTTCATTTGTGAGTTTTTCAAAATCCGAGTTGTCAAGTGCTAACTTCATTCTTTACTTTTACAGCACTTCCTCCTCTTTCTAAAGATTCCAGCCACAAGTCAACTTTTGAAAGACTAAGTGATGTGTCTGTTAAGGAAAGAAGCATTAAGTTCTTACTGAAGGACGAATTTTTGCATCAATTCGGACTTCTGCACCCCTCTCGATTCACTCAGCTTTGTGATGCCCCCGGTTCTCAAGCAGAGACGTCAGATGCCTCGGTTTCCACAAAAGAACTTACACTGAAGGAACCAGTTGCGTAGGCCTCAATGGTGAAATGTTCTACTCCTGTTGACGGTGCGGGGTCATCTGGCAAGCTTACACTTCCCCCGATTATCGAAGAAGAGGAACTTCCTCAACATTCCGGGAAGGCTGCTGATGAGGGAGTTGAGAAAGAGTGTTCTGCTAGGCATGATGGTGATGACATTTTCGAAGGGCCGAGCGATCTAGAGGTGACTTCACATGAGCTCTTCAAAGATGATACCACTACTTCTAAACTTGTTTCTCCAGCTGTTGAAGTCACATCCACCTTACGACCAACTTTGTTGACTCAAGAGTTGACGCCTATTGCAAAAGTTGACATTACTCCCAAGCTGAAGAGTGGTTTGTAGCTCGACGCGTGTAGTCCGCACATCACACACACACACACACTTAAGATTTTGGCAATTTTGTGCGCTTAACTTCTTTACTTTGAAGATTCTTAAATTTTGTCTCTTCTTCACTTTCAGGTTCTCCAATGGGACGCGGCGGCTCATACTATGATGATTTTCAGCGCTATGGAAGACGCGACTCTTATGATCCCAGGCGGTATCTTCCTGCCCCGATAGAAACCGATGAAGAAAGAGCCACAAGAAAAGCTTGCGAGAGGCAGGCATATGAGGAGCGCTATGGGAGAAGGGATGAACGACATGATTCTTCCCAAAGAGATGATGATTCCCACAAAAGAAAATATCATGATGACAAAGGGAAATGTCATATCGCTGAAGATCCAAGCAAGCGGGCCAAGCTTAGCGAAAGGCCGGCGTCTGCAATTTCTGAAAAGCCCGCTGCTCCCATCTCTTTGGAAATCCCCTCCAGCTCTCCTGCCCTTCAAAGAGCTGATATTCAAATGATCATCAACAGGCCTCCATATCAAATTGAGAATGCCCCGCCTGCACTCCAAAGACGGTTTCCAAACTGGTGTTTAAAAGGAGTACGCTTCGACTTGGACTTGATTCCCATTGACAAGCAGGCCATGCTAAGGAATCTCGACGCTGTTAAACTTGACATTGAGAGAATGTCTGGATGGCAAAAGCTAGTTGATGAGCTTCAAAGGGTGAATCGCTTAAATCTTGAGGCTATGTTAACCATGGAGAGCGATAAGTCCGAGTGGAAGAAAACTCTCGACCAGCACGATGCAGAGATGAAGAACATCACCGCTTACAATGAGAAGCTTGAAGCGGAAATTGAAAAACTCAAAGAAGAGCTTGCCACTTCTTACACTTCCTATACTCAAAAGGAAGAAGTGCTTCAAAAACAAGTGAGAGATGCTCATGTCGGTCAAAGAGATGCTGAGGCTAGATTTGAGGCACAACAGCAAATTGTAGAAAGCTACCGTGCTGATATTACTCAGTTGCGGGAAAAAACTAGATCTCAGGGCATGGAGATTGAAATGTTAAAAACTCGGCTTTCTGAAGTTGAAAAAGAGCGTGATGAAGCTATCGTCGACAAAGCAGCAGCCAAAGAATCTCATGAGGCAACCAAAGCCAACATCAGCTCTACCTTATTCGAGTTTTATTTGCACAGCGTCCTAGGGCGCGGTAGCCTTTCGTTTTTGGGCCCGGAGTACGAGATTACCTTGGCCAAAGTGTGGAAGGCCGCAATTGATATGCTTAGAGGCACTGGCTATACCGAGGCAGATCTAGAGGCGCACTATCTGGATTATGAGGCACGTGCCGCCCTTGCCGGGGGAAGGAGCAACTTGCTAAAGAGCGAGCCGGAACGGCGGAAGGAGAACATTTAGGGAAGGCGCATTTGACCGACTCGTCTCTTCCTTCGATTTCGGCCGACATTGATATCATTGGCTCCAGCTCCCATTCTTCGCCTCCTGCCAAAGCTGACATTGAAATTGTAACTGCTCATACTGGAGATGAGGCTCAAGAAAGCGATGAAGCACAAGGCTTTGAAGTTGACGTGATAAAGCCAACTTCTCCAGGTAACTTCAACTTTGATTTAGCTCAAGTGGACTACTTGTTTGCTTCACATGAGCTTGATGAACTTTTTGATTATTACTTAAGCCTTTACGCGCCACTATCTCCTCTCTTTGCGAGGAATACTAATTTTAACTTCTCCTCTTCTATAGTGAAAACGCCAAGTGCTGCACAGACTTCTCCTCTTCCAGCTGTTCCACCTCCATCTCTTCAAATTACGACTCCTTCTGCTTCTCAACCGGGGTCGCAAGAAGAATTAATAGAAGCTCTTCAAGGCTTGGATGACCCGGCCGCTTCACAAGAGCAGAAGGCTGAGGAACTTGAAGAAGGTGAAAGGACTTCGGAGAAATTTCATGATGACACGAAGTTGTCTAAACTTAAAACTCCAGGCAGCGAGTCTACTTCAAGGAAGAAGGGGAAGCGTGTAACTTCGAAGAAGAAAAGGAAAAGCACTTCTTCTAGTGAAGAGAAGGTGGAAGTAAACCCAGCTGTACCTCTATCTCCTTCTTCCCCGACTCGTTCAAGACGGCTCCCAAAGTTAACCATTAGGCCAGGCGAGGGCTCTAAAGGTGGCGGGAAGAAGAAATAACGAGTCTCGCTTTACCTTTCTTGTTTTGCTTTTTGCATGTATATAAAGGCTTGTATTGACCGAAGATTGTGCGGGTATCGGTCCCCGCTTTTTGAAACTTGCACATGTATAAAAATATTATAGTATGGAATAAAATGATTCTCTTTTTTTTTTACTTGTACAATCTTTTGGCTGTATTTTTTAATGCATTTATTCCTTATTTTCGCACAAGTTTCTTCATTTTCTTTGTGTGATATTGCAATAAGTTTGTGGTATGTTGCTTGAGCGTTGCTTTTATTAATGTAACTATATTGTATTTCCCCCATACCATGGCTTATTGCAATTTCTTTCATTTGGTAAGACTTTGGAGAATAATTCTTCTATTTCGAGAAGACTTGTACTCTTAAGTTGGAAAACAATTATTCCATTTTGAGAAGGCTTGCACTCTTACTTTAGAGAATAATTTTTTCCATTTTTGGGAAAATATTACTCTGCTTTAGTAGTGTGTGCCTTGTATTAGAGAAGTCTTCTCTCTCTTTTGTTTGAAGAAGTTTTTACACTTCACTTTCGGAGATAGTCGCTTTTATTTTTGACAAGTGGATTCCCCTACGCGATGAAGTGGGCCTTCCGAAAAGGGTTTTGATCTGTTTGTGCCTCCAAAGAGGGCTTTTGTTTGTGCCTCGGGAGAGGGCTTTTTTTTTGTTTGTGCCTCTGGAGAGAGGGCTTTTGTTTGTGCCTCTGGAGAGAGGGCTTTTTTTTGTTTTTTCCCTGTACGCGGGGAAGCGTGCCTCCGAAGAGAGCTTTGGCACTTCAACTCTGGTGAAGTGGGCCTCCAAAGAGGGCTTTTGGCTCTTCCCTCTTGTGAGGAGAAGAGGGCCTCCGAAGAGAGCTTTTGGCTCTTCCCCCTTGTAAGCAGAAGAGGGCCTCCGAAGAGGGCTTTTGGCTCTTCCCCCTTGTGAGAAGAAGAGGGCCTCCAAAGAGGGCTTTGTTGTTCGCCTGGAGGGTTGCATCTCATAGTTATGTGGACCCACGGAGCAGACGCAAGCTGCCTAACTGGATGTTTGTTTGCACAAACGATCGTAATTGACTAGCAAGGGCCTGGAACCTTCACTTAGGGAAGGTGCCCCTTCGGTGGTTCCACCAACTTCTTTGGTTGAGGTGCAAGATTCCATTTTGGCTATTCTTTGTCTGCTTGCCCATGTCTTCGCACTATCTACCTTTCAGCGATTCCTTGTTATCGTGTCCAAGCACATATTGTTTTCCTTTGCAACTTGTTTTCTTTTTCCCAGAGAAGCGCATTTCATTGTTAAATGAATCCACGGGCAGACGCAAGCTACTTGACCGGATGTCCATTTGCACAAACGATCACAATCAGTTAGCAAGGGCCTGGAAACGTCGCTTTGGGAAGGTGCCCCTCCGGTGAAATCACCAACTATTTGTGAGAAGAACTTTTGATGTAGGAATTGAATGTGGAATTTTTATGGCTTGACATTTGTTTGTTGAGTGATTTGTAGGAATCGCTGAGCCTTGTGATGTGTTAAATAGGTAAGCTTTGCTTTGATGGCCTGCAATGTTAAATCGACATTTTAGCAATATATTTAAGATATATGCATATCGAAATGAGACAGGCATTTTATAGTAATAAAGACCACAAGATTTATAGTAAAATCAATGTGAATCAATACAAAAATGATACATCCATAACCATTTTGCAAATTTAAGCATTGCTTTTAAGTAAAACATGGATTCAAGTGCTCGCTGTTTCAGGCTCTCGGAATTGGGTCTCATTAGTGCTTGCTGACAAGACTTTCACAGGGACCAATCCCAATAATTGAGCTTTGCCAGAGCTTCGATACTTTGCGAGAGAATCCGCCTTTATGTTCTCTTCCCGGGATATATGGCGCTCCCAGGCCTTCAACAAATAAGCAGGCAAATTTTCTCCTTTAGTCTGAAACTCTATCTTGACTTGACATAGAACAATCCGGGGCATATCTCAAAGCTTGAGCATATCTTTCCATCTCAGCCCAACTTCTGCCTGCCGAGTGAGGACCCCGTGTGATAAGCAGGCAGATTTTCTCATTTAGTCTGAAACTCTTTCTTGACTTGACATAGAACAATCCGGGGCATATCTCAAAGCGTGAGTGTATCTTTCCATCTCACCCCAACTTCTGCCTGCTGGGTGAGGACCCCCTGTAATAACATTATTGATAGGCCTCTCGGACTCCTGCGCTACAGCTCTCTCACCTGAGCCGGATTGATAAGCGGGAACTTGTTGCCCCTGAGTTGATGAGGTTGGGTCGTTTCTGTTTCTCTTCACATATTGTTGAAGTTTATTCTGGCTCAACAGCTCCTCAATCAAACTCTTTAGATGGCGACATTCATTAGTGTCATGGCCGGGTTGATTGTGGAATCGACAGAATCTTCCATTATGCACAACATTTTTCCCAAGCCTCAACTTAGGTAGTTTAGGGTATTCAACAACATCCTTGGTTTCCAAAAAGATATTCTCTGGAGTATTAGTTAAAGGAGTAAAATCTGAAGGTTTAAAGTGGCGAGTTTTCTTCGCATCTTTTCGCTTTTTTCCATCGTTATTTTTCCTCTTCTGACCACCAGATTTCTTTTCGTTCGAAGCAACGTTGTTATTCTCAACTTCGTTCACGACTACTTTTACCGACACAGGAAGGCTCTCTAGGCGCATAAATTCGTCGGCCTTCTTGTAGAATTTCTCAAGCGAATTTGGCTCTTTCATCTTTAGCCATTTCTCGAATTCACTAGATTTGTCTATAGCTCGCATCAAGTAAGTGAGAATCATTCGAGGTTCTGCATTATCAACTTCAGCTAAGGCTATATTGAAGTGGTTTAAGAAAGATTTGAGAGGCTCTCTGGGGTTTTGTTCGAGGCCGGATAGTGACATTATATCCTTGGCCTTCGCAGCATATAACCTGAATTGATCTTTGAATTTCCGAGTTAAGTCAGAGAATAGATCCACAGAACGAACTGGCAGCTTTGTGAACCAAAGCAGAGCCACTCCTTTCAAATACACCAGAAAATACCTGCACTTGATCTCATCCGATGCTCTGGCACCAGTCATATGCCAGTCGTACTTGTATAAGAATTGGTTAGGATCGCTTGTTCCCCGATAAGCTGGAATAGTGGGAGGAACAAACTTTTTTGGAAATTCGGCCTTCAGGATCCTTTCAATGAAAGGAGTCTTGCTTGGAGCAAACCCCCATTCATTCTCGTCTTCTTCCCTTTGCATGCTTTCTTTCATAATTTTTCGAATCATTCCCGAGAGGTATTCTTCATCATTCAGAGGCCCCGCGGGACTGACGTCGGCTACTTTCTCGAAAGTTTACCTGGGCAAACGTTCATGAAAAGTTGGTTGTGGCCTTGAACCTCCAGCTTGGGGGGTGGCCCTCCGGCGGTGCCAACTGCCCTTTGAGGAACACTTTTCCCTTGTGAATCATGAGCATCTTCCGCAAAGGTTTCTTCATTATTTCTTGGTTGTTGGTTAACTCCAAGTAAAGCATTTATCCTGTCCAACATTAAAGTGTTCTGGGCTTCAATCTGCTGATACAAACCAGAAACTGCTGCATCCAATTCGGCCCTTGTAATTCCAACACTAGGAACTGCTTCATTCGATGCGGGAAATGTAGTAGTGTTGTCATAAGCACTTCTAGTTCTAGCAGATTTACCTTTCCTTCCCGGAGCCATGATCTCCGATAGACTTCTGGATTTTAAAGAGAGCCGCTCAATAAATCTTTGCGGAGCAATGATGAGAGCACCCTGAGTTCAATTCTCAATGAAAGCACCAAAAATGTTAACGCTAAAATTGGACGCTAACACCCCGGTGTAAGTAGTGAAAATGTGAAAGCACCACCCTTGGTACGGGAACTAGAGAGAAGCAGAAAATAACAGAGAAACGGTAAAGAGACAACAGTTTTTATAGTGGTTCGGCTTAATGTCAAGCCTACGTCCACTTTAATCCTCTTTATTGCTGGTTCGATTGCAACTTTTACAATGATCTTTGATTACAACACAATCAAGACGAGTACCTAGAACTTTGATGCAGAAAGGCTCTTCGAATTCATATTGAATGAGTTAGAACTTTCCCAAAGTTCGTTGAAGTGCCTTCGGTGTTTAAAGTGTTGAAGAAGTAGAGAAAACAGCAAAGTATATGCGTTCCAGAAATGATCCAAACGTCCCCTTTCAGTAGGAGCAGGTGAGCTATTTATAGGGAGATTCTGGAAATAGGTCGTAGGTCGTGAGCGACCTAGGGCTATGTCGTAGGTCGTAAGTGACATAAGGGATACGAGCTACGGCTTAAAATGGTTGCACTTGATCACTTAAACAGGCTGGTAAGTCGTAGATCGTGGGCGACCTAGGGGAGAATGGTTGGCGACTTAAGGTTGGGAGCGGCTTATATGCAAGCGGCTTTATTCTGCGATAACTCGCTAGGTCGCTGGGCCTTTTAGGTCGTTAACTCGTTAAATAGCTTAGGTCGTTTACCCATTATGTCGCAAGACCTTTTAACTCGTTAGGTCGCGACTCCTCTTAGGTCGTTAGGTCACTGAATGAATTAGGTCATTAGCTTGTCACAAGTTTAGGTCGCTAGGTCGCTTGTACTTTATCTCGTTAGGTCGTTAAGTCGCTAGCTGTTACCACGTTAACTCGCTGGAGGCTCTGGATTGTTAGGTCACTGAAATGCTTAATGTAACGACCCCGACTTCCTACGCCCAGGAAGACGTATCGTTATTAAAGAAAGAAAGGGATGAGAAAATAGAAAAGATAGGGAAGAAAGAACAACAACATCAGAATCTCACAGCAGAACGAATAAAATATAATATATCATATAAGAGAGTACATAGTATCATATACATTAGAGCTACACAGATAATACAACACATACTAGACAGTTATAAACACCTGTCTAGTTAATACAACACAACTCAAACAAAACGACTCAGAGATACCAACACAGCGGAACTATATATATATCTACAACGCTGAAGCCACCTACTCCATTGCTCCTCCAGAGTTCGTCAAAGCTAACCTGAATCCCTTGGCTACCCGTAAAAATTTGGGTACCCGAGAGCTTATGAAAAACAAAAATAAACTATGGGTTAGACATGGGTCTGGTATGAGTGACAGGTTAAAGTTGCTTAACTTTGAAAATCTTTTGAAAATAAAAGGTATCACGTAAGACTCCCCACACATAAACATGGAAAAGTTTTTACCTTACGCTAACCAAAACATTTGATAGGAAATTCCGTGATATTATAATAGGTCTAGGGTTTTCAAGTAAATAGAAAATAGCCGAAATTGTTACATGATTAAATTCCAGCTACTAGCCACAAAAGTGGGTAATACAATCAAAACCGTTGGCACTTATTGGATTGTGGATTCCATACAATGGCAGGGCTACTGGGGTACCGCCCGTCACAGTACGTGCCCTAGATCAACGTACCGAGGATCACTCCCGACCCCCTGCAACACAAGGCCGGAACCATTCCTTACTGAATAGTCCCGAACAAGATAACCCCACAGTTGGTGTACATCCAACCGCCCACACAGCCGAATAAAAAGGGACATCTAGACAGGGGAAAATCTTGTCCTGCTTGGGCATGACCCACCTAACCTTGCTGCACCTCCCATGTTTTAGCCATTCCCGGTTGATGAGGCTTGAGGCTGCGATTACCTTTATAGAAAACATTTTCTTAGAATGCTCATCGCCCACCTGACGATGTGTTGAAAGCATTCGATCCATACAAGTTCCTTCCGGGTTCGAACGAAACCGAAGGCATTATCTCGTTACACTCATTTTGTAATCACCCTCAGAGTTAACGACGATAACCCTTGCACTCTGAATCTTCATCTTTACTTCAGATTCGCGACCTATCGTTAATTTGGAATCGATGTGGTTTTCGGATATTCCAAATAAGGAAAACCGATCCCGGTCTCATCGAAATCCAAAACATGTCTTTTAGGGCCAAGTTGTCTATTTAGTCTTAACAGTTTAATTCAAAATCATCAATATTCACATAGATAGATTATTCATAATATCACAATAGATAATCATACCATCATCATAAACAGATAATCAAAATTATCAACCCAATCCGATAAAAATATACTATTATGCTCAAACAAACATCCAAGTCACCTAGATATTGTTCATCTCATATCTGAGTTCACAATCATAAAATGAAATATTAATTTCATTCATCCATAAGCAATGATCTATAATCATCCCATTTGTAATTAATTTAAAATGAATTAAATTAACTACTTCTATCTCCAATTAATTTAAAGTAAATTAAATTAATTACTTTATCTATAAATCCTGTTAATACAACCATAATTAAATTTATACAAATTAATTAATTAATCTCTATATATTTATCTTGATTAACTCCTCTAATTAATCATTTTCTAATTACAACAAGTAATTAGTCTTTAATTAATTTTACAAATTAATTATTCTAAATCATTCCTAGTAATTAACTTTTAATTACTTCATTTATAATTAATTACATTTATTCTTAATTAATTACATAAATTAATCTCCACATCATTAATTATTTCTTAATTAAACAATTCTTAATTTACATCATTAATTATATTAATTAATGATCTCTAATACAGATTAAATTACTTTATTAATCACATTAAGTGATTAATCTTGTATTAAACGCAGTTATTAATCACCTTTGATTAATATCAACCAGTAATTAATTATCCTTAATTACTCATATAAATAAATTAATTATCTCCATTAATTAATCCTCTGATTAATTTCAAAAGTAATTATCCAAATTACTTTATTAACATATCATCTTTCACTAATTACATTCAGTAATTAACATTAATTACTTTCTTAAGTGTTAACTCCCACTTTGAAGCGACCTAAAATGTAATGCGACCTAGCGACCTATCATTACTTTGCGACCTAGTTACTTAACACTCCGCGACCTATAACTCAGCAGCCCAACGACCTAAGAGTACCTGATGACCTAATAGTCTCAACGACCTAACGGCATAATAGTCTCAACGACCTAACTCCACAAAGCAGCTCTGCGACCTAAAGACTTAAGCATTGTCACAACCTACGACCTATGGAGACCAACGACCTAACTAGACCAACGACCTAACAGACCTAGCGACCTAAAGGATAATGCGACCTAGCGACCTAAAGGATAATGCGACCTAGCAACCTAAAGTCTTAATGCGACCTAGCGATCTAAAGTTTTTATGCGACCTAGTAGCTTTAGTCCTTAGCGACCTAAGAGATGGAGCGGCCTAGCGACTTAACTTATCAAGTAACCTAAAAGTAGTTGCGACCTAAGGGAAGCTGCGACCTACAGAACTCAGCGACCTAAAGGAAGCTGCGACCTATGGAATTCTGCGACCTATAGAACTCTCACGACCTAAGATAGGTCGCTCACGACCTAAGGACATTGCATTAGAAGACCGCCTTTTCTATCCGCTACTAGTAAGGTCGCTCACGACCTAGAACTTGTGTAAATCAGCATGCGTGTTCTTGTGAAAGAGAGGACAGTGTATCTTAGGTCAGTCACGACCTACGACCTAGCTTAGGTCGGTCACGACCTACGACCTCACTCCGAAAAATGCCTATAAATACGACCCTAGTTCCAACTAGCAGGGGACTTTTGGCTCATTCATTTCAAGCGCCGTTACTCTGTTGCCTTCTGAACTACTTCAACACCTTCAAGGAACTTCACGAGGAAATCAAACATGTCGAACACGTGTTCAAAGATTTGGATCGACATTGAAGTTTATGCTACTTGCTCTAAGTCACTTGAAACTCAAAGTGTGTTGTAATCGAAGTGTAACTGCATTGACTTGTAATCAAATCATCAATAAAGATATTCAAAGTGGACGTAGGCTCTCTCTTAAGCCGAACCACTATAAAATTGCCGTTGTTTACTGTTTTTTCACTATTATCTGCTTATAATTTGTTCCCGAGCTATCGGGTGGTGCTTTCACAATCTCTTCATACACCGGGGTGTTAGCGTTCAAATTTTAGCGTTAACATTTTTGGTGCTTTCACTGAGAACCGAACTCAGGCGAGTTATCATCATTGCTTCACAGAGGTTTGTAGAGAGAATTTCCTTGAAAACCAGAAGTCTATCCGAGATTATGGCTCCTGGAAGGAAAAGTAGATCTGTCAGATCTGGGAATATTCAAGAGGGAACCTCCGCTTCCCCTATATCGAATCAAGTCACTCCAGCTGTCGGAGTTACAAAGGCAGAGCTGGATGCTGCAATCTTAGGGCTGAACCAACAGATAAATGCCCAAAATGTACAATTCGAGGCTCAGAATGCCCAGAATGCCCTAATTCTGAATAGGTTGAACGATTTGCTTAGGGCAAACCATCAACCGGCAGATAATGAAAGGAATTTTGCTGGCAACATTCGTGATGCTGAAGAAAGAAATGCTCCTGAAAGGGCTGCTAGCCCCTTTGAACAAACACTTCCAGAGGTTGGTGGATCTAGAACTCGACATGATGAGGAGTATCTTTCTGGAATGGTCCGACAAATTATGAAAGAGAGTATGCAGAGGGTTGAAGACGAGAAAGAATGGGGTTTCGCCCCAAGTAAAACTCCTTTTACTGAGAAAATCTTAAAGGCTGAATTCCCAAGGAAGTTTGTCCCACCAACCATTCCAGCTTACAGGGGGACGAGTGATCCGAACGAATTCTTATACAAGTATGATTGGCACATGACAGGTGCCAGAGCCTCTGATGAAATAAAGTGCCGATATTTTCCTGTGTATCTCAAAGGTGTGGCTCTGCTTGGTTCACCAAACTTCCAGTCCGATCTATCGATCAGTTTTCTGACTTAACCCGGAAGTTCAAGGAACAGTTCAGACTATACGCCTCAAAAGCCAAGGATATCATGTCACTGTCAAGTTTGGAGCAGAATCCAGGGGAGACTATCAGATCTTTCTTAAACCGCTTTAATATAGCGCTAGCTGAGGTGGACAATGCAGAACCGCGAATGATATTGACTTATCTGATGAAGGGTATTTACAAGTCGAGCGAGTTTGGGAAATGGCTAAACATGAAGGAACCAAATTCCCTTGAAAAGTTCTATAAAAAAGCAGACGAATTCATACGCTTAGAAAGCCGTCCCGTACCGGTAAAGGCAGTGTTGCAAAAAGATGAAGATGACACTGTTATTCCACGCAAGAATGAATCTGTAGGGCAAAAAAGGGAAAATAACAATGGGAAGAAGCAGAGTAATCTGAAGAAGCCCCGATCCTTCAAGCCATCAGAATATACTCCTTTATCAGATACGCCGGAGCGTATCTACCTTGCTACTAAAGATTCTGTTGACTTTCCTAAACCCCCTCCTCTAAGGACCGGGAAAAAGGCTATACAGAGTGGGAAGTTCTGCCGCTTCCATAATCAACCCGGTCACGAAACCGACGAATGCCGCCAGTTGAAAAATCTGATTGAAGAGTTGCTAAGGGAAAACAAACTGCAGCAATTTGTGAAAAAGAATAGCAACAATCCTGCTTCATCTAGTCAGGGGCAACAGGCTCCTACTCATCAGCCTAGGACGATTGAGAAGGCTGCAGGGCATGAATCTGGAAGGCCCATTATCAATGTCATTACGGGAGGACCTCACCCAGCAGGAAGAAGTTGGGGTGAAATGGAAAGATATACCCGAGCTTTAAAGTATGTACCGACCGAGGAAGATGTATTCGTTTTGGAAGGTGCTACGCCCTTGAAGCAGCAAAGAACTTTCGATGATGATATCGTGTTCAAAACTAGGGATTCCGCAGGTATTGAAGCTCCTACCTTGGATCCCTTAGTCATCTCGGCTGGCATCGGGCCAGCCATCGTCAGAAGAGTTCTCATTGATTGTGGCGCATCCTGCAATATCCTCTTCAAGAAAACATTCGACCAAATGAAGATCCCTATGGCTGATGTGCAAGCCTCATCGCAAAAAATTGCTGGCTTCACTGGGGAGCCAAAGTTTAGCCGGTAGGAACCATTGATTTGTTTGTGGAACTTGGAGAAGGAGAGAGAAAAGTGGTCCGCAAGCAAACTTTTGTGATTGTCGATGAATTTTCTGCTTACAATGCTTTCCTTGGTCGTCCAACTCTGGCAGCGTTCAAAGCTGTTCTTGCCCCGTGGTGCCTCACTATTAAATTCCCTACAGACAATGGAGTAGGAGTTATAAAAGGGGATCAAAATGCTGGGCGAGAGTGTTATCTGACAGAGCTACGAGAAACCAGAAAAAGAGAAATGGGAAAGAATGCGGCAGCCCCAGTCCGCATCAAAGAACCAGCCTTGTAGCAATTACAGGGCGAACCCTGCACTGGCGAGCACAGCGGAGCAAGGAAAGAGATGGACCCTAGAAAAGTCAGTGCGGGGGAAAATAGAGTGGTACCAGTGGAAACGACAATACCAATACCTATCGACCCAAAGGACCCAAACAAGGTGTTGAATGTGGGTTCACAACTTAATGTGTCAATTCAGAATATCTTAATATCTTTTTTAAAGGCAAATCTGGATGTTTTTGCTTGGACTCATGCCGATATGTGCGGAATATCCCCAGAAGTTGCAGTGCATGCTCTAAATATTGATCCAAAATTTACACCTGTGAAACAAAAGAGGAGAACTCAAGGTCCAGAAAGGTCGGCAGCATTAAAAGAAGAAGTTGATCGACTAATGGAGAATAATTTTATCAAGGAATCTACCTATCCGACTTGGGTTTCAAATCCAGTGCTGGTTAAGAAAGCCAACGGAAAATGGAGAGTATGCATCGATTTTTCAGATCTAAACAAGGCCTGCCCCAAAGACTGCTTCCCATTACCCAGAATCGACCAATTGGTAGACGGAACAGCGGGACACGAATTGTTATCTTTTATGGATGCTTACTCCGGATATAACCAGATCATGATGCATGAGCCGGATCAGGAGGATACAAGCTTTATCACCGACACTGGTCTTTACTGCTACAGAGTAATGCCCTTCGGGTTGAAGAATGCAGGGGCAACATACCAAAGACTCGTTAATGCTATGTTCAAACCGCAACTGGGCAAGACTATGGAAGTCTACGTCGATGACATGTTAGTAAAGTCTAAGAAAGCAGTGGATCACATAGAACACTTAGCAGACATGTTCGCAGTCCTTCGGAAATACAGAATGAAGCTCAATCCTTTAAAATGTTCATTTGGAGTGGAATCCGGCAAGTTTTTAGGCTTCATCGTGAGCGCTAGGGGCATTGAGGCCAGTCCAGCTCAAATTACTGCATTGAAAGAAGTCAAAGCTCCTAGAACAAAGAAGGAATTGCAAAGTCTCAATGGAAAAGTCGCCGCCTTGAGTCGGTTCATTTCCAAAGCCACAGATAAATGCATCCCATTCTTTGATGCCCTAAAGAAAGGAAAGAAAAACTTCGATTGGACTCCCGAATGCCAAAAAGCCTTTGATGAATTGATTCGCCATATGGAAACGCCTCCAATACTTTCTAGGCCTGGCGATGGCGAGGATCTTCTTATATACCTGGCAGTATCATCTCATGCTTTAAGTGCAGCGCTGATACGAGAAGGCAAAAGGATTCAACATCCAGTTTACTATATCAGCAAAAGACTCACTGGGGCAGAGATGAATTACTCTAAGTTGGAAAAACTCGCCTATTGCCTACTAATTGCATCTAGGAAGTTGAGGCAATATTTTTAAGCTCATCCTATCAGAGTCCTCACTGATTAACCTTTGAAGCAAGTCCTGTTTCGCCCTGAGACTTCGGGTCGTCTTCTAAAGTGGAATATTGAACTCAGTCAGTATGACATCACTTATCATCCTCGAAAAGCAATCAATGGACAAGCTTTAGCAGATTTCATTACAGAATTCACAGATAAGGGTAACAGTGAGGAGGAAACAGTCGACGATTCCCCAATCCAATGGAAGTTATATGTCGATGGTGCGAGAAACGACTCCTGTTCTGGAGCCGGAGTTGTACTTGAGACCCCTGAAGGCCGATCACTATGCTATGCACTAAGATTGGAATTTCCTTCAAAAAACAATGAAGCAGAATACGAAGCCCTTATCGCTGGCTTAAGGATTGCTAAAGAATTAAACATCCGAGCATTACAGATATTCAGCGATTCTCAGCTTATTGTATGCCAAGTCAAAAAGGAATTCCAAGCAAAAGGGGGGAATCTTCCCGCCTACTTGTCAAAGGTTTGGGAGCTCCTGGGTGATTTCGATCATTACATGATAAGTCATATTCCTCGAGAAGAAAACATGAAAGCAGATTCTCTCGCAAAGTATTCTAGCACAGGCGAAGCCCAATTTCTGGGATTAACTCCAGTGGAGGTCCTGTCGACTCCTAGCATTGATAAGATGGATATTGATTGGATCATGAGCATGTCTCAAGAGCAAGAATCATGGATGACTCCGATAACAGAATATCTGCTCAATGGATCTTTACCAGGGAACTCAAAAGAACGACAAAAGCTACTGAGAAAAGCCTCTCGATATATAATCCAGGATGGCCGATTGTACAGACGGGGATTCTCAATGCCATTACTTCGATGTGTATCCAAGGAAGAGTCCAAAGCAATCCTAGCGGAGGTACACGGAGGAGAATGTGGTGATCATTCAGGTGGCCAAACATTAGCAAAGAAAATTCTCCGATATGGATATTTTTGGCCAGAAATTAATCGAGATGCAGCAGAGTATTCCCGAAAATGTGACAGATGTCAAAGATTCGCCAAAATTCCTAGAGCTCCTTCCACTGAACTCACACAGATGGTCAGTCCATGGCCGTTTGCAATATGGGGAATAGACCTTGTAGGACCGTTACCAATTGCCAAATCTGGAATTAAATATGCCATTGTTGCTGTAGATTATTTTACTAAGTGGGCAGAAGCTGAACCACTGGCTACTATCACCTCAAAGAAGATGATAAGTTTTGTGACTAAAAACATCATTTGCAGATGCGGTGTGCCTCAAAAAATAATTACAGACAACGGTACTCAGTTTGAAAGTGAAGAATTCCAAGATTTTTGCAAGCAATTCAAAATCCGGAAAAGCTTTTCAGCAGTGGCTCATCCGCAGGCAAACGGGCAAGTGGAAGCCGTGAACAAAATTATTAAGTCAACCATCAAGAAGCAACTTGAAAGAGCAAAAGGTGGTTGGGTTGATAAGCTACCACTTGCACTATGGGCATACAGAACCACTCACAAAACTGCGACTGGGCACACCCCGTTTTCATTGGCATACGGGTCAGAGGCAATGATTCCAGTAGAAATAGAGGTTCCTTCACACGGAAGAATCCATTTCAATCGAGCAGAAAACGAAAAACTACAGCTTGAAGCGCTAGATCTCCTTGATGAAAAAAGAGATGAGGCTAATCTCAGAATTGCAGCTCATCAGCAAAGGATAGCCAGACATTTCAATTCCAAAGTTTGCCAACGCAGCTTTGAGATTGGAGACCTAGTCCTGAAGAGAATTATGACAGCGACAGGTGTGTTTGGGCCAAATTGGGAAGGACCATATGTCATAGGTCAGAAGCTTCTTGACGGTACATTCAAACTCACTACTGTTGAAGGAGATCAAATTCCAAGGGCATGGAACAGCAATCATCTGCGTCCATACTTTACTTGAAAATTTTGTCGAAATATTGTAAAAAGAATTATGAATGTATGATTCTTGTAATTGAAGGCAATTGTAAGTAAATAATGAAAAAATATAAAGTGGATGTAGGCCCAGTTTCCTGGCCGAACCACTATAAATCTTGTGTTCCTTATTATTATTACATGTTTGCTTTATTTTCGATATAAAAAGTACATAGAATGTATTGCTGAAATGTCGATTCAAATTTTTGCAGACAATGGAAGTGAAACTTGCACATAATAAGACCAAGTGATTCTCGCCAAATTTCAAGTCACAAAAGCTCCAAATTCAAATCCTAGATAGGAAGCACTTCAATTGAACGGCCTATGATTTCGACAGAAACGAGCCTTTGCTAATAAATTGAGATCGTTTGAACAAACAAACATCCAATTAAGAAGCTGATGCTCGTTCTCACGAACTTGCCTGACAATGAAGTACATTTCCTTGGATTAAACAAGTCACTTGTAAAAAAAAAGGGGATCACTGAAAAGGCATAAGCAAGTGGACAAGGGAACAACCAAAGCCATCATCGGCAGCACAAATCCTCTTCGGAGGCACAACTATTCGGAGAATAAAGACCTCTAATGGGTCATACGCCACAAAAAAGAAAGTTCTCTACTCAACAAAAAAGATTGGAGGAGTCATGACCCTCCAACCATGAGAGAGTAACTTCCAGGCGATGAAAACCCTCTCTGAGGCACATTTCACCAGGAGTTGAAGTGTAACAACCGCTCTTCGGAATTTCACTTCACCAGAGTTGAAATGTAAACAAAATAAAAGCCCTCTTCGGAGGCCCATTTCACCAGGAGTTGAAGTGTAACAACCGCTCTTCGGAATTTCACTTCACCAGAGTTGAAATGTAAACAAAATAAAAAGCCCTCTTCGGAGGCCCATTTCACCAGGAGTTGAAGTGTAACAACCGCTCTTCGGAATTTCACTTCACCAGAGTTGAAATGTAAACAAAATAAAAGCCCTCTTCGGAGGCCCATTTCACCAGGAGTTGAAGTGTTACGACCGCTCTTCGGAATTTCACTTCACCAAAGTTGAAATGCAAAACAAAATAAAGACCTTTCTGGAAGCCCACGTTTCGCCGAGATTGAAATAAAACTTCCAAGTGTTGAAACGTGAAAAGGCTTTTTTCAAAGGCACAACTCTTTGGAGGTACACGTTTCGCCAAGATTTAAATAAAACTTCCAAGTGTTGAAACGTGAAAAACCCCTCCTCAGAGGTACAACCCCCTCCCGGGGACACAATCAAAAAGAAAGACTTTTTCGGAAGCCCATGTTTCACCGAGATTGAAATAAAACTTCCAAGTGTTGAAACGTGAAAAGGCTTTCTTCGAAGGCACAATTCTTTGGAGGTACACGTTTCACCAAGATTGAAATAAAACTTCCAAGTGTTGAAACGTGAAAAATCCCTCCTCAGAAGTACAAATTTCTATTTCAATATATATATATATATATATATATATATATATATATATCCTCATCAAGGGTATACTTTAACTTTCAAAGGAAGAGTGATTTACCTATTCTAGAAAATAACCTTCCTCAAAAAAAAAAGAGGAAGAAAGTTAAAGTACTCTTCAGAGGCCTGCTTTACCACATAGAAGAATTCACTCGGCAAAATGCGTACTTAAGCAAAAGAAAAAAAGTGATTTCTTCGAAGGACAAAAGCGTAAAAACTTATATGAAGGAAGTTGTACTCTACGAAAAATTTCTTCAAGAATGAAGTAATTATTCTTCAGAAAATAAGAGTGCGAGTCCCCTCAAAGTATAAAATATTGCAGCAAACTTATGGTATGGGGGCAACATGGTATAGTTACATACAAAATGGTATAGCTACATCGGTAAAGTACTCTCAAACAACATACCACAAGCTCACCGCAATATCATATAAATAAACTTGTGCAAAAATGAATAATAAATGCATTCTCAAATTCAAACAAGAGCCTGTACAAATAAAGGATCATTTTATTCAATTGCAGATACAGGTTTCAAAATAAAAAAGCAGGGCCCGGTGCCTGCACAACATCTGACCATTACACAAAAAAGGAGTCAAAAAGCCCGAAGTCCGACTCTTCACTTCTTCTTGCCACCTTTGGACCCTTTGCCTGGCCAAATGATTAGTTTTTCAGGTCTATCTATAGGCATAAGGGAAGAAGGAGAGGGAGGTGCAACCGGTGCAACTTTCGGTTCCTCTTCAGTAGTGATGATTTTCTTCCCCCTCCTCTTCGATGTTCCGTGCTTCTTTCTTCTCTTCGAAGAAGACTCACTCCCTGGAGTAACAAGAGCGGACAAAACTACGTCATCAGAGGGAGTCCGCTCCGGAGAGATCTCGCCTCCTTCAAGTCCCTCGTCCTTCTGCTCTTGCGAAGCGATAGGGTCATCCAAGCCGTGAAGAGCCTCAATCTGTTCCTCTTGTGACCCGGGTTGTGAAGCAGAAGGAGGAGTCACCTGAAGAGACGGAGGAGGGATAACCGGAGGAAGTGAAGTCTGCACAGCACTTGGTGTTTCAACTGCAGAAGAAGAGAAATTAAAAATATTAGTATCTCCCCGAAAGAAGGGAGATATGGGTTCGTCGAGATTCAAGAAGTAATCGAGAAGCTCATCAAACTTTTGAGGAGTAAGCAAGCGATCCACCTGAATCGGACCAATATCAAAATTACCTGAAGATGTTTGCTTCGTTAGCTCAATCTCATAATTCTGAGCCCCGATATCCTCCAAAGCCTCATCATCAGTAGGGGTGATTACCCCGGTTCTTATAGGAGGCAGCGAATGAGCACTAGAGCCTGTAATGTCCACTTCGAAAGAAACTAAAGGACGTTCAGAAGTGGTAGGTGGTATTTCTTTCTCAGAACGTTCCCCTTCCGCCATTCCGGCCCGTACCTTGGCGAGTTGCTCTTTTCCCTTGGCAAGAGCGGCGCGGGCATCATCATCGAGATAATGCTCTTTAAGAGCTGTCTCAGCGTAGCCAGCACCTTTACCACCTAGCATATCAAGTGCTGCCTCCCAGACTTCAGCTAATGTAATTTCGTATTTAGGGCCTAGAAAGGCAAGGCTGCCACGCCCCAAAATGCTATGCAGATAGAAATCAAATAATGTGGAGCTAATGTCAGCTTTGGTTGCTTGATGGGCCTCTTCGGCCGCAAGTTTACCAGCAACAGCCTCGTCACGCTCCTTTTTGGCCATAGCAAGTCGAGCTTTTAGCATCTCTATCTCCAAGCTTTGAGAGCCGGCCTGTTCTCGCAGCTGTAAAGTTTCAGCGCGATATTCTTCTATTACCTTCTCCTGGTGTGTAAGCTTATCTTCGACTGCCCTTTGACTGGCATGCGCATCTCGTACTTGTTGCTGAAGCATGCTCTCCTTTTGATAATGGAAAGTAGATGAAGTAGCTAATTCTTCCTTAAGCTTTTCTACTTTCGCTTCCAGCTTTTCATTATAGGAAGCAATACTTCTCATTTCGGCGTCATGCTGTTCGAGAGTCTTCTGCCACTCAGCCTTATTGTTCTCCATTGTGAGCATGGCCTCGAGATTGGCTCGGTTAACCCTCTGAAGCTCGTCGACAAGTTTTTGCCAGTTCGACATTCTTTCAATATCGGTCCTGACAGAATCAAGATTTCGCAGCATAGCCGATTTGTCGAGAGGAACCAAGTCGAGATCAAATCGAACCCCTCTCAGGCACCACTGAGGGAATCGACTTTGAAGAGTGGGAGGACCTTGCCCAACTTGGTATGCGGGCCGGTTGATGATTGTTTGAATGTCGGAACGAACGGGGGCAGGAGATTGAGCAGGAACGTTTTGAGAAACTGTCGGCATTGTTTCTTCAGTAAGTTTAGCCCGCTTGCTAGAAGAATCTTCCATGTGTCCTTTACCTCTCTCATCGTGGGTCTTTCTTTTTTGGGTATCATCATCTCTGTGGGGAGGGTCATGTCTTTCTTGTTCTCTTCGGTGACGTTCTTCATATGCTCGTCTCTCGTCTGCTTTCCTGATGGCCCTCTCTTCATCGGATTCTCTGTAAGAAGGGAGGTAACGCCTATAATCATACTGGCTACGCCTCCCGTAGCGCTGGAAATCATCATAGTACGAGCCGCTGCGCCCCATAGGAGAATCTGGAATAAAAATAATAAGCTTTAGAAATCTTTAAAGTACAAGAAGATAAGTGCGTAGAAGTGATGAAAAATCCGAAGTGTCGTGTAACGTGTAAACTACACGCATCGAGTTACAAACCACTCTGTGGAATAGAGGTAGTGATAACTTGAGTAGGAGGAGTTGACATTTGTTGTAAAGAAGATGTCGCCTCGATTACAGAAGAGATAGTTTTGGAAACATCATCTTTGAAAAGTTCTTGAGAAGTCACAATTAAATCACTCAACCCCTCGAAAACATCATCACCATCATGTTTTTTGGGACTTGCTTTCTTGACTCCTTCGTTAGTAGATTTTTCGGAAGATCATGGAGGTTCTTCCTCTTCGATAACTGGGGCAAGTACAGACTTGTCAGACGGCCCCGCAACATCTTTCGGAATTGAACACTTTACTAGTGAAGTTTCTATAGAGGTTCCTCCCTGCATGTGCTCTTTAGTAGGGACCGGGGCATCAGGAATTTTCATCGGAGAATCGGGAACTTCAGTCGGAACTTCATGAAGTTGAGTAGAACGAGAAGAATGTAAAAGCTCAAATCGATGAAGGAGTTCATATGTCAATAAAAATTTTGCGCTCCTCTCTTCAGCAGCCACAATGCTTAGCCTTTCAAAGACTGGTTTATGACTGGAATCTCTAGAAGGAGGAGGAAGTGCTGTAAAAATAAGGAATGGAATCAGCATCTAGCAATACGAACCATGAAAAACTTAGAATGGAATTGAAGAAAGAAGGGAAAAAAGATCTCACTTCCTATTCTCCAGTCTGCGTAAAATCCTACGGGGCAACGGATATAGAAGAATTGATTCAAAAAACCATGTGCACTCTCCGGCAAATCCAAAATTAGTTTACGGTTCCTCGCACCTCTTACAAGTACAATCGAAGGGTGGTCCTTGTTCTTCGCAAAAGTGCACAGGTAACAGATTTCCTCAAAATTCGGAAGACGGTCAAGAGTTCTCCTGAACAGAACGCACAATCCTATCAAAATGGCATAGCCATTGGGATGCAGTTGGAAAGGAGAGATCGTCAGTCGAAGAAGGATTTGTTGAAGAAATTCATTAAAGGGAGGAATTGCTCCACTTAAGCACATTTGGCGATTAATGGCAACAAAACCGGAAGGTGGTCTATCAGCGAAATCATTTGGTCCAGGGAGTAAAACTTCTGCCTCGGCAATGCCAAATTGAATGCATAATTGATTAAGCACCCGCTGTTTCAGAAGGGTAGGAGTTCTTTCCGGAGGGTTCTCTAGTGGAATAGCAACCGGGAAAGCCCCTTCGACGTGTTCTATCATCCCTTCTTGTTGAGACGTCATTCTACATGAGTAACTGGATGTTCAGGTGTGAAGGTGCACGTTTCCTAAAAGTGTGAAGTGTTGTGTGAAACTAATAAAAATAACAAGCGAAATAACTGAAATTAAACTAATTGACAACTGATCAATTGTGAGATATCAGGACTTGTTAATTTAAAACTCAAGCGTAGTGTTAATTCAAACAAAATTTTAGCTTTGCTTTAGAACTTCATTTGAGTCGGTTGATTCACAGCATTTCACTCACACAGTTCATTTAAGTTGATTATTCTTTATCGACTAATCTGTCATTCGATGTGGACGGTCAATGACAGTATATTCGTCCCATTTTTCTGCAAATGTTATGTTTAAACAGGTTGTTAGCATTAGAGATAATCTGCAAAGAAATACGACAAAATTCAAGTCCATATAGTTCAAAGTTCAAACAGTTCAATCAAAGTTGTCTCAGGATTTCACAAGTCCTAGGTCGTCCAGCGACCTAGCATAGGTCGGAGCCTTCTTAGGTCGCGCTGTGCAAAGTAAAGGATAAGGCTTTACAAATTCGTCCTAGTGTTAGCTCGGCCGCGACCTATAGCCTATGTCGCAAGGAAGTTAGGTCGTGCAGTTCTTAGCTCGAGTAACTCTTAACTCATGCAAAGTCTTAGGTCGCATGAATATTAGGTCGTTCAGCGACCTAGTGTAGGTCGAAACTATTCCTTAGGTCGCAAGGGTCATTAGATCGCGAATTATCTTAAGTCGCTCAAATCCGCTAGGTCACTAACTTCCTCTCCACGCAATGCTTCACCAGACCCGATAACCCGCTATCAACTACACAGAAATCCATCATCCTCTTCGTGAAGTCCATCATCTCCACACATCACCGAATCACTTGAAAAGCGATTCAAAGAATCTCCAATCCATCGTACATTCAATACATTTTCGTGCCTACTCAAGCGGCGATCGAAAATCGATTACAACGATTCAAAATATAACACGATGCAAGGAATTGGGTCAAGGTCAGAAAATGGGGATTCGTAATTCAACAGTGATTATGGTGGGATGGAGATCGAATTCACTTACGTAATATGTTGGAAAAGGTGAATCGTTGATTAGCTGGGTTGAATTCGCCTTTGGAAGTTTGAAAAATTCGTCAATGAGAGTGAAAAATCGGAACAGTAAGGTAGAGAGGAAGAAACGACCAAACAGTCTATATGGGGCAAAAAGGAGAATTTAGATAGGCACGCGAGTAAGCATATGTTTTAGGTCGCTCACGACCTAGCAGAGATAGATCGAAGCACACGACCTATGCCATAGGCCGGTACTTCGAGGGGCAAGTGTTAACTCCCACTTTGAAGCGACCTAAAATGTAATGCGACCTAGCGACCTATCATTACTTTGCGACCTAGTTACTTAACACTCCGCGACCTATAATTCAGCAGCCCAACGACCTAAGAGTACGTGACGACCTAATAGTCTCAACGACCTAATGGCATAATAGTCTCAACGACCTAACTCCACAAAGCAGCTCTGCGACCTAAAGACTTAAGCATTGTCACAACCTACGACCTATGGAGACCAACGACCTAACTAGACCAACGACCTAACAGATCTAGCGACCTAAAGGATAATGCGACCTAGCGACCTAAAGGATAATGCGACCTAGCAACCTAAAGTCTTAATGCGACCTAGCGATCTAAAGTCTTTATGCGACCTAGTACCTTTAGTCCTTAGCGACCTAAGAGATGGAGCGGCCTAGCGACTTAACTTATCAAGTAACCTAAAAGTAGCTGCGATCTAAGGGAAGCTGCGACCTACAGAACTCTGCGACCTAAAGGAAGCTGCGACCTATGGAATTCTGCGACCTATAGAACTCTCACGACCTAAGATAGATCGCTCACGACCTAGGACATTGCATTAGAAGACCGTCTTTTCTATGCCGCTACTAGTAAGGTCGCTCACGACCTAGAACTTGTGTAAATCAGCATGCGTGTTCTTGTGAAAGAGAGGACAGTGTATCTTAGGTCAGTCACGACCTACGACCTAGCTTAGGTCGGTCACGACCTACGACCTAACTCCGAAAAATGCCTATAAATACGACCCTAGTTCCAACTAGCAGGGGACTTTTGGCTCATTCATTTCAAGCGCCGTTACTCTGCTGCCTTCTGAACTACTTCAACACCTTCAAGGAACTTCACGAGGAAATCAAACATGTCGAACACGTGTTCAAAGATTTGGATCGACATTGAAGTTTATGCTACTTGCTCTAAGTCACTTGAAACTCAAAGTGTGTTGTAATCGAAGTGTAACTGCATTGACTTGTAATCAAATCATCAATAAAGATATTCAAAGTGGACGTAGGCTCTCTCTTAAGCCGAATCACTATAAAATTGCTGTTGTTTACTGTTTTTTCACTATTATCTGCTTATAATCTGTTCCCGAGCTATCGGGTGGTGCTTTCACAATCTCACTTCATACACCGGGGTGTTAGCGTTCAAATTTTAGCGTTAACATTAAGTAATTGTGCTCCATTGCATACACTAGTAACTACACTTATCAATTTATCAAATGATTTTCTTAAATGAATTAAAATAAATTAACTAACTTAAATTAATCATCTTATTAATTACCATAAGTAATTAATCTCTTAATTACTTTTATCAAGTAATTCCATTTAATAGATTATCTAATTAATCTAATTAATTATCCAAAATTAATCATTTATATGAATTAATTAATAATCCTTAATTTCTACATTACTAATAACATTCCTTAATTTACTTCTTAATTTATCTTTAGCTATAAATCAATTTAAATTATTAACTTAAATACATAAGTCATTCCTTAATTACCCTAATATTCTTAAGATAATTTATTTCTTAATTCATGACTTCATTAACATTACATTTTAAATGTTAATATCATTTGAATTGAAGATTCAAAATGATCATGATATAAATTCAATTTTAAAATCTTTTAAATAAATGTAAATAACATTTACACATGAACTTACATAAGAAAATCTTTTAAATTAAACTACTTGAATTTTAATTCAAATTTAAATTTCCAAATTACATTAATATTTAACTTGCAAACCTCAAGTTAAACAATTTATTTATTTCCCATTCAAAAATCTTTAATCAAAGAATTCTCAAAAATCAAGTTAATTCTTATTGAAACAATTTACTTTTCAACTATTTTATTTGAACTCATTCTTAAAACATTCATATTTAAACTGATTTAAATTTTCAGATTTTGAATTCTAAGTAAACTTGAATGTCTCAATTTATTTTGATTTAAAACTTCGATTTAACTTTCTTTTAACAACTAGAATCAGAAACTCGATTTTTAAATCCAAATTCATTTAACTTTAAGATTCAAATATCCATTTGAATCAAAACCTTTAACAAAAAAATCAAATTTAACTGCAGCAACATTTTGTTTCAGATCTAATTTTAAAATCTGGAAATTATCAAGTTTTAAATTTGAGGCCCCTTTAAATATTTTAAAACTGCATTTTTAGATTCAAAATATAAATTTGAATTCATACTTTTAATTAGATTTAGACTTTGTTAAATCTTAGTTGACAAACTTAAATTCAATTCCATCATGATTTCAACTAACTTACATTTCATTTTGCTTTAAATAGGGTTTAAATTTAAATGTGCAGGTTGTTTATACAGCCTGTAGCAAATTCATCTGCCACCTGAGACCAGAACAAAATGCTTCGGGTCAACTGCCTCCCTACTTCGAGTAAACAGAGCAAATAACCCGAGACTCCCCTGAGCTCAAACCTTGCACACTAAAACTGAGACAAATCAAACCTGGAACCATCTAAATTACCAACCCACTTCAGTGCTTCGAGTCCTCCACCACCTTGCTTCGAGTTACATACTCGATTGACTCGAGTGATTTCCCAGTCAAAACTCTGCACCCAAAAAAACACAACACCACCCTACTTCACTGGCACGGTGCACGTGCACCGTAGCCCCAGCCACCTCCGGCCATCCTCTGGCACTCCCACACGACGCCAGTCACCTCCAGATCCTATCACAATCACCAGAAGCTAGCCATTTGCTCGAAAACAAAAACACACCTTCTCCTCTGCAACCTGGAAACACCAACACTCCCCAAAACCTGTAACCTCCACCGCTCTTCAAACTCCGACCACCGGAGTACCACCGCCTCTGGCTACAGCTTCTACCATGTCCCCGCAACCATCCCCCAGAGTTCCATCGAACTCGATCCCTTCTTGGCCCCGAAACGATCAAATTTCCAGCCATAGTCAAAACTAGGTCTAGGAGATAAAACTAGCTACCATCGTCACCTCCGATCGTAGATCAACTTCCTAACAATTTTCCTGACCTCACCGACCATCCAACAACCTCCAAAACGAACCTTAAGCCCTCCGATCAACTACACTTCCAGAGGCAACCCAAAATGCTCAAATGGTTCAACCCAGTAAAGCATGTTCATAGCTCAACTAAAAAATGTAATTTGAGTTTTAAAATCCTAATTTTGATTTAGTAATCAGTTCATAAGCTTGAATGGACAATTTAAGACATTCGAAATTTTCACTTGTATTAGATTTAGACTACTCCTAAAGTTTTACAGAGCAAATCAATTTTGTTTAGCATGAGTTAAATTTTAAAATTTACTTTATATTCAACAAAACATATTTTATTTAGATGCTTTGTCCTAACAATCAATAGGTTGATCAATAACGATTTTTGAATTAACTCAGGCTTTTGAAAATTTAAACAGAGGCAAACTCCAGATAACATGCAGGCTTCATTTCATCATAATATAATGCAATTCATATACAAACAGGCATCTCTGCTATTCTTCATAAAACTAAATTAACTTAGGTTATTTTAAGATATAAGTTACTCACAGCAATGGGAAAACAAAGCAAGTTTATAATGAATCAGTTTGGATTTGCAGGCTTAAACATACAGTAATTTCCATTTCACAATAATCCAGAGTAAAAATTATATATTCATTCAATATATTCAAGCATTCAAATATTTGCATGTAACAGATTTTAAACTTAAGAAATTTAAGAGTGTTACTCACCTTGCCTTTGAAAGAATGAACAGAGCACCTGAGTATTGAAATAGCATATACTTTAAAACTGAAACTGTTGTGAAATATTTCTGCTTTTATCTTTCTGTTAACTTCCTCTTGGTTGCATTAATGTATTTTTATTATACAAAGCTTCAGCTAAAAATAAAAGTTTGCTATGCAATACTATGTTGAACGAACTGAATAAGGAAGCATGTATAAAAAAGAAGCTTATAGGGGAAGGTGGTATCTGAGACAAGCTATATGCAGATACTATATGTTTTGTTTTATCAGGCCAAATCTTGTATTAGGAGGCTGAAAAAAACAATTAGAAATGACTTGTTTGCAGCTAATAAATGGTGTCATTAATGCTAATGTACTTGTGTCTCAATTTACCCAATTTTATGCTTAGATATTTTGTTATGTTTGGCATACTTGTCTCAGTTTTGTTTTCTATTTTGCCTGCATCTTAATTTGTAAGCTACCTGTTATAGATATTTGTTTTATTTCTTTTACCAGCTCATATGTTTGCTTCGTCTTGTTTTATACTTTTCTTATTTGAGTATGTAGATTTCTTTTTTTTTTTAGTCTGGTTATGCTTTATTACATATATAAAGTTGCTTTAGTTATTTGTTATAAATTTAGTCTAAGTATTTAGTTCTATTTCTAGCATGTGTGTTTACTTTTATTTTTTTCTTTTATTTTTAAACATAGACTAACAAATATTTGATTACCTATTATTATTTTATTTTATACTTATATTAATATTAATAAATGTTTATTTTAATTTGAACATTTTGAAACCTTTATTTTTAATTTCCAAATCATAACTTCAATTCAAACACACATATACATAAATAAAGTTGACATGAAAATTTTATTAAAAATTCATTTGTAAAGATTTACATTATTAATATAGCTCATTATTAAATCAAAATGATTTATAAAAGAATTTATCTCTTTATTAATAAACTACTTATTTTTATCAAGTTAAATTTTAAAACAAATTAAACAAACCTTTTTCTAAATTTAAATGTAAGCTAAAATTATTTTAAACAAACTAAACTTAAATCTTGAGTAATTTAAAATCATATGAACATTTATTAAATAGCTTAAATATCAAATTCCTAAATTATCAAAAATATTAGAATTAAAAACATGTCTATTTATTAAATTTAAAACAAAGATTATCCATTTACAAAATATACAGATATATATATATATATATATATATATATATATATATATATATATATATTATAAATAGAAGGCAATTTGATTAACTTTTAAAAGATAAATTATCAGTTAAATATTAATTTAAAAGAAGATTGTTAAATTATTAACAAATATTATCAAATCAATTTAATTTTTTTTATTTAGATTATTAAATTGATATTATCCCAAATTTCCGGGATATCACACTTAACCCGCTGAATCGCTCGCCTTCATTGAGTAATTAAGTCGCCGTTAAGAATAGGGTTAACACTGACCTTTTAAAATTATCGAATGTTGGTTCGAAAAGACTGGGATTGGATAGCATGAGTTATCTGAAAACCACTTCGAACCAACGTAAGCGTTCGAATTGAAAAACAACTGGAAGATGACGGAGTCAATGACAAAGATCTTTGAAGTGCCGGGGCTACTTACTACTGATCCAGAGGTTGATTGCAAAATGAATGTAGTAGAAGTATTACCATCGGTTTATTTATATCATGAACAACTTGTATGAACGAATGCTAGCAATGCATTGTCGCCTGGAAGGCGGTGCTAGCGTTCCAAATGGTATTGTTGTATAAAAAGTTAAATGTAGCCACAAGCCTCACAACCAAAAATGACTAAATCATAGGATATGCCACAAGGCTATATAAGTCGTACCCATTAGGATATAGTTATCACCCGACCTCGATCGATATTTCCAGATTTTTTATGCTGGTTACCCGGATAAGGTTGTTGATCACAACCGAGATGGTGAAATATTCGGTACTATCCAAGAAGTGGTAGGTCGGTCTTTCCACGCAGGGGGTCCGTGCGAGGCCCTTGGAAGATTTTATCTAGATGTGTGCTTTGACAAGCGGTACCCCAGTGACCTTTCCATTGATGGAATCCATTCTTCAATTAGTGCATTTATGAAATTTGTTGTATATCTATTATGCTGCAATGTAATTAGTGTAACCATTTCGGCTATGTTTACTCCTAAAATGCAGCATAACCAAGCTATTAAGCTTTTAGTATTCAATAATTTATACAAGTATACAAAAAGAATTAAAATCAACAATGGCGAGGATTCCTTTAAGATACCTCTACAAAAATCAAATTTTTCGAAATATTATAGTAGTGGCTTATTTGCTACAAAACACTTGGACTTTCATTTCTTTGTTGTTGTCCTCTACAAAACAATGGTTATTTTTTACATCCGCTTCTAAGCGAGAAACAAATCCAAACAAGCAATATACACAAGCAAGTCGCATGTACATACGCATATATTTTTACAACATGTCAACATCATTTTAAAAGTATTATAAATTGAGACATCTCACTTTCAATACTCCTTCTAAAAGAACCAACCAAGCACCACACCAACTCAAACAACCTGAACAAGCCCGACCAAAGCTCCGGGACCCTTCATGTTGCTAACGGCTAAGGCTTGGGGAGAGAGGGTTGACTTCAAATTATGGATCTTTGTGATGGTATAGATGTTTGCAATATTATTTCAATGTTATGGAAAATGTTTGAGGACAAAAAGAGTCATCTTGATATGGTTTTGCTTATGGAAAAGAAGGGAGATAATGAAAAAGAAAAATGAGTAAAAGAACGTGGACACATAAAATTGAATTTGTGAAATAAAAGTGCACTTAAATAGACATTTGGAAAATGGCAAATGAGTTCACTTACGCCTTTGCCAAATGATTTAAATATCCCTCCAAAATGCCTTCTTCCATATAGGTTCTCATGTGTGCTAACTAAGGCATCATATCCCTTCACATGGCCATGTACTTCCATCGTGCTGGCATGTATTGCTTAGTACTACAACACTTAAAAAAAGAAAGAAAATAGAGCTGGCTGATGAAATCAACGAATGATAATAGTCGTATCTTTTACTGTATTACTTTATTTGCTCTACTAATTAATTTACTAACTATATTTTTAGTATTAACTAACTCTTATTTGTTAAATGTATGTGTAGAAATATAAGAGTGTATGTGTGCAACAACGTTTCAACAACTTTCGTTCGATGAAAAGTCAAAAATCCAAAAAAAGTTTTCTGGTCACATTTTCCATTTTTCACCGAACTATTTATTTTTGTAAACGAACTTTCAAAATGAATTAACAATTATTACTTATTAATTAAAAAAAGGTTATTCGATCAAAAGCAAATAATTAAATTTTTAAAATTAATCACATATTCACAGATCAAAATAATAAAATTCTAGGTCGTTGCAAAACACCTCCCCTAAAATGCAGCAATTGATCATAAGGAAACTAGAAGCGGTTCAATTTGTCTATTTATTGTTTATACGGGAAGTGGTGAAGTATCTCCATGTTGCTCATGGAAAGCATCGGCTAGTTCCTCGTACCATCTTCCAACTTGTTCTAGGGAGTTATTATCTCATCGTAGCACATGTCAATAAAAGCAAATATACATTGGGGAGTTCAATCGACAATTGATACGGAGGACGATGAGTTATATAATATGTAAATAAAAGACGAAAATATGAAATAATTACAATACGAACCAAGAGTACGATATATGTGATGCATAACATTGAAGTAAACATGAATAACAAAAATACCTAGAAAAAATATATGTTTTTTCAAAATTTGGCTGAAAATTAGTTTTTTAAGGTGGGGATATCGAGAAAAGGATGAGAAAAGGTGATTAAATAGGTTGAAGAATTTCAATTAGTAAATAGTGGATATTACGATCTGTCCTTTATTTTCAAATTTAGTGCCTGAAAACATTTCTCAAGAACAAATTTCATGAAATACTGTTGTCAACATTTTCAGCAAAATGTACAGCAGATTGTGAAATTTGCAGCTCTATCTGTACGTATTTGTAAAATAACTGCAAATATATACGGTATAGAATGCAAATATTTACTATGTAGAATGTAAAATTTTATTTTACAAAAATATACATTTTTAACTGTAGATATTTAGAGAATGCTGTACAAGTTTTGCTAATGACATTAAAAGGTTTTTCGAGAAATCTGTTTTCCATCAGTAGCAGAAGTGGATTTTAATACTAACCCAGGATGTTGGAAAAAGCGTCCGTAAAAAATAACCTCGAAAAGGTATGTTTTCGACACGTCAAACACAACAACAGTAACAGGCATTGCTTTGCAGGGTAGCAAAAACAGGGTGGCATGGTCATAATCATCGCATGCAAAAGCAGCAGAGAGGCAGCATAGAGACAAAAAACCAAACAGTAGAAGACACATACGTAAAGCTAAAAGCAAACAAAACAAAGCTATGTGGTACAGGCTTTATACAGCGACATATTTCAGCACATTGGCTCAGGGTCTGTTCACAAACCACAAAGGTTAACGTGGTCCGTTGGTACGTTGCAAATCTTGTCGCGTTAGCGTGAAAGTGTTGGAAGTCAAAACAAAAAAAAAAATAGTTCTAGTTTTCCTAATTGTACTTCTAAAATTTACAACGTTAAAAACGCGTCATAAGCTGCATTGGCAATTATTTTGCCAGCACGATTTCACTGTTCAATCTATCCACTTCTTTCTGGAGTGCGCACGTCTTCTGATTTTCAGTTAAAATTAGTAGGATTTTTTAAAAAAATTAAGTCACTATGTGAAACTAATTGCACGAATATGACAATTTTGAAACTATTTGCAAATATAAGTGTTTGGCTATATCAATGCCACATTAGCAAAAAGTGCAATTTGAAAAACCATCTATATTAAACATATAATCAATACAGATGAGTTTTGAAAATGCTCATGTGTTATTTTATTTAAAAATATTGACGCATTTTGAAATGCTGTCCGTAAAAACAATTCATAAAATAAACATTGACAACATTTGAAATATCATCAGTATGTTTTTGCTAGCGTGGCGTTAACGTAACCAAAAGTGGCTTATATTTTTAATAGATAATACGCTCAAAGAAAGCACAGTTAGGTTTTTGAACTGAAGGACGCAGCTATTACTTTTACATATGAAGGACGCGGGTTTATAATTTTGTTTGAAGAAAAATCTTTACAAAAAAGTGAACTATGATGTCTTCTTCAATCTCGATGTCGAATCATGCTTAAGCCGAAGAAAACTGACGCCTTGAATAAAGTCGTGTTGCCTCTGTTCTAGCCTCATCTAAGATTGACCCTTGCTTCGCCTTGCTTTGGCCAAAGTTCGCCTCTATGTCTGCCCAAAGCTCACCGTTACTATTCGCTTGAGATGCAGACTCGAAGACGCGTCTCATTTCACCTTTCATATCAGATGAAGACCGAGATTGCTGCTCCTTCCTTTTGGATTGCTTGAGTTGAATTCGTCATCCTCGCCATCTTTGTGATGTTGAGAATAGGAGATGTTGCGGTAAGCATTTTCAAATCACCTGAGATGAACAAAGTTTGAGTGCGTACTACGCAAGTTAGTGTAACAGCTCAAATTTTAACAATATTTTATTCTCTATTTATAACGCTGGGGTTTTATTTTTCGAAAATTTGATTGTCTAAATTTAATTATAATTAATCACCCAAGATTTTTATTAGTGTGAAAATTCTAAAATTCTTATTTTGGTTAAAACTTAACCTTTCTTTTGAAGTTATGAATCTTTAAATTTTTAATTTTTAATCTTTTGGTTTAATTTAATATATTCGTAACAACGTTTATTTCACCTTTTGTTCTTTAAAAAAATTGATTTTGTACTTTTAAAATTTTAATATTTTATATTTTACTTATATATATTTTTGAAATAAATTTCTTAGTAAATGTGTAAAAAATCATATTTTTATATAAGTAATAAATTTCCAAAACTTTGTGTATAAATAAACTGTTTAATTTCGCATTTAAAAGGCGCGTTATTTGATGAAATAAATACTGTATATATACATACAAGAAAACGTATAAAATTTAAATCCGTTATTTTCATATTTTTTTGGACAAAAATCACTACGTCTGTTGTACACATTCTAATTTTATTCACTTTCCTTTTACTCTCCTGATTTAATAGGAACGTTATTTACAAATTTTATAACCGTTCACCTTTTTAATTTCTTGTCATTGTTCCCATCAATGCGAGCTTTAAATTTTAAACGCGTTCGGTATTGTTTAAAAATCTTATTCCAAAATCTAATCTTAGCTGACCGTTTCTTCTGCTTTAATTTCGAAACCCATTTGCTTAAAATTTGTTAAAAATCTAATAACCGTGTATAACAAGAAAAATCAGTGCTCAACCAAAATGGTGGCTTTTTTTTTAAATCAATATCTTATTTCTTGCCTATAACTGCTCACTAAAAATCAACGCTAGTTTAATTTCCTTTCCATTTCAAAGCAAGTTGATTTATTGTGGTTCTTTCTTCTCCTTAAATCACGCTACCTCTCTGATCAAACCTATATAACTCACGCAAATATTCATTTCTCAACAAAATTTTATTTTTCTAACCTTTCCTTTCCTACGCTTCCTGTTTCCACTTCTTTCTTTATGACCATTCATTATATATATACACTACAGCTGGAAAGTTACAAATGTATAAACTTAGAAACGTTTTGTATTTATTAAAAATTTAAAGCTTAACTTTAATTGTGACTTTTCTCTTTCCTTCCGTTCAAATTTAAACGCGCATCAACCAATTGCTTTAATAAATATTGCAGAATCAATGCACAGACGTTATCAATTTCATTTTATGGTGGTACGTTTTTTTACGTTTCCTACCGTTTAAGTTTTAAATAATTTGCTTTATGGGCCAGCTGAATCAAAGCAACGTGACCGTTGCTATTTATTTCTTTTATTAATTGCTACAATTATTTTCACCAAATCAATGGCTGACCGTTACAATCACTTTTATTTATTTATTCACTTAAAATTGGGTTGCCTATTCATTTTCTTCCGTTATATTTGCCTGAAAACATGCGGTTCATCCCTATTTATTTTCGCTTTCACTTCTCTTTTCTCTAGATCTGTTCGTTCCCCTCCCTACTTTTCTTTGGAAAAAAAGCAAACTGAAGCATGCGGCTGTCACCATTATCTGCATCCGCCGTTTCACCTTTCTTCCAAACCTCCTCATCAAATGAAACCTATCACCTCGCCTTCCGGTTGCTTCTGTTTGATCAGTGAGGTATGGGTATGTAAGCACATATATGTTTTGATTTATATTCGTAATTATATGTTTTTTTGGTTTTTTTTTTGGTTTTGTTAGTTGTGATATACATACTATTTATATAAGTATTGAATACTATTTTTTTCAAAAGTTTATTTTCATAACACGACAGTGTATATTTATACATAGTTTCTATTTGATCCTCCTCACAGCTTATAAGTCATGTTAATATTTTGAATTATGTATGCGACATTTTAAAGGGAACATACTATAAAATAAGTATCTTTCATTTTTAATAAGAATATATATATATATATATATATATATATATATATATATATATATATATATATATTGTGTTTTATATTTTAATATGGGTCAGCTTCTATTTGTTGATATCAGGTTTCCTATAATATGGTTATTCGCTTATGTAAGTCATATATTTGTTTTGTTACAGTCTATATAAAATACTTTAATATATGTATATTATGCGGTTTGTTACCATATGGGTTTCTATGTGGTACTGACTTATTTAGTTGATGATTGTATATATTTTGTTACAGTATTATATTTATACTATTTTGGATTTAAGATGATTTTATAAATACTCTACTTTATAAATTATTTTAATACACATATATAATTTGAAAATTTATATAGGTTGAATATAATATGTTATTGAATGTAAAAGTATGAATGGATTTAAATTATATATATAACATTATATATATATATATATATATATAGAAATAGTTATATATAAAAAAGTTTTTTTAGGCATTCATATTTAAACATTTATTTTATCTGTTTGAGAATATATATACTAGTTATATAAGTTTAGTATAAAGGTGTTAGTATATGTATATATTATTTTAAGTGTATGTTGATTTTAAAAAAAATGTAAGCTTGATTTATTTATTTATTTATATGTTTGAAAAACATGTAAATTAAATTTGTGATGTTTGAACTTAGAATATAAATTTCATATGTGTATATATAGTTATAGGTGGTTATAAAAGTTCGCTTATACCATTTATCTTCATCGTTCCAGTTCTGATCTGATCCGCGAGCCAATCAGCTTTGATCTTGAATTCGTGCCGATTTTTCTTTGCTTGGATTTGAAATTTAATTTCAGTGTCTGTATCAGTGTGCATATCCGTGTCTCCTTCTACATTCTCTAGCCTCGAAAGGTGGGCAATCACTCACGATTAACGTTTTTTATTTATTAAATTAGATTTCAATTGAAACGACAATTGAAATATACTACTGTAGTTAGTAAATCTGTTATATATGCTATTATCTATAACTGTTCACCTATGTGATATGACACCGTATCCTATTGTTTATATTTTATTTAATTACTAATGATATATGCTTGCTATTATATTATTATCATATCTGTTATCACTCTGCAAGTTCCCTATTAGTATAGAATTCACTATGGGTTAAAATGATACTTACCCGAACGGACTTTAGAATAGAAGAAAATCGTTATGGGTTGAAATGATAAACCCAAGCGATTTTCATTTGAATTGAATTTGTGATTTCGGGTTGAAATGATATCCACCTGTATATATTTAGTGTACAGATTGAAATGATAAATATCCGTAGCACTTGAAAATATATACCAACACCGTTGGTCCATATATAAATATTTTGAAAATAATTTCTATGATTTTGGGAAGAAATATATGGTCTTAATAAATGTTGATTCTTAAATTATTATATATAAAGGGTAATGACATATATAAATTTAATAATATTTAATTTAATTAAGATTGATATAATACATAAATTATGTTAAATATTTATGTAAATTATATTTCAAATAGATTTTTGCAATAATTGGGATAAATTGAGGTGGGGAGATAAAATTTGGATTTAGCTGAAATGGTATTAAATTAAGAATTTTATTTAGTTAAATCGATTTGAAATTATTGAATGGGAAATTTAAAGGTACGATATTTATAACTGGATTTTTACTCAAAATAAATTAAATGAATATTTCTAGTATAAATAAATTGAAGGAAATATTTATTTGTTAGAAATTTGAGTTTTATTTTATGGATATATTTGGTGAATATTTTAGAACTAAATAATAGGACAATAAATTGTTGAATATAAATTCCAACTTTAGTTTTGAAATTATTAAATACTCAAGGTTTGAAATATATTAAATATAAAGGGGTAATTTGTGATTACAAATCCGAATTTGAGTTCGATAAAATTTAAATGGTTATTTAGGAATTGAGTTGAATTTAAATTGATAAAATTGAGATTGAATTTAATTTGAATGGGAAGGTCGGGTTGATTTTGAAAACGATTTGTTAAGTTGAGGAAACTACAAATATTCTACTCTATAAATATTTATGTATATTTTGGAAAAAATATATATGAAGTGAAAAGATATTTTTGTTGTGAAGTATAAATTAATTTGAAATGACCTCGGTGTTATAGTGTATATTTCTACCTTATAGATAGTTCCATGGACCCTTAGAGGATGGTTATCCCAAACGTCCTTTAAGTTAATTATATTTCAGTTGATATTTCACTTGAGTTAGATTTATAGATATAAGAATGTTAATCCTGACTCGAGTGTTTTGTGTTTTGCTTGATGCTCGGGTCAGACTGAGTGATACAACATTTGAAACTGACCTTCGAAGTTGGAGCTTTGCTTGAAGATCCAGCTATCTATTCTTTCAGTCATCCAGTTGATGGGTTCAAAGAAATCATCTGCTCATACTGGAGACTTCACTGCATCTGGGATATTCTGATGTATTTTATTTCTAACTCTGATGTATACAGTAGCTTCATGAACTACTATTCCTTATCTATTCCGCTGCATTTTATTACTCTGTGTCTGAGATCTGTGACTGATTTATTTACTGTATATGTTACGTTTGCCAAATTTAAATTAACAATTCGTTATTTTGAATTATTCAAGTCAGACATGTATTGTTTTATTGTCGATTTGAATGGCCCAAAATAGCGGGCGGTTGCAGTTAGTCCATTAGTGTTATACTATTTGTTTATTGCATCTTATGATGATATACGAAACTTGCATTTCTGTGTGTACTATGCAATTTAGTTTGTTAGTGTTTTATACATTTGTATCTGATATTGAATATTGCTCTTGTTAGTTTCAGATAGTCTATTTGATGTTAATTGTACTTATGGTAAGCTTCAGGCTGTTACCGAATTTGTTAAAGTATAATGCTAAATATATATAGCACTTCATTTTAGTAGTTAACTATTTGTATCATTCATAAATATTGTGGAATTTGCGTGTGTATTGAATGTTTTTGAATAATTTTAAGTATTCTTTAAGATTTTCACAGCACAAACTTTTAGCATTAAGTTTTTGCATCATTCTATTTGTATATTTCATTTCAATATAATTGAAAGTAATAGGAACAGACATATTGTTGTGTAACTTAAAGTTGTATTATATACTTTTCATACTTTTGCAAATACCCAATAGTTCATCATTCTAGAAATATGATAGTTGACTTCATACCTAAAATTCCACACCAAACTATCAGTTTAGTTATTATATAAATACTACCGAACTTTGTAATTGCAATACTATATTAAACTGTCATTTTGCATATTTTAAACATGCCAATGGATTTCATTGCTAAAATGCCATATCAAACTATCATTTTAGATATCATAAACATGCCAGCAGACTTTGTAACAAAAATGCAACGTTAAACTATCGATTTGCATGTTTTTAATGTTTAAGGGGATTTCATAGTTAAAATGTCACCGAAAACTACCATTTCACGTATCACAAACATGCTACTAGACTTTATTACAAAAATGCTACATTAAATTATTATTTTGCATTTTTTAAACATGCTAATGGATTTCGTAGCTAAAATGCTACATAAAATTATCATCTCACATATAATGAACATGTTGCTGGACTTTGTTTATGTATCTCAGTTAAATAATATATCTCGATTGAACAATTTACGCAGGCTATATATTTGTTTTCGTATGTATCCATTTAGCTTTTGCATTCACACGTATTCGATTAGCTCTAGTAATCAGCTTTTGTATCCATACATACACGATTAAGTTTGGCATTTGGTTAATTTTTGTATCCATACGTACCCAATTAGGTTTGGCATCTGATTAACATTTGCATTCAGTGATATGCTTGGTTAAATAATTATCTCAGTTATATATTGATTTCCATTTGTGCTCGATTAGATTTGGCTTCTGGTTTGCTTTTGTTCCCATACGTATTTGATTAGGTTTGAAATTCAATTATCTTATGTAACCACATTTATCCAACTAGGTTTGGAATTCAGTTTGCTTTTACATCCATATGTACTTGATTAGGTTAAATTTGATTAGATTTTGCATTTATATGTACCCAATTAGTTTGGTCTTCAATTGACTTTTGCATTTATAGGTACTTGATTAGGTTTGACATTCAGTTGACTTTTACATCCGTACATACCCGATTAGGTTTTGCATAGTTGGGTTTTACATCCATATATACCCAATAAGGTTTGGCATTCAGTTGGTTTTTGCATCCTTTCATAGCCAATTAGGTTTAGCATTTGGTTAGCTTTTGCATTCGATAATATGCTCGGTTAAACAATATTTCTTGGTTATAGGTTGATTTTTGAATGTACCCAATTAGGTTTGGCATTAAGTTTTCTTTTGCATCCATATGTACCGGATTAGTTTTGGCATTCAGTTAGCTTTTGCGTTCAATGGTATGCACTGTTAAACTATATGTCTTGGATATAGATTGGTTTTTGTGTGTACCCAATTTAGTTTGGTATTCAGTTTACTTTTACGTCCATACGTACTTGATTAGATCCTAGCATTTAGTTATCTTGTGCATCCATTCATATCAAATTTGGTTTGACATCCGGTTAACTTTTACATTCAATGGTTTTCTCGGTTAAACAATATGTCTTAGTTATAGATTGGTTTCCATATGTACGCAATCAGATTACACCTTCAGTTTTCTTTTGCATCCATACGTACCCAATTAGTTTTAATATCCGGTTTGCTTTTGCATCCATATATACCCGATTAGGCTTTGCATCCGGTTAGTTTTTTAATTCGATGGTATGCTCGATTAGTCAATATGTCTTGTTTTTCCTATGTACCTGATTAGGTTTGACATTCTGTTAGCTTTTGTATCAATACATCTCCAATTATGTTTGACATTCAATTTGCTTTTGTATTTGATGGTATGCTCGGTTTAATAATATATCTCGATTATAGATTGGTTTCCATATGTATCTGATTATGTTTGACATCCTGTTTGCTTTTGTATATGTGCATATCCGATTTGGTTTGAATATCATAACATGCTAGAGGTGACTTTACAACTAAAATGCAACATCAGACTATCATTACAAATATTATAAACATGCAACTGGACTTGGTAACTAAAATGTTACATTATACTATCATTTTGCTTGATTTAAACATAATAGTGAACTTCATAGCAAAAATACCACATCAAACTATGCTTTTAGATATCATAAACATTAATATTGACATTTGTAACTAAAATGATACATTATACTATTATTTTATATATCTTAAACATGGTAATGTACTTCATAGCTAAAATACAAAGTCAAACTATCATTTCAGATAACATAAACACTATGTAACTAAAATGCAACATTAAACAATTATTTTGCATATTGTTAACATTTTAGTGTACTTCATAGTTAAAATGCTATATTAAGTTATCATTTCAAATATCATAACCATGCAATTAGACTTTGTAATTAAAAGGCTACATTAAATTATCATTTTACATGTTTTAAACGCATTATTGTACATTATAGCTAAAATGCCATAATACACTATCATTTTAGATATCATAAACATGCTACTATCCTTTGTAATTAAAATACTATGTTAGACTACCATTTTGCATATTTTAAAAAAGCTAGTGTACTTCATAAAATACTACATTAAACGATCATTTTGTGTATCATAAACATGCTAGTGGAGATTTTAATTAAAATGCTATATTAGACTATTTTTTTTGCATATCATAACATGGAAGTGGACTTCATAATTAAAATCTACATTAAACTACAATTGTGCATATTATAAACATGCTAGTGGACTTTGTATTTAAAATGTTGTATTAAAATACCATTTTGAAAATTTTAGACATGATAGTGACTTCATAACTAAAATGATACATTAAACTATTTTAACTATCATTCGCCACATTCTGTACATTCTAATGTACTTTAAAAATACAATTGTTATTATAAACTATCGTTCGGCATATTCGATACATTGTAATGCACTTTAAAAATACAAATGATATTTTTAACGATCATTTGGATTATTTGAAACAGTGTAATGTACTTTAAAAATACAAACGATATATTTAACTATCATCCGGCACATTTCGTTCAATCTAATGCGTTTAAAAATACAAGCTACTTTTTAAAATTATTCGGCATGTTTCATTCAATTCGAAGCACTTTAAAACTACAAATACTATTTTTAACTATCATTCACTACGTTTAATTCATTCTAATGCACTACAAAAATACAAATGATATTTTCAACTATCATTTGGCACATTTGATTCATTTTAATTTAGCATTCCTTTTTAGTTATAGGTTTTTCGGTGAGTTGACAATGATGTTAGTCAGTATAAATGTCAATTAAGGGTTGAGCATCGCAGCATAGTACGGTAAAGGTGACGTCAACTGCACGTGAGAATGGTAAAGGAAGTGAGATCTTGGTTTTGGTGAGAAGTAGGTTGATAACGATAAGGAAAAGCCTTGGATAGGTGCAGCTTGGGTAATGACAGGTTAAGTCGACGGCTGCTTAGGCGGCTGAGTGAGAACGAAAGGGTGGTGAGATCTATGGTGATAACGGCAAGTGAGAGGCTTGGACAATGGCATCTTGGATCGATGACGGCTTCAGATGATGATTGATTGGACAATGGCAGTGAGGACAAGCAATGGTTGTTGATAGATGGTGGTCGATGTCTATCGGAGGCGGGGGGAATAGTCGAACTCGAGAAATTGAATAGACGCGCTATTGTCATTCTGTTTAAAATTTAAAACTTGCGTCCTAGATTTAAAAATTAGTTTAAAGTTTTTCTTTTAAACTAATTACCTCTGTTTATAAATAGTTTTCAAAGTGGTCTATTTACATAATTAGTTTGATAAAATGACCTAAATCTGAAAAAATTCTAAATTAATATTATATTGTTAAAGGTATATTTTTATGTATTTATATTTAATTTGAGAAAAAGGGTAATTTTTTAGCCGAATAATAAACTATTTTTTTATTGTTTTGTTTCTTTAAACACATATAAATAAACAACATTTAACCATTTGTTAAGTTAGCGATGTGTCCTTTCGTCGACGTGTAGTTCATTAAATGTAGAAGCAAGATTGCTGATTATCAATGTTCCAATAAATATAGCTATTATCACTTCCTATTTCATTACACCAATTATTGTAACAAAAGAAATTAGGTGTAGAAGTGAATTTTGTTCATTATTGCCAATCATACTTGTTATGAACATACACCATATCAATTTGAAAGGTAACAAAAAAGGTGTACTGCTATGGACCAAAGCAATCGATATTTCAGTCTCTTTGTTGCTATAAATGAGCTAATAGCATTCAAAAATACAATATCTTTACGTTTTCAGTATTTCACAAAAGAAAATGAATATTAAAAAATGTGCTACAATCGACATCCAAGCAATTGTTTCTAGCTCCCATAAAGAAAGGTTACCATATAAAGTTTGGTTCGCTACTTTTTAACACCAACTATTATTTATTTATAAGGAAGCACATCTATATTTTCCAAAACGCAACAATTATCGCTCCTATTCCATAAATAAAATTTAGCACTTTTTAGAACAAAACAAAAATCACATAACACACATAAAAATCAAATAAAAAATTATAAAATATATTTTCCAACCATATCTAGTATGATGAAATTTAAATTAATATTTACTTGATCGATTAAAAAACGATATTTCAAATCAGCTTGCAATTCTTTTAAAGCATTTGATCGATTGTCTTCCACCATATTTTTCACTATTAAATAATTTTTCATTCAAAACAATGAGTGCATTCCTAATTTTATCGTGATTGGTGTCCTACATCTAAACTCTAAAAAACTAAAAACATAAAAGGGAAAATTTGCATAAACATTGTATAATAAAGCATTACAAGTTAGTAACTTACATTGAGACTTTTAATTACAATTTTATCAAACTTTATATCCTTAAAATTTGTATTAGCCAAAGGATCAATAAACTCATCCTAAATTAACAATGAAGAAATCTTAAACAATAAATAGATTTGGTATGTGAAAAAGAAATAAAATTAAAGAAACAAAAAGTAATCTGACCTCTTGTTGTTTGTCAAAATTAGGATCATGCACTAAATCTTTAATTAGCTTCATCTACTAGGCAAAAAGAGATATTTTTTGGCTATGGAATTTTAAAATTTTGTATTCTAAAGATGTTTTGGGACAACGTGATTTTTCATGAGGGAAATGAATAGGTTATGGTTGTTTATGGCTGAATGTTAAAACGTATTTTGATGGCCATAAACATATAAAAAATTGCCAGGTAATAAAAAACTAAAGGTATCCAGATGTAATTTCCTAGCACGCTATTAAACATTACTGCTTTTCATCATACAATTATGCATCAACCAACTTAATTTTAAAAAGAAACCATATTAAAAAATTCACATTATTTACACCCACCTAAACACATTTCTTGCAAAGGAAAACATATTAAAAAGTTTACCGATTTTCGATTAACCACTGTTGCCCAATTTTCTTGCAAGGAAATGGTAGGTCAATCCAAGCATAGCCCCTCCCGATCAAAACCAATCCAATGAATCTCTGACTGGATTGCCCCTATCCATACAAGTTCAATCTTGTCCTAAGCCAACTGATCTACCAAGTAGCTCATCATGTCGACAACTGGCCTGCTCTAACCGAAGCAGCTTCAACAGCTAACTCATCAAACAAGAGCAGAACCAAGCCTAGCTCCACTCGATCCATACCATCCCAACTCCCCAACGACCGGCTCTCTCATGTTGGCCCGTACGTAGTATGGATTCAAGTTAATGATTAACCAGCTCATCGAACAAGACAAGCTCAAGCGTCACCCATCTTTGGCACGGGTCCATCATAGACGCCTTCGACTAGTCTTAAAATACTCGTCTCATCATCTCATGACCAAACCGACACCTCTTTTGTAATTTTGTCCTCCACGTCCTTTAACTCAACAAATTTAGGCATTAAGCAACCGGCCCACTCATGGCAATCTACATCTATTCGAGCTCCAGGCCAACCCATCTAAACCAACTTCATAGCCAACCGACACACTCAAGATGGCTTCAATGGAAAATTCATCTATCAAGACTGACTTAAGCATGAACAATCTCTGGTGCGACATCACTATATTCTTTCCCACTAAATCACAGTTGGATCACCATGCTCTTGGCACCTTAGTCCTTAACATCTTTCGGCTTCTAGTATCACCAACAACCTGGTGACTTGCAGCCTATTGTATAAGGTACTATAGCAAAGCAGCCAGGAGTATACCTACTCCTATAGCATGTTGTCAGCATTTAGTTTACATTAAATGCAAAGTATGTGCCTGCTACAGAAAGACAATTGGCATGCCTCTCATCCACCTGCCCCTTCTACCATTACAGTTGCCTCCTATTGGCCGTCGTCCATATCAAAAGCTAAGCATGCTTTCCACCTATTTTAGAGTGCAATCTCAGCCATCCATTGTCCATTTTCAGCCACATACACCCTATGCATTGCCACTTTAAAGAGGTTGGATATTATTAATAATTTAGTTATTAATAATATAATAATTTAGTTATTAGCTCCTCGCAGAAAAAAAACCCTAAGTTTTTAATATCTGCCAGCTTTTTAGTCCTAAGTTATTTATTTATTATTAATCTCTTGTGATTCATTATAGTTGTAAGTAAAAATAAATTAAGAGATTCTCATAATGGACGTAGCAAGCTTGCCGAATCACTCTATATTTATTGTCATTTTCTTTTATTTGCTTGCTTTCTCCTCATTTTCATTTCTTAAATCTAGTGATTAGTAAGTAACCTTTGCATACATGGTGCGTTAGGGTAATTTTGAGATTGGCTAAATATCTAGTCAACATTTTGGCGCTAGAAGAGGGGTCTCCCTTAAACCTCTCCCTATTCATCACTTTTCATTTCTACAAAGTATGATCTAATTTGTTACCATGGACCTCCTTGATGTTGATGGTAACAACTCCATTGAGTATGGAACCAATGGTAATCCAATTGCTAGTGTTGCCGGCCCCATTACTTGGCTTGGCAATGATATATGGCATATCGTGTTGCATAGTTAACTAAAGTGGGAATTTTGACCCACGAAGTATAAAGTCCAAGGATGTGGTTGGACACCAAAGTTACTATGAATTGTGTCCTACTAGCTCCTATTGCAGTCGACCTCGTCGATCTACGTGCTTATCAACCTATCCTTCCCGATGCCTACGACCTAGTGAACACTACTGAAGCCTAGGACAGAGTGATGCTTGAAACACACTCATTGATGTTCATTCTCATCTGAGGATGTTTATTGCACATGTGCAAGTAATGTCGATATTTCTCTAGATGTGGCCATGCCTAAAGAGCCAAGACCTCGCCTTTAGTCTTTAGCGAAATGGCAACCTACAATTGAGCATCACCAATGTCCACTTTAGACAGTCTTAGTGGAGGTGCTCCTATTGTCAATAGGGAGCCTAAGGATCCTATGACACACTCCAGATCTCATAAGGTTGCAACACCCTGAAATCTTAAAAAATTAAAAAATTAAATTAAAAAGGGTAAAGTCATAATTTCATATAAAAGCGAAAATGGTAAATTTCCACAGGATTTGGAAGTTGCCTTCGAGACCTATTTCATTACATTCGAAATGCCATTTATATTTAGAGAACGCATACAACTTGTTGAATTTGGTTAAACATGCTAGAACTTAGAAGAAGTCAAATCTATTGGTATTTTCGTAATAAATTAATTATGAGATTTTAGCCTAGATATTATTATTTTCAGCCTATACATAAATTCTTAACCTATTTCTTTTTCTTTGTAAATCTTGCCTCCACGTATAAAACCATAATCACTAAATCAATTCCAAATTCACCAAGTCAAATTCAAATTAAATAGAATAATCTATGGAACCAATCACCACAAAGAGAGCTACGCATATAAATCAAAGATATTGGAACGTTTGGAATTTTCAACTTGAGAAATTTGTAGACAGTGAGGGGAAAGGAGGATCTACATCAGACCGATGAAGTGGCATGAATAATTGATGAGTAGGATTTATCATATATGAGTATATATTGGTAAGACATAGAAATTAACCCCTTATAATCTTAAACCAAATTATAAATGACGAAATTTCTAATTATTTTTTTTAGCTTTTATATATACCCAATTAGGATGTATTTATGCCATGGCTAGATAATCAAAAGGTAATCTTTTTATCAATTGTGATTAGCGAAAGTTAATCTCCATTTAATTAAGAAGTGCAAAATACACAACTATTCTAAAGCAGGCATGTTATACACAAAAACTATAATTCTCGACAACACAAATCCACTGGTGATGCTTGTTCATCGATTGGGTGTAAGGATTTATTAGAAAATGCATCGGTAGTTTGACGAACGTGCACCATCCACTTAAATCCAACAGTGAAACAACGACGATATGATGGTCGAAAAGCATGAATATGAAGAGGAGATCAAGGGGATATTTTTTATGGCGTCTAATTGGTTGCTAGCAATGGAAGTTCGTCGGAATTGGTCGAGGTATCGCTGGTGGTAATTGCCAAGCATATGTGGTTAGAGATACCATGGCTATGAAGGGAAGGTGGCGCATGAGGCGGGGAGTTCGCGACTACAGTCGGGTTCATTTAATGTAGTTAGAAGCTTGCACGGTAGCGATGGGATGAGGTCGTTGGAGATGGCTTCGGATATGGATCTATAGTGGAAGATGGTGAAAGGAAGGTTAATTAATAAATTAATTAATTAAATTTAAAATTGTGTGTAGTTGAATAGAAAAATACCATACAAAATGCATATAACCCTTGCATTCGACCTCCATTTTACACACAGTTCATTGCATCGGAATCATGGAGAGACGTGTAAAGCTTTGATATTCTATTCACTATATTTTAGACTACTTCAAAAATGTGCCTAAGTTTAGTATATTAGTTATATAAGGGTTCCATTAGGACATTTCGATACACATAGAGGAAATTATTCCTCGTTTATACTTGTGACGTTTGAGAACAATTAGTTAGAGCCTGATTCATTTGGTTCACGAATAATGGAGCGATTATGAGTTTTGGGCTTGATCCTAATAGTTTCGTAGATAATGAGACGGATGTGTGGTATAGAGTTGGCTTCAATAGTAACATACATTTTCGACATTCAAGCTTATACTTTAGGCTTAACCATTTGCATACATTTACAGCATTCGAGCAGAGACTTTAGGCTCGATCATTTGCATACGTTTTCATCATTCGATCTGGGACTTTAGGATCGGTCATTTGCATACATTTACAGTATTCCAGCTGGGACTTTAGGCTCGGTCATATGCATACATTTTAGGCATACAAGCCAAGATATTAGGCTGGGTCGTGTGAATATGTTTGTAGCAATAGCAAGTTGGGACTTTGGGTTCAATCGTGTCATAGTTGTTTCAGCATATGATTAGATCCAGAATAGATATAATGGGACCTCAATATATGTTGTCAATATAGGTTTATATGGTGTTTAGTTAACTTTATAGATGCAGGTAACACGGGTTAAGGTACGATTTCAAGCATATGTGTTGATTTGCAAGCTTATTATTATTTTTCCCATATGTGATGTATTTCACTCACCGGATATATGTCTGGCCTCATCTATCATTTCTTTCTTATAATTATACTTCGATAGGTCGGTAGAGAGGACTAGGGGTGACTTAGAGGCATGATGTTACATTGACGACACACATTTTTCTATTAGCTACCTACTAATTTATTCCTCGACTTTGGACTATTTTTTTACTAGTATAAAGAGATGTTGTAGTAGTAGTTTTATTTAACACTTTATTGTTTTGTTTGTTTGGGATAATATTATGATTATTCTTATTATTATTTTCCTTCTACTATGAGTTTTTGGAAGTGTAGAATATTGTAATATCTTTATGACTTTTACCCTAAAATTATCCATGGTTTGTGAGGTCTATGATGTGCGCATCATTTTATGCATGAATCGGGACGTCGTAGATGGAAAGTTATTACATTTCGCATCAGAGCTTAGGTTAGGCGATTCCTACTAAATTAGGACAGATGAAAGTGTTTATTTTTTAATTTAACTATATATATATATATTATACTATATGCTGTATATTTCAACTCGTAGAGATAGTTGTTGGCTTATCCCCTGTTGAAGTAAACAACTACGAGTTAATAATTGCTGGTATCTAAATAATTTAGGGTGTAGGATAGGTCCATCACATTTGTTTTAATTTACTTCCTAGAATATTGCTAAAAGAGGGATTATTTGCCAAGTAGCAGTGGAGTAAACTGTGGGACTAGAGATAAAAAAGAAGTAGAATAGTATCCTTAAATTCTTAGGATATAATACGATGCTTTTATTGTGTAAATAGGGTACTTAGCTAATTTTTTTTCCATAATTACACTTGTTTAAGCTGTAATCTACTTCAATTAAAGTATTTAAATATTTTTCCCAATTAATTAGAAATGGTAATGGTTGATGTAATGACCCAGGATTTTGGCCATATTATTTTAATAAATATTTAATCCAATTAAATAAAATGTAAACTGATTATTTTAAAATGAATAAGACTTTTGGAAATATTTGCCATTTATTTGTATATATTTGTATTTAAAAAAAAAGGAAATTTGATTTTGGAAATTTAAAATAAAATCTCTTTATAATAGATATAATAAAATCTGTCCTACACAAGTGAATTAAAATGCTTTATCTTGTTATCATTTGGTATAAAAATATATATGGATAATAATGTTTAAAATAGAATCAAATTCTATCAACATAAAATATAAGTATTAAAATGTAAGTAAACCATATGAATATAATTTAAATATTGGTAGTTAAAATAAAAATGAAAATGAAAACAAGAATTAAGTAATTAGGGTATGCATACAACATAGGTTTAAAATGGTAAGAACAAAGTATAAACTAATACCAGAGACAAATATGCATATGAAGTTCAAGCTAGAAGTTAATAAAACAAACATCTTTATACAAAATATCTTCATATACAAAGACCAAATGTCCCCTGCAAGTGTACATTTACATACAAATATCTTCATACTGCAAAACATAATGATAGTATGTAAACTAATTAGGAAACCTTAGCATTTAATGCTATCTTCTCAAGCCAGGTTTTAGTCATTTCAAATCTTTACATTTCAGTAATAAAAGTCTGATCAAATCTTAACAAAGAAGACTAAACAAGATACTACCTTCCCATTTTACAAACTGTTTTCTCTTATAAATATATATCTATAGTTCCAGTCCGTTCATTAACAATATAGAAAACTAGTAAATAAGAAATAAACATATCCATTTTTTTCAAACTAAAAACATCATTTAATTCAAACAAGAACATAACAAAACTCAGGCAGATTCAAAGGCAGTTCAACTACAAGTTTTCATAATATCAAAGTGTTCTCTGTTCACACAATTTTTCAGGTGAGTAAACAAGAATTTTAAAAGCTTTAAGTTAATTAAAAACAGTTCATGATTCATTAATAGTATGGTTTGTATATGTTTTAGTTTGAATATAATTTTGTGTATATTTATAGGTTGCTCTGTATGCCATACTTCTCTGTTTATTTGTTACAGGTTTGAAAACTATTTAATCTCGAATTGTTTTCATCTGATCATGGTAAAGCTTTAATTTTTCAACAAAACTAAATGCTTAAACTTCAAAATTTGATTTTTAATTCTGTTTTAAAAACATGTTAGTAAACTATACTCTGTAAATCATGTTTTACAGGCAACAAGAACTATTTTGAAAAATTCAATTGTTATAAAATATTAATTCAAGTTAATAACTTGAATCTTCAATGCAAAATAGGATTTTTAAAGAAAAAATGGAAATTTTTAGTTTGAAATCGTACGCACAATTTGTAGTTGAAAAAAAATTGCATTTTCCCCAATTACTGATGATTGATCCAATAATAAGTGTTGAAATTTGGATTGAAGCAAGTATAAACATCTGTGATTTCGTTAAAATTGTCAGGAAAATTTTCCATTTCATAAATTAAAGGAAAGAATTCATTTTAGGGTTTAAGGTCAGATTTTGTTAAGGTTAAGAAACGGGTAGTGTTCGTTTCCAATACATGATCGAGTGTCACGAGGCTTTGGAGGATGGTTGCTTAGAGTGTTGACGTGGTGTGGATGAATTCTGAGCGTCTCCGGTGGCCTAAGCGATGGTGGCAAGGTGGCTATATCGTTTTGGTTGAGCTTCAGGTTCGAACAAAATGACTAAATTTCGATTTGAAAATTTTGAAAGCGATTCGAGTTTAGTTTTCGAGTATTCGTGAGATTTGTGACTTGCCGATGATGTTGGTGTTGGACAGAGCTAAGTGGCGTCGCCGTACACATGTACGGCGAGAGGATGGTGTCAGCGTCGTGATGGATGTGTGTCGCGAGTTGTTACTCGGGTTATGAGGTAGGTTGCTTCGGGTTTCATTCGAATGCGTGAATATGGTCCTGATACTATACTTAATTTTATACTTAAACTTAGTGGAAAAAAAGGAGAAGAAGAAGGGTTGCGTGAAGATTGGGTGTGTGTCTCGAGAAAACTACTGTGGTACTCAATGTGCTACTCGAGTTAAAACAAGGGAGAGTCTCGGGTTTTTCAACTGCTATATTGTGTTTTAAAAATAAAGTTCGGCGATTTGTGTTTCTACAAGTTTTAAGCAACTGTAAACTTAATAACGGTTTAACAATTCAAGTTAAAAACTTAAATACAAGTTATAATTATATTTAATACTTAACAAATGTTTTTAAACTCTTAATTAATATTTTAATTGAGTAATTAATTTACGTTAAGTGTTAACATTTAAGTTTTGCAGTTAATAATAAATTAATTTTCAAATTTAAAAGAAGACTTTTAAATGTTAATTAAGTTGAATAATTAATATCAATTAATTATTTTTGGAAAGTAATTAAGAATAATTAATTTATAATTGTAATTAAAGGTTGATTAACTAATGATTATGTGATAAATGAATTTGTAATTAACTACATAAAAGTTAATTAATGTATGATTAGTAGTTAATTAATTAAGTAATTTAATTAAGAATTAATAATTGATTAATTAAGCAATTAGTGGTTAATAAATGGGTAATTAAATTTATTAATTAATAGTTAGGTTATTAATTAATGATCAAGAATAATTAATTAAGTAATTAAGATTTAATAATTGATTAAGAAATGATTAATAAATTAAATGATTTGAATGGAATAGTTAATTAATTAATGATTGATTATACCGGGTTAAGTAATTGATTAAATTTAAATTAATTACGATAAGAATTAAAGATGTTTGCTTATAAATGTTGTATAAGTAGAATTTCTGATTTGTGATATTTATTTGGTGATATTCTGTGATACTCTGTGATATACCTTGATATATCTATGATGATTGTGTATGATTTATCTGTGATAAATGCTATGTGAATTCAAAGTGTTGAATTAAATTGTTTAAACCTGTTAAACAACTTGACCATTAAAACGGTGTTTGGATTTCGATGAGACCAGGATCGGGTGTCAATTATGTCCGAAAACCAAATCGATCCAAATTAAACGTTAGGTCGTAAATTTCCAAATGAAGATCGAGATGGTGTTTCAGAATGCAAGGATTATTGTCGTTAACTCTGTGGGTGATTCCAAAATGAGTGTAATGAGATAATGCCTTCGGTTTCGTTCGAACCCGAAACGAACTTGTATGGATTGAATGCTTCCAGAACATCGTCAGGCAGACGATGAGCATTCTAAGAGATATGTTCTGTAAAGGTAATCGTAACCTCAAGCCTCATCAACCGATAATGGCTAAAACAGGGGATGTGCAGCAAGGTTAGGTGGGTAGCACCCTAGCAGGACGAGATATACCCCTGTCTAGATGTCCCTTTTTATTTCGGTTGTGTGGGCGGTTGCTAGCTACAACCACAGGGTTATCTTGTTCGGGACTGTTCAGTAAGGAATGGTTCCGGCCTTGTGTTGTAGGGGATCGGGTAAACCGTTTACTCATACCGGACGCATGTCTGACCCGGAGTTTATTTTTGTTTTTCATAAACTCTTGGGTACTCAAATTTTTATGAGTAGCCAAGTGATAGGTTGGATTATTGAGTTCTGGAGGAGCTTGGAGCAGGAGTTCCAGGCATATGTATATATCTATCTAGTTCCGCTGTGTTAGTTGATGTATTCTGTATTTTGGGATATATGTAGTGACAGATGTATATATGACTGTCATGTGTTTGATATTGTATAACTCTGATATATGTAAAACCATGTAATAGTTATATGATGTACTATATTTTGTTCCATTCCGCTGTGAGATTCTGATGTTGTTATTCTTGCTTTCTATTCTTTTCTATTTCTATCCCTTTCTTTTCTTATTGATGATACGTCTTTCTATGAGTAGAAGGGCATGTCGTCATAGTTGGTATCAGAGCGCTAGGTTGAGCGAATACCTAGGCTCTTGAATGATTTCTATCTTGAGAGAGCGTATTTGTAATTTTGATATATATATATATATATATATATTTATTTCTACCTATTTGTTGGGTTACCCATTTTGGTTTTCCAATATAAGTTATAAAGGTAGATAGGGTAGTAGTGTGTGTAACACGACTACCAATGGTTGGAGTTTGAATGGTTGAGGTTGGATGTGTATCTGTCGGGACTATAGACCTATTACCATCTCGAGTGAGCTTTGGGTGGTGTAAGGATTTCATCGATCTCTGAAGAAAACCTGTTAAGGTTCGGGGTTCATCTTTGAAGTGTAAGTTGGGATGAGCTAGAGTTAGATTTGTCGGTTGGACGGAAGCAAGTCATGATATCTTGATACCTCAGGATGTAGTAGCTGTGCGACGAGACATAGTGACTAGGGATGTCTCCGAAGATGTTTCTTTGGAACAAGTTAAGGAAGTGTGTCTGCTTAGGTGTTGTGGCCAAGTTCAGTAGGGTGTTTCTGTTTGGTTCGAGGTCCGAGTTTCTCGAAGAGCTTTGGATAGGAAGTCTTTGGGCGTCTGGGTCAGTAATGTGGCTCGGAGTGTTCTGTGTGCCGTCGAGAAGGTTTTCTAGTTAGCAGCTTTTCTTGAGGTAATTTCAGAAGTAGCAGAGTGGATCCATTTCTTCGATGGACTGGCTCGATAAGCATAAGGCAGTTCTGAATTGTGATGAGAGAACATTTTCTTTGGAAACCGATCTAGGTAGGTTTGCCAGAGTGACGTGTGATAATTCTGGAATTCACTTGAGTAGTCTTTTACATGGAGTTGAGAATTCTCAAGAGAAGGTTAAAGTTATCGATGTGGTCCAAGATTTTCCTGATATATTCGGGGAAGTTAAGTGTTTGCCTCCACATCGAGAGATAGAGTTTTGCATTGATCTGATTCCAGGAGCAGTGCCGGTGATTCAGCCTAGTAGGAGGATGGCTCCTAGAGAGAGAGAAGAGTTAGTTAAACAGACTCAGGATCTTTTGGAGAAGGGGTTGATTAGGCCTAGTTTTTCTTGTGGGGTTCTGCTGTGGTGTTTGTCACTATATCGGATGGATCGCTAAGGTTCTGTGTGGATTATAGAGAATTGAACAAAGTGATTATTCGAAATAAATATCCTCTTCCTCATATTGATGATCCCTTTGACCTGCTGCATGGAGCTTCTATCTTTTCTCAACTGGATTTAGCTTCAGGTTTCCATCATTTAATGGTAGCTGAGGACAGTATCCCTTTTACTGCATTTAGGGGACCGAATTGTTTCTATGAATGGTTGGTTATGCCTTTCGGGTTAACCAACACTCCTGCTTACTTTGTTGACCTGATGAACCGAGTCTTAGAGATGTATTGAATAAGTTTGTTCTGGTGTTCATTGATGATATTTTGGTCTATTCTATGTCTGAAGAAGAGCACAAGCAGCATTTGAGAATAGTGTTGGAGACACCAAGGAGACATGTTTTGAAGGCGAAGTTCTCTAAGTGCCATTTTTGGAAATCGGAAGTCAAATTTTTGGGGCACATTATTTTTGGTAAAGGTATCTCTGTAGATCCAGCAAAGGTCGAGACTATTCTGGAATGGAAGTAACCGAAGTCACAGACGGAAATTCGCAGTTTTCTGGGATTAGCTGGCTACTACAGAAAATTTATTAAGGATTATTCCAAGATTTCTTCGCATCTGACTGAGTTGACAAGGAAAGGAGCTAAGTTCAAATGGACACCGCAGTGTGAAGAAGCATTCCGGGAATTGAAGACGAGGCTAACCAGTGCCTAGTGCTAGCTATTCCGGATGGGAGGAGCAAATAAAGTATATACAGATGCTTGTATAGTTGGACTGGGAGCAGTGTTGATGCAGAATGGAAGAGTAATTGCATATGCGAGTCGGCAATTAAAGCCACATGAAAGGAACTACGCTACGTACGATCTTGAGTTGTTAGCTTTTGTTTTTGCTTTGAAGATTTAGAGACACTATCTCTTGGGAGAGAAGTTTGAGTTATTCACGGATCACAAACCATTGAAATATCTTTTCTCTCAAAAGGTTCTTAATCTGAGGCAGCAGCGATGGGTCGAGTTTCTTGCATCATATGATTTGGATATTTTGTATACCCCAGGAAAGGCGAATGTTGTGGTTGATGCTCTTAGCAGGAATGCAGTCCTGTCTCTTTTGGAAGTTGTTTCATCTCTCCAGGAAAGAATTATAAGTAAGCAAATGGAGGATAGATCTTTTGGGGAACTGATTCTTGGAACTAAGGATGGTTGATATTCGGATTTCAAGGTGGACGGGTGCTTTGAGGATTAATGGTCGCTTGTGTGTACCTAATATAGATGGATTGAGGCAAGAAGTCTAAGGTGAGTGTCATCGCTCCAAACTGAATATTCACCCAGGAATCTCTAAGATGTATAAGGATATGAGAAGAGTTTTCTAGTGGCCAAGCATGAAAAGGGATGTAGCTGCTTTCGTTAATAGTTGTGCTATCTGCCACCAAGTGAAAGGAGATCAATAGAAGTCAGCCGGTTTGTTACAGCCTTTGGAAGTCCTAGAATGGAAGTGGGAGATGATTTCGATGGATTTCATCGACGGTTTGCCTAGAACCAAGAAAGGAAACGATGGAATATGGGTTATTGTGGATCGGTTAACTAAGAGTGCCCATTTTATACCAGTTAAGGCAACTCGTACTACAGCTTCTCTAGCAGAGATTTTCTTGAGGAAGATAGTTAGATTGCATGGTGTTCCTGTTAGCATAGTAAGTGATCGTGATCCTATCTTTACCAGAAAAATTCTAGGAGGCTCTGCAATCAGCTATAGGAATGAGTTTGAGATTGAGAACGGCCTATCATCCTCAGACAGATGGACAGACGGAGAGATAGAACCGAATTCTAGAGGATATGCTTAGAGCTTGTGTTTTTGATTTTGGTGGATCGTAGGAAGACCATCTTCATTTGGTAGAATTATCATATAAGAACAGTTACCAAGGGAGTATTAAGATGGCTCCTTATGAAGCTTTATATGGAAGACCATGTAGATCCCCATCCTGTTGGATAGAGTCGAAAGATCATCTTGTGCTTGGGCCAGATTTGATTCGTGAAGCTTCTTCTAAAGTTGAGCTTATCAAGAAAAGGATGAGAGCTGCTCAGGACCGTCAGAAGAGATACGCCGATAAGAGAAGGAGACAATTGGAATTTAGGATCGAAGATTTTGTTTTTGTCAAAGTTACCCCGATCAAAGGAGCTATTAGATTCGGAAAGACAGGAAAACTTGCCCCGAGATATATAGGACCATTTCGGATATTGGAAAGGATTGGTGCTGTAGCTTACAGAGTTGAACTGCCAGAACGGATGTCTGGAATTCATAATGTATTCCATGTATCCCATCTAAGGAAATTGGTTCATGATCCATCATTAGTTGTAGAACCAGTAGTCCAGGAAGATTTGGAAGTCGAGCCGAATTTGACTATGGTCAGGAATCCAGTTCGGATTGTTGATCAAGACGAGAGGCAACTCAGAAGCTAGGTAGTGAAGCTTGTCAAAGTGCAGTGGAGCGAGAATCCCAGAGATTGTACCTAGGAAACTCTGGATAGTTTTAGGAAAGCTTATCCGGATTTGTGTTCGGCTAGTGATGTTTGTTAAAATAAATTATTGGTTGTTTGCTAATGTATGAATGATATGTATGTTTGAATGGTTGATATAACAGCTTTTGAATTATCTTTTGTTTTAAATTTCGGGACGAAATTCTTTTAATGGGGAGGAATGTAACGACCTTGGATTTTAGCCATACTATTTAATAAATATTTAATCCAATTAAATAAAATGTAAACTGATCATTTTAAAATGAATAAGACTTTTGGAAATATTTTCCATTTATTTGTATATATTTGTATTTTAAAAAAAGAAAATTTGATTTTGGAAATTTAAAATAAAATCTCTTAATAATAGATATAATAAAATCTGTCCTACATAAGTGAATCAAAATGCTTTATCTTGTTATCATTTGGTATAAAAATATATATGGATAATAATTTTTAAAATAGAATCAAATTCTATCAATATAAAATATAAGTATTAAAATGTAAGTAAACCATATGAATATAGTTTAAATATTGATAGTTAAAATAAAAATAAAAATAAAAATCAAAACAAGAATTAAGTAATCAGGGTATGCAAACAACATAGGTTTAAAAGGGTAAGAACAAAGTATAAAATAATACCAGAGACAAATATGCATATGAAGTTCAAGCTAGAAGTTAATAAAACAAACATCTTTATACAAAATATCTTCATATACAAAGACCAAATGTCCCCTGCAAGTGTACATTTACATACAAATATCTTCATACAGCAAAACATAATGATAGTATGTAAACTAATTAGGAAACCTTAGCATTTAATGCTATCTTATCGAGCCAAAATTTAGTCATTTCAAATCTTTACATTTTAGTAATAAAAATCTGATCAAATCATAACAAAGAAGACTAAACTAGATCCTACCTTCCCATATTATAAACTGCTTTCTCTTATAAATATATATCTATAGTTCCAGTTCGTTCATTAACAATATAGAAAACCAGTAAATAAGAAATAAACATCTCCATTTTTTTCAAACTAAAAACATCATTTAATTCAAACAAGAACAGAACAAAACTCAGGCAGATTCAAAGGCAGTTCAACTACAAGTTTTCATAATATCAAAGTGTTCCCTGTTCACACAATTTTTCAGGTGAGTAAACAAGAATTTTAAAAGCTTTAAGTTAATTAAAAACAGTTCATGATTCATTAATAGTGTGGTTTGTATATGTTTAAGTTTGAATATAATTCTGTGTATATTTATAGGTTGCTCTGTACACCATACTTCTCTGTTTATTTGTTATAGAGTTGAAAACTATTTAATCTCGAATTGTTTTCATTTGATCATTGTAAAGCTTTAATTTTTCAACAAAACTAAGTGCTCAAACTTCAAAATTTGATTTTTAATTCTGTTTTAAAAACATGTTAGTAAACTATACTCTGGAAATCATGTTTTACAGACAACAAGAACTATTTTGAAAAATTCAATTGTTGTAAAATATTAATTCAAGTTAATAACTTGAATCTTCAATGCAAAGTAGGATTTTTAAAGCAAAAAATGGAAATTTTTAGTTTGAAATTGTACGCACATTTTGTAGTTGAACGAAAATTGCATTTTCCCCAATTACTGATGATTGATCCAATAATAAGTGTTGAAATTTGGAGTGAAGCAAGTATAAACATCTGTGATTTCGTGAAAATTGTCAGCAAAATTTTCCATTACATAAATTAAAGGAAAGAATTCATTTTAGGGTTTAAGGTCAGATTTTGTTAAGGTTAAGAAACGGGTAGTGTTCGTTTCCAATAGTGATCGAGTGTCACGAGGCTTTGGAGGATGGTTGCTTAGAGTGTTGACGTGGTGTGGATGAATTCTGAGCGTCTCCGGTGGCCTGAGCGATGGTGGCGAGGTGACTATGTCGTTTTGGTTGTGCTTCAGGTTCGAACAAAATGACTAAATTTCGATTTGAAAATTTTGAAAGCGATTCGAGTTTAGTTTTCGAGTATTCGTGAGATTTGTGACTTGCCGATGATGTTGGTGTTGGACGGTGCTAAGTGGCGTCGCCGTGCACGTGTACGGCTAGAGGATGGTGTCAGCGTCGTGATGGATGTGTGTCGCGAGTTGTAACTCTAATTATGAGGTAGGTTGCTTCGGGTTTCATTCGAGTGCGTGAATATGGTCCTGATACTATACTTAATTTTATACTTAAACTTACTGGAAAATAAAAAAAGGGAAGAAGAAGGATTGCGTGAAGATTGGGTGTGCATCTCGGGAAAACTGGTGTGAAACTCAAAGTGCTACTTGAGTTAAAACAAGGGAGTGTCTCAGGTTTTTCAACTGGAGTATTGTATTTTAAAAATTAAAGTTAGGCAATTTGTGTTTCTACAAGTTTTAAGCAACTGTAAACTTAATAACGGTTTAACAAGTTAAGTTAAAAACTTAAATACAAGATATAACTATAGTTAATTCTTAACAAATGTTTTTAAACTCTTAATTAATATTTTAATTGATTAATTAATTTACATTAAGTATTAACATTTAAGTTTTGTAGTTAATAATAAATTGATTTTCAAATTTAAAAGAAGACTTTTATAATGTTAATTAAGTTGAATAATTAATATCAATTAATTATTTTTGGAAAGTAATTAAGAATAAATACTTTATAATTGTAATTAAAGATTGATTAACTAATGATTATGTGATAAATGAATTTGTAATTGACGCAGCGGATATACGAAAAATTAGATGAAACGGTGAAAGTAGCAATCGGTGGATTGAAAGATACTGAAATGCCCAAATTCGTTAATCCAAAGATACCGAATTCTAGCTATCTCTGACACGTTGATCGCGCATGATACCGTGGAAAGAGATCTACAATTCTTCGAGCGTTGATCAAGCGCACTTGATTCCGTGAATTGGCTTCAACGAACGTTGATTCGAGCGCACTCGAATACCGTAGGTGGAGATAGGAGATCACACTCAACTACCGATTTAATGAAAGCACAAAGCTAACAAACAAGAATTTTATTCAACAATAACCGCCTTTTCAAATGAACCTACATGCCTATTTATAGGCTTCAACACAACGCCCCACACTTAGGTCGTTCACGACCTTACATTACAACCTAACGAGTTACAAACGACTCACGACTTAAGTACAACACAGTACAAACAAACGACACGACTTACGACTTAACGAGTTACAAATGACTCACGACTTAAGTACAACACAGTATAAACAAACACACGACTTACGACTTAACGATTTAAAAATGACACGACTTAAATCATCAGCGACTTAACTTCCAAGCGGCTTAACTCTTCAGCGACTCCTCATAGGTCGTTAGGTCGGATTAACGACCTATAGAAGCGGTAACAAAGATTCTTCACGTGACCTATGAGTTAGGTCGTTCGCGACCTAACGAAGCGGCACAGGAATTCTTCGGGCGACCTAGGAGTTAGGTCGTTCAACTTAGGTCGTAGCTCGTCCCCACCTTCTGAGCGACTTAAGTCTTCACCGTTAGGTCGTTGGCTGTTAACTCGTGCCGCCTCTTTGATAGCTCCCGTTGCTATAGGTCGTAGACGACCTAAAGATATCGAGCGAATTAAGACTTGGTTAAGTCGTGACTTCTTGTCTCGTGATTCCTTAGGTCGCAAATGCCCCAAAACTCCTCCTTTAGGTCGTGGCCGGCGTAAGCCTTGTGAATCTGTAGCTTGCGCTGCATCGTCCTCCCCTGGTTGACAGAAATTCGACCTCGAATTTTCACCATCTACTTCCACAACAATCTCATTACCACAATACGAAATTAGGTATTTGACGTTGAAAACATCAGAAGTATGAACATCATCTGGTAATTTCAATTGATACGCATTCTCATTGATTTTCTTCAAAATTTCCACTGGACCAATTTTCCGCGCCTTCAATTTATTGTACGTTCCCACCGGAAAACGATCTTTTCTCAACACTGCATAAACCAAATCACCTTCTTCGAATTTCACACTTCTCCGCTTCTTATCCGCTAGTTGTTTATACCTTTCATTTGATGCAAACAACCGTTCATAAACAGTTCTGTGGCACTCCTGTAACTCATTTACGAATTCACTAGCCCGTTTAACAATTCCCTTCTGATATGGCACTGTTGTTAGATCCAACGGTCCCTTTGGAATTGTCGAATAAACAACCTGAAATGGACTGAATCCTGTGCTTCGATTAACCGCATGGTTGTGAGCAAACTCCGCTTGACATAATTTCAAATCACAGCTCTTCAAATTGTCCTTCACAAGACATCTTAATAAGTTTCCCAACGATCTGTTAACCACCTCCGTTTGTCCATCAGTTTGCGGATGGTAAGCGCTACTAAAATTCAGCTTCGTTCCGACCATCTTCCATAAACTTAGCCAAAAATGACTCAAAAAACGAGTATCTCTATCCGAAACAATAGATTCTGGCAACCCATTTAAACGATAGATCTCTTTAAAGAACAACTGTGCCACATGGACTGCATCCGCCGTCTTCTTACAAGCAACAAAATGTACCATCTTCGAGAAACGATCCACCACCACATATATAGAGTCATTTCCCCTTTGAGTTCACGGCAAACCCACACAAAGTCCATGCTAATGTCTACCCAAGGTTTTGTAGGGACAGGTAAAGGCATATACAATCCCGCATTTGTAGCTGACCCTTTCGAAACCTGACAAATATGACATCTGCGCATAAACTTTTCAACTTCCTTTCTCATCGACGGCCAAAAATAAGATTGTGAAATTAACTGTAAGGTGCGATCCCGTCCAACATGTCCTTCTTCATGTAACTCGTTGATAATTTTCATTCTCAAGCTGCCTTCTGGTACGCACAATTGATTCCCCTTGAATAAGAACCCATCTACCAACACGAATTCATCAGTACTCCCGTCCTTGATTTTCTCAACAAACTTCGTAAAGTAAGGATCTTCTTCAATCAACTCTGGCAATAATTCAAAACCTGTCACTTCAACTTTCATTGTCGTTAATAAATGACTCCTTCTGCTCAATGCATCAGCTACACGATTCGTCACCCCTGATTTGTGCTTTATAACAAAAGTAAACTGCTGCAGATACGCGACCCATGAAGCGTGCCTAGCTGAAATTTTGTCCTGCCCTTGCAAATGCTTCAAAGCTTCGTGATCCATGTAAAGAACAAACTCCTTCTGGAACAGATAATGTCTCCAGTGCTTCACAGCTTGAACAATTGCGTAAAACTCAACATCATAAGTGTTATATCTCAATTTAGCTCCAGACAACTTCTCACTGAAATAGGCAACTGGTCTTCCCTTTTGACTCAAAACTCCACCAACCCCAACCTTCGATGCATCAATATGTAATTCAAACAACAACTGAAAATCCGGTAAAACTAGAATTGGTGTTGTCGTCAATAGTGTCTTGATCTTCTCCAAAGCAACCCCTGCTTCCTCTGACCATGCAAAGTTCTTTCCTTTCATGCAATCGGTTATAGGTTCCATTACACTGCTAAAATGTGGAATGAACCTTCGATAGAAAGATACCAATCCATGAAAACTTCTCACTTCAGTAATTGTCTTGGGTTGTGGCCAACTCCTGATAGCTTCTACTTTACTTTCATCCACTTGAATTCCTTCCTTCGATAGAACATATCCCAAAAACAAAACACTGTGCGTCATGAACACACACTTCTTTGTCGCAGCATAAAATTTCTCCTGCCGTAGAATCAGCAGTACTTCACGCAAATGCTGGACATGCTTTTCCACACTCCCACTGTAGATCAAAATATCATCAAAGTAAACTACCACGAACTTCCCAATGAATGGTCTGAAAATCTGGTTCATCACCCTCATAAAAGTACTAGGAGCGTTTGACAAGCCAAATGGCATAACCAACCATTCGTATAAACCTTCCCTGGTTTTGAAAGCAGTCTTCCACTCATCACCCGGTCTAATACGAATCTGATGGTATCCACTTTTCAAGTCAATCTTTGAGAACACAACAGCTCCACTCAATTGGTCGATCAAATCATCAAACCTTGGCATAGGAAATCTGTATCTCACAATGATCCTGTTCAGAGCCCGACTGTCCATACACATCCTCTACGAACCATCCTTCTTTGGTACTAATAAAGATGGCACTGCACAAGGACTCAAGCTCTCCTGAACACGCCCTTGTTCTAACAGCTCCTCCACCTGCCTTCTCAGTTCCTCATGCTCTTTAGGACTCATCCTGTAATGTGGCCTGTGTGGTAATACTGCTCCTGGCACAAGATCAATCTGATGTTAAATATCCCTCAACGGTGGTAACTCCTCAGGAAACACATCTCTGAATTCTTTCAATACCGGCTTCACTTCCTCTGGGACTTCAACATATTCAGTAGCTTCACGTCCAATCAACAAAAATACCTCTAGACTCTCTTCTACCTCTTCACCAAATTCTTTCAGAGTCAACAAAGTCTTCAGCTCCTCAATCTCTTCTGACTTGCTTTCTCCTTGTTGTATCTTCTTTGGAACCAAAATGATCTTAACACCTTCATACATAAAACTGTAGCTATTGGTTCGACCGTCATGCTGTACTGCTCGATCATACTGCCATGGTCTTCCCAAAAGCAAGTGACAAACATCCATCTCCACAATATCACACCAAATCTCGTCTTTATATTTCTTCCCAATAGAAAATGGAACTTGAACTCGCCTGTCTACCTTCACCTCTCCTCCTTTTCTCAGCCACGCTAACTTGTAAGGATTTGGATGCTTCTCCGTTTTCAATGCCAACTTCTTCACAGCCTCGATAGAAATAATATTATCACAACTTCCAGCATCAATAACACACTTGCAAACCTTCCCCAGAATAGTGCATGTTGACTGAAAGATGTTACTCCTCAACCAACTAGCTTCTTCTTCCTGCTTCGGTATTAAACAAGACCTCATCATCATTAGATTACATCCTTCATCTCCTGACACAACATCCTGTTCATCCTCCTCAACTGGACTAGAATAACCTTCCCCAACGTCCTCACCTTCAACTTCAGCAATCATGGTTCGTTTCTTCGGCTTCGAACATTCATTACTCTTGTGACCCACTTCTTGGAAATTGTAACATTTGAAACTGTTGTTGACCTTTGCCTTCGCAACTTCATTCACAACTCGTTTACTAATAGCTTTCAAAACATTAGAACTCCCACTAGCACCTTTGTTATGAATATTGGAACTTGTAAACACACCACCTCCACATCTTCCCTGCTTCTCCTAAGCCAACGCTTTCTGGTGCGCTTCAGCAACAGATCTTGGATCAAACATATTCACCATATCCTGTATCTGCATCCTCAACCCCTCAATAAATCTAGCAGTCAATTGTTCCTCTTTCTCCATTATATCATTCCTGGCAATCAGTTGATAAAATTCATCAGCATAATCATTAACAGTCTTCATTCCTTGCCTCAAGTTCTGCAACCTCTGATACATAAGTGATTGATAATTGTAAGGCAAGAATGTAGCCTTCATTAACTTCTTCATCTTCTCCCATGACTCAATCTTCGACTTCCCCATCCGTTCTCGTGTAAATTTGGTTTGCTGCCACCACACCATAGCTCTCCCCCTCAACCTAGTAGCAACCAACTTCACTCGACGATTCTCCGGAACCTCTTTTAAATCAAAGATCTCTTCAACATTAGACAACCAATCCAAGAATTCTTCTGCAACCATTCCACCCTTGAATTCTGGAATTTCCATCTTCATACCCGACTCCCATCGACGATCATCATCTACATCCCGATATGAATTTCGAACTTGGTATTGATCTCGATAATGAATGCTAGCTCTATCACCCTCTTCATTAAAATCAAATGTAGGTCTATATCGATCTCGACCATCAACATCCCCTCGATCATGCATGTCCCTTCTACTATGTCTCTCTTCGTCTATACATGGCTCATCTTCAAACTCACGTGGAGTTCTTCTCTCTTTATGTCTATAATCATGGTGATCTCTTTTCGACAAAATTGATGTTTCTCTTCTTTCTCTAAAAGATTGTGGTGATACCCTCCTCGCTTCCGTAGCCGATGGTGAAACTCTGTTTCCTCCATGGTTCGAGATTGGCGACCTTCTCCTTTGAGTTTGATTCATATCTATAATCAACTTCTCTAGCTTGCCAATGCCTTCATCAAATTTCTCATTAATGCGTTGCTCCATCTGCTCGCTTCTTCCCTCCTATACAACGCTTCAACATTTTGATGGTGGTTAGCTCTTCTCGGCGGCATGATTGAATCAATAATCTTTAACACAAATCAGAAATACTTCAACAAAACAAAGCCATGGCTCGACTAGCCCGGATGAGATGAACGACCTAAGGCTTAGGTCGGCTCGGTTTCAAACAAAGCATGGCTCAAACACTCTTCTCCTTGGCGCGCAAAAATCCACGGCCAAATTCAAACACTTTCCCACTTTTGATCCAAAATGATATGGATAAATCCCAACTTGTTGCAACGCCACGGTGAACACCAAACTTCAAACTCCTTAGCTCCAAGACTCGGCTTAGCTATGATTGGCTAAGTCTAGCTCTGATACCAAACTGACGCAGCGGATATACGAAAAATTAGATGAAACGGTGAAAGTAGCAATCGGTGGATTGAAAGATACTGAAATGCCCAAATTCGTTGATCCAAAGATACCGAATTCTAGCTATCTCTGACATGTTGATCGCGCACGATACCGTGGAAAGAGATCTACAATTCTTCGAGCGTTGATCAAGCGCACTTGATTCCGCGAATTGGCTTCAACGAACGTTGATTCGAGCGCACTCGAATACCGTAGGTGGAGATAGGAGACCACACTCAACTACCGATTTAATGAAATCACAAAGCTAACAAACAAGAATTTTATTCAACAATAACCGCCTTTTCAAATGAACCTACATGCCTATTTATAGGCTTCAACACAACGCGCCATACTTAGGTCGTTCACGACCTTACATTACAACCTAACGAGTTACAAACGACTCACGACTTAAGTACAACACAGTACAAAAAAACGACACGACTTACGACTTAACGAGTTACAAATGACTCACGACTTAAGTACAACACATTATAAACAAACACATGACTTACGACTTAACGAGTTAAAAATGACACGACTTAAATCATCAGCGACTTAACTTCCAAGCGGCTTAACTCTTCAGCGACTCCTCATAGGTCGGTAGGTCGGGTTAACGACCTATAGAAGCGGTAACAAAGATTCTTCACGCGACCTATGAGTTAGGTATTTCGCGACCTAACGAAGCGGCACGGGAATTCTTTGGGCGACCTAGGAGTTAGGTCGTTCAACTTAGGTCGTAGCTCGTCCCTACCTTTTGAGCGACTTAAGTCTTCACCGTTAGGTCGTTGGCTGTTAACTCGTGCTGCCTCTTTGATAGCTCCCGTTGCTATAGGTCGTAGACGACCTAAAGATATCGAGCGACTTAAGACTTGGTTAAGTCGTGACTTCTTGTCTCGTGACTCCTTAGGTCGCAAATGCCCCAAAACTCCTTCTTTAGGTCGTGGCCGACTTAAGCCTTGTGAATCTGTAGCTTGCGCCGCATCAGTAATTAACTACTTAAAGTTAATTAATGTATGATTAGTAGTTAATTAATTGAGTAATTTAATTAAGAATTAGTAATTGATTAATTAAGTAATTAGTGTTTAACAAGTGGGTAATTAAGTTTTATTAATTAATAATTATATTATTAATTAATGATTAAGGGGTAATTAATTAAGTAATTAAGATTTAATAATTGATTAAGAAATCATTAATAAATTAAATGGTTTGAATGGAATAGTTAATTAATTAATGATTGATTATACCGGATAAAGTAATTAATTCTTAAGTAATTAATTAAATTTAAATTATTTACAATAAGAATTAAAGATGTTTGCTTATAAATGTTATATAAGTAGAATATCTGATTTGTGATATTCATTTGGTGATATTCTATGATACTCTGTGGTATACCTTGATATATCTACGATGATTGTGTATGATTTATCTATGATAAATGCTATGTGAATTCAAAGTGTTGAATTAAACTGTTTAAATCTGTTAAAAAACTTGAACTTTAAAATGGCGTTTGGATTTCGATGAGATCGGGATCGGGTGTCAATTATGATTATCCGAAAACCACATCGATCCAAATTAAACGTTAGGTCATAAACTTCCAAATGAAGATTGAGATGGTGTTTCAGAATGCAAGGACTATTGTCGTTAACTCTGAGGGTGATTCCAAAATGAGTGTAACGAGATAATTCCTTCGGCTTCGTTCGAACCCGGAATGAACTTGTATGGATTGAATGCTTTCAGAACATCGTCAAGCGGACGATGAGCATTCTAAGAGATATGTTCTGTAAAGGTAATCGTAACCTCAAGCCTCATCAACTGGAGTGGCTAAAACAGGGGATATGCAGCAAGGTTAGGTGGGTAGCACCCAAGCAGGACGAGATATACCCTTGTCTAGATGTCCCTTTTTATTTCGGCTGTGTGGGCGGTTGCTAGCTACAACCGCAGGGTTATCTTGCTTGGGACTGTTCAGTAAGGAATGGTTCTGGCCTTATGTTGCAGAGGATTTAGGGTGGATCCTCGGTACAGTGATCTAGTCCCCGTAGTGTGACGGGCGGTACCCCGGTAGCCCTGCCATTGATGGAGATCCATTTTCCCTACGAGACCCTACGGTTTTGATTTGTATTACCCACTTTTGTGGCTAGTAGCTAGAATTTAATAGATGTAACAATTTCGGCTATTTTCTATTTGCTTGAAAATCCTAGACACTATTATAATATCATTGGATTTCCTATAAAATGTTTTGGTTAGCATAAGGTAAAAACTTACCCATGTTTATGTGTGGGAAGTCTTACGTGATACCTTTATTTTCAAATGTTTTCAAAGTTAAGCAACTTTAAACCGTTTACTCATACCAGACCCATGTCTGACCCGGAATTTTTTTTTCCATAAACTCTTAGGTACTCAAATTTTTATGAGTAGCCAAGTAATAGGTTGGATTGTTGAGTTCTGGAGGAGCTTGGAGCAGGAGTTCCACACATATGTATATATCTATCTAGTTCCGCTGTGTTAGTTGATGTATTCTGTATTTTGGGATGTATGTAGTGATAGATGTATATATGATTGTCATGTGTATGATATTGTATATCTGATATATGTAAAACTATGTAATAGTTATGTGATGTATTATATTTTGTTCCATTCTGCTCTGAGATTCTGATGTTGTTATTCTTCCTTTCTATTCTTTTCTATTTCTAACCCATTCTTTTCTTATCGATGATACGTCTTTCTGTGAGTAGAAGGACGGATAGTCACAGTTGAGATTTTCAGGAAAATAGAAAAGTCGAAGTTTGTTTATAATGTTGAAATAATAAACCCTTATTTTAGGTTTTTAAACGTGAGAAAACTTAATAAAGAAAAGTTTCCATAAATATATTAAAGCCTTTGTTTTTGAAAAAAATCGTATAAGAAGGTTGTTGCCTTAATATTTTATTATATACTTTTATTTTAATAAAGAAACATTTTTAAAGTAAATTGACTAGCAAAGGCACATCCTTTTAAATTTCTGTTATTTTATAAATAAATAATTTGTCACGCTTTGAATTTTATTAATATTAAAGCTTGATTTACAATTTTGTGAAAATTTATTGTTTATAAAGGTAAAGTTTAAAGTGTATTTTACATATTTATTTTTGAAAGAATCTGAACGAAAAAATAATAAATATAATTTTCAAACATGTGGAATTTTTAATTGCAATATGTATTTTCGAAAGGAAATTAAATCCTTTTTGGTATAAACTCTTGAAAATATGCATTAATAAATGGTTTAAAATGTTGGAATTTATTTCAAAATCGAATTTATTATAGTTTGTAGAGAAAATGAATTGAAAAAAAATATTTTTATGTTCATATATGAAGTATATGTTAAAAGGTAAAAGGTGTTGGAAATTCACTAATTATAAAAAAACGAGTTTAAAAATATAATTATATATATATATATATATATTTGCTATTGTTTAACAATTATTGACATTAGATAATTATTAAATAAAATGATATATACTTATATATGATAAATTGGTTTTAATCATATGACATAATGTCGAAAAATGTGAAATATTATTTTAAAAATGAAGTATTGGTGTTTTAGAAAAATAAATAAAGCTATTCGAAAAATCAATTTTAAGTAATTAATTTTACATTTGGTTAAATTATAATGAAATAAGTCTTGAAAATTATATTTTTTAGGTAATAATATTTTTAAGAATTGTTGAAAAAATTTAATATCAAAATTAGCTTTGGGAATTGGAAGTTTAGTATTGTTAATTTATGAACATACGTATAGATATAAAGCGATTAAGTCGAAATAAATAAGAATAATGATTACTTGTGGAATAATTTAATATGAAACATCAAAAGTAAAAAATATTAATTGAATTAGAATTTAAGGAATTTATGTTGAAAAAAACCGTAAATAATAAAAATAAGAGGAATTTTGAAAATAATAATAATAAAGATATATTTTCTATGAAATTTTTTAGATAAATTAATACTATTACTGACTTAAATAACAATAAAAAGGATTTAGGAATTTAATATAAAATATTCTATTTGTTGAATGATATATAATAATAAAATAGTCAAGAAAGAAAAATAATTTAAATGTATTTATATTTTTTGATGTAAAATGATAATATTATTATTTTGAAGGAAACCTGATGAAAATGTTTGTTTTGGATTAATTATGATATTTGAGGTAATTAAATAATATGTTGAAAAAAATAGGATTTTGAAAAACATTATCGATTTGAAAAAATACCATATTGGGATAATAGAGAAATAGTTTTCCTATAATAAACAATACTAAGATAATCTATACTTAAGAGGAAATAACAAGTTTAAATTCATTATTTTGAACTATTGAAAGATAAGTTGCTAAATGTTGTTTGAAATTAGTATATATGTTTACGGTAAAGGTTAAAGTTGGTGTGAAGACCCACATTTCGGAAGGTTTAAATCGACAATGATCTACACATGTCCGACTTAAAAAATCCGGAACATAGATAATTTTGAGGTTAATTATGAAAATAAGAAAGGAGAAGGAAACAAACATAGAATCTCGCAGCAGAACGATAAAGTATAATAATTAAATAAAAAGTTCATGAAGCTGTTTACTATACATTTGATTATAATTTATACAGCATTTACCAGAGTTATACATATACAACAGAACGAAATACAATGCAGTAGAACAAAATGATGCTGGGAATAATATTAGTAATAATAATATACAAAATCTTCGTCTTTGTCCTCCAGAGAATAATCTTCGATAAGCTGAAAACTCAGGTCTGACCCGAGCATAATGAAAAGATAGAACATTCGAGTCAGGACTAAATTATTCTTATGTGAGTCAAATCGATATAGCATATATCATGAGTGCCGTGCCATCATAGATTTTTATGGGTTTTCACATCTCCTATCCAGTGTATAACGTGCATGCAATAACTCAAGAGATGTTACGAGTTTTCCATCTCTTAAGGGTCCGTTAAAATATTTATACCTAGTAGATTATGCTGTATATAATGCCTAATCAGTAAAATAAATATATTTTTCAGCGTTAAGGCTTTACATTGATCGCCCTTAACAGGTTTTTAAGCATTTTGTACTTGCATTTGACACCACCAGTAGCATGTTGGTAGTCAGGGATGCACCCTGATACCCCAATACTAAACCAAAATCATAGGGGTCTCGTATAGGGATAAAAGTATGACACAGCACGTGAGGCAATGCCCAAGGCAATATACTACCAGTTTACCCTTCCTAGCTGGTGGTAACACATCATAACCATAATTTCCCACCGCATCCAACGCTTTCAAAATCCTAAGGTGCACACCAATCAATCATAATGTAAATTATGGTAATACGAAGAAGTGTGTCTGCTCGGCGTAGCTATTCCGCTTGGTCGGTACGGCTACTCTTTTAGTCATTTCTATTTGGAACAAGTGCCAGGCTAATCCATCATCGTCCTCTTTCTTCAAATCCAGCTGGCGATGCCAAATCCAACCACTTTATTCTAGACCATCACTGCATATACACAGTTGTTAAAGTGGTTCCAATATTGACAAAGAGTATGCCAATAAGAGGCCTCGGTCTTTTTAACAACCAAACATCGTTTTACACACCAATTGGTACTTTTACATTTCGAAAGTAATCCATATTTGATATCAAAATATCATATTCGCTTCAAAAATCATATTCATTTAGAAATCATCATATATGCTCAAAATATGCTATTTCAATTCAAAATCATTTTTGACTTAATATCTCAATTTCAGTTCCAATTCAAAATTGCTTCAAATTTCCATTTGGGTTATAGTTTCAAGTGAACCCAATTCGTATTTAAATCCATTATTTAAAAATAAATATTCCAACCTTAACCGGTTTTAATTTTCAAAAAATAGTTTGAATAGTTTTTAAAATATTTTAAATAGTTTAAATGATTAAAATAGTTTAATATAAAATAGTTGAAGTATTAAAATGATTAATGTAGTAAAATAGTTTAAAAAATAAAAATAGTTTGGATGTTTAAAAGATTTAATTGACTCAATTCTGATTTTAAGTCGAATTTTACTTCGATTCCAAATTGATTTTGATGTTAATTCCAAATTAATTTCAATTCCATTTCAAAATTAATTTCAATTCCAATTCCAAAATAATTTCAATTTCAAATTTGAACCATTTCGAATTATATCAATTCCGAGTTCGATTTTCAAAACATCGATTCACAACACTTAAATCGAATTTCCTTCAGTGCACAATTTGAATTCCAAATCCTCAAATATAATTCAATTTCGAGCTCAATTTCGAAATAGTTCGATTTCCATAAATTCGATTTTCATTTTCTAAAATTAAATCATTTAAATAAATTTCAAATCAAAAGTTTAAAATCATTTAATTTAACTAATCTGGTGTTCGTATATAATTTTTTATCCAATGGCCAAGTGATTGATTATTTCAATTTAATTTCAGGGATGGACATATATCATTTCAATCCAATTCACAGTGTCATAGGTATATATCATTTCAATCTATTTCTTAATTTATTCAAAATTATTCAATTTAAATTTTACATACTGTAAATAATTTACCCGGTATGATATATATATATATATATAAATTAATAAACATCCAAATCATCAATCACAATCAGTCATCCAAACGGTCAAAATAATTTACATTAATTTCATAGTTATTTATATCGGGTATTTTATTGGCAATTAAATTTCAATTTCAAATTTGAATGTCATTTTTAAATTTTAATAGTTAATTCATACGATAATTTAGAAGACAATTAAATTTATCAAACAAAGATCAATAATTTTATATCACTACATAATTTCAAATTTAACTAGCATAAAAAATATTTTAGTACGTTGTGAGCATTATAAAACAATCATCTTTTATTTTTATTGTCCTGTTCGAGTTCTAATTCCGATTAAATTCGAATGCGCTCGAATTTAACAGAAAATTCTGCAAGCTTTAAATTCGACCAAACTGATTCCATAGCAAAGAACTCATTAATACGAACCCAACACGACCGACCGGTTGGATTTTGACCTAAATCACACAATTATGTTATAAGAATTGGAATATAATTTAAGGAAATTTATATAACTTAAATTTTTAATTAAATTATAATACCATTTTCACAAATCTCGGTGCAAATAATGTCCACCCGCCTCCTCCTTCTCCTTCCCCTTTTTCATTCCAGAATCCAGGTGCACACGTGATCCCCTGTACATGCACACAAGATCCTCCTCTCCAGGCCAATGTTCAACCCCTAAACCCCTCTGTTCAACTGCACTTTGCCTCCTCCTTCAATCACCCACCTTTTAGCTTTGCCTCGACCCCTCACACGAAACGCGATCTGATGGTCTCGGCCCCATGTAGCCGCAAGACGCGGTCTTCAATACAAGATTGGAGATGATAGAAATTTTCAGGGTGGTGTGATTTAATACGAAGAACGCGACGGCATCGACATTTCGACCAAACATCTCATGAAAAATCTACTAACTGAAGCCCTAACTCCCTTCCCATGAATGGCTATGGCCAACCAATGCTCACACCTTGTCTAATTCCCATCAGCCTGCAACCTTCATCGAATGAATGATTTACAAGTTGGTTTTAGATTTTTTCATCGAGTAATTTGTGAGATATAAATTTTTAAAGTTTTGAAAATTTGATATTTTTCTCCTTTCTTTCTTTTGTGTGCTCTGCAGTGTTTAAATAGAAAAGGAGTAGGTGGGTCATTGACAGGGTGGCTGGAAAAGAAAGGATGCGAGCTAAAGTGAAAGAATGTGGACTGGTGGTCCAATCAAGACACACACACACACACATATAATTTTAAGTTCGAAAAATATTTGGCTAAAATTTCTGGATCCCGATCGAGGTGTGCCGCCCGGCGTTCATAATGTTTATCCCTATTTTGAACGCAATGGAACAAGTCTCGAGTCCCAATTCGGCGTATTAGGAAGATAACTTTTTAAACCCAATTATAATATTAATTTTTTGATATAAAATTCAATGCTTTTATGCCGCACGACCAAACGATAACTGTAAATGTTACAAAATTTGAAATCCGATAATAATACACTATTATGGATCCAATGAAACTTGTTTTGTCGAAATCCAAGATTGTGTCCGGAAGGCTATTTTCACTCGTTAATATAGACAAGTTATTTTTTTAATTCGAGTTAATCGCCTTTTAGTTTAATTTAAAAGTTCGATTACCTTCAGTCTTATTAAATATTTAATAAGTCTTTAAATTATTTTTATCAAGCTTAAAACCCAAGATTTAATTATTTAAGCAAATTACAGTTATTAAATTTAAAAATTAAATTACCCAATAAATCGTTATATTTGAAACTAAAGTTGTTAAATCTACAAAATTAAATTTTAAATATTTAAAAACAATTAAATATTCTAATTTTAAATCACTAAAATTCTAGGTTGTTACATTCCTCCCCCCTTAAAAGAATTTCGTCCCTGAAATTGCAAGGTGAGAAGAATGGTCTAAAACCCGTTAACTTTTCCAAAACCAATCAGTTGAAACAACTTGCCAAAATCAATTTGTTGAAACCACATTATCACTTTACTAATTTCAAATTCATCCATAGATTCCAAATAATATTATGTATGCAATCATTTCAAATTATATCCTAAAACCAAATTTTAGTAATTAAAAATTTCTTCAGAATTTTCTAACTCATTCAATTTTTGGAAAATTTGCCAATGTCTCCTTTGTGCGGCTAGATCCAACAAGTACAAAATGCCACTACGGGTCCAAACCAAGAAAAGAAAACAAAGCCAGGTTGCTCAATCATAAAACCATCAAATCAAATGACAAAATAAACATGTACCCTTTTGTCGGTCAATCCAACTTTTTCTTGATTTTAAATACCTGCATCTTGTTTACCAATGATATCCAATCATATAATTTAAAATCATTTTATATTTTGCATTTTCAATTTCCAATAATTGCTATACTTAAGCCCGTATGATGTACATATATACTCCATATGCAATATCAAATCTGATCCCCCGTTCGATCACATAATTTCTCTTCCGAACTAGTATCGTTCACACGACCCTCTAGTGCGGACTCAGATCTCGTTCCTTGATCAAAAACCATTATTCTCCTTTCATAGTCATATACTATGACAGAGAATCCCAGAATCAAATCAAAAATCCATATCTAGTGTTTGCCGTCGAGAATCGAGTGAAAAATCCTAACTCGGTCCGATATAAATCATCTTGAAATTCTATGCTCAAATCTGGATTAAACCGTTATGCGAATAAAATAATATGCATACAACTTACATATTTATTTTCCAGTTGATTTCTTATCCACACCATCTTCCTTTTATTAACATTTATTTCATTTATATTCAATTATTCACAATTATCATCCACATTACATTATTCACATTGCTTAATTTCTTAGTATATTTTCCAACGCCAGTTATCTCTTAAGAATTTTCTCATCAAATTGTCTTAAGTGTATTATAAACATTTGATACAAATGTTCTTAGGTTAATTACCACCTCACATCTCAAGTCTGTATCCATTTAAATTAAATCCAATTTCCATGTTTGACATCTTTCACACTACACTATATCCATTAATGAATTATAAAATTCTACTTAAGTTTATGAACATTTCGTTTAACTCTTCTCATGTTTATTTCTACTTCATAACTTAAGTGTATTGCTGTTTCTAATCAAATTCAAATTCAATAACATTTAACTCAATTCATTTGTTTAAATTATAACCATATTCCAAATGAAATTTAACTCACTAACTAATTCAGTTAGTTTATTCCTTAATTCATTTCCAAAATTTATTTTATTTAAACTAATTTAAGATAATCTTCTTTCCATAATTCGGTTATACTTAAGTTGAGTTAAGTTTAATTCCATAGCTCAAATTCCAATTTGTACTTCCCCTTTTGTTTAATTAATTTTTTAGAACATTGCTTTAACTTGCAATTTTTAGATTTTATTAGTTATCAAAATTATTTCCTCATATTGTCAATAAAACATTTTAAATCAAAATCTTAAAGTTTTAACACTTTGTTCTAAGTATTTCAAACTATTTTTTAAATTATATATACGCACACAATTCCTCGGCATGTCAATTAATTCGTTTGAATTTCCAAAATCACAACTAACTTTATTAAAACAAAACTCCATTTGGTGGCAATTCCTTCCTTGAAAACTCGAAAATGAACGTCAATGATATTGCAGTCATCATCAAATTATTTTCCAGCGACCAAAGAGAGTTTAGTGCTTCCATTCCCTTTTAAAAATCCTCTTAAAATATTGTCGAAAATATTTTCAACTAATATCACTATATTTTTCCAAAACTATGAAAACAATTTTCAAAATTTTCGGGACATAGATTTAAAACTTCTCAATTTAAATCTATTTTAATTCATAAGTCACATTTATAAATTATTCTTACACAATTTCACTTCTTTTAAACATTTCAAATGTTTTATCATTGTTTATTTTATGATAAACATCTTTTATTAAGGCACAATAACCAATTAATGAAAATAATCAATATTATCATTCCTAACAACCAAACACACTATATACCACAATAATTTCTAAAAGTTATTCCTTTATATATAAAATATAATTAGGTAAAAATATTTCATTTACCCAGTTTCAAAACAATATCACGTCGGGTTGTTGTGTTCAAGCATTTAGAGATCCCTATCAATAACGTTAATTACTCATATTAACTAGAATACATAAGCCACTCAACTGGCCAATCAACACAATAAAAAACAATTTTATACCACTAACAAATACACGCTCATATCTATTAATACACTCAAACTCATTCTAGGGTACTACTTACTCTATCTCTAATGAGTTACCTTATGAAAGCCCAAGTTCTCACTAAATCAAAGCTCTGATACCAACTGTGATGACCCACATTTTGAAAGGTTTAAATCCATAATAATCTACACATGTCCAACTCAAACAATCCAGAACATAGACAGACAAAGGGGTTAATTAATAAAATAAGAAAGGAGAAGGAAACAAACATAGAATCTCACAGTGGAACGATAAAGTATAATAATCAAATAAACAGTCTATGAAGTTTTCTACTGTACATTTGATTATAATTTATACAACATTTATCAGAGTTGTACATATACAACAGAACAAAATATAATGCAGCAGAACAAAATGATGCTGGGAATAATATTAGTAATAATAATATGCTAAATCTTCGTCTTCGTCCTCTTGAGAATTATATTCGATAAGCTAAAAACTCAGGATTGTCTTGACCATAATGAAAAGACAGAACAGTTGAGTTAAGACTAAAATATTCTCATGTTAGTCAAATCAATATCGCACATAATATGAGTGCTGTGGCATTGGAGACGTGAGTCAGAGATGTTTATAGGTTTTCACATCTCCTATCTAGTATATTACATGCATGCAATATCTCAAGAGATGTTATGGGGTTTTCCATCTCTTAAGGATCCATCAAAATATTTTTATGTAGTAGAACACGCTACATATATAATGTCTAACTAGTAAAATAAATATTTTTCTTAACGTTAAGGCTTCACATTTTCCCTCTTAAAGCGTTTTTAAGCATTTTCGCGCAGTTTGAATTTGACACCACCAGTAGCACGTCGGTAGTTAGGGATGCGCCGTGATACGCCAACACTAAACTGAAATAATCGTGGTCTCTTATAGGAATAAAAGTATGACAAGGCACGTGAAGCAATGCCAAATGTAGGATACCACCAGTTTATCCTTCTGTGCTAGTGGTAACGCATCATAGCCATGATCACCCACCATGTCCAACACTCCCAAAATCCGAGGGTGTGCACCAATCAATCACAATGTAAATGATGGTAATATGAAGAAGTGTGTCCGCTCGGGGTAGCTAGCCTGCTTAGCCGTTACGGCTCTTGTTACAGTCATTTCAATTTTGCACAAGGGCCAGGCTAATCCATCATTATTCTCTTTCTTCAGATCCAAAAAGCGATGCCAAATCCGACCACTTTGTTCTGGACCATCACTCCATATACATAGTTGTTAAAGTGGTTCCAATATTGATAGAGAGTATGCCAAAGAGAGGCCCCGATCTCTAACAACCAAACGTCGTTTTACCCATTGGTTGGTACTTTTTCATTTCGAAAAAAATCCATATATGATATCAAAATATCATATTTGCTTCAAAAATCAAATTCATTTTGAAATCATCTTGTTTGCTCAAAAATGCTATTTCAATTCAAGATCATTTTTGCTTTAACATCTCGATTTTAGTTCCAATTCAAAAAAAATTCGAATTTTCATTTGGGTTATAACTTCAATTGAACCCAATTCATATTTAAATCAATGATTTAAATATAAATATTCCAACCTTAACCAGATTCAATTTTTTGAATATAGTTTGAATAGTTTTTAACTAAAATAGTAAAAATAGTTTATATGGTTAAAATAGTTTAATATAAAGTTGTTTAAGTATTTAAATGATTTATATAGTAAATAATTTGAAAAATAAAAATAATTTGAATGTTTAAAAGATAGGTTTTAAAAAGTTTACACTAAATAATTTTATTGAAAATAGTTTCAAAGTCAAACTGATTCAATTCCAAATTTCCCAATTCAAATCATTTTAAATTTCCATTTCGATTTAATCGATTCAATTCCGATTTCAAGTTAAATTTTACTTTGATTCCAAATTAATTTCAATGTCAATTCCAAATTAATTTCAATTCCAGTCTCAAATTAGTTTCAATTAAAATTCCAAAAAAACTTCAATTTCAAATCAGAACCATTTCGATTTATATCAATTCCGAGTTCGATTGAAAACATCGATTCAAAACACTTAAATCAAATTTCCTTCAATACCCAAGTTGAAATCCAATATAATTCAGTTCCGAGCTCAATTTTGAAATAGTTCGATTTCCAAATATTTGATTTTCGTTTTCTTAAAATCAAATCATTTAAATAAATTTCAACTCAAAATTTTAAAACCATTTAATTTAACCAATCGGTATTCGTATGTAATTTTCTATCCTATGGTAAAGTGATCAGTTATTTCAATTCAATTTCAGGGATGGATATATCATTTCAATCCAAATCACAGCATTATAGGTATATATCATTTCAACATATTTAGTAGTTTATTATAAATAATTCAATTTATTGTTTTAACTGTAAGTAATTCACCATGTGATAACAGGGTATATATAAAAATAAATAAACATCCAAATCTTCATTCACAACCAATCATCCAAATAGTCAAAATAATTTGCATCAATTTCATAGTTATTAATATCAGGTATTTTATAGGTAATTAGATTCCAATTTCAAATTTGAATGCCAATTTTAATTTTTAACAATTAATTCATATGACAATTTAGATAACAACTTAATTTACCAAACAATGATCAATAAATTTATATCACTTCGTAATTTCAAAGTTAACTAGCATAAAAAATATTTTAGTACGTTGTAAGCATTATGAAACACTCATCTTTTATTTTTGTTGTTGCTTTCATTTATGATTTCGATTAAATTCGAACGCATGGGAATTTAGCTGAAAATTTTGCAAGCTCTAAACTCAACCAAACTGATTCCATAGTAAAGATCTCGTTAATACAAACCCAACGTGGCTGACTGCGTTGGATTTTGACCTAAAAGGTACAAGTTATGGAATTTATAGGAATTCGAATTTAATTTAAACAAATTTATATAACTTAATTAATTAAATTATAATACCCATTTTCACAAATGTTGGCCCAAACATAGCCCACCCACCTATTGCTTCTCCTTCCCCATTTTCGTATCAGAATCAAGGTGCACACGCGGTTCCCTATATGCCCATGAGATCCTCCTCTCCAGGCCAACGATCAACCCCTAAGCCTCTCAGTTCAACTCGCCTTCGCCTCCTCCTTCGATCACCCATCTTTGCGCTTCGCCTCGGCCCACCCAAACGAAACACGACCTGATGGTCTTGGTCCACTTGAGCCACAAGATGCGATCTTCAGTATGAGGTCGAAGACAATAGAAATTTGCAGGGAGGTGTGATTTAACATGAAAAATGCGATGACATCGAGTTTTCGACCTAACATCGCCTAAAAAATCTCCTAACCGAAACCCTAGTTCCTTTTCCATGACCCGCCATGGCCAACTGATAATCACACCTTATCTAATTCCCATCAGCGTGCAACCTTCGTCGAATGAAGAATTTACAAATTAGTTTTAGATTTTTTTCATCAAGAAATTCGTGAGATTTAAAATTTTAAAATTTTGAGAAGTTCATCCTTTTCCCCTTTCTTTTCTTTTGTGTGCTCTGCTGTGTTTAAATAGAAAAGGAGCAGGCAGGTCATTGGTTGGATGGCTGGAAAAAAAGGATATGGGCTGAAGCGAAAGACTCCGATTGACGTATATATTACTTTAAATTTGAAAAATATTTAGCTAAAATTTTCGATCCCGATCAAGGTGTGCCACCCGACATTCATAATGTTATATCCCTATTTCGAGCGCAATGAAACAAGTTTACTAAATGGCTGAATAATTGAAGACTGATTGTACGAGACAGTCATTGATGGAGGATGACTTCCCTTGTCCATGTAAAATGCTTTAGGAATACAGGTATATTCACAAGGGTAATTAGAAATATTTTAGTTTAGAGGACTTTACAAGCATAGGGATTTAATATTATTTCTAAAGTATACAGTTTTCTATGATTTCAAGATTTGAAGAAAATGTCTTGACTTGCATGTACTGAGGTATGTAGATGATTTTAAGGAAGGTAAGATTTTTCTATTTTAAAGAAAACTCACTAAAAGGCAAGATAATTTCTTTTCAGTCGTCTTTTAGATAGGAAGAACTGTATTAAGTCAGTTTTCGAAATAGTAATTATTTGTGAAAAATTTATTTCCACTGCTCGAATATAAGTGGAAATATTGAAAAGTGCACAAGTTAGTTTATGATTTTGTTATAGTAATATTGTGTTCACCAAAATTACGGCATCATGCACTTGAGATATCCTTAAATTAATCGGTGATGGAGAATGTCGCCTAATAATCCAAACTGTTACTCCACTTAGAGGGAAGACACCGTTCTTTATCATTTTTTAGGCCCATGGACTTAAAAAAGGAGTTTAGTGAGGTATGTAAAGGTTACAAAGTGGGTTTCCATAGGTCGAGGACAAAGAAGAAAGTGGCAAAGCACGTTTGACAATGGAGATATGCCAGTAGTGCAATCTAATTAAACCTAAGCTATACTTGTATATTATATAATTAGAGTCACCTCGGTGATATGCCAAAGGATTAAAACCGCATAAGGTAGGCATGTATAGAGAGTTCATAGTGAGAGATAGGTTGGTAAAGGACTCACTATTGAGGTGTATTATGTGGAAAATCTAGTGTTATAAATTGTTAGACCTTTCCTATTCTATAGAGATTAAGGAAGTCAATACGTTTGAGTGGATTTCTTGAATAGTGGGTAGGTGTTCACACATTTTTTCTTTATCACATCTGCTAGAGTCGGAGTCTAGAACACTTTGAGGTGTGTTTACATCTTAGGACTTGATGAAATACGACATAAAAAAATGAGAAAATGAAGTTGGTCTAAGTATGGCAAAGAAATGTTTTGGATGTGAGTATGTGGGAACTCAAGGAGAGAACACGAGTTTCCCATCATGAGCCCTCTTCCAATAAGTTCAACTTTTGTTATGTCTATGAAGTTAGTTGTATATTTCGTCATTATTTGTTTGCATGGTTTCTTTAGCAAATTAGTTGGTATAGGCATAGATATATAAATGCTAGGATTGGTTGTATGCACATCCTTAAGATTTGTTTAAGTCGCTTTGATTGCTTGTTTTGGGTTATATCAGATTAATTTATACAACGTGGGCTTGTATACATATACATATTCCAACTAAAGATAGATACCCTTAGTGAGGTGCTTTATTTTATGCTATATATATGTATGTGTGTGTGTGTGCGTTGTTTATTGTTCCTTTATATACGTGTTTACTGATTATATTTATGGACATGGTTGTTTCTATGCACTTTTATATGGATGTTGCACATGGATGTATGGATACACATACACAAAAATATATATGTGTGTATATATATTTGCATATGTTAAGATGTTTGAATACATAATGGTTGCATTATATGTGCATATGCATTCATACGTAGGCAGATTTAGTAGCATCTACACTCATCTCATATTATGTCATTGTATTTTATCTATTTTATCTACTATATACGTTAGTTGTGTTTTTGTGGTATGATGGATGCTAGATGGATGTACCATGTTTATTTTGTATATTTTGTATGATATAAAGGAATTTGCATTGTCCATCTCTTAAAATTTCAAGGATGTAATTCTTTTAAGGACGAAGAATATAATACCTTGAAATTTTACAAAATTAAATAATGAAATTAAAATGCATAAATTCGTAATTTCATGTAAGTGCAAAAGCGTAAATTCTACAGAGGTCTGAATTTGGCTTTGAGAGCTGTTCCATTTCATCTGAGGTAGATTACAGTTATAAAACATATATAACTTGCTAAATTTGACCAAAAGGGCGAGAAATTAGGAGAAGTCAAACCTAATGACATTTTCGTAATATATTAATTGCTAGATTTTAACTTAAATATTATTGTTATCAACCTATAAATAGATTTTTAAACTGCTTCTTTTGCTTTATAATTCTGCCTCTAGTTATAAAACCCTAATCGCTAAACCAGTTCCAAATCCACCAAATCAAATCCAAACTAAATGGATTAATATATGGAATTTATCACAAAGAGAGCTATGAAAATAAATCAAATATATCGGGAGATATAGCTTTTACAATGCAAATAATTTCTTGACAACGAAGGGGAAGGAAGATTTACACCAAATCGAAGAAGTGACTCAACTAATAGATGAGTGGAATTTATCACATTTTCATATATATTGGCAAGACGGGGTAACTTGCCCTTTAAAACTTAAGCCAAACTATATATAATAATATTGAAAATTGAAAATTTTATTTTTCTACATACAACTCTTTGTGATGTAGTATGACATGGTCAGATTATATCAAAGTAAAAAAAATTGTTGCTTGTAATTACCGAATGTTAATCTCTTTCTAATTAAAAAGTGTGAAATATAAAGTGTTCCAAAATAGACGTATTAGATGTCAAAATTGTAGTTCTTGATGATATAAATCCACTAGCAATGTTTCTCGTCATTTGGTGTATGGATTGATCAAAAAATGCATCGAAATTTTGACGAAAGTCGACCCTCAATTTCAATCCAACGTCAAATATAACGACCTGGAATTTTCGATCCCGAAGATTTCAAATAGTTAGGGAAAAGAAGAAAAGAGATAGAAGAAGAAATAGAAACATCAAAACATGGATTCTCATATTCGCAGCAGATCAAAATATAATATCAAATAAAATAGTAGTTATATAAAGGAAAACTGTATCAGTTAATTTACATCAATACATCAAAGTTACAACATTTACACAAAACACTAGACAGTCAAAATCAACATGTACCAGATAAACTACAATATATCACAGCGGAATACACTCCATATGTTCCTGTCATCCAACTCGCCTCCTAAGCTCCAAAACGTCCTCACTTGAAAAGCTCTAATACTCGATCCGACCCGGGCATTACATCAAGGCAACACCCGGGTCAGGCTGGAAACCAGCATGAGTAAACTCATCTAACATGAAATACAATGATATAAAATATATTTGAAAGACCCGGGGTAACTCGTACTTCACTATAAGTTTTAACTTGCCATAGTCAAATACACATCCTATAATCATCTAAGTATAATTACTCAGATTAAATGACCCAGGTTTCATTATTTATTACACTTCAGCCTATTTATTCCAAAGTCAATTTCATAAATAATTATTATAAATTACAAATCGAAGTGGTTTCGGGTATTTACTGATACCCGACCCCGGTCTCTTCGAATCCAATGTCATTCTTAACCCAAGTATTCAAGTGAATACAATGCAAATTTTAAATACACGATGCCACTTACACAGCGATTCATCATCGATATATAACAACATTATCACTGTACAACCCAGCATATCATATCACGAAACATTTTATGTTAGAGATATCAACCATTTTAAGGCTTCATACAATCCAATCATCCATAAGCAAGATTAATTAGTCACACCATTTCTAATTAATTTTAAAAAAGTAAATTAATTACTTTAATTACCTTTAAATCCTGCTTACTTAGCATTAATTAATTACAACCTGTTAATTAATCATCTCTTAATTATCTGCCTAAATTAATCATCCTTGATTAACTATCCTTCGATTACATTAAGTAATTGTCCTTTAATTATCCATTTTAATTAATCATTCTTGATTAATTACCCTTTAATTACACTAAGAAATTAACCTTTAATTAATTAAGTAAATTAATAATCTTTAACCATGATCATAAATTAATCTTAAATTAATCTCCTTAATTAATTACATCAATTTCTCTAATTACATTTATTAATTAGTTCTTTTAATTAATTACTTTTAACAAGTAATCTTTAACTTAATCACATTTATTTAATTATCCTTAAATTAATTACATTAATTAATTACACTAATTAGTTACACTTAAATTAATAACATTAATTAATTCTTTAATTAATTACACTAAGTAATTAATCCTTAATTACTTCCATTAAGTAATTGTCTTCTAGTTACTTTATTTAAGTAATTTTCCTTTATTTAATTACTTTCAGTAATTACCATTCAATTACTTACCTAAGTAATTACTCTTTTATTACATTCAGTAATTATCCATCAGTTACTTTACTAAGTAATTATACTTAATCAGTTTCATTAAGTGATTGTCTTTAATTAGTTTAAACTAATTAATTAACTTAAATTAATTACATCAATTAATTAATTTTCTTTTAATCACTAGTTAATGATTCTTCCCTTGAATACATTCATTAACAATTCACTAATTTAATTTACCCTTTCAATAAACAATTAATTTACTAATTACCTTTACCTAATTGTATTAATTAAATAACCTTAATTAGTTACAATAGTTAATTAATCTTAATTAATTTATCATCCACAAATTAATTACATAATTAATTTTCCTAAATAAACCATATTTGTAAATTAAGTCTTAAAATAACTTTAAAAATTTATTTAACAAATTTAAGTTAAAGAAAACATATAACTTCTTATTCAAATGTCAAAGAAAATATTTATATATGGAAAGAAGTTTATTTAAGAAAAGTTTCAAACTATATTAATTTAAATTTTCATAAATTGTTTTTCAAAACTTTAAAACATTTTCAAACTTCAGCTTCGGGTTCAACCCGACCTTTGCTCGAGTCCTTACTCGAGTTCTTCATCTTCTTCCATTTCATTTTAAAATTTTAGTTTAAGTTTTAAAAATAGTCACAAGATTCCACCCACGTACAATTACCCAAGAATGAACTCGAGAAAACAACCCACAAACCCGATCTTCCATTCGAGTCCACCCCTCTCTTTTAATATACTAACACACAGACCAAACTGTGCACATGTATTGGCGATCAGCGCCTCCCTGACCACCACCGACACCCCTCGCACATCGACGATAACCAACACTCCTGATTCCAACCACCCAAACTCCCAAACAAACACAATATCGAAATTGAGGTAACTCGAGCAATCCTGGAGCAACAACCTCGTCTGAAAACCCTTCGAATCCCTGACGCCAACCACCAGATGTTGCATAATCCCGTCCTCAGCCTCGCTAGACATCCATGCAACCAACGCCCCCCGTTCGATGCCACTCGATTCATGAGAGATGACACAGTCATCCAATTCCCGACCACGACCCAATTTAGGGTTTAAAACATAAATCGACCGATCAACGACACCCCGTTGGATGATAAATCCACCTGGCATTTTTTCTGAGCTCTCCTACACCCCGTCCCCCTCCAGTGAGGTTCCCGACCACTAGAGATTCTCCAATCACCAGAATTTGCTTAAAATCACTCTTCTGGTCATCACCGCAATACTATCCTAATTCCAATCTAAAGTTCATGATTTTTGTTTTAAAAATCATATTTTTCAGAGAAGATTCAAGTTGTATACTTGAATCAGCAAATTAAATTGTTTGACTTTTAACATTTTTAAAAATCTTACTACATATACTCAAATTTTAAAAGATTATCAAACTTAAAATACTTAAACATAATTTTAAAGCCTAAATTATGTTTACACAAACTCATCTCGTTAGAAATTCAAAGCCTAACAGTGATTAGATAAAGAGTTTTGATTTTTGATTTGTTTATAAACTCTGTAATTTGGAAACAGAGAAGAATCGGCATACCAAGCATGCACAGATCAAACATACATATATACATAGTTTCACATTTATATATACACATGCAAAGCACAATTTAATCCAAGAATCATATGCATAGATTTTAGTTTACTTAAACCTTTAGATAATATGTTTACTCACCTTATATAGAACAGAGGCCTGGAACTTGTTAAATGTTATTTAGTTTGATCTGGAAACTCTGATTCAACCTGGATTTTGACTCATGTTGATTCTGATTGATCCTGGAATCAAATCCTAGCATTGCTGAAACTTGAAACTGAATTGTGTGTATATAGTTTTTTTTTGTTGTATAACTTTTTATATATAACTTGGAAAAAAAATTATTTATAGAAAAAATAACTACTAAGAAATTAAAGGTGCGGAAATTATTAATTATAATTTGTAGATAGAAAAATAAATGACTAATCACTGCCTAAATGAAGTAGTGATTATTAAGTGAGCAGATCATGAAGTGAGAAAATCCCTAAATTACGTTGCAGTTTAATAAAAGTTTGTTCATTTAGTGTTTTTGTAAAGATGTCTGCTATTTGATTTTCGGTATTGATGTATTCTAATGAAATAGTTCCTTTTTCAACGTTGTCTCGTAAAAAATGATGTCGTATATCTATATGCTCAGTTCATAAATGATTGACAGGGTTTTTTGATAAATTTATTGCACTTAAGTTATCACAATATATTGGAGATTTGTTGATAATTTTGTCGAAATCCGTAAGTGTTGGTTGCATGTATATCACTTGTGCACACGCTAGAACTGCTGAGATATATTCGGCTTCGCAAGTATATAAAGAAACACAATTTTTCTTTTTGCTAAACCATGAAACTAATGATTGTCCGATAAAGTGACATGTTCCACTAGTACTCTTACGATCTGTTCTGCATCCACCAAAATACACATCGCTATATGAAACTAGTTCAAACGATGATCCTTTAGGGTAAAACAAACCATAATCTCTAGTACTAGATAGATAACGTAAAATACGCTTAACGGCTTTTAGATGAGATTCTTTTGGTTTTGCTTGAAATCAAGCACAAAGACATACATTCATCATAATATCGGTTCGACTAGCCGTCAAACAAAATAAAGAGCCAATCATGCCACGATATAATTTTTCATCAAAATTTTTTTCGTTACCATCCTTTTCTAAGTGAACAGTGGTACTCATTGGTGTTGGTTTGCTCAAAGTTTTATCCATTTCAAAATGACATAATAGATCGTTACAATATCTTTCTTGATGAATAAAAATTCCATTTTCAAGTTGTTTTATTTGTAAACCTAAGAAGAAATTTAATTCTCCCATATGTGACATTTCAAATTCATTTTTCATAATATTTGAAAATTGGTTACATAGATTTTCATTGGATGAACCAAAAATGATATCGTCAACATAAATCTGTACAGCTAAAATATCATTATTTTCTCTTTTAATAAATAAAGTTGTATCTATTTTGCCTTTTTGGAAACCAAATGCGATTAAATGATTTTTAAGATGTTCATATCATGCTCGAGGATCTTGTTTTATTCCGTGTAATGCTTTGTGTAATTTAAAAACATGATCGGGATATTTTTTGTGAACAAATAATGGGGGTTGTTCTACATATACATTTTCTTTAATAAAACCATTTAAAAAAGCTCTTTTGACATCCATTTGAAATAGTTTAAAATTACGATAAGTTGCAAAGGCAAGTAATGTATAAATGGCCTCTAATCTAGCTACTGAAGCAAACGTCATAATCAATACCTTCTTCTTGTAATAGCCTTAAGCAACTAAACGTGCTTTATTTCTAACAACATTTCCATTCCCATCTGCTTTGTTTTTAAATACTCATTTTGTTCCAATAACCGATTTTTCTTCAGGTCTTGGTAGTAATTCCCAAACATTATTACATTCAAATTGATTTAATTCTTCTTACATAGCTATTATCCAAAAATTATCATTAGAAGCTTCTTTATAATTTTTTGTTTCAAAATTTGACACAAATGCTATATGGCTTATTTGATTAAGTTGATTTCTAGTTACTCTAGAATTGGGATCTCCAATGATATTATCTTTTGGATGATTCTTAAGAATTCTAGGGGATGATATCAAAGTGTTATTTTGCACATTTGTTTCGTTATTAATAGAATTTGTTAGTGGAATAATTTTTTCTTCATCATTAGTATGATGATTAAAAAGATTTTCGTCGAACAAAACATGTGAACTTTCTTCAATAGTATTATTTCGTTTATCAAAAATTCTACATGCTTTGCTATGGTCAGAATATCCAACAAAGATACCTTCATCAGCCTTCGGGTCAAATTTTCCTAAGTTATCTTTTGTATTTAATATAAAAAAATTTGAACCGAATGTTTTAAAGTATGATACGTTAGATTTTCTTCTAAATAATATTTCAAAACAAGTTCGTTTAGTCATAAGACGTATGGTTACTCAATTCAACACATAACAAGCTGTAGTAATAGATTCTGCGCAAAAATGTTTTGGTAGACCACTAGTATTTAATAATGTTCGTGCAAATTCTTATAACATTCGATTTTTTCTTTCTACGGCACCATTCTATTGAGGTGTGCGAGGAAAAGAAAAATTATGACTAATTCCTTTCTTATTGCAAAAATTATTAAAAAGATCATTTTCGAATTCTCCTCCATGATCACTTCGAATATTTTTAATTTTCAAGTCCATTTGTGTTTTAATTCTTTTAGAAAATATTTTAAACATACCAAAAGTATCGCTTTTATTTTTTAAAAACAAAGTCCATGTATATCAGGAAAAATCATCAACTATTACGAAACATATTTATTGTGATTTATAGATCGTATTTGTGTTGGACCAAATAAATCTAAATGTAATAATTCTAATGGTGTTTTGTAGAAATATTATTTTTAGATTTAAGAGAGCTTTTATTTAGTTTTCCAATTTGACAATCGTCACATAAATTTTCTACTTTGTAATTTATTTTAGGTGAACCTCTAACTAGCTCATATTTTGCCAATTTATTAATATTTTTAAAATTAATATGACAAAATCGTTTATGCAATAACCATGGATCATCATGTTTGGCGGTTAAACATAAATTTGAATTTTTATTTATATGCATGTTTAATAAATATATATTTTTGTTTCTAAAACATTCTAATACATTATGTTTGTTATTATCGAAAATATTACATCTATCTTTTTCAAAATTTATTTGAAAACGTTTATCGCATAATTGACTAATACTTAGTAGGTTGTGTTTTAGATTTTCTACTAATAAAACATTTGTAATAATAGGAGCGTTAGAAATACCAGAGTTGATGACTTCTCCAATGCCCACGACATATCCTTTTGAGTTATCTCCAACGATTACCGTTCCACTATCGATGTATGTTATATTTGATAACATTTTTGAATTTCTGGTCATATGCTTGGAACATCCGCTATCTAGTATCCATTTCTCCTTAATTTTTATTTTAGGTACCTGCAAAATAAAAGATGTTTTAGTTGGTACCCATATATGTAACAACCCGGTAATTGCATCAATTAATAATCGACATTTAGACGATAAATATTGTTGCAAAATTCCATTTGGAGTTTTTAAATTTGAATTAAAATTCTTTTGTGAATTGTTAAAGTGGTATGCGGGCATTAAAGTTGATTCCGGCCCATTTATTTTTTTGGGTTGCCGTGATAATCCAAAACCCGTCCCCTTTTTTTAATTTCTTCATTTTTCCCATTCACTAGCCCTAAAGCAAACGAGAGCGAGAGAGTTAATGGCGGCTTCGTCCTCCTTCCTCTTCGTCTAAAAATTGGGGCTTCGGCAATCATTTAACAACTTCAAATCGTTCGTGTTCGATTCCGATGGCCTCTGCTTCGATTTGGCAACAAGGTGAGTAATTTATACTCACATCTAATTCAAATTCTTTGACCTCGCTTGCTTATTTCATTTCATTGTTTCGGCCTTGACTTGATTTTGGATGTTGAATTGGTTTCGAATTCGCTAGTTCGACTTTGGCATTGACTTGCGTACTGTCGGCCTTGGCATTTTTATTGGCATTATTTGAAACCATTTCTGTTATGAATGTTTGACCTTGACTTGTTCATCTTGGTATTGGGGTTTGGTGTTGCATCCATTGTGATATTTGTAGTAGCACTGTGCTTGAATCATTTTTGTGGTCTGCATACATGTGCTTAATTGCTGTTTTGTTGACACTGGTTTGAGCCCTGTTGTCTGCACTTGTATGCTCTCGTGTATTGCCTTTGACATGATTCACTTCATGTTTGTTGCTAGTTTACCTTGAATTACTGCTTCCATTCTGTTCTAATTTGTCGAAGCTTGGAACTTTTTGCAACTTGACATTGTAGTCTTCTTCGAACTGTTTTCATTTCAGTTGAACTTGATATTGTAGTCTTCTTCGAACTGTCTTCATGTACTGTTGACATGTCTTGATGTTGTTTTGTTGAAGTTCTTTATGTCTGCATCTTGACATGTTGTATACTTTCTAACCTGATAGCATTTTTGTCTCAAGCATACTCGGTGCACTTCCTCATTCTAGTTGTTGCATTGACTCATGTGTTCATTTTGTAGTCTGGTTTCTTTATCCACACTTTGTTGATTAATATACACTGCTCTGTGTACATCTCCACTACTCCATTTTGTTGCACTGTATATTCTAGTGTGCCTTTGGTCATTTTATTGAACCTGAGTCTGAGCTTGTATGAACTTGTTCATTGTATTGCTCCTTGATTTTCTGGCCTTCTCTTGATATCTGCTGCACCATGTAGAGACTTTTGCTTGCATATAGTCTTGTTGCCTCTGTTTCATGTTGCAGCTGACTTGTGTCTGCATTGTGCATATTCATGATGCTGTGTCGTAACCTTTCTTTCTTTGGCACACTTGTGTACCTGTTTAGGTTCACAGTGCTTCATACTGCTACTTGCTCTGATTTGTATCACTTGTGTCTTGAACTTCTGGCATGTATTTTGATGTTGTCACTGTGTTTCATTTGATCTGTTATGTTGGAGGCAATTTTGTTCTTCTGGATGCACTGAACTTGTTTCAGTAGTTAGTTCGAATTGTTGCTGTTCCCTGGACATGAACTTGATTGTTACACATCTTCAAACCTTCACTTGGTTCTTGACTTAGTTTCTGTTGGTGCCTAGTATATGTGAACACATTTGTGTTGCATTGCATTGATGATTTTGGTTACTCTGTTGCTTCATTTGCCACTGAGTTGCACTGAGTTGCTGGTCTTTGTAGTTGCATTAACATGTTGTGGCCTGTACTGTGACTCGAGTTTTCACTGTCATGTTGCTGCTATTTGTCTCCTGTTCATTTGTATCATCTGCCTTGTGCATCTGACTTGATTTTTGCAGTTGCCATCCCTGTCCACTCTAATTCATTGTGCAGTTATGTGTACATATATATGTACGTTGCTTCATTTGCTTAGTGCATTGCTCACTTTTCTGACCTTTGCATTCGTGAAACTGTTTTGTCAAAATTGTCGTTTCATGTCTGGTTCATGTGTACTTAGTTGGGCTTCTTTTTGGTCAGCCTGCATTCCATGTTGTATATTTGATTATTTGACCTTGTACACTTATGTTGCCCTGGGTTGAACCGTAATTCATTTGGGTTTGACCTTGTGCCCGGTTGTGTACATCGTCACTGTAGTGGCAAGGCAGTGCACGCAAGCGTGAACTGCAGCCACACGGTATTCATTGGGTACATCGTCACTGTCGTGGCAAGGCAGTGCACGCAAGCGTGAACTGTAGCCACACGGTATTGGTTTTGGTGTTATTTCTTTTGCTTTTGATTTATGGATCTATTTTGTATTCCATATGCTGTAGTGGCGAGGCAGTATACGCGTGCGTATACTGCAGCCCTACTCGTGTTGATCTTTTAATTGATGTTCCAATTGTTTTGAATTGGTTCGCGTTATATTTACCGTTATCCGATTTCTTATTTAAGAATCAGATAGGTAAATTTATTTCTGTGACTGTCATCTATTCATTATTTAATTATTATTGCTTCTGTGCATTAATAACTGAGTTTGAATTAGACTGACCCGAGTATTATTTTTTTTTGAAATTTAATACTCGGGTCAAACCGAGTATTTTCAGGTTGTTGATATTCTGCTTTGGGATGCTGCTTGAGCTATGAAGACTTTTCATATCTTTTGGAGTTGTCGTGTCATAGTATAGGTTGATATGTATTCATGTATATTAGTCGATAATGTACTTGTATATATAACTTCCTGAGTCGACTGTTGTAGTTGTATCACATGTACCGTGTCAAATGTAATGTAACTGACATCAGTTATTATATATGTATATGAGATTTTCTGTTTCATCTGTGTTCCGCATTCATATTATCTGTGTTATTAGTTTATATTTTGTCCTAGACTATTATAGCCACTGTGTAGTAGCTTTGAGTTTGCATCGGCATGTCGGATTTCCTCCTGAAATGAAATGCACGTTTTTACTATCTGGCATATCGGTGCTCGCACAAAGCAATTACACGGATGGTCGCTCCTCAACATCCTTATTCTCCGTGCTAGTCGACAGCACAACACCGTAGTGTTCTTGGCTAGCGTGGGTATAGAGGTGGGGCGTCACAGCTTGGTATCAGAGCTTGGGGTTTAGGACGAATATAAAACATAACTTAGTACATGTGTTACCACTATTTGTCGATGTTTTATCTCACATCTTTATCTAAGATCATCTTTGACTGTTAGGTATGAATTCCTAACTCTTATTCATGAGCATTGCTGCTATTCTCCGTTGCACATGCTCATTTGAGTTTGCACTGCTAAGTATCATTGTGTATATGCTCTACCAAGTTGCATATTGCTGCAACTCGTACCATTTCAATTTGAACTCGCGTTGTTTATTCAAACTGCTGTATATATGCATTCTTATCTCTGATTCGTGTACTTAATGCAGTCTCCATGCAATTGGGTTTTGGGTATCAATCTTTGAGACAAATTGAGTTTCAATTGTCGACTCTGTCTGCTTATCCATGGTTTGTTGGCTTTCATGTGCCTCTCTCTGATAGTTTTAAAATTTCTTTGGTATAAAAGAAATTGTCTTGGACTTTGCCTTGTCGATATCGACATTGACTTGACTTTTACTTTTGCTAAAGCCATTCAAGCATTTATGCTCGTTCTGCTTTGTTTTTCCAATTGTTGATCGATTCTTCTTTTCGGATTAGTTGTTATCACTTTTGTCGACTTTGATAACTTCTATTTCAAGAATTTTTGGGTATTCCTACTTTGATGGATTGGAATCGAATTCTTCGGATTTTATTCACGTCTTCGAATGTGAATCTTAGTGAATTGATTTGGTTTTCGAATTTAATCGATTCTTGATTATTTCCCGATTTGTTGCTATTATTTATTAGCAACTTTGATGACCTTTTCTTCGAGATTTTTGTGAACATACCTTTCGATGAATTCGGTATCGATTTCTTTGGATTCTATTCACGTCTTTGTATGTGAATTCTTGTGATTGATTGTTTCTACAATCATTTTTGTGATTTGTCGCTTTAAAAATATAAAGGTTTCAATACTAGTAGTAAATATCAAAACTCTTTTATCAAAATGTTTTCAACTCTATTTTCAATATAAAACTCTTTTTCTCCAACCGTTTTCTAATATACTAGTATATACAAGCCTTTACCTCACTCGGATGAGAAATCTAATTAAACGGCTTAGTAAAACAAGTGGTATGAAACGCTTGCGTTTGCTTCATCGGTTAATTCTTGGACTTGTTCGATTGAACCTCGTGTGACAATTTTCTAGTGAAGATTTACAATTTGTTCGTAAATATTTAAGTTAAGCAAGTGGTTATGGGACATGAAGCTAAACTTTTATATTTACTAACTTAGTGTAATTGACACTTCTCGTTGATCATGACGATCATTTTTACGGTTAGACTAGGCCTCATCAGTGTGATTTCGTCTCACACATATCTCTTGGGCTTTGAGGATTGTCTAGACACCACTTGTGTGATTTCATTCACACATACTTTTCTTTTGATTTTTGGTTAGTCTGGACCTCGATCTGTGTGATTCCGACTCACACATGTGGGGTAGCGCCCCATGGTCTTCGGGCCATTTGTGTGTCAAAATTAATGGCTTGCAACCATGAGATAGCGTCTCGTTTTGCGTTGCACGTGTTGGTGATTTTCATGCTCATGTGTAGGTGAGATTCCGTGCTCCCGTTCTCGCTTTGCGTTGCACATGTTGATGATTTATCATGCTCACGTGTAGGTGAGATTCCGTGCTCTCGTTCTCGCTTTGCATTGCACGTGTTGGTGAGTTTTCATGCTCGCATGTAGGTGAGTTTTCGTGCTCCCGTTCTCGTTATGCGTTGCACGTGCTGATGAATTTTCATGCTCGCGTGTAGGTGAGTTTTCATGCTCCCGTTCTCGCTTTGCGTTACATGTGCTGATGAGTTTTCATGCTCGCGTGTAGGTGAGTTTTCGTGCTCCCGTTCTCGTTATGCGTTACATGTGTTGATGAATTTTCATGCTCGCGTGTAGGTGATTTTTCATACTCTCCTTCGAGTTTTCATACTCCGTTCGAGTTTTCATACTCTCCTTCGAGTTTTCATACTCCGTTTGAGTTTTCATACTCTCCTTCGAGTTTTCATACTCCGTTTGTGTTTTCATACTCTCCTTCGAGTTTTCATACTTCGTTCGAATTTTCATACTCTCCTTCGAGTTTTCATACTCCGTTTGAGTTTTCATACTCTCCTTCGAGTTTTCATACTCCGTTTGAGTTTTCATACTCTCATTCGAGTTTTCATACTCCCGTTTGAGTTTTCATACTCTTATCTTGTGATTTCTGGATTTCTTGTGTAGATTTCTAGAATTTGTGCTTCACCAATTTTCGTGATTTCTATTGATAAGTTTTATCAATTCTTGTGCATTGGTGAATTCGTGTGTCATTGACTTGTTATGAGTACAAGTTTAGGGTATGATATCCCTTTCTATCTTTTAAAGGATTCTTGTGACATTTTTGATGAATGAAAATCCACTTATCGAAGTTTCTACTGATATCGCTGTTTTAATCACGTGTTTTAAAAATTGTTTCAAAATAAAAATCGTTTTCAAAATTTTTATAGTTTACGCTTTCAAAAGAATGAGGTAGCGATTTAAACGTTTCAGCGAAATCGAGGACTATGACCCCTTTCTTTTACTGGTTCGTTTAATTCCGGACTTGTCCGTTTGAGGGTGAAAATTTGTAAATTCCTTCTATAAAAATTGAAAGAATGTTTTGTGATTGTATTGCCCATTGAGTGCTTTAAGAATTCTGGTCGATGCGCTTGATCAACGTTATTGATAGGAATCTCCTAGACGCTTTGATGAGACAATCAGACACAATAAATTGAATTTTAAAATGTAAATTTTTCTGAAAATATAATTACATAAAGTAAATTGTAAATTTCGAAAGTTTTAGCTTTTCGGGAAAGAATACTATTTAAAACAACTCTTTTCCGACACTTCTATTCTTGTGATTCCCGTGGGAACCAAGACTTTATCGTTTGTACCAATGCTAATCGTGTTGGTTTGCAGACCATTCTCTTACAGAAGAGAACGTGCTGTCTCTTGTGTTTCATACGTCTTTCTTCTACGGAAATGCCTTAGGGATTTCGATTTTATTCTTGAGCCCGGTATTATTGAAGAGATTGAAGTTTCCCCAGATTTGACTTTGAGCAAACACGTTCTGGCTTGCTCCTTCATGCTCTTTACGGTGAACTTCCTATTTCAAATTTTCTTCATCTTGTGATGATATGCTTTTATGGTTGTTACCTTTTGTCCATTTATCTCTTATGATTGCGAGGACGCAATTTCTTTAAGGAGGGGAGTCTGTAACAATCCGGTAATTGCATCAATTAATAATCGACATTTAGACGATAAATATTGTTGCAAAATTCCATTTGGAGTTTTTAAATTTGAATTAAAATTCTTTTGTGAATTGTTAAAGTGGTATGCGGGCATTAAAGTTGATTCCGGCCCATTTATTTTTTTGGGTTGCCGTGATAACCCAAAACCCGTCCCCCTTTTTTAATTTCTTCATTTTTCCCATTCACTAGCCCTAAAGCAAACGAGAGCGAGAGAGTTAATGGCGGCTTCGTCCTCCTTCCTCTTCGTCCAAAAATTGGGGCTTCGGCAATCATTTAACAACTTCAAATCGTTCGTGTTCGATTCCGATGGCCTCTGCTTCGATTTGGCAACAAGGTGAGTAATTTATACTCACATCTAATTCAAATTCTTTGACCTCGTTTGCTTATTTCGTTTCATTGTTTCGGCCTTGACTTGATTTTGGATGTTGAATTGGTTTCGAATTCGCTAGTTCGACTTTGGCATTGACTTGCGTACTGTCGGCCTTGGCATTTTTATTGGCATTATTTGAAACCATTTCTGTTATGAATGTTTGACCTTGACTTGTTTATCTTGGTATTGGGGTTTGGTGTTGCATCCATTGTGATATTTGTAGTAGCACTGTGCTTGAATCATTTTTGTGGTCTGCATACATGCGCTTAATTGCTGTTTTGTTGACACTGGTTTGAGCCCTGTTGTCTGCACTTGTATGCTCTAGTGTATTGCCTTTGACATGATTCACTTCATGTTTGTTGCTAGTTTACCTTGAATTACTGCTTCCATTCTGTTCTAATTTGTCGAAGCTTGGAACTTTTTGCAACTTGACATTGTAGTCTTCTTCGAACTGTTTTCATTTCAGTTGAACTTGATATTGTAGTCTTCTTCGAACTGTCTTCATGTACTGTTGACATGTCTTGATGTTGTTTTGTTGAAGTTCTTTATGTCTGCATCTTGACATGTTGTATACTTTCTAACCTGATAGCATTTTTGTCTCAAGCATACTCGGTGCACTACCTCATTCTAATTGTTGCATTGACTCATGTGTTCATTTTGTAGTCTGGTTTCTTTATCCACACTTTGTTGATTAATATACACTGCTCTGTGTACATCTCCACTACTCCATTTTGTTGCACTGTATATTCTAGTGTGCCTTTGGTCATTTTATTGAACCTGAGTCTGAGCTTGTATGAACTTGTTCATTGTATTGCTCCTTGATTTTCTGGCCTTCACTTGATATCTGCTGCACCATGTAGAGACTTTTGCTTGCATATAGTCCTGTTGCCTCTGTTTCATGTTGCAGCTGACTTGTGTCTGCATTATGCATATTCATGATGCTGTGTCGTAACCTTTCTTTCTTTGGCACACTTGTGTACCTGTTTAGGTTCACAGTGCTTCATACTGCTACTTGCTCTGATTTGTATCACTTGTGTCTTGAACTTCTGGCATGTATTTTGATGTTGTCACTGTGTTTCATTTGATCTGTTATGTTGGAGGCAATTTTGTTCTTCTGGATGCACTTGTCTTGATGCACTGAACTTGTTTCAGTAGTTAGTTCGAATTGTTGCTGTTCCCTGGACATGAACTTGATTGTTACACATCTTCAAACCTTCACTTGGTTCTTGACTTAGTTTCTGTTGGTGCCTAGTATATGTGAACACATTTGTGTTGCATTGCATTGATGATTTTGGTCACTCTGTTGCTTCATTTGCCACTGAGTTGCACTGAGTTGCTGGTCTTTGTAGTTGCATTAACATGTTGTGGCCTGTACTGTGACTCGAGTTTTCACTGTCATGTTGCTGCTATTTGTCTCCTGTTCATTTGTATCATCTGCCTTGTGCATCTGACTTGATTTTTGCAGTTGCCATCCCTGTCCACTCTAATTCATTGTGCAGTTATGTGTACATATATATGTACGTTGCTTCATTTGCTTAGTGCATTGCTCACTTTTCTGACCTTTGCATTCGTGAAACTGTTTTGTCAAAATTGTCGTTTCATGTCTGGTTCATGTGTACTTAGTTGGGCTTCTTTTTGGTCAGCCTGCATTCCATGTTGTATATTTGATTATTTGACCTTGTACACTTATGTTGCCCTGGGTTGAACCGTAATTCATTTGGGTTTGACCTTGTGCCCGGTTGTGTACATCGTCACTGTAGTGGCAAGGCAGTGCACGCAAGCGTGAACTGCAGCCACACGGTATTCATTGGGTACATCGTCACTGTCGTGGCAAGGCAGTGCACGCAAGCGTGAACTGCAGCCACACGGTATTGGTTTTGGTGTTATTTCTTTTGCTTTTGATTTATGGATCTATTTCGTATTCCATATGCTGTAGTGGCGAGGCAGTATACGCGTGCGTATACTGCAGCCCAACTCGTGTTGATCTTTTAATTGATGTTCCAATTGTTTTGAATTGGTTCGCGTTATATTTACCGTTATCCGATTTCTTATTTAAGAATCAGATAGGTAAATTTATTTCTGTGACTGTCATCTATTCATTATTTAATTATTATTGCTTCTGTGCATTAATAACTGAGTTTGAATTAGACTGACCCGAGTATTATTTTCTTTTGAAATTTAATACTCGGGTAAGACCGAGTATTTTCAGGTTGTTGATATTCTGCTTTGGGATGCTGCTTGAGCTATGAAGACTTTTCATATCTTTTGGAGTTGTCGTGTCATAGTATAGGTTGATATGTATTCATGTATATTAGTCGATAATGTACTTGTATATATAACTTCCTGAGTCGACTGTTGTAGTTGTATCACATGTACCGTGTCAAATGTAATGTAACTGACATCAGTTATTATATATGTATATGAGATTTTCTGTTTCATCTGTGTTCCGCATTCATATTATCTGTGTTATTAGTTTATATTTTGTACTAGACTATTATAGCCACTGTGTAGTAGCTTTGAGTTTGCATCGGCATGTCGGATTTCCTCCTGAAATGAAATGCACGTTTTTACTATCTGGCATATCGGTGCTCGCACAAAGCAATTACACGGATGGTCGCTCCTCAACAGCCTTATTCTCCGTGCTAGTCGACAGCACTACACCGTAGTGTTCTTGGCTAGCGTGGGTATAGAGGTGGGGCGTCACAATATATTTTGTTACGCTCCTAATTGTTAGGTGAAGGTTGCCATACCCAAGATGGTTTAGTACCTTTATAAATATAATTTTTATTATAGACTACATTCTATAAGAAATTATTAATATGTTTTTGTCTAATCAAATTATTATTTGTCTTAGGAATCCAAATTTTCTTATTTTTGGTATTTATATTTGACGTAGGTTAACTTTTAGTTTTTTTATAACTAAAATTTTTAGCTTCATTTCCTTTTTGTTTAGAAGTATTTTTAAATCCTATTCCATTTCTATTGCCTAATAGTTTTGAAATTTTGATAAGATTTTCCAAATCTTGTTTTCCTTTATTAAATTTTGACACATTATTTGTAATTTTATCTAATTTTTCTTTTAATTCTAAATTTTTAATTTTCATTATTTCAATATTACTTTTCAAATTGACATTTTCTTTTAACAAATTATCCTTTACTATTTTAGTGTTTTCAAAATCAATAGCAATAACCTCACTTTCTATTAAATTATTTTTAATTTTCTCTTGAGATAATTCGAGTTCTTCTTCTAATATAATTTTTTCACTTTTTTACATTCCTACTTCAAGTTCATATCTATTTATTTTGACTATATATTCTTTTTTCAATTTTTTAATTTGTCTAAATTTAGCATCTAATTCCATGCTAAGTTCTAGTAATTCGTCATAGCTAAGTTGCGGACATACCTCATCAGTTTGTGCCATAAAAAACACATTAGCTTGTTCTCCGTTGCTCTCGCTATCGCTTTCAGATGATGAAGAATCCGAGTCATCCCATGTTACTTTGAAAGCCTTCTTCTTTTTGAATTTTTCAAATTTGTACTTCTTTTTAACATTATTGAGTTTAAGGCGATCTTCTTCATATGTCCGTATTGATCACATTCATACACTTGATTTGAGACAGGTTTGTTGTGTTGGACTTCGCTCCTTTTTGGAATTTGGTCGTCTTTCTAAATTTCTTGAATCTATTATAATTCATGGCATTGAAGGCTCTCTTCTTTATCTAAATCAGAGTCATCATTTTTTATTGCTGGGAATGCTATGTTCTTCTTCTCTGAATTTAGTTCTTTTCGTGCCTACAAATTAGCTTCATAGGACATTAAATTTCCTCTCAACTCTTCAACTTTGAGATTAGAGAGATCACAAGCTTCTTCAATAGCTAATACCTTCCTTTCCCAATCCAATGTTAACGAGTTGAGTATTCGAGAAACTAAATCAAAATCAGTAAACTTAACTCCAAATGCCATAAGATCATGTTGGATAGTTTGAAATCTAGAATACATGTCAACAATAGTTTCATTTTACTTCATTTTGAATGACAAGAATTGGTTTTGCAAATTTGAAATCTTAGTTTGTTTGACCTTTGTTGCACCTTCGTGTGTAATTTGTAAGGTACGCCACATGTCAAATGCAGTTGTGCATAACATGACGTGAAAATTCATTTTTATCTAAAGAGCAAAATAAAACGTTCATAGCTTTAGCATTGTTTGATGCTAAGGTCTTTTATGCATCGGTCCATGTGTTTATAGAAGTAGTAGGTGCTTCATATTTATCTTGTGTGGATGACTAAATTTCTAGACCATTAACTTTCATAAAAATTCTCATACGTGTTCACCAATATGCATAGTTAGAGCCATTAAAAAGTGGGAGTCGTGTTGTGGATTGTCCTTCTTGAAAAATACTTACCATATTAAAATGATTCAAAAACGTGTTACTATTATTTGATCAAACCTTTCTCTGATACCAATTGAAAGTCTATATGATGGATAGTGTGGTGTTTATGCAAGTATATGTGACTAACTATATGATGTAACTAATATAAAATTAATGTAGTAAAATATAAACTAAGCACAACGGGATTTTATACTGGTTCGAACCTCCAGTCCTATGTCCAGTCCTGAAGCTCCCCTTCGGAATTCGACTATCAAACTCCCTCACTTCGCCCGGAGGAATAGGCTTGGTTATAAAAGCTTGTTCTTGTCAAGTCTGTGTTCTATAACACGAATATTGACTGTTAAGTATAAATGCTTCCAATATATATATATATAGAAGATATTGACTGAAGAATTCTGTATATACAGAAGAGTGGAATCAAATATATGATTGCTAGAGATCAAGAATATATCAGAGTAAAAGAGTAAAGAGCACAAGTAAGTAAGGTGAAATCTTCTCTTGGATTCTTGATTCTATTTATAGTGGTAGAGAGATTTCTTGAGTAGTTATATCCATTAACAAGTGTTCTATGGTCGCTTCTGATTTGATGAAGAGTTGTAGCGAAGAGAAGCGAAGGTATCTTTTCAATTGTGATAGTTATAATTTGAATGTCCACACCCGAGTTCAGTTTCAGATGTCTGGAATATATCTCAGACGTCTGGCTCTATATATTTTTTTGTATATAGTAGCCTTTCAGACGTTTGAGTACATTAAGCAGACATCTGATTCTATTTGTTTGTAATCCAGTGGATTTATTCAGACGTCAGGCTAGCGCACCCAGATGTCTGATCTTCTACATGTTGCTTTTCTTGTATCTGTGTCATTGCTCTTCTGATTCTATCGACTTGTAGCCTATTGTTATGTTCTTTGAGTCTTGTTCTTGTCTCTTTAGTGATGATACTATAGCAATTACCTATGAATATAAATATATATGCGCATTCGATTTCCATTGTATAGTTGTCGTCATTAAAACCATAGAATTGATTTCCTAACAAGAAATTTGCGGATTTGGAATATAAATTGAGATAAATCAGGAAGAATTTATTTATTGATTTAGATGGTCCATCTTGAAATGGAAGGTGTATTTTCCTTGAAAAGCCGAGTATGTTTTTTTAAAGCAGCTTTCGAAAATTAAAAGTTTTGAAGTTGGTTTTAAAAAGATTGTTTATGGAGAAATTATTTCTTAAATTATTTTTAAATCTTTAGAGTAAAAGATTTAGTTAATTGGTTATAGAGGCGATTATCTAAAGATTTAATTGATATTTGATTAGAAAATGGTTATTTAAACAATCTAATAATTTTATTTTAAAAATTATTTTGGACTTAAGTTTATATGAGATATTAGTATAACATTTTCATAAATAGTGTTTTAAAATAGTTTTATTTTAAATGTTTCAAGTATATTTTGGATAAGTATTTTAAATTATTTTTAAAGTATTTAAACTGGCAAATTTTCAGTGGAATTAAATAAATATTTGGAAATTTATTCCACGTGAGAAAAGTAATTTGAAATTTGTTTTCAAAGGATTGAAGTATGAAAAGTGATTTGAAATTTATTTTCAAGTGGTTGAGATGTTAAAATCATATCTTATAAAGATATTTTGAAAATAAATAATTGGGGTGATTGTTGTGAATGTTGATTGATAGTTAAATAACCGACTATCAATATTGACCCTTAAACGAAGTTTGAATTTCGATGCGACCGGGGGTCGGATTCCAAATGGATATGCGAAAACCAAATCGAATTTTGTGATAGTGATGGATCTTTTATTTAAAAGATCGGAGTGGAAATTTGTTATGATTTGTTTGAAAGCTGAATGAACACTTATTTTTAAAATAAGCGCTCGTTATTCAGATTAGTCGGGAGAGGACTTTGTGTCATAATATCCATTCCGAATAATGATATGATGAAATGGGATTGAATTTGAAGATGGGGTTGAAAACCGGGTATTTTCGAAAGCGAAACGATTACCTGTCGAATGCCTCTACACTAGGTTGCTCCGGTATAGAGATTTTATCACCCTTTGCGATGGGGATTCCGGACGTGATTAGCGAATATCCAAATTTGCAAGGGCTTCTTTGAAGTGCCTTCGGTTCCGTTCGATCTCGGAATGGACTTGTATGGATGTATGTCTAACGTTGCACTTTGAGATACAAAGCTGGTTTCTATCAAATAAATTTCAGTTGGTGGCGGAGAATTTATTCTCTTAGCTTAACACCCCTCGCTGAGACGTACGAGCTCAGAGGTTATGTAGTTGATGGTTACTAGAAATACATTCCCAATTTGATAATGTGTCATGCGGAGTGCTGCTGATCATTTGTTGATCGAAGCATGACTTTTCGAAAAGTGTAGCTTTGCGGATGAGACTTCGTCGGACCTCACAACCCGAAAATGGACGAAACAGAAAGATTGTAGCAAGGTTATTTAGGCTTAGCGCCCCCTAAGGGTATGTCATTTCCTTATGTGTATCATGGCATGGAGCCCAGATATTTAACCTATGTGGTTGCTGCAAATTTATTATACTTTGTGGTTGTTGCTTTATGGTTGAGGATCCTCAGATAAAGGTCGCAAATGACGGGGGGATGGCATACTCGTGTAGTAGTTACCTAGTTCTAGAGGTAACCTGACTTTGTATTGGCAGAGATTCGGCTAGGTTCTCGGGGCGTCCCTCCAGAGGCGTACCAATGTGGCAATAGGAAGTTCCTTAGCCTGACCATTTGTTGGAAATCCAATCACTAATACGTGCCTTGTACGGTTTTAGTTGTATAACCTGTCATTCTTAAATGGTAGCTATAGTAGGCATAATATAATAGTACCTATGCAAGCTAAGATTAATATTATACTTTCGAAAGGTTTTCTGCATTATGCACTAAAAATATATCAAAAAATGATTTTGCATATCTAGCATGTTTGACTATCATAAGCAGAAATCTCCTCCAATTATGCGCTTGCATTATGTGTGTGCGCGGAGGCCTTATAGTAATTTAATTTTCCGAAAGCATAACGGATTTCTTTTTATTTTCTTTGTGAAAATAGCTATTTTAAGATCTCACGCCAGCCCTAAGATTGACCTAGAGTTTATTGTTCCCTTTCTAAACTCTGGGTGTCCACAATTTTCCACACGGGTAGCCTAGAGTCAGGTTATCAGTTGTTCTAGAGTGAAGTCAGAAAGTTGCTATGGAGATTTAGAGGCAAGCTGGATGGTGAGACATATCATTATACTATGTATTATCCACTGTGTTGGGATTGCTGCAAATTAAATTTCATGTGGGCAAGTTATAATGGCTGCTAGTGTTGTTTTGCTGTTGTAAAACTCTGATGATGTATTGTAATAACATATACGGTTCTTTGTTTAAAAGATTATTCATCTGTCTATTATATTTATCCCGCTGCGAAATGTGAGTTTCTGATATTGTTTCTGTTTCTTCTTCTATATTCTTCTTCTTAAACCCGAACGGTTCTGTTTTCCAACATTCGATTTTTCGTCATTGCATATAGTGGACGTATTGATGTTGACTTTCGGACGTCAAAAAATGTGGTCGTTACAAATAGTATTTGGCTTTATCCTTATCTTCGTTTCTTTTAAAACCATATTTGTTTTAATCCTTTTGATATGATTTTGAAATCAGAAATCTTTCATAATGTTCTGTGATTATGCTTATACCATTGAGATATGTATATAAATATATTTTCTAAGTAGGGGAAGCATGGTGTTTTTATGGATATACTTACACTGTTGAGATAAGTATATGGATATTTTTCCAAGTATTGAAAAGAGTATAAATGGTTTATAAATATATTTCTGTAAAAGTATTTTGATATGATTATTTATAAAATGATTTTAATTAGTGAAAGGATTAATTAAAGAGGTTAGGGGTTGCTTATGTGCTTAAACAATGTTGATTTCCCAAGGAAATAAATACCTGATTTGATTGTTTTTTTATTTGATAGTAAAATAACAGTCTATCAAACCTTAGCTAGTTTTAAAACTACCGTTGTGGTTCGAAGAAACTGGGATCTGATATGTTATCCAAAACCACTTCAAACCAGCATAAGCATTTGAATTTTAGACCTCTTGATGATAATATTTTCATAGATGGAATTCGTTGAAGTGCAATGGCTACTTGCTACTAATCCTGAGGGTGATTCCAAAATGGATGTAGAGGAAGTAGTGCCTTTGGTTTTCTCATACCTATAGTGAACTTGTATTGATAAATGCTAGCATTGCATTGCTAACCCGGGGGCAGTGTTAGAATTCCAAGTGGGATTTGCTAAGAGAAAAGGTAAAATCATTGCCTCGTGCCTCACAACCTTGGAGATGGCTAAATGGGGTAGATGCAACAGGGCTATGTCGATCTCACCATTAGGGTGCATCATCATTTTTCTAGACCACTATGTTATTGATTTGGTTATGCATTAGAGCACTCGATTAAGATTGGAAAGAAACCAAGGTAATGACGTATTCGGTTCAATCCAGGAAGGGGTAGGCCGGTCCTTTGTCAGTAGAGTGGAGAATGCGTTTATAGCATGTGGTACATTTTATCTAGAGATGTATTTTATGAAAGTAGTCCCTTACCTTGCCATTGTTGTAGTCCATTCTTCAATACACGCTTTACGAACTTAGTTGTGCCCAACTATGTTGAAATGTGAGATGCAAACATTTCAACTCTTTTATATATTTATTTTGAACCCTAGACATTAATACAATATCAGAAGATTTCTTATAGAAATGTTTTGGTTATCTTAAGGTAAAAACCTGTCCGTGTTTATGTGCGGCGTGGTCTTATGACGTACCATTTGTTTTGAAAGGGTTTATAAATATAGAAATCAGTATAATTTGATTGAATTTTCTCACGCTAGTTTACCAGGTAAATCCGGGCACTTATTTTCTTATAATGTTCGAGTCAGCCTGAGTATTTTAGTTTTTTTTTTCTTTATGCTTTGGAGCTTCAATAGACAAGGCAGATGCCTCCAAGATATATTCATGTATTTTATTTCCCCTGAAATTCCTTATTTGTATTTATCAACAATCGTAAAGAAAAGATGTTTTAACTGTCTAGGGTGATGATAGACTGGTATCCCTGATTAATGTGTATGTATGTGTATATATATTACAGTTTTCTTTTATATAGATCATTGTGTATATTATAGATTATTTGGTGTAATGTGAGATTGTATTCTACCGAAATTTTCTTTCACTCCAATAATCCGTCTTTCCGACACTTGGATGCTCGACATGTGAATGTCATAGATGTATTAGTGTCGACTTTTAAAGATTGAGAATCCGAGTTGTAACTACTATGTATACATTAGATCTAAATAAAAAAATGTTTTTTATTACACATACATACACATAACCGTTCGATATGTGACAATATTCATACATATAGGAACCTTACCTAACTAACAATATAATTATGATATATATAAATAAGTAATAGAATATTGTACATAATTATAAGTTATTCAAAATAATGAAACATACAAAAACATATGCCTTGAAGTGCACCTTGCTATGATAAATATCCCTCCTTAGAAATCTTCTCAATTCAATAAAATGCTAATCTTTGAATTGTAGACCGTTGACTATCCAATAGTTGTTTGTTTGAAAATGATTTGAGATGAACTTTGATGGAGCTTTGTATAGGTGTGATCAGCTAGCAAGGAGATGAATATAGAGTCCCAGAAAGCATCTAATGCATTAGGGTTATTAGTTCTTGTATACTAGAAGGAAAAGAGGGAAGGTGGATCAAATCTCTAACCCATTCTCCCAAAATCTGAGCCATCCATCTAAAATATCCCTAGCCTATTTTTTAGCTGACCCAACATCCTTTTAGTCCAAATTTCTAGCCCTTTTCACTAGCGTTAAGTCCATTTTAAGCCCAAATAAATATTACCAATTAAGTCTAATTTAATTGCTTATCGATATATATTTATAACTAGTATAAATATGCAATAATATTTATTCCTTAAATCATATTCAAAATTTTATAATTAATATTCATAAATATTAATTAATTTAATTAATTTATAACAATTATAAACTAATAAAATCATTTGGTCCATAGAGAATTCATCGTATCATTTGTGTGACTCGTTAGGTGTAAATTTGATCAACGATTAACATTGAACTATTCGAATATTAATGTTCACACATCACTTAGCAGGAGATATGACAATTTTGCCAAATTTATTGCTTATTCAGTTTTAGTAAAATCCCATTTTACATTATTATACCTGGTTGTGATATTTATTTTACACCAATTATCTTCACTAAAACTATATCACTTTTGATTTATGGAATTTGGTAATGGTTAAAATTACAATATCATCTATATCCAACTCTACACTCCAAACACAACGTGCTTGATTCAACAATAATAATAATTATTAAATGAAATCCTCTGGCAAGAGACTTTGACTTTGAGTTAATTGTGTTACCAACCCCATATTACTAAGAAGACGGATCCTCTCTTGAATAGTGCTTCACTTCTAATACTCCTACTCGACCCAACTATAATCACTTGATGGGATATCATGCCATGATTTGACCATAATCAAAGCGAAGCTTTAATATTGAAGATCCACAGTATTCTCAAGTTGAGAGAATTGAGCAAATAAGTCACATCGATATTTTCTATTTGACCTTAGTCATAACAACCAACAAAAAACAGTCAAGTGAGTCGTTATAGTTGTCCAATATCTATCAGGACATAACCTCTTGGTGCCTCCGACAACCATGAGTAATACACCATCCAATATTTGAAGAACGTTTGTTATGTACTTTAGTCTCAATAGATACATCGATATCCACTCTCGATGCATCTTGACTAGGAACATTTAAACTGGTATATTCAATTTCATTGTGATAAATTACTTACATTACAACACTTTGTAACTATTATCACAAAATGTAACATTCATGGATTTTTAATTAAATATACTTTTAGTCAAATTAATTAATTAACACATTATATCAAGTATATAATAGAATGAAAACACCTTTTATTTCGAACAAGATTGGTTATCAAATTAGATATATCCAACAAATCACATAATTGCCCCTAAGGTGTACCCCTAACTCTATTAATCTCCCACTTGCACTTGGGCTCAATTATGGAACATATTCCAAGTTCTCCAATTGGTTTACTCTAAACCGATTGGGTCAGATCCTCAATGAACGGGTGTGCTATTACATTTCAATTAACTACTATGTCAATTAATTATATCTAATGCTGATAAACTGTAACACCCTGTAAAATTGACCCTAATTAAATAGGTAAAGTAAGAGAAATTCAATTAATTAGGGTAGGGATAAAAAGAAAATTTTAAAAAAGTTGACATTTGACAACGAAAGTTATTCTGCCATTTTAGTGGTGAAATTATGATCTTTTTTGCAGATATAATATGTTGAAAATGGAGCTCAAACGAAGAATTATGAGTGTTTGAAGTTTACTGAGATTGGACATGGGGGTTCAGTAAACATTGAATTTAATAAGTAACGTTAAATGTTAATTAAGAATAAAACAATCAAAAAAGGAAAATAATAAAATCTCCCTAAATAATGGAGTGGTCGACCAACACAACACAAACAGTCGACCCATAGGATTCGACGGGTCTATGAGGGCTGTCGACCGCTGCTACTATGGCAGCTAGGGTTCTGTGATGTGGAATGCCCAAGATTTATCCGTTTTTGATCTAATTTCGTCCTACTGTTATGGAACGTTTCAACCTCTATAAATAAAATCCTACCCTATCCACTTTCATTCATGAATATTTTGGGAACATCAGCAAAGCTCTACCAGTTCATCTCTTCTTCAATTCAGAAAACTCCATTAGGATTTCATGCCATGTTATAAAAAGCATGCTTAAGCATCACTTAAGCACTAAATGCTTGTGCAATGCTTATTTTTTGAAAAAGTGATAGAATTCAGCGATGAATGCTTAAGCGGGATTAATTGGCTCATATCTATGCTTTGCTTAAATTTAAGCGAGGACTAAGCACTACTAAGCAAAAAGATATTATTTTTATAATAAAAGAATTTGGATTATAAGAAAAATCAACATTCCCAAAAAAAAATTCAACATTTTCTATCATACAGACCGATGGATGGGAGTAGTTTTTACATTAAGAAATGATTATATTTGTTTGCTATATGTGCACGTTTTATACTCAACTTGAGTATGCTTACCTTTAATGAATAATGAAAGTCAAATCCAGCATTCGCAGCCTATAAATTTATAAGTAAGCTTTACTTCTTTTTGATTAATTTCTGAATACATAGATGATGCATTTAGTTATAATAACTTTACTTAAATTTATATTGATATAAATAATTTATGCTAAAAAAATTAATTAGAGCTTATGTGATGCTTAAGTGACGCTTAATCAACATTAAGTGAAGGGGGACTTCAATCACCTCAAATCGCTTAACACTTAATATAACATAGGTTTTAGGTAAGAAATCCTATATACCTATCTTTGTTTATTATTTAATTTATGAACATCCTATCCTCCAACCTTTATGAATATAATATATATACAAATCACTTGATGAATATATTAAATAGAAGAGATCTGAAGGAGATTATAATGGGCATATTCTACCTAAAATTCCTCTTCTTATTCTTCTTCTCCAATTCTCGTTAAGGGATTTAACTGAAAAATGGTGTGTAAAGGATGAATTTTTATTCGTAGTTTACACTGCTTATTTCTATAAAATTTGATAGGATTTTCTGTCTAAATTCATGTAAAAAATGTTGAATAGAGTGTAGAAATAATTAAATTGTAAGTTTCCATCTTTGGTTTATTCCATTGTTTTAGTACGAGATAAGTTGGATTTAGATTCCATATACAAGTCTAATTTATTTCAATTTTGGATATGAATACTGAATCCTTGTTATGGATATTAGAATCACTTATTATGGATATCAGAATTTGGACATTATTGATAAAATGAAAAAAGCAAAAAACTTGCATTATTATGGTTAAAAAGGAATTAAAATTTAATATTTGTTAGGGCGTAAAATCTGCACGCATAGAATAATTGTTGTGTATTTATTTATATATTAATTAGCATAATAAACTAATAATTATAACGTATAATTGCTTAGTTAATTAGGTAATAATTTTCATTAAATTACCTAAGGGAAAGTAATTGATATTTTAAGGCATAATAAGGAAGATTCCTTATAAGGCCTTTATTATGGAACCGTGAGATGTGTATTATATATAGAGAGTATTCAAATTATGGCTATATGATAGGAATGGGCGGTCAATCAAAAGGCACACAAAAGTCTATGCAGCTAATCTGGCTTCTAATAGTGTGACTTTGTGGCTGATGTGAGATATCTTCTAAGATAACTATTTATGATGATGCGAGGTTAGTCCCAAATTCTATAGCGTAAACCTGTCCAGCTATCTTGCTATTAATTCCTACAAATATTCGGACTAATTTGAGACGTCACTATGAGTATTGGTCATTATGTGAAGGGCCTACTTTGGGGACTTGAGGTACTGAGTGGTTGTTTGAGAGCCCGCCTCTTTTCCCCAAATGAAGTACTAAATGGCCAACGAGATAGTTATTAGGCATGCTAGGTGGTATCTGGACAGGGGTCCACTTTGGGATATTGTACTAAGTGACCGATTAAGGGTTTGCCTTTACATGAATAAATATTAAGTGGCTAGAGAGATTCCATGCGATATGAACTAAATAGTTACCATTAAGGAGTATGCCTTAGGAATAGGTATTAAATGATGGGGTATTCCTCAACTGAAGCCCTAAATGGATAGATTTTGTGTATTTTCGAATAAAAGGTATTAAGTGGCTCGGGTATCATCTCTCACATTGTTATATGTTTATGACATAGGATATGGGATATGGGATTTAGAAACCTGTTTCGGGAATGGAAGGTATTCGGTTATTGATTGAGGACCCACCTCCTTTCCTTGTATGAAGTATTAATTGGTTTTATGTACATAAGACATATTCTTATTTAAATTATACTGCCCAAGTACAAAAGTAGTAAGGCTCGAGATTTCTATTCACCGGACACTTGTTATTTGGACTCCATCCTCATTACAACACAAGCTAGAGAAGGAGTTGATGATGCTTGAAGATAGCGAGAGTTAAGCTACTGATAGTTACTATCGTTTTATATTATTTTCTATTGTACCCATGAAATGTATTTTTGAATAAAATATTATAGCGGTTGACATTATGTAATGTTTATGACAAATGATTTGAAATGAATGAGTATTATTATTGTTATTATATTTTATTCCTTCCGCTATGATTTTTGGAAGAATAGATAGATAGCTACATTTTATTATCTTTACCACCCAACAGCCAGCTTTAGAAGGGGTCAAAGCTTCGATGGCCTTTTTGGATCGAAATTCAGGCATGTTCCGAAGGGGGTTGCTACATTTGGTATTATAGCTTAAGTTACTTGATCAACGGGGATAAGTATACATATTAGTTGCGTATTTGTTATTTCTGAAAATATTTTTTAAAAACCTCAATATATATACACACACACACACTTATTTTTATTTAATACCTAATTTTATAAATTTCGACTATAGAAGTAATTGCTGCCATATTCCAGAATGGTGGATTAAGCAACTATGAGTTGGAAGAATAAATAGAGTTGATTGATACCTTTTTGTTGGACATAGGCTTTCTTATCATTAAGGAACCTACAGGCATGTTAAATAATAAGGATAGGAATCATAGAAGGAAAGGTTGTAACTCCAAAATGTAACACGTAATTAATGAGCATAAGCGAGGAGTTATAGATTAATGAGACCATTAAGTTAGTTATGCAATAAGGAAGAAGTTAAGTAGGTATAAGCAATAAATGTCTTTAGGTAACTTCCATTAAGATAATAACAATTTGATATGGACAAAGTGGCATTTATGAGAGTAATAAATATAAATGTTAGGTAATAATTAGATATTATATGGCCTACGGAAGTTGTAACGAACCGTAAACTTAAACGGTTTTTATAACGCAATTAACTGAAATTTTGCTTGAAAATAAATAACAAATTCTGCAATGAAAATTTGATATATGAGGTGCGTTTATTTAAACATAGCAAATGTCAGAATTTCGTTAGAAAATATGAAAGTTAGTTCTATTGTGTGATTTTCAATTTCAATTCAAAATCTAGTTAATTTGATACAAAATGGTTTTGAAGCTTGAATTTTTTATATAATAAAAATGTAAATCAATTTCTGAGTGAGATGTCGTATTTTGTTCGTCAAATTTGGACTGTTATTGCTCTATTTATCTTATTTTCGTCCTTTTTGCAGCATTTTTGGCAACAAAAATTCGAGTTTTGATAGGATGATCATATCTCTCATATCTGTGTACCGTTCTATTCATCTCACCGTGCTGATCTCCGAAATATATTCATTTTTGCATTTCGTCGTCTGATACGCGACGAAATGATTGACTGTATTAGTACCTGTTTGAGTCTCTAATGTGTTATGTGTCCATTCAAGTGTCGACTGGCTCAAAACAAATGGACATTAGCTATTATTAAATCCCAAAAATCAATTCTAACTTTTCTTTTCCATATTGCAATTTATGATGAGCCGTTTCATTCATTATTTTCGGTCTCTTCAATTGTTTTCTTCATTATGATAAAAAAAATTATACAACATAAAGTTCGAACATGAGGAGCCAAGTCATTTTCTTCTGGCTCTAGCCCTACCTACTCTTGCATTCTCTTCCTCCTTTTTCTGTTCATTCTCTTCTTGATTCACATAAAAAAATATACACACGAAAGTGTGTGTGTGTATATATTCGAACCTGCTAGTTAGTGATCGCCTTCACCCCATACCACGCACGCACCCATCTGCACATCTTCACTTTTTTGGAAACCAACCACCATCACTATAAGATCCAGTGCTCCACCTCTCTTCGGCCATAAATTTTGACCTAGATGTACACCATGCCGAAGCCACCACAACCCAAACGACCAACAATCCCTGCAACAGCCAACTGCAGCACCTCCAAGTAAGCCAACCCACTATCAAACACTGAACACCCCCTCTGATCGACCTCTCCACCTCCATTTGCAACAGCACCCAGACCCAAACTTTCCCATTTCCGATCGGCTGCAAGAACTCCACCTCTCCATCACCCTGTCCTCCTTCCCATATTCACCATAGAAAACCGTCGTAGCCACTTCACCGGCACGTCCATCCAACAACTCACCATCTCACAGCCCAACACCCGCCACCACCTGCCAATCTCCGCCCACTTCCCTAACGCTACAGCAGCCCACGAAGCACAACAGTTCAAGCCCCGACCACCAGACCCGAGCAACCTCTCTATTCCACCCACCAATCTCCTCCAACCTGTCACCAAAACCGCCAGCACCCGCACCCCATAGCAGCTTTGCAGTCACCCGATAATCCAGCCATAGTGCCACCTTTGCAACTCCATATCACCGCCGACCTATCAAATTAGTTTGCCTCCATCCGCCTTCACGCAACCACCACACAAGACTCCATCACCGCTTGTCTACCCTCTGGCCGAAGCTCCCCTCCACCTTGTAAGTCACGGCCATGGCCGTGCCCTTCTAGCAGCCTACGGCCTCCACCAACTCCACCCGAACACGGCATCTTTCACCCATCGGCCTTGTCTGCCGCACCGAGTAGCACCTCCCCTCCCTCCTAGCACAGCGACTCCTCCTAGCTTGCAATGTTGCCTCCCCCCTTTTATATTACAACATATATATTATCTACTTTCATATATTGATTTTGGAGATTATTCTATATATATATATATATATATATATCTATGTATGTATGTATATGTATGTATATATATGTGCACAATATGTTTATGGTTAGTTGATATGTAAACTTAGGTAAAACATGTGTTAGTTAATATGTATTATGTCTAAATTATGGATTTCTACTATATAATATACATATAACAAATTTCATTTTAATTTGTGTTTTAATTTTGAATATTGATTATTTTTTAAAAAAAAATATACATCTGTAAAATGATTTTTCATTTTAAATATGTGTTTTAAAAACGAATATTGATTTTTGAATAGAAATTATAGCATACATATACATATATATACATACATGCAAACATACACACATACATACATATATATATTTATAGACATACATATCTTTGTTCAAGCTGGCTTTAGTTTGTTTCCATCGATTCAAGTTTCTAGCTTCATCACTGTTCGGATCCGCATCTGAGTGTCGTGTCCTTATCCTTGTGCATGTCCATGTCACTATCGTCGCCATCACTGTTCCCACAGCCTTGAAAGGTGAGCAATCACTCACGATTAATGTTCTTATAATTAGTAAATTTAATTCACCTGAAATGACAATTGAAATATGATGTTAAAATTTAATTGTTAAGTTATTTAATTGTTAAATATAATATGCCATTATCTCTAATTGTTTACTATCAACATATGACACTATAATCTGTTGTATATATTATATTTACATTGTTTATATTGATATATGCCTGCTAGTGATATGTATGTCGTTTTATTTTATTATTTTATTTTTCTCATTCTGCAAGTTTCTTGTTAGTTAGGATTTCCCTACGGGTTGAAATGATACATACCAGAGCGATCTTATAGACTAGGGGAAATCGTTACGAGTTGAAATGATAAACCCAAGCGATTTTCATTGATTTTGAATTTTAAGATTGCGGGTTGTAATTATATATACCCACAAATATTTAAATTTGCGGATTGAAATGATAAATATCCGTATCGTTTGACCATAGGTTAGAAAAAAAATACGGAACCAGCTTGTCTATTTTTGAAAATGATTTCCAAGGGTTTGAAAGGAAATATTTGGGTTTTATAAAATATAGATTTTCAAACATAATATAAAGATTTTATTTTAATATATGTGAAAATTTTAGATTTTAGATTATATATTTGGAAATTTTAAATTTATGAGTTAAGTTTGAACAACTTAGATTTTTCTTATAATTTTATTATTTTGAATATATAAAATAAGATTTAATATAAATAATTTGATTTGATATTAAGATTTAATTTAATAAATTTTTTATTTAACTAATATATAAATAATATGTTTAAACTATATGTTTCAAATTTATATTAATATTTTAAATAGATTTTATAATAATTTTAATAAATTAAGGTCGAAAGATAAATTGAAATTTATTTGAAATTTTATTTCTTTAAGAATTGTATTTATATAAAAATTGTTTAAAACGTATTAATTATGAGATTTAAAGATATGATTTTACAATAAATGGATTTTGGTTAAAGGTAATTAAGTGAATATATTCAAATATAAATAAAATTAAAATTGAATATTTAATTTTGATCTAAATTTATAATTTTAGATTTTATTAAATGTTATTAAAAATGTTTAAGCAAATATTTCAAATTTAAATAAAAATAAATTTATATTTTGAAATATAAATGAAAATTATAAGTTTGAGTTATTGTAAATATTAATATTTAAACTTTGGAACCTATTGATTTTGAAATGGCTTTAACTTGTAGTTCAAACCTGTATTCGATATAAATTAAATGGTTTTAATGAGAATTTCCATCGAACCTTTAACCTTTAATTGAAATGGTTGAACCGAGATTGATTTCAATTGAAATTTTGAAACTAAAATTGATTTAAATTGATTTGTATAATTGGAAGAAACAATTCTAATTTGAAACTATTTTTGAAAAAAACTCATTTGGATCTATAAACTATTTTAATATATATTATTTTATGAACAATTTTAAATACATATATTTTAATATATAAACTATTTTTACACATATAAATATTTTAATCTATAACCTATTTTTAAATATGTAAACTATTTTAATTTATAACTATTTCAATATATATGAACTGTTTTCAATATTTAAACCGTTTAAGTTATAATTGTTATGATTTAGATTTAATGGATTGAAATGCGAATATTTGATATGATGGTTTAAACTATTTTGTGGTTAAGATTTTGGAAATAAATATGACTTTAAATGAATAATGATTTGAAAGTGATATGATTTCGAAAGTGAATATGATTTCGAAAGTGATAAGATTTCGAAATGGATATGATATTTTGATACTATGTATGAACTATTTGAAATTATAAAACGACAACGGTGTGAAATATGCGTTTGTTTGTTAAATAGACCGGAATCGGATATTGTCACACTCTCTGCCAATATCGAAAACCACTTTAACAACTGTTTACGTGGTGGAGATTCCAGAATGAAGTAGGATGATTTGGCAACGATTCTATATGAGGTATTAGTGCAGCCCTGACTCCCGTGAGTTAGCTTGATGTGGCCAAAAAAAGAGCCATGCCAGGCTAAGTGAGGTCGCACCTCCGATCGTGCACATTTCTTCGATCTCATTCTATTACTTTGTGATTTGATTGGGTGCACCTTTTATTTTGGGAGTGTGTCTTGAGGTGGGCGGTAGTGGCTGATATGCGTTACCACCAGTCCGGATCTAAAAAACGGTAGAATCCTACCTTGGGGATTGCTTCTGTGCCTTGTCACATGCCTTATCGTGCCCTCTACAAGTTTGTTTGTCACCGTACCTATGGAGTGCCTTCTTGGTAAATCACCAGTTTGGTGGAGCTTACGGTACTATGTAGACTACAGGAATATATAAAATGTGTTAAGGGGGGTATGGGTAACGCCTTAACGTTATTTTAGTACTTTACTAATAGGCTTTTTATAATAGCGTACATTACTACATAATTGATAGTTCCAGGATCCTTGGAGGATCGAAATCTCAAACTTCCTTTAAGTTACTTGTATTTCAGTTGACATTTCACTTGAGTTGAATTTATTGGTATAAGAATGTTAATCCTGGTTCGAGCATTTTGTGTTTTGCTTTATGCTCGGGTCAGATTGAGTGTCACATCATTTGAGACTCACCTTTGGAGATTGGAGTATTGTTTGTAGATCTTTCTATCGTGCTTTCTGTTATTTCAGTTTATTCCAGTCATTTATGTTCAAAATTGTCATTCGCTTATGCATTAGAGATTCATTTGTATTTGAGATTCTTTTGTATTTTTTTTAGACTTTGATGTTTTATAGTAGCTTCCTGAACTACTATTTATCTATTCCGCTACTTATTGTTATAACTCCGTATTTGTGATTCTGTGATTGATTTTATTTACTGTATGTGTTACGTTTTGCCAAATATAAATTAACAATCTGTTGTATTGAGCAATTCAAGTCCGATATGTGTGGATGCGAATGGTTCAAAATACCAGGTCATTACAGAAGTAAAAGATATAGTAGTGAAATAAGGTTCCATAAGAAGGTGAACATACTACTAATTGTTAAGATGATTGAGTAAGAAGTTCAAAGGGAAGAAAAATCAAAGCCAATTTTAAAAATATACCCCTCGAGGAATAAAGTGGTAAAAAGGTTTTTGAAAACTCCTTGAAAATTTTTAATGAGCTTTTCCAGAAGATGATTAAGTGAAATCTTATGTGTTGTAAATTGAATTTTTTTGATAGAAAGTGTTTTTTGACAGCTTTGAAAATATACCACCATGTAAAAAAATTAGAAAGAAGTGGTGAAACGGTTTTAAATAATGGTGGATGATTTTAAATTACTTGAAAAGTTGAAAAAAAGTGAAGGTTCTCATTTGTTAACTTTTCCATTTAAAAATTTGTTGAGTAAAAGTTTTCAAATTTTGGATTCTTCAATTTTTTATTCTTCTATTTCTATGATTTCTTCTACTTTATAAATTTGGAATTTGTTATTTTGAAAAGAGTAAGGAAATTTAAAGATTAATAATTTACAAATAGTTGAGTTAGTAAGTTCAAACTTAAAAGGATTTTGCATTATTATAGTTCTTAGTTTAAATTTATTGAGCCAAAAATTTTTAATCTAAAGACTTTTAATAAGGAATTTTTCTTTTGAAAAATGCATGATTTTTCCTACCTTAAGGTAAGAATGTCGGAAAAGTTAGATAGGAGGAACATCCTCGTATAAGAAAATGTGGAGAATGATAGCTGAATTTAAGTCGTGGTAGAATTGGGAATTTTAATGCAGTAATAAATGAATTAGAAGAGGAGTAATTGGAATCAGATAGAAGTTATTTGTCTACTCCGTTTTTCCATCATTTAAACTTAAAAAAGGTATCTTTGATAATTGAAAGGATTTGAATAATGGCAAATAAATGAGTTGGGTATTTCTGGAAAGGCAATTATGTAAAGATGGGAATTTTATATATGCATTTTTTGCTAATTCAAATTCAAAACCTGCTTTAACAAGAATATTATTGGAATTGATAAGAAAAGGATTGGAAGGGATTTTAATAGTTTTAAACAAAGTTGCCAAAAGTATTTTATCAAATAACGGTATATTTTGAATAAGAAGGCATTAAATGTTAATTTATATTTTAGAATAATATACTATTATTTTGAAATGATAATTTAGGAAAAACTATTATTTTTGTAACGGACCGAAAATTTTCGACCTCGGAAATCCACACTAATACGTTCATTGTGATATCCCGGAAATTTTAGCAATATTAATTTAATAATCTATATTTAAAATTAAATTGATTTGATAAAATTCTGTTAATAAAGATTTACTTGATTTAATAATCCAATTAAATAAATGTTTAATTGGTGAATTTTATCTTTTAAAAGCTAATAAATTGCTTTCTATTTATAGTGTAAATATATATTTATATATATTGTAAATAGATAAGTTTTGATTAAAGTTAAATGAACAAATAAAATCTTGTTTTTAATTCTAATAATTCATTTTGATGATTTGGAATTTATTATTTTATTTAATAAATAACTATTCAAACTATTAAATAAATAACTATTTTGTTTTAAGATTCCTAAAGAAATTGTTTTAAATTGTTTAAATATATTTTAAAGCATAGTTTAAATTTTAATAAGATAAACAAAAGTTTATTTTATCTCATTTTGAATATAGCTAAACAATTATAATTTGGAATTTTATATGAAAATTTAAAATACCATTTATATATTGAACATTATCGTATAATTTCTTTTATAAATTATTTAAATTAATAAATATGTTATTTTCAAATAATATTAATAAATGTATAAATGTAGATGAGATTTTAAAAGACAATGTTATTATTTTAAAATTAAAATATGATGATAAATTAGTTTTAAAATAGGAATTTTTAAATGTATAAATAGCATTTGGAATTTAATTTAATTTTGAAATTCAAATGACTAAACATATATAAATCTTGTAAGTAAGCTTTCATCTTTATATAAATTGTTTTATGTCATTTTCTTTAAAAAGTGATGCATGTACATTTATTTATGAAATTACTTTATATATGTATTTAATAAATGAAGAGGATTTCATTTACCTTTAAATTAAATAAAATAAAATTAAATTACTTAAGACACATGTTATTAAACTAAGTGGTATTTATGACAATTGTACTAGAGTTAAGAGATTAACGTAACACGTGTTTTTTTTTTTTACAAGTGTCTTTTAATTTTTTAATTTTTCTTTTAAATTTTTAATAAATCAATTACACTTATATAAAAGCTTGTTTTTTCAATCTCGTTCTTTCTAATCTTCATTTTTCTCAAAGTAAGAAGATATGTTTAAGCTGAATCAAATCTGAAACAAATTTGTATTCTAAACTCTCAAAACTAAAATCATGTTAAAAACTGAAATGCCTCCTCAAATCAGTATCCTATAATTCTTTTTCAAACCTCTGTAAAATCATTTTCAAAAGCAAAATGAAAATCTGCATGCATCTTTCAATCTGGGTTTGTCTTCAACAAATTTCATTTGCATACAACTGCAAAATTTTCAAATTTAAAGCAATCAAATTCAAGAGATTTAAATGCATATGGAAGCTAGCCTGCATGCATCTTTAACCTGGAAAATAAGGAGGGATCTGCAATACAAGTTTGAGCAAAATCAAAGCATAGTCTGCATGCTAATCTAAATGCAAAGCAACAGCAAACACTCAAGTTAAATCAAATTTCAGCAACTCAGTTTTAAAGCATAGAAGAAAAAGCCTTCAAAACAGTTTTCAAATTATAGGCTCTGTCCTCATTGTTTTAGGTGAGTAACTTTTTTTTTCTTTTCAAAAATTTAAGTATTAAACTGTTGCTTGATTTATGACTTGTGTATGTTTACCTGGATTGCATGTTGATTTGTATGTTAAGAGTAACCTCATTAATTTAAAAACTCAAGTATAGTTATGATGTACATGCTTGTTCCTGCAATATGAATTGTATTGAGTATATGAGTATAAGATTACTGTTTTATGATTATTAATGTGTTCTTCTCAATTCCACGTCCAAAATTTGGAAAAGAAGAACTTAAGTGTTCTTAAATTAATCTTTAATAATACAAGAGATTTGAACAATGTATGTTTAATATATCATAAATTATAAGTTTAAGATTTTGTTTAAGATTAAATAAAAAAATACCTGTAGTTTTATTGGAAACAAGGTAATAACAAAGTAAACTAAAATCAGACAAAATCCAATTTGATTGTTTCTTAATTTCAGGTGCATGAATCAAATGCTAAAACTAAAGTGTGATTTTTAAAACCAAAATTACAATTTTTAGTTATGGGATTTATGTGCATTGCTGTTCTTAGTGGGAAGTGCAAAAGGGGGGGGGGTAGTCTCTAAACCTAGTTATTGGACGTGGGAAATTTTGATCGGCATGGATGCTCTCGTTTATTGAGTGCAACCATTTTTGGAGAGATGGATGCTGGAGTAGTGAAGAGGAGATGGACGGAGTCCCAGAGCCTCCGATGGCCGGAGGAGGAGGAGTGGGGGTTTCCAGGTTTGTGAGTTTGATGGTGAAGGGTTGCCAGTTTGTTTCAGGTTTTGAATTGGAAACCAAAATTCGATTTATTGATGTTTGTGGGGTTTTGGATGTTCGTTGATGATCTTTGGGCAAGCGTCAACTTTCTTGTTATCTGAGTGATGGCCGGAGGTGGTCAAGACCACCGTGCGTATGCACGGTGAAGAATGGTGTCAGGTGGATGCTTGGTTTTTTGCAGGAGTTTGGTACTCGGGTCGTACTCGAGTAATTTGAGTTTTACCCCGAAGTAGTTCAGAGATTTACTCGGAGTAAATAAAAGGGAAGCTCGGTTTTTTTTCTGTGGTTACAGGTTTTTGAAACCTGTAGATTTCAATTTAAAAGTTTGTTTTAAAATCTGAATGCAGGTTTTAAACAAGAATTTAAATCTAAATTTAAAATATGGATTTCAAACTGAGTTTGAATCCAGGTTTGAAATTTAATTTAAACTTTTTAAATTTAAATTTTTAAACAACTTTAAAACAGGTTAAAATAATCTGAAAGTAAAGATAAAGCTTTAAATTTAAAGTAGAAGATTTAAACATAAGTTCTGAAAACCAAGATCCAATTTGAATTCATGTTTGAAAATAAGGGAAGTTTTAAATATTTTAAATATTTAAACAACTTTTGATGTTGTAACATGTTTTAAATATGATTTGTATCTTAATCAAATATGGGTTTAAATTCCTTTTATAAAATGAGAAATTATTTAGTAGAAGTTTTAAAAAGATTTTAAAATGTTTATAAAACTTTGTTAAAGTTAAGTTTGGTTTTCATTTTAAATTTAAATTTTAAAATAAAATTTGGAAAAATTTTTTAAGGTAAGTATTTTAAATTTTCTTTGTTAATGATAATGAAATCATTAAATAGAAATGTTTATATTTTTAAAATAAATCAAAGATTTAATGTTTTTGGTTTATTAAATTAATAAGGTAATTAGATGGATAATTAATTAATTAAATAAGGATTTTGAAATTAATTAATTAAGGTTAAGGTTAATTAATTAAGATTAACTAATTTGGGAATAAGATCATTGATTAATTTAGTTATGATTTTAATTAATAATTGGAAATTAATTTATCAAGTGGTTAATATTAATTAAGATAAAAACTTAATTAATTAAATAATTAGTGGTTAATTAAATGATCATTAAGTATTAATAAATTTGTGATTTATAAATGATTAAATTAAATTAATTACTTAAGTAAGGTAATTAAGGAATTTTTTGGTAAGTTAATGAAGGTCATTAACTTGTGATTATTTATTAATTAATTTAAGTAATTAATTTTGATAATTAATTAGATTAATTAAATTTGATAATCATTATAGAATTTGGTTAAGTATGATTACTTTGTGTAGTAATTAAAGTTATTAATTACTCATTGTAATTAATTAATTTATTTGATTAATTTAAATTAATTAATTAAGTTTAATTAATTAGAATAATCATTTGATAGGTTGATAAGAGATTAATAATTACTTAGGGAAGTAATTAAGATAAGTAATTACAAAATGTAATTTATTTAAAGTATGAAGAGTTGGGGTTAATTACTTGTGTAGTTATTATGAAGGATAATTTCTTTGTGAAAGAAATTAATAATTAATTACTTGGTGTAATTAATTTAAGTAATTATTGATTAAGCAATTTGGAAAATATTAAGTGTTGTAATTACTTAGGGATAATTAATTACCAATAAAATTGATCAAGGATGATCAATAATTAATTAATTATTAAATAAAATTAATTTAAGGGTAATCAATTTACTCAATGCAGTAATTAAGAATGGTTAATTAGTGAAGTTAATTAATCAAAGTGATTAGTAATTAAGGTTAATACTTAATGAAGTTAATTAATTTAAATGTAATAAGAAATCATTAATTAATATAATTAATGATGTGATTAAGATTAATTGATTAAGATTAATTAATTAATGACAAATGATTAAAGTAATTAATTAATGTAATTAATTAAGGATTAATGTAATTAATTATAATTAATTAATTAAAGGAGTAATTAGAGGTTAACTACTATATCTGATTAAGAATAATTAATTTGTGAGATTAAATAATTGAATGTAATTAAAGAATGACTAATCAAGAATGATTTACTAGTGGTTAATTAAGTAGTTGATTGGTTTGTAATCAATTGTTATACATGCAGGATTTATAGATTGAAGTAATTAATTTAATTTAGTTTAAATTAATTAGAGATAATGTAATTATTTTAATTCATTTTAAATTAATTATATATAGTGTGATTATTAAATCCTTGTTTATATATGGATGATATAGATTTCCTTGAATGGGTTGAATCGCAGATATGAGATTAGTAATGATGTGTGATATGGATGCATTGGTTGCACTATGATGATGATTTGGATTATCTTCTGATAATGATAATATGGATTATCCGTGGTGATGATTTTCTATTGCGATGATGTGAATTATCTATCTGTGTTTATATAGATAATTGAATTGAATTGTTTTAAACTTAAAACAACTTGGACCTAAAGGATGGCATTTTGGATTCGATGAGATCGGGATCGGGTTTCCATATTTGGATATCCGAAAACCACATCGATCCAAATTAATGATAGGTCATGAATCTCAAGTGAAGATGAAGATTCAGAGTGCAAGGGTTATCGTCGTTAACTCTGAGGGTGATTCCAAAATGAGTGTAACGAGATAATGCCTTCAGTTTCGTTCGAACCCGGAACGAACTTGTATGGATTGAATGCTTTCAGAACATCGTCAGGTGGACGATGAGCATTCTAAGAGATGTGTTCTCTAAAGGTAATCGTAGCCTCAAGCCTCATCAACCGGGAATGGCTAAAACAGGGGAGGTGCAGCAAGGCTAGGTGGGTCATGCCCATTTCAGGACAAGATTTCCCCCTGTCTAGAAGTCCCATTTTATTCGGTTGTGTAGGGCGGTTGATTCGCGAAAACTGCCGGAATTGTCTTGTTCGGCACTGTCCGGTAAGGGATGGTTCCGGCCTTGTGTTCCAGGGGAGCGGGCGTACTCCTCGGTACGTTGATCTAGGCCACGTACTGTGACAGCCGGTACCCCAGTAGCCCTGCCATTGTATGGAATCCAAAATCCAATGAGTGCCGTACGTATTAGTTGTGCCCAACTATGTTGGAACGTGATATGTAAGCATTCCAGCTATTTCTGTATTTTACTTGAAAACCCTAGACACTACTATAATATCACCGGATTTCCTATCAAATGTTTTGGTTAGCGTAAGGTAAAAACTTTTCCATGTTTATGTGTGGGAAGTCTTACGTGATACCTTTCTTTTTAAAGGTTTTTCAAAAGTTAAGTAACTTTAACCTGTTACTCACACCAGACCCATGTCTGGCCCGGAGTTTATTTCTGTTTTTCTTAAACTCTTGGGTACTCAAATTTTTATGACTAGCCAAGGGATTCAGGTTAGCCTTGACGAATTATGGAGGAGCAATGGAGCATGAGGCTTCTGCGTTGTAGTTATCTAGTATTCCGCTGTGTTGGTATCTCTGAGTCGTTGTTTGAGATGTTTTTGTACTGTGCTGTAATAACTAGACAGGTGTTTATAACCGTCTAGCATGTGATGTATAACTGCGTAACTCTGATAGTTGTTGTACATCTATGTAATACTTTTGTTATTAATATAATTTATTCGTTCCGCTGTTGCGATTCTGTTTTTGTTTTTCTTTCTTCTCTTTCTTTCTCTTTCTATCCCTTTCTTTCTTAATTCATGATACGTCTTTCTGGTTAGTGGAAGACGGGTCGTGACAGTTGGTATCAGAGCATTAGGTTGAGTAAATACCTAGGCTCTGGAGTGGTGTCTATCTTGAGAGAGCATATTTGTAATTATATATATATATATATATATATTTATCTATTTCTACTTATCTATTGGGTTACCTGTTCGGGTTCCCAATATAGGTTATAAAGGTAGATAAGGTAGTGATGTGTGTAACACGACTACTGCCATTGGTTGGAGTTTGATGTTTGAGGTTGGAAGTGTATCTGTCGAGACTGCAGACCTAATACCGGCTCAAGTGAGTTTTGTAGTTTGGTGAAAGAATTTCATTGAGCTCTGAAGGAATCCTGTTAAGGTTCGGAGTCTATCTTTGAAGTTGGATGAGTTGAGTTTGGATCTGTCGGTTTAGCAGAAGTGAGTGATGGTATTTTGATACCTCACGAAGTAGTAGTTGCGTGATGAGATGGTGTGAATATGGATGTCTCTGAAGAAGTTTTCTTTGGAACAGGTTCTAGGAAGTGTGTGTGCTTCGGTGTTCTGGCTGGGTTCAGTTGGTTGTTTGTGTTTGGCTTTGAGGTCCGAGTTTCTCGAAGAGCTTTGGATTAGGAATTCTTTGGCATCGATGTCAGCAGTGAAGTTCAGAGAGTTCTGTGTTGGCAAGAAGGACTTCTGGTTAGCAGTTTTTCTAAGGTGGAGTTCAGAAGCAGCAGAGTGGACCCGTTTCTTCGGTGGATTGGCTAGTTAAGTGTAAGTTGTTCTGTTTGGTAAAGAGAGAATAGTTTTCTTTGGAAATTGATCTGGGTTGATCGCAAAAGTGATTTGCGATTGTTTGAGTGATCTCTTGGGTTATCATAGCCTTTTATGGATGTCTTCTGAGAAGTCAGAGGTTTGTCTGTATCGGGAGATTGAGTTTTCTTATCGACCGGATTCCAGGAGTGCTACCGGTGGATCAGCTAGCAAAAGGATGATTTCTCGAGATAAGGTTTGGTGAAGCAGCTCAGGTTTTGGTGGAACTTCTGAGTTTTTTTTGGATCTTTTGAACCATATTCAGCAATGTGTTGTCCAGATTGTGCTCGTGTTCATCATCAGCATTTTTCTTCTTTTCCGGATCAGAGTTGTGCAGCTGAAGCAGTTTGGGAGTATTTATGTTTTGTCTATTCCGGATAGAAGAAGTGAATTTGTTCTTCTGAGATTTAAAGAGTAGAGTTGTGTATTTGGTTTTGGATTAATCTTGAGGAGATCATTGGGTTGGGTTGTTTTTGGTTCTGTTTGATTCTAAAGGCATCAGCTAAGGTTAAGCCGATCAGTTTGGATATAGGTAGCCTAGGATCGTCCGAAGACTTTTTGTGGATTAGAGACTAAGGAATTTGGATTTCGGAGTCGGAGATTTGTTTTGGATCTCTTCTGTGATTTGGTTGGATTGGTGTTTGGTTTTCAAGAGTTGAATTTCCAGTTGGATAATTGGATTTAATGAGATTCACGTATCTCTGAGGGAGTACGTGTATAAGCTATTTCTTGTTGTGGAACCATCTGTTCAGGATGGTTTGGTGGTTGAGTCAGACTCGTCTGTAGTCCGATATCTTATCTAGTTTTATAGATCTAGATGAGTAGAAGCTCTTTAGTTTCGTAGTTTCGATTGTTTGGATTCTGTAGAGCGAGTATCCCGGTATACACACACACACACACATACACTCGGGGAAACTCGAGAAGATTTTATCCAGAATTTTGTCTGGGTAATTAAATTTGTTTGATTAGATAAATTGGTTGCTTTGGTTGTTAGCATATGATTGATATATGCTTGTGTTTAAATTAAAATCTTAAATGAGATTATTAAATTACCTTTGCTTTTAAATTTCGGGGATGAAATTCTTTTAGGGGGGGGGATGTGATACCCAGAAATTTTAGCAATATCAATTTAATAATCTATATTTTAAATTAAATTGATTTGATAAAATTCTGTTAATAAAGATTTACTTGATTTAATAATCCAATTAAATAAATGTTTAATTGGTGAATTTTATCTTTTAAAAGCTAATAAATTGCTTTCTATTAATAATGTAAATATATATTTATATATATTGTAAATAGATAAGTTTTGATTGAAGTTAAATGAACAAATAAAATATTGTTTTTAATTCTAATAATTCATTTTGATAGTTTGGAATTTATTATTTTATTTAATAAATAACTATTCAAACTATTAAATAAATAACTATTTGGTTTTGAGATTGTTAAAGAAATCATTTTAAATTGTTTAAAAATATTTTAAAGCGTAGTTTAAATTTTAATAAGATAAACAAAAGTTTATTTTATTTCTTTTTGAATATAGCTAAATAATTATAATTTGGAATTTTATATGAAAATTTAAAATACCATTTATATATTGAACATTAATGTATAATTTCTTTTATGAATTATTTAAATTAATAAATATGTTATTTTCAAATAATATTAATAAATGTATAAATATAGATGAGAATTTAAAAGACAATGTTATTATTTTAAAATTAAAATATGTTGATAAATTAGTTTTAAAATTGGAATTTTTAAATGTATAAATAGAATTTGAAATTGAATTTAATTTTGAAATTCAAATGAATAAACATATATAAATCTTGTAAGTAAGCTTTCATCTTTATATAAATTGTTTTATGTCACTTTCTTTGAAAAGGGATGCATATACATTTATTTATGAAATTACTTTATATATATGTATTTAATAAATAAAGAGGATTTCATTTACCTTTAAATTAAATAAAAATAAATTAAATTACTTAAGACACATGTTATTAAACTAAGTGGTATTTATGACAAGTGTACTAAAGTTAAGAGATTAATGTAACAAGTGTTTGTTTTTTTTACATGTGTCTTTTATTTTTATTATTTTTATTTTTCTTTTAAATTTTTAATAAATCAATTACACTTATATAAAAGCTTGTTTTTCAATCTCCATCTTTCTCATCTTCATTTTTTTCGAAGTAAGAAGATATGTTTCACCTGAATCAAATCTGAAACAAATTGGTATTCCAAACTCTCAAAAGTAAAATCATGTTAAAAACTGAAATGCCTCCCCAAATCAATATCCTATAATTCTTTTTCAAAATCAAACCTGAAATCTGTAATTCCTTTCCTCTGTAAAATGATTTTCAAAAGCAAAATGAAAATCTGCATGCATCTTTCAATCTGGGTTTGTCTTCAACAAATTTCATTTGCATACAACTGCAAAATTTTCAAATTTAAAGCATTCAAATTCAAGAGATTTAAATGCATATGGAAGCTAGCCTACATGCATCTTTAACCTGGAAAATAAGGAGGGATCTGCAATACAAGTTTGAGCAAAATCAAAGCATAGTCTACATGCAAATCTAAATGCAAAGCAACAACAAACACTCAAGTTAAATCAAATTTCAGCAACTCAGTTTTAAAGCATAGAAGAAAAAGCCTTCAAAACAGTTTTAAATTATAGGCTCTGTCCTCATTGTTTTAGGTGAGTAACTTTTTTTTTCTTTTCAAAAATTTAAGTATTAAACTGTTGCTTCATTTATGACTTGTGTATGTTTACCTGGATTGCATGTTGATTTGTATGTTGAGAGTAACCTCATTAATTTAAAAACTCAAGTATAGTTATGATGTACATGCTTGTTCTGTAATAAGAATTGTATTGAGTATATGAGTATAAGATTACTGTTTTATGATTATTAAAGTATTCTTCTCAGTTCCAGGTCCAAAATTTAGAAAAGAAGAACTTAAGTGTTCTTAAATTAATCTTTAATAATACAAGAGATTTGAACAATGTATGTTTAATATATCATAAATTATAAGTTTAAGATTTTGCTCAAGATTAAATAATAAAAAATACCTGTAGTTTTATTGGAAACAAGGTAATAACAAAGTAAACTAAAATCAGACAAAATCCAATTTGATTGTTTCTTAATTTCAGGTGCATGAATCAAAAGCTAAAACTAAAATGTGATTTTTAAAACCAAAATTACAATTTTTAGTGATGGGATTTTTGTGCATTGCTGTTCTTACTGGGAAGTGCAAAAGGGGGGGTAGTTTCTAAACCTAGTTATTGGACGTGGGAAATTTTGATCGGCATGGATGCTCTCGTTGATCGAGTGCAACCATTTTTAGAGAGATGGATGCTGGGGTAGTGAAAAGGAGATGGCTGGAGTCCCAGAGCCTCCGATGGCCGGAGGAGGAGGAGTGGGGGTTTCCAGGTTTGTGAGTTTGATGGTGAAGGGTTTCCAGTTTGTTTCAGGTTTTGAATTGGAAACCAAAATTCGATTTATTGATGTTTGTGGGGTTTTGGATGTTCGTTGATGATCTTTGGGCAAGCGTCGACTTTCTTGTTATCTGAGTGATGGCCGGAGGTGGTCAAGACCACCGTGCATATGCACGGTGAAGAATGGTGTCAGGTGGATGCTTGGTTTTTTACAGGAGTTTGGTACTCGGGTCGTACTCGAGTAATTAGAGTTTTACCCCGAAGTAGTTTAGAGATTTTCTCGGAGTAAATAAATGGGAAGCTCGGGTTTTTTTCTTCTGTGGTTACAGGTTTTTGAAACCTGTAGATTTCAATTTAAAAGTTTGTTTTAAAATCTGAATGCAGGTTTTAAACAAGAATTTAAATCTAAATTTTAAATATGGATTTCAAACTGAGTTTGAATCCAGGTTTGAAATTTAATTTAAACTTTTTAAATTAAAATGTTTAAACAACTTTAAAAGGGGTTAAAATAATCTAAAAGTAAAGATAAAGCTTTAAATTTAAAGTAGAAGGTTTAAACATAAGTTTAAATCTAAAAACCAAGATCCAATTTGAATTCATGTTTGAAAATAAGGGAAGTTTTAAATATTTTAAATATTTAAACAACTTTTGATGTTGTAACATATTTTAAATATGATTTGTATCTTAATAAAATATGGGTTTAAATTCCTTTTATAAAATGAGAAATTATTTAGTAGAAGTTTTAAAAAGATTTTAAAATGTTTTTAAAACTTTGTTAAAGTTAAGTTTGGTTTTCATTTTATATCTAAATTTTAAAATGGAATTTGGAAACAAATTTTAAGGTAAGTATTTTAAATTTGCTTTGTTAATGATAATGAAATCATTAAACAGAAATGTTTATATTTTTAAAATAAATAAAGATTTAATTTTTTTGGTTTATTAAATTAATAAGGTAATTAGACGGATAATTAATTAATTAATTTAATTAATTAAATAAGGATTTTGAAATTAATTAATTAAGGTTAAGGTTAATTAATTAAGATTAATTAATTTGGGAATAAGATCATTAATTAATTTAGTTATGATTTTAATTAATAATTGGAAATTAATTTATCAAGAGGTTAATATTAATTAAGATAAAAACTTAATTAATTAAATAATTAGTTATTAATTAAATGATCATTAAGTATTAATAGACTTGTGATTTATAAATGATCAAATTAAATTAATTACTTAAGTAAGGTAATTAAGGAAATTTTTGGTAAGTTAATGAAAGTCATTAACTTGTGATTGTTTATTAATTAATTTAAGTAATTAATTTTGACAATTAATTATATTAATTAAATTTGATAATCATTATAGAATTTTGTTAAGTATGATTACTTTGTGAAGTAATTAAAGTTATTAATTACTCATTTTAATTAATTAATTTATTTGATTAGTTTAAATTAATTAATTAAGTTTAATTAATTAGAATAATCATTTGATGGGTTGATAAGAGATTAATAATTACTTAGGGAAGTAATTAAGATAAGTAATTACAGAATGTAATTTATTTAAAATATGAAGAGATGGGGTTAATTACTTGTGTAGTTATTATGAAGGATAATTTCTCTGTGAAAGAAATTAATAATTAATTACTTGGTGTAATTTATTTAAGTAATTATTGATTAAGTCATTTCGAAAATATTAAGTGTTGTAATTAATTAAGGATAATTAGTTACCAATAAAATTGGTCAAGGATGCTCAATAGTTAATTAATTATTGAATAAAATTAATTTATGGGTAATCAATTTACTAAATGCAGTAGTTAAGAATAGTTAATTACTGAAGTTAATTAATCTAAGTGATTAATAATTAAGGTTAATTACTTAATGAAGTTAATTAATTTAAATGTAATAAGAAATCGTTAATTAATATAATTAATGATGTGATTAAGATTAATTGATTAAGATTAATTAATTAATGATAAGTGATTAAAGTAATTAATTAATGTAATTGACTAAGGATTAATGTAATGAATATAATTAATTAATTAATGGAGCAATTAGAGGTTAATTACTATATTTGATTAAGAGTAATTAATTTGTGAGACTAATTACTTGAATGTAATTAAAGAATGATTAATCAAGAATGATTTGCTAGTGGTTAATTAAGTAGTTGATTGGTTTGTAATCAATTGTTATGCAACCAGGATTTATAGATTGAAGTAATTAATTTAATTTAGTTTAAATTAATTAGAGATAATGTAATTAATTTAATTCATTTTAAATTAATTATATACGGTGTGATTATTAAATCCTTGTTTATATATGGATGATATAGATTTCCTTGAATGGTTTGAAGCTCAGATATAAGATTAGTAATGATGTGTGATATGGATGCATTGGTTGCACTGTGATGATTATCTGGATTATCTTCTGATAATAATAATATGGATTATCTATGGTGATGATTTTCTATTGTGATGATGTGAATTATCTATCTGTGTGTATATAGATAATTAAATTGAATTGTTTTAAACTTAAAACAACTTGGACTTAAAAGATGGCGTTTGGTATTCGATGAGACCGGGATCGGGTTTCCACATTTGGATATTCGAAAACCACATCGATCCTAATTAACGATAGGTCATGAATCTGAAGTGAAGATGAAGATTCAGAGTGCAAGGGTTATCGTCGTTAACTCTGAGGGTGATTCCAAAATGAGTGTAACGAGATAATGCCTTCGGTTTCGTTCGAACCCGGAACGAACTTGTATGGATTGAATGCTTTCAGAACATCGTCAGGTGGATGATGAGCATTCTAAGAGATGTGTTCTCTAAAGGTAATCGTAGCCTCAAGCCTCATCAGCCGGGAATGGCTAAAACAGGGGAGGTGCAGCAAGGCTAGGTGGGTCATGCCCATTTCAGGACAAGATTTTCCCCTGTCTAGAAGTCCCTTTTTATTCGGTTGTGTGGGGCAATTGATTCGCGACAACTGCCGGGGTTGTCTTGTTCGGGACTGTCCAGTAAGGGATGGTTCCGGCCCTATGTTCCAGGGGAGCGGGCGTACTCCTCGGTACGTTGATCTAGGCCACATACTCTGACGGGCGGTACCCCAGTATCCCTGCCATTGTATGGAATCCAAAATCCAATAAGTGTCGTACGTATTAGTTGCGCCTAACTATGTTGGAACGTGAGATGCAAGCATTCCAGCTATTTCTGTATTTTACTTGAAAACCCTAGACACTATTATAATATCACTGGATTTCCAATCAAATGTTTTGGTTAGCGTAAGGTAAAAACTTTTCCATGTTTATGTGTGGGAAGTCTTACGTGATAACTTTCTTTTTAAAGGTTTTTCAAAAGTTAAGAAACTTTAACCTGTTACTCACACCAGACCCATGTCTGACGTGGAGTTTATTTCTGTTTTTCTTAAACTCTTGGGTACTCAAATTTTTACGAGTAGCCAAGGGATTCAGGTTAGCCTTGACGAATTATGGAGGAGCAATGGAGTAGGAGGCTTCTGCGTTGCAGTTATCTAGTATTCCACTGTGTTCGTATCTCTGAGTCGTTGTTTGAGATGTTTTTGTATTGTGTTGTAATAACTAGACAGGTGTTCATAACTGTCTTGTGTGTGATGTATAACTATGTAACTCTGATAGTTGTTGTATATCTATGTAATACTTTTGTTATTAACATAATTTATTCGTTCCGCTGTTGGGATTCTGTTGTTGTTTCTTCTTTCTTCTCTTTCTTTCTCTTTCTATCCCTTTCTTTCTTAGTTCATGATACATCTTTCTGGTTAGTGGAAGATGGGTCGTGACATTCATTATGTATAGTGTCGGGCAATCGAGTATCGAAAATCCTAGACTGCTAGGGTTAAGAAGGAAAGAGGTAGAATAATAAACAGAAATCAACAGCACAGAATCTCACAATCGCAGCGGAACAAATATAATATGCAAATAACATCATTTACACAAAGAAAGCTGTAAATGTCAATTTACATATAATATATCAAAGTACAATCATTCACAAATAAACTGGACAGTTATAATAACTTGTCCCTAAATCCAGTCTAAACAATCTTTACTTCGTAGCGGAAATAATCAATACGTTTCTACCATCCAGCTCGTCCACTGAGCTCCAGAACGTCATAACCTGAAAATCTGTAATACTCGGTCTGACCCGAGCATTACAATAAAGTAACACCTGAGTCAGGCTGCAAACCAGCGTGAGTAAACCAACTTAATGTGAAATACTTATGTTATAAAACTTCTTTTGAAAACCAGGGTAACTCGCCCAACATTACGAGTTCTTATCTTGTTATGACCAACACTTGTTGCCAAATCCATTACTTAAAATAATTTCTATGTGCAGTTACTTATTCAATTATAATCAGACTTACTTAATTTATTTAATCCCAGCCTATTTGATTCTACAAATCAAACCTGTAGTGATTTATAGTAGTTCAAAAATCGAAGTAGTTTCGGATAACGCTGAAACCCGATCCCAATCTCTTTCGAAATCAAATGCCATCTTTTAAGGCCAAGTTGTTTTTAATAAAACAATTTCAATTTGAGAATGTCATATTCACGTAGAAATTTCATTATAAATATATATTTCAAATAAACGTCTCATATTCGTATTAACTATTCAATTCAGGTTGTTTCATATCATAGAGTAACTAGAAATACACACTAGAGAAACAGGGCAATCCAAAGTACTTAATCATTTTAAACTATTCATAGACTTGATGAACTAGTCACACAATCATTAGTTTAATTCAAACAAAGATTAATTCTTTCCAAATCCTGTTTAATTATTATTAGACCAATTACGAATCATTCATTTTACTTTAAACAAATATCTGAGATTAATTAATAATTAACATATATAATTAATCTAAGACTTCTAATTAATTATAACTTTTATATCATTCCATTTTTCCTTAACCATTAACTTGATTACAACTATTTACTTTACCTTAATAAACTTTAGGAGTTAATAAATAATTATCATATATATATATATATCCTAAACTTAATTAGTTAAAATATTTTTATTTAGCCATTAACTAACCTAAGGTTAGAGTTAATTTATGGTTTTAAATTACTTTATTTATATTAACCATAACTAACTGATTTTACTTTAATTTATTATTAATTAAGTTTATTGGCAAGTGTCAAATGAGGTAAGACACGGCTCCTATGTTTTAGCACAAAATTGGGGATTAAGTTCTAAAAGAAAATAGTTAAAGAAATTTGATTTTGGAAAATACTTAAGACATTTAGATTATTTTATTTATTTATTTATTTTTTATATCGGCCCACTAGCCCAAACCCGATACCCAGGCTTTCCCTATACCCTACTCTTCTCTTTAATCTTTCTTCTCTTCTTACACTATCCTTTACACATATGAGAACCACCATCATGCACATACACGTGCACGTACATGCATCCCCGATTATTCCGCTACACCATCGATCAACTATGCGAGTCTCCCCGACACCCCCACTGTCCACCTAACCCCCCAGAACCCCAGTTCCACCCTTGCTTCACAATTTACCCCTTCGACCCAGAACTACACGAATAGACCACTATAAACACCTCACCCACACCACCTTAGCCCACCGTTCACCACTAATCTTTGCGCAGAGGTTCGCCAACCTTGCCTCTACCTCCTGCTCCACATGTGCACATCGCATTCGTTTTCCTTATGCCACCATTGCCTCGTAACAGAGACAACCCGAAACTGCCCCAAAGCCCTACTTCCACCTCGTCTCGACACCCTACTTCGCTAGAGAGTCTCATGCCATTTTTCCCCTACTCTCCATCTCCACCACTTCCTCTCGACCAAACCCCGACCCCCAATATTGATGCATTTGCCAGAATTTGATCCACGACCCAAAAACGTTCATTTCCCATTATCTCTTTATTTAAACCATTAAAAATCATAAAACACCCACCAAAATTTATAATTTTCAATGCTGAACCCATTTATACGAATAAAACCACAAATTATGATGTTTGAATTTCCTGCTATATTAGGTTACCCTCTGTATATATCACTCCATATACGTTCTATATTTGTTAATATCCATTAGAACCTTTTTCCAAACAAAGAACACTAGAAAACAAACAATTTCTCTTTATACATCATGGCTTAAAAGAAACTAGAGAGAGACAGGGATTTGGAAGTTAGACTCGACAGTTTTATTCAAAAATTACAGAGCAAAAAAGATGATGTACATGTCACTGGGAGTTTCCGTGGTAATAACACTGGGTATACACACATATATAAGTGCAAATGTGTTTCTACATCAAGCATATATGACGAAAAACACTCCCTTTCCATAACCAAGCATATAACCATAGCGTATAGTATGAAAAGATAAGTTTACTCCCCTTTGGATAGAGCAATATTTTGAGTAGAAAATGCTGCTAGCCTGTTGATGTTCCTCTCTATTTATATTTGTTTTGATTCTTTTTTTTCTAGCTTAGGTTTGATCTCCTAGCATCTTGATTCTTTAGAGTTTAACTGGTAGATTGTATATTATTTCTTATCTTTGTTTGTACCAAAATTGGTCACAACACTCTTCGGAAGTTTTTGAAGAGATAATAAATGAAGAACGTAAATTGAAAATGAGGATTATCTAACAAAAACTCCAAATAACAGTAATGTAAATGCGAAGACAAGCGATTTATAGTGGTTTGGCATGTTGCCTACGTCCACTGTGAAGTTTTTGTAGTTTTATTGATTCTCTTTCAATGTTTAAAAGTGATTACAGCGAACAACAGCAAGTTACAACTGGAGATTCGAAATCAACAGCAAGAATATGATGTAGGATGATGGAGATCTCGATCCGGCAGAGTCTGGGCGCTTGAGAACCAAAAGATCCTTTTTCTGTAGGCTCTTGGGCTCTATTTATAGGCGTAGAAGGCTGAGACTTCGCTCAAATCTCGGGAGACTTTTTCTGGCATGTGAGTGGGCCCACGCGACCAACCTCAGGAAGTTTCGACTCGATCGGCGATCGATACAAAGTCATTTCGTATCGATGAAGATGACATCCAATCGAGCTGAAATTTGGTGAAGATATTCCTCAGCATGTACGCAAGCTCCTGTGAAAATTTCATGGCATTTGGATTAGTGGATCGCGAGATATGGTCGATACGAAATGGAAATTCTCGTTGGCTGATTGGTTCGAATCCATCATTTCGAATCGATCTCTTCGACTCGATAAACTCACGTGGACCTGTGATGACGTGGCACGCGCACTTCGCCTCGATCCGGTATTTGCTCCGAGTTGACCATGTCGACTCCATATATCTCGCCTCGTTCGTATCGAGGGATGACACATCACCCTGGTCTAATGACTTGTTAGATACGAAGTGGTCAACAACCATGGATTCGAACAACTATGACATCGATGGGTACGAACTAAGAAAGGTTGATGGTTACGAACAGGCCTTTTTTCGATGGATACGAGCTAACATAGCTTCTTAATGGACACAAAGTCAATCGATACGAACCAGGGTCTTCTGATGGATACGAAGTAGGATAACCTGATGGATATGAAATAGAGCAATCTGATGGATACGAAGCACTCTGCCCAGATGGATTCGAAGAGAAGCTTCCATGATGGATGCGAAGTGGACACTAGCCAATCGGTACTAGGCACAACCCCTGCTGACGGATTCGAAGCCCATCGATACGAACTCGATGGATTAGAACACTGCTGACCTGATCGATACGAAGTAATGAGACCTGATCGATGCGAACAAGATCGATACGAAATGAACGTACTTCGATGGATACGAAACCAACAACAATGGTGGATACGAACTCTGAGCCGTTCCTTCTATATTGAACCGATCATAACTTGAGCATACGTACTCGGATTGACTTGAAACTTGGAACGTTGGCTCTCTTGGCCTTGCTAGCCATGTTCTATCAATTATAGCCTAATCTAGACTTGGACAAAATTCATCGATATCCATAGCGAATCCATGCATGTTTGGTATCCAGGAAGGGTGATCCATGGCTTTCAATCAGTTCCTTGGTATCTAGACCTTGCCAAAAGGTGGGATAACATCTGCCCCCTAAAGTACGTCCTGTGGAAACATAACATGCTTTGAAAAGCTGCAATTTCTCCTTGAATAATCGTCATATCTTTCGTTGAAAGTTGTACTCCGTATTGCTGTAATCGATTACTGTGTGACAGTGATTAGCTATTTGTCGTCGCAATCGCAATGAGATGAGTATTCAATCCCTGTGAATATTGAAAATCGAATACTAGTCTGACATATGCATATATGTTAACTTGACTTTCGTTAACGCCGTGCGTTCATGAGTCGTTGTCATTTTTTGTTTGTCATACTGAATTTCATATCAATCCTCTCCTGAACCGATGTGAAATTTGAGCTGCAACAACGTTTGACAGTTGTTTTGTGGAGTTCCTTCTTATCGATCCTCTCCTGAATCGCTATAGAAGGTTGAAAGATTGACTTCACGTCGATAAATTAAGAATTTGTTGGATGCGAAATGCTTATTCGCATCGATGCTAATGCTTGAGTTGTGAAGGATACGAAACCGCTGTTCCTACCGACGGTCTCAAACTTCGGGGGACTTTGCTTCATATCGATGAGCTTGGGTTGTAACTTCGCATCGATTCAACTGTATAAACCATAATGGATATGAAATTGCCGTTCATACCGATATGTAGTGGATGGAGTCGGGAACCTATTGGGGCGAACAGGGGCATTGAGTCGATGCGTTCGCTGTCCGTTTTAAATCGATAGGAACTTTGGTCTGATGGAGTCGAACAGGGCGTTCGACTCGACTTAGGGTTTGACCGGTTACGACCGGTCAAGTGGACTGGAAGGCGAATCGGCCCAGTTGCTTCCTGAGTCCCATATAAATACTCTAGACTCGGCCACTTTTTCACTTTTTACTTTTCACTGCCGTCTTCAATCTTCGAATCGATTCGAAGCATCAGAGAAAACAAAACTGCATCACGCCGTCGATACGAAAAGATTCAACCCTTAACTTCTTCAATTCCCACTTTCAAATTAGGTAATCAAATATGAATTCAAGCAACGAAACTGTTTCAGATCTACTCTGCCTTCATCGTTTATCCATTTTGGTAATTAGTAAAGCCAGATCTGGTTTGGAGAAGAAAGAGTGGGAAGGACAAGATCGAATCGATCTGGGGACTTGTGTTTGAATCGATGAAGGCGGTAATATTTCTCTTTGGATTTCACATCGATCCCTCGGATGCTCTAATGGAGTGACGCAGTTCATACCGATTGCTATGGCGATGGATCGTATCGATACGAAATGGTCGATACGAAAAGTAAGCTAACGGTCGATTCGAGGTCCTGAATTTTAGATCGATACGAATTACATTTTTATGATCGATACGAAAGATATCGATTCGAACGTGATCGATGTCAAGTGGAGGCCTTCCTGATCGGTACGAACCAGGCAACCAAGGATCGATTGAAGTCATCCTATATTGATCGATACGAAACCGGCCCTTGATTATCGATTCGAAACGTGCCCCCTTGTATCGATTCGAACTGGTATCCTGATGGATTCGACGAGCTTCCTGCGATCGATTCGAACCCTCCCTTTGATGGATACGAAATTTTTGGCAATCGATATCATGATTCCGATGAACTTCATCCTTGCATATCTGAGTTTAACTATTAAACTGCACACTTGACTATCCTTTTGAAGCTCGTCGATGGAACTATAACTTAACACCGCGATAACGAACTTTAACTTGAATCGATTACCAACATCTGAATGATACAGTTGTGACGGTCAGCGATGACTGTCACTCCTACTGGACTCTGATTATCTTTGTTGCTTGCAAATTCTTTTTAATTCTGCAAAATCTTTTCAAGTAATGTACAACACTGCACAACACACACTCTTACACGTGGGGAATACACGGGTTTTTTATCGCCTAACGATAATTTCTCATAAGTTAGCCAGTTATGGAACAATCAAGTTCATAGCCGCAAGAAATCCAAAGTACAACTCCTCCGAGACTTGAAATTCCGAACATTGAGCCCGAAATCATTGATCCAGCCCCGGACGAATTACCCGACGCATCTTTCATTGCCAATCCATCGGACTGCCTTCGATCCAACGTCTCTGAAGATATGCTAGGGAGAATATGCTTAAGGCATGGCTTGTCAATGGACGACGTATTATTGCTGGGACCAAATGACAGACCACACAATCCGCCAGAGGGATACACCGCATTCAATCGTCACGCGTGCGCGGCCGGAACGCTCCCTCCGTTTAATGAGTATATAAGGGAAGTATTGTCTTTTTTGGGGATCGCTCCATCTCAACTACAGCCAAATGGATATGCTTAGTGAATAGCTTGTTCATTGTCTTTATGGAGTACCTTCATCGACCACCGATCCCGATTGAGATCAGATATCTTTTCAACTTCAAAAGCCGAAATGATAACCCATCCTTTACATTCTTGGAGTCAGTAAGGAATTGTCAAGTGGTCACCGGGTCCTGGACCATGCTAAGCTACATCAAGACGGAGTGGTTTTACGTTAGATACCCCCTAGGGTTCGCCCGACGTTGGTTATTTAGACGTGAGAACGACTGAGTTTTCAAGTAATTATTAGGGCGATTGCAGTTGAAGTGAAATTTATACGCTTTCTTTTTTACAGCAATAATGCAGCGACCCGAAGGTGGATACTTCAAGGAGATAGTCCGGGTGCTTCAGGAAGTCCCGAGCGAAGAGGCACAGCGTTTTCTTTGTGAATGCTGATAAAAGTATGTAGTGAATTAAATTTTGGAACGTGGAACGCTGTTTAAAGTGACCCGCTTTATTTTTAGATTCGCGGTTAACTGGCCACCATAATTTCTTCTCTCCCGCGTAGAGCAGAAAACAATCGACTTCCAATCTTCCCCAAAATTATTTTAAACCTAATTAAAACTGAAATCTCCCATGAAATTTCGTTCGTACTCTAGTTTCTCCTGCAACATCTAGTTTGCTCTAGCCCTAACATCTGACGGTGAATGAAAATTGGTGAAATGATGATCCTTTCCCCCGGATGATTGACGCTGATTATACGTCCGGCAATTTATTTTCACTTTGGAGAAATCAAGCCAATTGTTTCGATCCCATTTCATTCACTGTTTTAATTCATTTCTCGATCATCAGTTTTTATGTTTTTTGATTATTAATTTTTATTGAAATTTCAGGAAAATCGAGCAGTCAATGATGACAAAGGAAAGGCTGGTTTAAGAGCTTTCGCCCTGCCAGGTTTAAGAGCTTGTGCTGTTCATTTCATTCCTTTCTTGGATGTCTGAGACTGTTTTACTTATATTTATACTATCAATCAATTTAATCTCGTAAATGTCTTTTTTCTCCTGGAATCATTCTTATACAGTGATAAATTGACAATCCATAGTAGCTATGAATGTCTATAGGTAACCTCTTTTGCTTTGTTGCTTAAAAAGTTGCTGTACTCAGTGCTTGATTTTTGTTTTATCTGTTCCAACATGAAATGTGTGTACCGTTGGCTTCTACTTTTACTGTCCTTCGATTTTGTCATTTGCTTAGAATGTTTATTTTATTTTTTGTTTTTATAATTTTTCAGGGCCATGATTTTCTTAACTTGTTTTGGTAGTAAGCATTGGTGATGCATAATTGATAATTTCATCTACTGGAAATAAACTAAATCTCTTTTAAGAATACGGGCAGATGGACTAATTCCGCAAATCACTGATTATTATGCATGCATGACACTGCTTACAAGTACTTTTTAAAAGTTGATATGAAAATGACCAATTTCATTTAAAATCTACATTCCTCTCATTTTCACTTTCATTTTCATTTATTATTTTTCGATTAAGCCAAAAAATGACTAATTCTGAGTGTTGCTCAGTTTTGCAAACCCGAGGTTCACTCAGTTTCCTCAATATTGAGAATACCTAATATTGCAAAAATGATTTTATTCGGTTTTGAAAAACTAAGATTACTTAACTGAGTTATTTCAATTTCACAAAAATGAGTGTTTGATGTAATCAACATATGTATATTATTATGCTCAAGCACTTGTTGAAAAATGTTGTCCTTTTTGTTATAGAAAAAGGTTGAAAATGTATTTCGATTGTTACATCATAATTGCCAAGTTTTTGTAAAAGTTTGTGTCTATATAAGTGGATAACATGGTAAGTTGTTCGTTTATTTTTCACTTAAAGAGAACAATGGTCCAAGCTTATTGTTTCCAAATTGTTTGCAACCTCATTGAACAATAAGTGGACATATAATCGAAAAGTCTTGCTCATGCGGCCGCACTTTTCTCCTTATAGGATTTTATTAATTCACTATCTTTATCAAATATTCTTAGGTGCGACGGTCAACTATCAGGAGACGATGAATCATCGATGCTACTTTTCCAAATGCACTTACGCTTCTCCCGGTGATGCTCATTTGACCAACACCAATATTAAGAAACACCAGGCAATGAGTAGGTATAATTTTTCTAAACTACAAATCAATTTCATGTTTTTCATAGTTTGTTTGATTTTATCCTGAAATGAGGCCCAAAGCTCACGTGATAGAAGAACATGTTACGTCGGTAATCTTGTCGAGTATCCTTGGACAAGAGCAGATTCTCCAACTCAGTAGCCTTTTGTGGGTAAGTTGTCTTCCACAAAAGCATCTTTGGTTATAATTTCATTGAACATTTGTTTCACAAAAACTTTTTTGGAACAAACTTCTCAAATAACTAATTTGAATTATAATATGAATATGATGAATTATAATATGAACATTAGTAATAAATCCAGCTTTATCGACTTGAAGAACCAAAACCTAACAGTGTTTCGATAACCTAATAAAACATTGATAAGCATAGCTATATCATAGTTTTTTAACATCTTTAGTAAGTGGTAGCTTGTTAGCCCTTTGAGGACTTTTCATCCTCAGTACTAGTAGTTCAGTAAAGCTGTTGTCCAGTTGTCTGATATCATTTCAAATTAGAACCATTACAGCAAATGTGACTATGCTCAGCTCCTAAACACTACTTGTGCCATAATAATATTATCTGTTTCATCAAGTTAGAAAAGTACAAAACTGTTTAATATTGCTCAATGTGCAGCAGAAAAGAATTTGTTACAAGATAATTCATTGAGTAAATATAAATATATCCTTTTGAGGCATAGTTTTTTTTCCTCTCAAGGGATAAGAAGGCCTTTTTTTATGCATTAGATCTGGGTGGCTCAAACTTCCTAATACTGAAGGTCATATTAGTAGGAGGGAAATTAGAGTTATTGATACTGAATTTGTGCAAAAGTCAATATATTAAGAACTGATGTATGGTACTATAGAGGTTGTTGTCTATCTTTTCTCCATGTTTTATCTAATCAATTATATAAAATATGCATTCATTATTTTTTTAAAATATTATCTTCATTTGATAACATAGGAACTGTTCGACTTTATTGCCTCTACACTAAATAATTTTGCTACCAAAGACGGAAAACTTCATTCACTAAGGAGAGGCAAGGAGAGATTGGTTTCACATTTTTTTTTCTAGTCAAGCAGACTTCAAAAGATTCAGGCATTTTGATCGAGTTGACCAAAATTTTTGTTGTTTTTGGGAAGGTAACTTTTAACTTCAGTGTAAAATCTAGTTACATGTATACCGTTTATGTTTTATTTGGTGATCGAATTAGATTAAGTATTTTTGGCATAAAAATATTTTGAGTTTTACTATTTTATTAATACTTATTGAAACTAAGTTTTTCGCAAATTACAAAAATATACATATAAGAGTATTGTTTGACATTTGGTTATTTGAGTATACATATGCACTATATTCATGCCTAAACAAATTTTACTATAGCCTTTGGTTACAAAGTTTCATTAACTTCTCATACACGTAGTCATACAAAGTATTTAAATTCACATTATGGTTTTTTCTATCTGCCTGCACATTCTTCATGGATGTGTTTTTTTATACTATAAGCAACTAATTCTAACTCTATATGTAAGTATGTATGTGTAAGTGTATTCTTTTGATAATAAAAATAAAAGTATTTGTAAGTGTATTCTTTTGCTTCAATCTCACTCCTAAGTTGGGACATGATCTTTGCCACCCTATAAAATGTCCTTATTGATAAGTCGAAGTGTGTGAAGGCTTTACACATATTTTTGTAAGTGCACAGGCAGTAATTGATGGGTTTGTTCCTTTATTAATTTACAAAGTGCGACATTCTAAATCATTATAACATTATTTTTTTGAACATGGTTCATTATTGGCAACAAATATCGATTTCAAGGATCGAATTCATTATCTTTAATCTTGTAGTTTGAACTACTGACCAATTGATACAACATTATTGCTGTTATTTAGTGTTTAATGAGTTATGACATACACTATCCAATTTTGTATTTGTAGTAGTTTTTGAAGAGGTTATGATTCAAAATTTTGAAGATTTTAGGGAGGTTGATGTTTTTATTGAGGTATATTGTTTAGATCCATAGTAGTTAAGAGGTCGGTAGAAAAAATTGTCTAACGTAACAAGTAGTGCATCAGATAAAGTTTTCTATGCTTATAATGAATAATATCCATGCTTCAACAATATTAGATTTTCTAGGTTTTTTTTTAAAGTTTTGTGTTAATATATATTACAATAGTGCTTTATGAAATTAAATATCAGAAGCACTTTCTCTGATGTCTTCATTCTTTTATTTATTTTATACAAATTTTTGAAAGCAAGAAAATCTGATATTGAGAAAGCAATAATCATGTGGGCCGAAATGCTCAGGTGGAGGAACGAATTTGGTGCTGACACTATTCTAGAGGTAATTATAGCTTATTTGCCTTTTTTACTTGCCAAGTTTGATTGAGAAGCACCAGTTTTTTAAAGCTTAGGAGATTCTGCTTGTGTAATGATGTTATAAACAATACAGAGCAGTGTACTGGAAACACTAGCAAGTGGGATGGTGCTATAAGCAACAAAGAGCTGTGTAATGGAACAGCTAGCAAATGGAATGAAGTTATAAACAACAGAGGGCAGTGTAGTGGGAACACTAGCAAATGGGATAATGCTCTTATTAATTATGAGCAATCAAATGGAAAGGAGATTGTACATTTGAATGAGAAGAATGCAAGCAGTCCTACTGATTTTGAAAGCCTATTTCCATTAAAGCGTATTCCTCAGGTAAGTCTAATATTGACCTTTCCGATCAAATGGGATAATGATCTTATTTATCTTTGATTTGTGTGCGATTGTTGATATAAGTCTAATATTCTTGCCAATGCTGGTAAAAAAAGCTTAGAAATTGAATTGCTAGCTTCTCACATCAGTGAATATTAGAAGCAAGCTTGACATTTCTTCTTTAAGATGAATATAGTTTATGAGGTTATTGTAAAAATATATAAATGTTCTAAACGATCTTTAAGTTAACTTGTCCACCTTCACTCTACCTTTTTTTTTCTTTCTTGGTTTTGTTGCAGGTGGGGGATCTTATTGCATATCGCCTTATTGAGATGACATCATCATGGTGTCCTTCTATTACTCCATTTCGAGTTTGTCCTTCACCAAATCACAAATTTTGAACTTGGTAATGTGATTTAAACTCAAATATCTCTAACATCCTTCTTTATTAATTCTAGATTGGAGAGGTCACCTCATATAATAATTTGACATTGAACATAGTCTTAGTTCCATTGCCTGAGTATCTTATTTTTACCAACAACACACAGAAGTCTTCCTTATATAATGAAGATGGAACTTTGCAGATAACAGATAATAACGCATCTTACACTTTTCCTTTGAAGAATAATAATGAACTAACGACAATTATTGCAGACTCACTATCCGTCACTTATTGACGTGCGCCTGTTCAGGGCATATGATTCATTCGAAACATCTTCCGAGTCTTTTGAATTTATAGAAAGAGAAAAGAACCCTCAAATAGCAAAAACTGCTCTTATGGATAAATGGGAACAAGCTTTAGTCGAAGATGGCTTCAACGCTAAGGAAATAGTCGCTCAACCATCAGGACTAAAGTTAAAGAACTATAGTATGTTCAGCTGATTTGTTAGTCTGGTCATCATTTTCTCAAAATCAATATAAAAATATGCTCAAACTTCTTGCTGCAAACAAAGTAGACATAATGATTCAGACAAGTCGGTACTTATGTAAAGGGTTGTAGCCAAAAACCTTTAATTCCCAGGGATACCCTATTTATAGTGCAAAAATTATTTGAATTTCATCTTAAATTGTCCGAACAAACTTATGGGTGTTATTCTGCTCTATGTCTTAACCAAAAGAGAAGAAAAAACTATAGAAATCATTGCTAATGAGAAATCTAGCTTTCATAACACACTTAGTTCAATTGTTGCTCCTTTGCTTGAATCTAGACTGCTTTGGATTGTTCCTCTTCTTCTTTATTACGGCTTACAACATGCCTTTGTATGGTAAATTATTCGTATACCTATTACCTACCACTAATGAGTTTACCCATTTTCTAATGTTTTGTGTTATTATCTTTTCTTTGTAGGGCTGAGTTCACAAAACAGGTTGTAGTACCAGCACTTGGAGTATACGGTGTAGGTGGTGCACTGGCTGTTTATGGAGCCACGGATGCAATAGTAAATTTAATTATTCAAGCTGTTACATGTTTACTTCCTTCAGTTACATGTTTACTTCCTTCAGTTACATGTTTACTTGTTAAAAATTTCATAACTTGTGCAGGTGCGTATCAGTACATTAATATAACTTTAAAAAGAAAAAAGTTGAAGGAACTAGTTGAATCATCAGCTGTAATCCTCAGCTTCAAATATTGTCTGATATGTTTCTTGATGATAAGAAAGCAGTCTGATTTTGATCTATAATTCTCGATAGGGTTGGCTTAATTCTAGATGCTATGATTTTAGTGATGCCCTTGTATATTACAGAACAACAGGCTATCGGTCGGAATTGATCAACAACAGTTGGATTGCTGATTTTCGGTATCATTGCAAGGTTTGTTGAGTTTACTCCTTTTAGAAGTTTATTTGTTTTGAAAAAAATGGTGGATTGCTTTACAAAATGTAGGAGCTATGTGTTCCCATGTATGTTTATAGAACAGCGTGTTGAATCCATCAGGACCACCAGTGCTTGTAGAATTTAGGCTAAAAAGCGCCTCTTTGATTTCTGCATCAGTAACAGAGGTTATGATATTACATGCTTCGGTGTTGCTTATTCTAGGAAGGCTGAGAGATGGAATTAAGGAGATGTCAATGGTGTCATTGTTATCATTCATAGAGTGGTGGAAGAAATCAAGAAAAGCTCTGTTGATATTTGGGGCTTCAGTATGGAGTGTTCCCTGCATATCAGTGATGTCGGTAATCTTTACTTTTGCTTGGTTTATCTTCAATGCAGTGTGGAAAAAGGCAGTATTTCTGTCGCCTTCGAAATGATATTCCGTTCCAAGTTTTTGCTTTACCATTTGCAATTCATCCTCCATTGCTGCTGTTAGCTTAATAGTGAGTTTATATTCTAGACTTGATAGTTGCATGTTATAAGGCTGTGCAAGCATTAATTAATGACTAAGTGTAGAAGAGCTGTTCCCTTATGTCAAGGCCTAATTTTTTTTTTTGCAATTTTTCATCTTCTCCAGCAGTACGTACATATGGTCGCCGTGAATTATAGTGTTCCATCCCTGCAAAAAAACATGCTCAAAGTCCTTGTGTTTAGTGCAGAAGCTAAAAAATCTAAAAGGAGGAAAAGTTAGCTGTTGATTGGCACCCCATTTGAGGATAATAGGGCTGTAGTCAGAGATCAAGGGGGCAGTGACATGGGATAGTAGAGATGGCCAGGTTGACAAGGCTAGATGGTTTATGAAACAATGGTCAAGGGTGCAATATGTTCTGGGGACGGATAGTTTCTTGCTGTTCCAAGTGTATGTAGAGCCAAATGTAGGAGCAGGGAGAATGGAAGCATTAGATAAGGTTCCTTTAAACTATGCTGATTCTAATTTGTCTAAAGTATCTGCAGTTGCATTTGTTGCCTTGGTTGTCGGTGCAGATATTGTGCTTTTGTCCATTGTCGTAGGATATTAGTTTATAAATATTATCGTTGTTTATGAATTTATGTAAACTTTGTTTATGGATATTGTATTCAACTTAATTTATTGAAATAGTTGATTGTTATGTTTTTATATGATATTTTTTAGTTTGATTTGTATATGTTATGTATATTATCCGGTTGAAATATAATAAAATGCTATTTAGATTAATGATACCTGTGTGTAAATATTGCAATGGGGCAACGCTGTAAAAATAGTACAAACAAACAACAGCGTTTAAACAGTGCTGTCAATTCTATGAAAAGATAATGTACATTGCTCCAACAGCATAATAAAAATGCTGTGAAAAGGGGAGCAACAACTGTGGAACGGGAGTTATACAGCGTTATTAACAATGCTGTTATATCCTATTACAGCGTTTTTAGAACGCTGTTAAAAGTTTATTTTGGTGTGGTTATAAACGCTGTTGAAACATAATACAACACGTCTGAAACGCTGTAAAAATATTATTGACAGCTCGTAATAAACGCTGTCACAGAGATGTTTCAACAGCGTTTATAGAAACGCTGTTGTAAGTTATGTATATACGACAGCATGTCGTTATACAGCGTTTCTAATAACGCTGTTGTATCATATTACAGCGTTTATCAAACGCTGTTAAAAGCCTTTTGCGGTGTCTCTTGACGGATAGAAATCTCAGAATTCTTGGGTTGATCGAGCGAAGACAAGGCATAGTGCTTGACGGCGCATTGAGAATTGCCTCAAGAGAGCGAGTCAAGCGAAAAACGCTTAAAGTTTTCATAATCGAGGAGGCTGATTCTGAGAGAACTCAAACTGATGAGGAACCTCTGGGTGAACCTGCTAATGTATCCCAGGGCACTGAAGAACAGAGAAAAGGCAAGGTAGCTGTTTTTAAGTCGGCTGAAAAGGGAAGACGGAAATCGGTCGTCACGTCCCGGCTCGCCTCCGGAATTAGAATTTCGGAGATGTCTCCCCCAAGAACAGAAAGTCTCTATGAAGGGCTTGCCGATCTTTCAATCACGGACGATGTGTCATTCCAGCATGATGTCGGCTTGGAGGAATTCCATCATACCTTAGAATTGAGCGAGCCTTTTACTACTAGCGTAGTCGACACTTCCGGTTGGTCGGGGGGTTGCACATTCATACACATTTCACATCACTACACAACCCTTAACCGTAGGTCATCCTTTTCGAAAAGCCACTAACTCTATTTTCATTTTGCTTTGCAGATACTATGACTGGACGTGGTTCGATGTTGGGAAGTCTTCGATAGGCTCGTAAATCTTCCTCATATTACGAGTCGCAAAGAAGGGAAGGGGATAGAGATTACGATCGCAGATACTCTGGATATTCTAGCCAAGAACGGTATGATAGTGATAGGGACTACAGACGTCGATCTCGATCTTTCACTCCTCCTCCCAGAGCTCCTGTACAACCTCCCGTCTATGTTTCTCGTCCTTCCGAATCTTCGCGGTACAAGTCAGCTTCTCATTCTTCCAGGTCCGAGCCCCATCATCCCATATCTGAGGCAATAACCCCAGTAGTTGCGGAACAACCTCGTACGGAAATTTCGGGGAAGGAGCGATCAGGCTTGCTCAGTTAAAGAAGGACTTCCCAAACATTTGCTTTGATAACTACATTTTCCCTCTCATTTGAAAAGAATCCCGCCGGAGGGTGAGCAGATGGCGCACGATTATGTGCATCACTTCTATGTCCAATATAAGGCGTGGTCTAAAGCGGCTGAGAAAACATCGTCATTAGCCTTTGAACGAGCGGCTATCATTGAGAAGCTACAAGCCAAGCTAGCTCAAAAAAACCGTATTATACAAGTACTGAACATGGAAGCCGAATCATCTCGAAAATCAGAGATGGAGGCTCTTAAGAAGGCTGATGAAGCTCAAGCGGCTATGGACATATTGAAAAAAGAGTATTATGTCACGGTGGAAGACATGGGCCACCGAAACACCTTTGTCATCGCGGAACGGGATGCGGCTTTGAAGGAGCTTAATGAGCTTAAGGCCAAAATTTTGGAAATCATGAAGGAAAGGGATACCGCCAATATTTCTGCACAGGAGGCATGTGATCAGGCGGTAGAATTTTGGACCGAGCGAGACGCGGCGGTGACTAAAGTACAGGAGATTGAAGCCGAAGTTGATAGAAAAATTGAAATTGCCGAGTCCAAGCTGGAGGCCGACATTAAAGATCTCCTCATCACTTATAATGCTAATGTGTTAAAGCACAGGAATTTGGCGTGGCTCGAGAATTATCCACCACATCTTCACAGCGCTTGGAGCCGGTTGATTGAGGGGGAGAAAGCGGCGCATCCGGATGAGTCAATTGACCAATTTGAGCTTGAAAACCGGTTGCTGACCGAAGACGAAAAGAAAGTCCTTCATGACGCCATAATTTCTTATGAGAAGGAGATGGTCGGCGCACGACATCTGGAGGTCGGGGAAGGTTTAGGAGTTGAACACCAGGCTGTAGTTCTTGAGATCACCACTCCACCCCCGTCAGAGCCTACATCTGCGGTTGATTCACAGTCTGTCCCAGCCTATAACCTGGAGCAACCACAACTATCTCCTATCCGGGAGCATGTCTCTGAAGCCGCTCAATCGTCAGTAGGCCAAGTTGAGGAAGGTACTCCGAACTTATCTCAAGTATGTTCCAACTGGAGAGTTTGTTTTGAAGCGATTACTAATAACTTCTTCTTATCTTTGCTCAGTGACTGGAGTTGCGTCGATTGCTGCGACTCAAGAATCAAGTCAAGGGCAGAAAGCCGTTACTACCGAGACGACTGTCGTGACAACAACAATGTCAACTGAGATGACGCAAGGGAGCACACTATCTCTTGATGAGGAAATGGTGAGCGAGCTACTCGGCCAACATTGTGGCTCCTTTACAGACTTACCGTTCATCATTAGTGGACTCCCGCTAGCCTCTAGCTCTTCAGTGCAGACTACAGATGCCCCCAGCCAGGCCCAAGCGATTCATGATGAAGAAATTCTGGCCGAGATTAATGCTGAATTAGAGGCTGCGGGGCAAGGCGGTAGTGTTGGTTATGGTACGGCGGTGCACAGCCCAACGCCTCTAAGGATAATATCACCGGGTGGCACTGTTGTTGATACCCGGGTGTCTGTTCCATCTTCCGTTGCAGACCCAGTCCCTCCAACTCCTTCGGTAGGCAGTATACACCTGGAATCAAGCTCAGAGGAGGATGTTGACATTATGCCCCCAGCCGAGGAGCAACCATCGGAGGGGAAAAGCTTAAAACGGAAGATTTCTAGCGAGTTGGAGGGTTCCCCGTTGAAGAGAAGGCCTAGGAAGAAGAAATAGATTGGCCACTTAAGCAAATTTTTGATAGATAGGAACTTGTTTTTGCTTTTTATTAGTAGGCCGTGTATAGATGCAGGTTCGGCCCCTGTTAGTAGGAATTTTTTGGAAGAACTTGCACATAAGCTCTTGTTTCGAGTTAGTTGAAATAAAATTTAGCCTTCTTCATTTCAACTGTTTTTCTTGCTTTACTTGTTTAAGTGTTGTGATGATCAGCTTGTGACCGCACCTATTACAGATCTTGAGCACACGTCCGCGCTTCGGGGACTTAGAATAATTTGCAAGCGATAATTTGGTTCGCACTCCGGGAATCTGATAATTATTAATGTCTATGGCACAGTTCGCATTCCGGAAACTTCGAGTTGATACTTACACTTCAATTCAGACTTTGGGAATTCGAAGTTTAGCGTTTATGCTTTGGTTCGCTCTCCGGGAATTTAAAATCGATGTTTATACCCCAATTCACACTTTGGGAATTTGGAGTTAGTATTTATACTCTGGTTCGCACTTCGGGAACCTGGAGTTGATGTTTATATTCCAGTTCATGCTCTGGGAACTTGGAGCTAGCCGACAGATGGTCAGTCACATCTGTTTGAGCTTTTAAGAATTCGTTCGCACTTTGAGAATGATGGACTCATCGGGATCGTGGATGGTCGGTTCGCATCCACCCCGAGTTAACAAGCGAGGTCGTTAGATGGACGGGTCCATCCTCCTCGAACTTGTTTAAGATATGGTCGAAGTCGTTGGGAGGACGGATCCACCCTCTTCGAAGCCGTATTTACAAGCTTTATACTCCGACTCACACTCTGGGAGTTTGGAGTTAGAATTTATACTCCGGTTCACGCTCCGGGAACCTAGAGTTGAGTTTTATACTCCAATTCGCACTCTAGGAATTTGGAGTTAATGTTTATACTCTAGTTCGCACTCTAGGAATCTGGTGTTAATGGAAGGATTGTCGTGTATCAATCCTTTTAGATGTTGGTGTGGTGACATGCTCCCGAGCTCGGGTTTCACTTAGTGAGTGACCGGTCATATCTCAATCACTCCCTATTTGAATAAATCCCACCGTATGATGGAACTTAGCTCTCCGTGCATCGTGATGTTGTATGTCATATTCAATAAATCACAGCTCTGGCTCGAAGAGATAGCATTTTATTGCTGAAATAAGAAAATATGGCAAAGTCAATTGCCTTGTTACAAGTTAAAATTTCGAAATGCTAAAATAAAATGCAAAGGAATAAATGGGCAAAAACAAATTAAGCCTGTCATGTATAGTAGCGACGGAGACTCTTGTTATTCCAGTCTCTCGGTAGAGTAAGACCGTCAACGGTTGATAACTTGAATGTGCCATCTCCGAGCTTTTGTGAAATCACATATGGTCCTTCCCCATTAGGTTTCATGTGTGAAGGAACAGGATAGATCCTCTTGAGTATGATATCTTCGAGTTCAAAGGTTCGTGGCCGGACCTTGGCATTGTATATTCGTGCGACTCGACTCTGATACGCGACTTCCCTCAGATCAGCCTCTTCACGCTTTTCATCGCGTAAATCCAAAGATTCAGCAAGTAGTATGGAATTCGTTTTCGGATCATAATACGTCACATGATAAGAAGACACTTCCATCTCGACTGGATTAACGGCTTCCGAGCCATAAGATAGAGAAAATGGAGTGTGTCCGGTTGCAGTCTTGTGGGTCGTTCGATAAGCCCATAAAGCCATAGGAAGTTCATCAACCCATTTGCCCCCGGCTTTTTCCAGTCGTTTTTTCAGAATAGATTTGATAATCTTATTAACAGCTTCGACTTGGCCATTCGCTTGAGGGTGTGCAACTGCAAAGAATTTCTTATGGATATGGAATCGTTGACATAAATTCTTGAATTCAACGCTGTCGAACTGGGCTCCATTATCGGTGATAATAGTATGCGGGAGACCAAACCGACAGATAATGTTGCGTGCTACAAAGCTGATTACTTTCTTCGTCGTAATTGTTGCAAGAGGTTCAACTTCAGCCTATTTGGTGAAGTAATCGACTGCGACGATGGCGTACTTCGCGCCACCTTTGGCCAAAGGCAATGTACCAATTATGTCAATGCCCCATACTGCAAACGGCCAAGGACTGACCATTTGGGTTATCTCAGCAGGTGGGGCTCTAGGAATCCGAGAATGTTTTTGGCATTTATCACATTTTATGGCGTAGTCTGCTGCGTCACGATTAACAGTGGGCCAGTAATACCCATACCGGAGTACTTTCTTGGCGAGTTCTTTCCCCCCAGTGTGATCGCCACATTCTCCTTCATGTACATCATGTAACACTCGTTTGATTTCGTCGTGCGCGATACATCGGAGGAGGGGAATAGAATATCCTCTTCGATACATAACTCCGTTTTGAATGATGAACCACGAAGCTTTTCGTAGAATCTGTCTCTTCTTACTTCTGCGCTCAGGCAATATCCCATGCTCAATATAATCTCGATGAGGATTCATCCATGACTCCCTACTGGAAGTAGTCCCAAAGGTGAAGTCAGTCTCCATTTGATCAATGCTCGGAGAGGATAGAGTTTTAACGAGGACGGGCCCTAACTGCTGAGCTTCGCCCGTACTTGCTAACTTTGCCAACGAATCGGCTTTCTGATTATACTCTCGGGGTATGTATAAAATGGAATAGTAATCAAACTGATCAAGCACTTCTCGGATCCGGGCCAGATTAGCAGCTTGCCTTCGATCTTTCGCCTGATATTCGCCCCTGACCTGGCACACGACTAATTGGGAGTCGCGATAGATTTCCATTTCGGTGGTAATTTTAAGATCACGAGCCAGCTTCAACCCAGCAAGTAGAGCTTCATATTCGGCTTCATTATTGGTTGCATGAACTCGAACTTTAAAGCATAGCATATGGATCGGCCCTCGGGGGTTTAAAGTACTACCCCAGTGCCCGAGCACCGATACTTAGATGCACCATCAGTGTGTAACTTCCAGATGTACTCAGGAGATTTGCTGGTCTCAGGCAAGTCTTCAGGAACAGTAAACTCGGCTATAAAATCTGCTAGGAGTTGACTGTGAATAGCTCTCCTTGGAGTGTAAGTGATATCGAATTGACTCAATTCGATGTTCCCTTTGAGTAACCTACCAGACGTCTCAGGCCATGTGAGGACATGTTGTAACGGCTGATCGGTGTACACAGTGATGGGATGAGCCTGAAAGTTTGGACGGAGCTTCCTTGAGGCAATGACTAAGTAGTAGGCTAATTTCTCCAGCTTCAGATAGTTTCTCTCAGCTCCGGTGAGCCATTTGCTAACATAATGGACCGGTTTCTGAACTCGGTCTTCCTCCCGAACAAGGGTAGCGCTAATTGCATTTTCTGATACTGCCAGGTAAAGTTACAACTGTTCGTGGTTGTCAGGCTTTGAAAGAATCGGCGGTGTGGAAAGATGTTGAACCAATGATTGGAATGCGCCCTCGCACTCCGTAGTCCATTCGAAGTTCGCTTCCCTTTTCGGATCAAATCGAAGAAAGGGATGCACTTATCGGTGGACTTAGATATAAACCTGCTTAGCGCTGCTACCCTTCCGTTGAGACTATGGACTTGCTTTATAGTTCTTGGAGTTTGTAAATTTCTGATAGCCCAGATCTTTTCGGGGTTGGCTTCTATTCCTTTGGCGTTGACGATGAACCCAAGGAATTTTCCGGATGCGACTCCAAAATGGCACTTAAGCGGATTGAGCTTCATCTCGTATCTCCGAAAGATTTTGAACATTGACTCCAAGTATCTAATGTGGTCAGTGGAGTATCGTGATTTCAACAACATATCGTCCACATAAACCTCCATGGTCTTTCCGATCTGGTCAGCGAACATCCGGTTAACCAAGCGTTAGTAAGTTGCTCCGGCGTTCTTTAATCCGAAGGGCATGACTTTGTAGCAGTATAGTCCCAGATCGGTCACAAAGCTTGTATGCTCCTGGTTGGGCACATGCATGGGTATTTGATTGTAGCTCTAGTAAGCATCCATAAAAGATAATAATTCATGTCCGGCCGTTGAATCTACGAGTTGATCAATTCGAGGAAGTGGAAAGCTGTCTTTTGGACAGGCTTTGTTTAAGTCAGAATAATCAATGCACGTTCTCCATTTTCCATTTGTTTCCCGACGAGTACAGGGTTGGATACCCGCTCCGGGTATAGAGAATCCCGGATAAACCCATTGGCTTTCAGCTTATCAACTTCTTCTTTAAGGGCGGCAGATCTCTTTGGATCCATACCGCGTCTTTTCTGCTTGACCGGGATATATCGCGGGTTAATATTCAGGGTGTGGCTCGCGATGTCCGGTGAGATCCCACACATATCAGAGTGCGTCCGGGCGAATACGTCGAGATTCGCCCGGAGAAAATCAACCAATTCCTGTTGCATTTCTTGGCTCAACTGAGACCCAACCATCAACATTCTCGAACCATCATCATCGTCACCATCGATTGGAACATCAATCGTCAGCTCAGCCGGGGATGCCTGACTTTCAATAGATTCTTCCTTGTTTTCATTGTCTCTCGGGTCAAGATCCCTGTGGAATTGGTTGTGGTGCCCGAGCCGAGGCCCAGGCATTAATTGTCAATTGTTTGTAAAACGGACGCAGAGAGATTCCTCTACGCCCTTTCCTTTCTCTCGTCGCTACGCCTCACGCAACTCAGCCACGTAACAGGCTCTTCCAGCAGCCTGATCTCCTTGTATAACTCCAATCCCACGATCAATGGGGAACTTCAAGGTCAAACACCACGGGGCGATCGCTGCCCTGAACTCAACAAGGGTCGGTCGGCCCAAAAAGGCATTGTATGGGGATTGAATGTCCAAAACAACAAACTGTAAAATCCGAACTCTTCGGCACTCTCCAATTCCTAACTCCACTGGCAACTCTACCACCCCAGTGGGTATATTAGCACTCCCATCGAAGCCATGAATTCTAGATTGACAAGGCTTTAAATCTTTGGCTTCCATTTTCATCTGGTCATATGCTATCTTAAACAAAATATTCACTGAACTCCTACTATCCACCAGGATCCTCTTCATCCAAGCAGGACCAACCTGGGAAGATATGACAAGTGGGTCAATAGTTGGGGCTTCGACCATATCAGCATCTCGGCTCCGGAATACGATGTCGTCCGTCATCGTCTTTTGTAGTTTGGCCGGGGTCCCTTCATCGAAATTACTGCAACACTCAAAATCCACATGCCTGATAGAATTGGCATATGACTCCGTTTCCCTCCAGCTTCGGTCTGTTGGGTGGGGACCACCACTGACTGTATTAATAACTAACCTCCCGCTTGTACGGGTTGTTCCTCCTGTCTTTCTTGAGTTTGTACACGGCTTTGACTGGATGTGCCCGCACCGCCAGACTGCGGTGCCCGAATGAACTGATCTAGCTTTCTTTCTCTGATCAACTACTCAATGTGGTCTTGCAAATGTCTACAATCATTGGTATTATGTCCATAACTTTCATGGAATCTACAGAACTTCCCCGTTTGGATCTGCCTCTCCGACGGTGGCTTCGGAGCAGGTTTCTTATACTGCATAGCGTTGCAAGTCTACAGGTACATGTTCTCCAGCGATGTGTTCAGTGGTTTATAATTATCAAACATTGGAGCCCTACGTCATGGGCCACAGTGCTGATCCCGTTTTCTGTTCTGATTATCACTGTTCCTTCGTTGTTGAGTTCGTTTATTTTGAATATTTAACTGGACTTTTCCTGAACTTTCACCAGATTGTTTGACTGCAACATTACTTTGAATCCCCTCACTGCTAGGTCTTACATCGTCCTATTTCCTAGACTGTTTTGCATCCTCTCGCCTCAAGAATTGAGCGGCTTTGGAATAGAAACGGTCCAACGATGCGGGAGACTTCCCAGTTAACCAGTTTCCAAACTCGGAATCAGGGTCAATCCCCTTAGTTAATGCCATTAAGATCGAATTATCATTGGGGTTACTGATCTCCGTGCAAGCGGCATTGAACCTTTCCAAGTATCGCCTGAGTGTCTCTCCAGGAGCCTGAGTAACACTGGATAAAGTATTAACGTCTTTAGGCTTGGCGACGTGCATGCGAAACTGCTCGACAAACTTAATAGCCAACTGGTCGAACGAAGAGATTGATCGAGGAGGCAATCATGTAAACCACATCGTTGCGATGCCCCCCAAAGAAATAGGAAAACTACTGCACTTTACTGCATCATCAACTCTTGCAGCATTCATCGACCATTCATCTTTCAGGAATTGTTGATTGGGGTCGGAATTCCCTTCGTACATGGGCAGAGTCGGCATTCTGAATCGCCGAAGGGGTTCAGCATATAAAATTTCATCCGTGAACGGAGTATGACTTCGGGAGATTCCCCAATCGTCATTTGTCAAGCCCTGACTCTCGCGAATCATTTAGCATATCATGGCTGAAAGGTCTGGCATTGGAGCATTTTGCGCATGTTGGGCCAATGTGTGGTCGGGTTCCACATTGCGAGGTTGGAACGGGCGCTGTCGACCGTCTGTGTCTAGCCTCCTTGGCTTAACGTTTTTTGGAACGTACGGTTCAGGAGTATGCCCATGTTGGTTATGGGTATCAATCCCTATGTCAGTCGTGGTAGCGGTGGCACGGTTGTCCGTGGTGTATTGTGGAACAACGCCTCCTCGGGAGGAGGGTCCAATATGAAAACTGGCAGAAGGGCCAACTCTTAACTGTCCAATGGTCAATGCTGGCTGGTGATCAATTGCCTGTGCATGATTTCCATCTAGCCTGGGACGGGTAGATCTATGATTGTAATCGGATGAAGCAGAACTTTCAGCGGAGGAGCGAGACGCATGATCCCTTCTGGACCTTCTACGCCCTTGGCGGTCTAGTTGATTAACTAATTCAGCATTAACGCACAACTGCTCAGTTAGTTGTTGTCGGCTTTGAGTCAGTTCCTGGAGCAATGTATGGAACTTCTGTCTAGCAACCGGACCTGATGGATCGGAATGCCCGGTATCCTCTTGATTAGATGGGGGTATTTGCGTGGGATTCTGTCTATCCCGGCCTTCTTGACCAGCGGCGGTAGAAGCGGTTCTTTTGCTAACCATCTTGAGAAGTGGAATCCTTTCCCTAGACTTTTGCAAATTTGAATAGAACGAAGGAATTTGAAATTGAAATCTGGATCTCTCTCTTAGATTTATGCAATCTGGTATCGATGACAGATCCAATGAGCAGGAGAAAACCAGGGAATTCTCAGTGAAAGCACCAAAGTGTTTGTACCAAAATTGGGCACAATACTCTTTGGAAGTTTTTGAAGAGAATAAATGAAGAATGTAAATTGAAAATGAGGATTATCTAATAAAAACTCCAAATAATAGTAATGTAAATGCGAAGACAAGCGACTTATAGTGGTTCGGCTTGTTGCCAACGTCCACTGTGAAATTTTTGTAGTTTTATTGATTCTCTTTCAATGTTTACAAGTGATTACAGCGAACAATAGCAAGTCACAACTGGAGTTTCGAAATCAACAGCAAGAATACGATGTAGGATGATGGAGATCTCGATCCGGTAGAGTCTGGGCGCTTGAGAATCAAAAGATCCTTTTTCTGTAGGCTCTGCGGCACTATTTATAGGCCTAGGAGGCGGAGACTTTGCTCAAATCTCGAGAGACTTTTTCTGGCACGTGAGTGGGCCCACGCGACCAACCTCAAGAAGTTTCGACTCGATTGGCGATCGATACGAAGTCATTTCGTATCGATCAAGATGACGTCCAATTGAGCTGAAATTTGGTGTAGACATTCCTCAGCATGTACGCAAGCTCCTGTAAAAATTTCATGGCATTTGGATCAATGGATTGCGAGATATGGTCGATACGAAATGGAAATTCTCATTGGCTGATTGGTTCGAATCCATCATTTCGAATCGATCTCTTCGACTCGATAAACTCACGTGGACCTGTGATGACGTGGCATGGGCACTTCGCCTCGATCTGGTATTTGCTTCGAGTTGACCGTGTCGACTCCATATATCTCGCCTCGTTCATATCGAGGGATGACACATCACCCTGGTCTAATGGCTTGTTGGATACGAAGTGGTCAACAACCATGGATTCGAACAACTGTTACATCGATGGGTACGAACTAACAAAGGTTGATGGTTACGAACAGGCCTTTTTTCGATGGATACGAGCTGACATAGCTTCTTAATGGACACGAAGTCAATCAATACGAACTAGGGTCCTCTGATGGATACGAAGTAGGATAACCTGATGGATACGAAATAGAGAAATCTGATGGATACGAAGCACTCTGCCCAGATGGATTCGAAGAGAAGCTTCCATGATGGATGTGAAGCGGACACTAGCCAATCGGTACGAGGCACAACCCCTACCGATGGATTCGAAGCCCATCGATACGAACTCGATGGATTCGAACACTGCCGACCTGATCGATATGAAGTGATGAGACCTGATCGATGCGAACAGGATCTATACAAACTGAACGTATTTCAATGGATACGAAACCAACAACAATGATGGATACGAACTCTGGGTCGTTCCTTCTATATTGAACCGATCATAACTTGAGCATACAAATTCGGATTAACTTGAAATTTGGAACGTTGGCTCTCTTGGCCTTGCTAACCATGTTCTATCAGTTATAGCCCAATCTAGACTCGGACAAAATTCATCGATATCCATAGCGAATCCGTGCATGTTTGGTATCAAGGAAGGGTGATCCATGGCTTTCAATCAGTTCGTTGGTATCTTGACCTTGCTAAAAGGTGGGACAACAATCTGCTTCAAAATAAAGAAGATGAGTAAGGCATAGCCTATATAAACAAAATATAGACGTAGCTTCTCCTGTATAGCCAGTTTTCTCATTTTTTTGAGTGATTTGAAATTTTTTATATACTGATTGATTATATATGAAAAAAATTTGATTTGATTTTTCGCTTTTATTTGCCTGATTTTATTTCATAAAGATTTGATTAAATGTTTTTATATGCTTGGATTTGATGTTGCCTCCTCTTTTGTTAACATACATATCTTCATATGAATTTATATATATACTTGCGTTTTTACTATATATTTTTTTTCTTGTTTCTGAAACCATATGTTTTTGTGATATCCCGGAGTTTCAAACCAAATTTAAATGTGATAATCTTTATTATAAATTAATTAAAATTGATAAAATTGTTATTTTAAACAATAACAATAACTGTGTTGTAAATATATTGATTTTAAATAGAATTATTATCTACAAATGGAATTTGTATTTGTTGAAATTATATGTGCATATCGAATTGATTTTTAAATTGAATTTGAATTTTTAATTTGAATTTGAATATTTAAATTGAAATTCAGAAGATAGTTATGTATATCTTAAATCATACTTTGGTTTTAAAGTGTATTTTTATGATTTTTTTTGGAATATAAAATTTGTTTTATATTAATTTCTTTTAAAAGAGATTCATTTATATTAATTAAAAATGTATTTATAAATTGGAAAATTAATTTTAAAAGCTTTTTAAAATCTATTTTTGCATGAAAAACTACATGTGTTAACTTGTAAATCCCTCTAATAACATGTGTTAAGAGATTAAATGAGTTTAGTGACAAGGGTCAAATTTTTATTTTATTTTCTTAATTTTAATAAATCAAAAATAAAATCCATATAGCTTTACTTCTTCATCTTCATTCATTTTTTACATCTCATTTTCTAAAAGCAAAAGGAATAAGCTATAAAATTACCAAACTTGCAAACCAAAGCACAACTAAATCAAAACTATTGTAAAAAATTGAAGCCATCTTCAAAGTTCAAAAGTAAGATCATTTCAAAAATTCCAAATCTGCAAGTAATTTCAAAGCCTAGTATCAACTAGCATTTTCTCTGATTTCAAAAGCTTAAGCATTTCAGTTGCTTTTAAAGGAACCTGATCATTTCAACAAAGCACCAGAGCAACAAATCACTTAACAACTAAATCAAGTCAGGCATTCCAGTTACATCAGATTTAAAGTTTTTCTCAAACTCTCCAGTTTTTGCATCTCTTCTAATTGTCGGGTGAGTAAACACATATATTAAAAAGGATTTAGAAAGTTAATCTTCTACATGTGACTTCTGTGATGAATTTTAGCCTGCATGTGTATATATATATGTGTGTGAACTTCTGTATATACGAATGTTGAATCTGTGCTTGTTGTAGTGTGTTCATTCTCCTCTGTTTTGAAAGTATAGAGTCCAAAAACAAATAAAAATTTCAAATCTCATTATCCAATTAATATTGGACTTTAAGTTTCAAACAAATCATGATTGTATAACCATAATCTAAGTTTATAATCGTGTTCAAGGATTTTAAATTTGAAAATTTTTCTAAAATAAAGAAAAGACAGTAAAATCTTTAAATTTGATAAAAATCAAAAATTTTATTTTCTAGATTCAAGCATGCAACTAGAATCGACAGCGTAAAACTTGATTTTTAAAGTAAAAATTTTGAATTTTAGTTGAGTTTTTAGACTGCATTTTTGGGTTGATCGAAAATGAATGATCGGTCAAATCTGATGACTGGTTTATTTCTGGTGGTTGGGGCTTTGGATAGGGATGGCATGGTGAACGTGGAAGCTTGGAAAAATGGTGGATGTAGGTTTCGCTTGCCGCGGCGATGGCGATAAGAAAATGGGTATTAAATCCCTAGTTTTGTCTGTGTTTAGGAATTGAACGCAGGGGATTCTTCGTTGCATCGAGCTTGGCTAGATTTTGGAGGGGACGTATCTGAGACTTGGATGTAGGCATAGGCGAAGGCGCGGCGACTCTGGTGGTCGGACATGCTAAGGCGTCGTGATTTTTGATGTGGACATGAGTTCCAGTTTCGACTGGAAGACTTGTTTTCAATTTGAGCTTTGCAACGAGGGTTCGAAGATCGGAATCGAGTGAGTAGTCGATTGTCACCGGAGGTGGCGATGACGGCGATGGCATGTGCACGTGTACGGCATTAGGGTTCGTGTCAGGAGTTTGGTCGTATGCAACTCAAAGGAATAACCGAGTATGATGAGTTTTTTCACGAGTCTGAACTCGTGTTCGTGAATTAACCCCTTTTCCAGTTTTCTCAAAGTTTTAACTTGAACTAAAAAAAGAAAAGTACGGGAAGATGAAAATGGAAACTCGGGTCAGTACGTGAGTTGATAGCGGGTCGAACCCGGAGATTAAGTTGATGTTTTAAAAAGTTTTTTCAAACGAGTTTTAAAATTTAAATTTATAATGGTTTAAACTACTATATGATAAATGATTAAAACAACTTGATTTAAAGAAGTTTATACTTTGTTAACTAAAATTTGAAATGCTTAAATATTCATTTAAATTTAATTTTTAAAAGTAATTAAGTTTTAATAAAGGTGAAATGTTTTAAAAACATGTATTAATTGTAAGTAATTAATAAAATTGTTTTATTTTGGAAGTTAGTTAAGTTTTTATGAATAAAGATTACTTTAATTAATAAGTTAACTAAAGTTAAATTAATTAATAAGTTTGGATTAATTAATTTATAAGGCTTTAGATGATTAATTATGGATTAATTAATTGATAATTAAGAATTTATTTAATTAAGTAATTATGATTAATTTGTTTATAATTAATAAGTTAATTAGTTAAATAATTGAAGACTCAATTAATCAATGATTAGTAATTAATTAATTAAGAGATTAGTAATTAATCAATTAATAATTAATTAATTAATCAAGTAATTAGGGTTAATTAATTAAGTAATTAAATATTAATTAATTAATAATTAATTAATTAATAATTAATTACTTAATTAATTAAGTGATTAAGTTTTATTAATTATGGATAATTAATTAATTAAGATAAACTAATTTATGGTTTGAATTAATTAATTAAGCAATTAAGAATTATTTAATTGTTAACTAATATTAATTAATTGTTAATTAAGAATTAATTAATTAATAATTAAGGAATGATTTATGTATAATTAAGTTTTATTAATTAATAATTAAGGTTATTAGTTAATAGTTAAAGGATTATTAATTAATTAATTAATTAAAGATTAATTAGTTGATTATGAATTAAGAAGTGATTAATTAATTAAATGATTGTAATTAATTAATGATTGGTTAAGCAAGATTTTAAGTGGTCAATTCTTAGGTAATTAATTTAATTTGAATTAACTAAATTAATTATAATATGGATTAAAAATGCTTGCTTATGGATGATTGTTTTGAGTTGAATGTTTGGACTTGGTTGATATCTATTGGATGGTAATCTATGATACTTTGCGATGAGATGTTGAATATATCCGTGATAGATGTATGTAATTATCTGTGGACAAGGTTGTGAGAATTCAATGTGTTAAGTTGAATTGAATTGTTTAAAATCCTTAAACAACTTGACCTTTAAGACACATTTGGATTTCGATGAGACCGGGATCGAAAATCAAGTTTGATTATCCGAAAACCACATCGATCCAAGTTAAACGTTAGGTCGTGACATCTCAAGTGAAAATCAAGATGGAGATTCAGAGTGGAAGGGTTATTGTCGTTAACTCTGAGGGTGATTCCAAAATGAGTGTAACAAGAAAATGCCTTCGGTTTCGTTCGAACCCGGAACGAACTTGTATGGATTGAATGCTTTGATAACATCGTCAGGTGGACGATGAGCATTCTAAGATAGATGTGTTCTATAAAGGTAATTGTAACCTCAAGCCTCATCAACTGGGACTGGCTAAAATAGAGAAGGTGCATCAAGGTTAAGTGGGTAGCACCTAAGTAGGACGGGGTTTACCCCTGTTTAGAGGTCTCTTTTATTTCGGTGGTGTAGGCAGTTGTTGGCTACAACTACGGAGTTGTCTTGTTTTGGACTGTCTAGTAAGGGATGGTTTTGGCCTTATGTTGTAAGGGATCAGAAGTGATCCTCGGTACGGTGATCTAGGCCCCGTACAGTGACGGGCGGTACCCAGTAGCCCTGCCATTGATGGAAACACATTCTTCCTACGTGCCCTAACGGTTTTGATTGTATAACCCACTTTGTGGCTAGTATGATGGAATTTAATGAATGTAGCAATTTCGGCTATTTCTTATTTACTTGAAAACCCTAGACCCTATTATAATATCACTGGATTTCTTATCAAATGATTTGGCTAGCGTAAGGTAAAAACTTACCCATGTTTATGTGTGGGAAGTCTTACGTGATAATTTTTGTTTTCAAATGATTTTTAAAGTTAAACAACTTTAACCTGTTTACTCACACCAGACCCATGTCTGACCCAGAGTTTATTCTTTTTTTCTTAAACTCTTGGGTACTCAAATTTTTATGAGTAGCCAAGTGATCAGGTTAAGATTGTCAAAACATTTTGGAAGCCGAAGCTGGCGACTAAACGTATCTATCTATGTTTTTTCGCTGTGTTATGACTTTTTGATGTTGTATTTTGGATGTAATGGTTAGGCGGACTCTTATAACTATCTAATGTAATGAAGTCGTATTATTTTGTGTACTCTGATATGTATAACTATGTAATGGATATGTGTAATATTATATTTTGTTCCGTTTCCGCTATGAGATTCTGATGTTGTTGTTCTCTTTCTATCCTTTCCATTTCTATCTCTTTCTTTTCTTACGGATGATACGTCTTTCTGTGAAATGAAAGACGCGTCGTCACAGTTGGTATCAGTACATAGGTTTAGAAACACCTAGCCTCTGGAGTAGTATCTATCTTGAGAGTGCGTATTTGTAATTTTCTTATATAACTAAATCCCTATCTAAATTGGTTGGGTTACCTGTTCAGGTAGCCAAAATGATTTCAAGAGGCAGAAGGGGCAGAGTAGTAGGAGGCACATCAACCATTGATAGAAGAGGTCAGGCTGATAACGAGGCTATTAATCCAGCACCGCCTCAAGTCAGTTTTGCTACTCTATGCAAAGACTTCACCAAACCTGGAGATAAACCATTTAAAGGGTCAAAGACTATAATTGAGGCCTAATTTTGGATATGCTCTTGTGAGCGTATATTTAAGAGTATGAAATTATCGGATGAGCAGAAGAGGGTAATGGCTTTATGGTAGTTGCAAGAAGGTGCTGCAGCCTGGTGGGATGCAGTGAGAACAAATGTCCCTGAGGACGACTTGTCTTGGGAAAGATTTAAAGAGTTGTTTGAGGAGAAATTCATGCCAACAGCAGGGAAAACTCGTCTGCACTGGGATTTTCAGAATTTGAAGTAGGGGAGCATGACTATAGCGGAGTATGAGACCAATTTCAATGAACGATCTTGTTGTGGACCAGGACTCATTGATACTCCTCTCAAAAAGAACGAAATGTTTATGCATGGATTGAGGCCAGAATTTCATGAAAAGATGACAGCACATTTGAAGGGACCTTTTGTGCAGTTAATATGGCTCTAAGATATGAGGATTTGATGAATAAGAGATCAGTGGCACCGGTAGCATCATCTGGAGAGAATTCTTCCAACCCCAATAAGAGAAAGTTTAATCCTAATTGGATGAAGTAGAACAAGAAGAAGCCTGGAAGTAACAACGGACCTCACAAGTGCTATATATGTCAACAAGAGGGTCACTTGGCAAATCGGTGTCCCGGAAAGGATCTCAGCAGCAGCAGCAGCAACCACATCAAAGTGGACCGGGTTCGGCTTTGGTTCAGAAATCTCAATGCTTCAACTGCCACCAACCAGGTCATATGATTAAAAGTTGTCTGCTACTTCAAAAAGCTCAGCAGAATAAGGTATTTGCTTTGGAGGGTGCACCATCAACTTCATTCAAAGGCAAAGGAGTATTGGAAGGTACATTAGATGGCAAGTATATTAAAGTTTTGTTTGATTCGGGTGCCTCATTTAGTTTTATTTCTTTGGAATCAGTAGAGAAGTTCTTTTCTACCCCTTGTACTATTGACCGTCCCTTCTTTGTATCTAATCCTACAGGAGGGGTAACCAAATTAGATAAGATCTGTAAGGATTTGAGAATCTCCTATCTATCGCATAGTTTTTCTTGTGACCCTTACGTGTTGGATTTTAAGGGGTTTGACCTTATATTGGGGATGGATTGGCTTGATAAGTATAAGGCTGTCCTGAATTGTGATGAGAGAATAGTTTCGTTGGAAACTGATCTGGGTAGGATTTCTAGAGTGATGTGTGATAATTCTGAAATTCATTTGAGTATTCTTTTACATGGAGTTGAGACTTCTCAAGAGAAGGTTGAAGATATCGATGTGGTCCAAGATTTCCCAGATGTATTTAAGGAAGTCAAGTGTTTACCTCCACACCGAGAGATAGAGTTTCGCATTGATTTGGTTCCAGAAGAAGTACCAGTGATTCAGCCTAGCAGGAGGATGGCACCTAAAGAGAGGGAGGAGCTAGTGAAGCCAACTCAAGATTGGTGAAGGGATTGATTAGGCGCAGTTTTTCTTGTTGGGGTTCTGCTGCGGTGTTTATCACCAAGTCGGATGGGTCGCTAAGGTTTTGTGTTGACTATCGAGAGTTGAACAAAGTGGCCATTAGAAATAAGTATCCTCTTCCCCGTATTGATAATCTCTTTGACCAGCTGCATGGAGCTTCTGTCTTTTCTCAACTGGATTAGCATCGGGTTTCCATCAGTTAAGGGCAGTTGAGGATAGTATTCCCTTAACTGCATTTAGGGGACCGAATTGTTTCTATGAGTGGTTGGTTATGTCATTCGGGTTAACCAACGCTCCAGCTTACTTTGTCGATCTGATGAACCGAGTTTTTAGAGATGTGTTGAATGAGTTTGTTTTGGTGTTTATCGGTGATATACTAGTCTTCTCTAAGTTGGAAGAAGAGAAGCATTTGAGAATAGTATTAGAGACTCTGAGAAGGCATGTTTTGCAGGAGAAGTTCCCTAAGTTCCATTTTTGGAAATCGAAAGTCAAATTTTCGAGGCACATTGTTTCTGGAGAAGGAATTTCAGTGGATCCAGCAAAGGTTGAGACTATTCTGGAGTGGAAGCCGCCATAAACACCTACCGAAGTCCGCAGTTTTCTGAGATTGGCTGGTTACTACTGGAAGTTTATTAAGGATTATTCTAAGATATCTTCACATCAAATTATGCTGACAAGGAAAGGAGCAAAATTCAAGTGGACACCTGAATGTGAGGAAGCTTTCTAGAATCTGAAGGCAAAGCTAATAAGTGCGCTTCGTTGGCTATTCCGGATGGAAAGAGAAAGTTTGAGGTTTATACAGATGCTTGTATAGTTGGCCTAGGAGCAGTTCTGATGCAAAATGGTAGAATTATTGCGTATGCGAGTCGGCAATTGAAGCCGGATGAAAGGAACTATGCTAAGCACGATCTGGAGTTGTTAGCCTTTGTTTTTGCTTTAAAGATCTGGAGGCACTATCTTCTGGGAGAGAAGTTTTAGTTATTTACGGATCACAAACCATTGAAGTATCTTTTCTCTCAAAAGGATCTTAGTCTGAGGCAGCAGCGATGGGTTGAGTTTTCGGCATCATATGATTTGGATATCCTGTATACTCCGGGGAAGGCTAATGTTGTGGCTGATGCTCTTATGAGGAACGTGGTTCTGTCTCTTTTGGAAGTGGTTCCATCTCTTCTGGAAAGGATTTCGAGTAAGCAAGGATCAGATTGAAAGGAATCATCAGGAGAGTTAAGAAGGGTTGGTGTTCCAGCATTAAGATTGATGACCAAGGGACACTGAGGATCAACGGAAGGATCTGTGTTCCGAATTTTAAGGAATTGAAGCAAGAATTCATATCTGAAAGTCATTGCTCTAGATTAAATATACGCCCAAGAATATCAAAGATGTATAAGGACATGAAGAGAATCTTTTGGTCAAAGGGCATGAAGGAGGATGTAGTTGCTTTTGTCAATAGTTGTGCTATATGACAGCAGTTGAAAGGAGATCAACAGAAGTCAGCCGGTTTGTTACAGCCTTTGGAAGTCCCGATGTGGAAATGGGAAATGATTTCGATGGGTTTCACTGACGGTTTGCCTGGAACCAAGAAGGGAAACGAAGGAATATGGGTGATTGTGGATCGTCAAAATAAAAGCGCCCATTTTATTCCGGTTAAGGCAACCTGTATTGCAGCTTTCTAGCAGAGATTTTTCTTGAGAGAGACAGTCAAATTGCATGGTGTTCCAGTCAGCATAGTAATTGATTGAGTTTTTATCTTCACCAGCAAGTTCTGGGAGGCTTTGCAATCAGCTATGGGAACGATTTTGAGATTAAGTATAGCATATCATCCCTAGGCAGATGGGCAGACGGAAAGACTTAACCGAATTCTAGAAGATATACTGAGGGACTGTGTATTGGATTTTGGTGGGTCATGGGAAGACCATCTACAGTTAGTGGAATTCTCTTACAATAACAGTTACTTGGAAAGTATTAAGATGGCTCCCTATGAAGCTTTGTATGGAAGATCATGTAGATCCCCATCCTATTGGATAGAGTCGAGAGATCGCCTTGTGCTTGGACCAGATCTGATCCGTGAAGCATTTGTGAAAGTTGAGCTTATCAAGAAGTGGATGAGCGCTACTCTGGACCGTTAAAAGAAATATGCAAATAAGAGGCAAAGACAATTGGAATTTGAGATTGGAGATCTAGTCTTTGTCAAAGTTTCCATGATAAAAGGAGCAACAAAATTTGGAAAGACGGGAAAACTCGCCCCAAGAAATATTGGTCCATTCTGAGTGCTTGAGAAGATTGGTGCAGTAGCTTACAGGATTGAATTACCAGTCCGGAAGGCTACAATTAACAATCTTTTTCACGTATCTCATCTGAGGAAATACGTGCACGATCCATCTCTTATTGTGGAGCCAGCTATGCAAGAAGACTTAGAAGTTGAGCCGGACTTATCAGTTGTCATACATCCTGTTCAAATTGTCGATCAAGATGAGAGGCAACTCAGGAGCAAGATAGTGAAGCTTATCAAAGTCCAGTGGAATTAGGATCCAAGAGACTGTACCTGGGAGACTGTGGATAGTTTTCAGAAGGCTTATCCGGATTTGTGTCCAAATAGCTAGTGATGTTTGTGTTGAATGTATTGTGGTTTGGATGTTTTGTTTGTTGGTTGCTTATGTATGGATGGTATGTATGTTTGAATTGTTGAAATAAAATTAAAATTTTGGATTATCTTTTGTTTAAATTTCAGGGACGAAATTCATTTAAGGGGTGAGGAATGTGATATCTCCGAATTTCAAACCAAATTTAAATGTGATAATCTCTATTATAAATTAATTAAAAATGATAAAATTGTTATTTTAAACAATAATAATAATTGTGTTATAAATATATAAATTTTAAATAGAATTGTTATATACAAATGGAATTTGGATCTGTTAAAATTATATGTACATGTCAAATAGATTTTTAAATTGAATTTCATTTTTTAATTTGAATTTGTATATTTATATTGAAATTCAAAAGATAATTATGTATATCTTAAATCACACTTTGGTTTTAAAGTGTATTTTTATGATTTTTTTTAGAATATAAAATTTGTTTATATTAATTTCTTTTAGAAGAGATTGATTTATATAAATTAAAAATGTATTTATAAATTGGAAAATAAATTTTAAAGGCTTTTTAAAATCTATTTTTGCATGAAAAACTACATGTGTTAACTTGTAATTCCCTCAAATAACATGTGTTAAGAGATTAAATGAGTTTAGTGACAAGTGTCACATTTTTATTTTATTTTCTTAATTTTAATAAATCAAAAATAAAATCTATATAGCTTTACTTCTTTATCTTCATTCATTTTTTTACATCTCATTTTCTAAAAGAAAAAGGAATAAGCCATAAAATTACCAAACCTATAAACCAATTCAGTACAACTAAATCAAAACTTCAGTAAAAAAATTGAAGCCATCTTCAAAGTTTAAAATTAAGATCATTTCAAAAATCCCAAATCTGCAAGTAATTTCAAAGCCTGGTATCAACTAGCATTTTCTCAGATTTCAAAAGCATCGGCACTTCAGTTGCTTTTAAAGGAACCTAATCATTTCAGCAAAGCACCAGAGAAAAAATCAAAACATTTAACAACTAAATCAAGTCAGCAATTCCAGTTACATCAGATTTCAAGTTTTTTTCAAACTCTCCAGTTTTTGCATCTCTTCTAACTGTCAGGTGAGTAAACACATATATTAAAAAGGATTTAGAAATTTAATCTTCTGCATGCGACTTCTATGATCAATTTTAGCATGCATGTGTATATACATATGTGTGAACTTCTGTATATATGAATGTTGAATCTATGCTTGTTATAGTGTGCTCATTCTCCTCTGTTTTGAAAGTACAGAGTCCAAAACCAATAAAAATCTCAAATTTCCTTATCCAGTTAATATTGGACTTTAAGTTTCAAACAAATCATGATTGTATAACTATAATCTAAGTTTATAATCGTGTTTAAGGATTTTAAATTTGAAAAATTTTGTGAAATAAAAAAGGTAGTAAAATCTTTAAACTTGATAAAAATCAAACATTTTATTTTCTAGATTCAAGCATGCAACTTGAATCGACATTGTTAAACTTGATTTTTAAAGCAAAAAATCTCGAATTTTAGTTGAGGATTGCATTTTTGGGTTGATCAGAAATGAAAGATCAGTCAAAATCCGATGATTGGGTTGTTTCTGGTGGTCGGGGTTTGGCCAGGGATGGGATGATGATCGTGGAAGCTAGGAAAAATGGTGGATGTGGAGTTCGCCGCCGTGGCGACGGCGATAAGCAAATGGGTTTTAAAACCCTAGTTTTGTCTGGGTTTGAAGAATTGATCATAGGGGATTCTTCGTTGCATCGTGCTTGGATAGATTTGGAGGGGACGTATCTGAGACATGGATGTAGGCGTAGGCGAAGGCGCAGCGACTCTGGTGGTCGGAAATGCTCAGGCGTGGTGATTTTTGATGTGGACGTGAGTTCTAGTTTCGACTGGAAGTCTCGTTTTCAATTTGAGCTACGTGAGAGGGTTCGGAGATCGGAGTCGAGTGAGTAGTCGATTGTCGACATGCGCGAGGTGTCGCCGAAGGCGGCGTCGCCGTTGATGTCCTACGCACGTGCACGGCATCAGGGTTTGTGTCAGGAATTTGGTCGTGTGTAATTCGAAGGAGTATTCAAGTAAATTGATTTTTTGCACGAGTCTGAACTCGTGTTCGTGAATTACCCCCCTTTTCCAGTTTTGTCAAATTTTTAACTTAAACTAAAAAAAGAAAAGTAAGGGAAGATGAAGATAGAAACTCGGGTCAGTACGCGAGTTGATAGTGGGTCGAACCCCAAGATTAAGTTGATGTTTTAAAAAGTTTTTTCAAACGAGTTTTAAAATTCAAATTTATAATGGTTTAAACTACTATATGATAAATGATTAAAACAACTTGATTTAAAGAAGTTTATACTTTGTTAACTAAAATTTGAAATGCTTAAATATTCTTTTAAATTTAATTTTTAAAAGTAATTAAGTTTTAATAAAGGTGAAATGTTTTAAAAACATGTATTAATTATAAGTAATTAATAAAATTGTTTTATTTTGGAAGTTAGTTAAGTTTTTATGAATAAAGATTACTTTAATTAATAAGGTAACTAAAGTTAAATTAATTAATAAGTTTGGATTAATTAATTTATAAGGCTTCAGATGATTAATTATGGATTAATTAATTGATAATTAAGAATTAATTTAATTAAGTAATTAAGATTAATTTGTTTATAATTAATAAGTTAATTAGTTAAATAATTGAAGACTTAATTAATCAATGATTAGTAATTAATTAATCAACTGATTAATAATTAATTAATTAATAATTAATTAGTCAAGTAATTAGGGTTAGTTACTTAAATAATTAAATATTAATTAAATCATTTTTACTTAATTAATAATTAAGAATTTATTAATTAAGTGATTAAGGTTTATTAATTATGGATAATCAATTCAGTAATTAAGATAAATTAATTTACAATTTGAATTAATTAATTAAGTAATTAAGAATTATTCAATTGTTAATTAAGTTAACTGTTAATTAAGGATTAATTAATTAATAATTAAGGAATGATTTATGTATAATCAAGTTTTATTAATTAATAATTAAGGTTATTAATTAATAGCTAAAGGATAATTAATTAATTAATTAAAGATTAATTAGTTGATTATGAATTAAGAAGTGATTAATTAATTAAATGATTGCAATTAATTAATGATTGGTTAAGCAAGATTAAGTGGATAATTCTTAGGTAATTAATTTAATTTGAAGTAATTAAATTAATTATAATATGGATTAAAAATGGTTGCTTATGGATGATTGTTTTGAGTTAAATGTCTGGATTTGGTTGATATCTATTGGATGGTAATCTATGATATTCTGTGATGAGATGTTGAATATATCTGTGATAGATGTATGCAATTATCTGTGGATAAGGTTGTGAGAATTCAATGTGTTAAATTGAATGAAATTGGTTAAAATCCTTAAACAACTTGACCTTTAAGACAAGTTTGGTTTTCGACGAGACCGGGATCGGAAATCAAGTTTGATTATCCAAAAACCACATCAATCCAAGTTAAGCGTTAGGTCGTGACATCCCAAGTGAAATCGAGATGGAGATTCAGAGTGCAAGGGTTATTGCCATTAACTCTGACGGTGATTCGAAAATGAGTGTAACGAGATAATGCCTTCGGTTTCGTTCGAGCCCGGAACGAACTTGTATGAATTGAATGCTTTCAAAACATCGTCAGGTGGACGATGAGCATTCTAAGATAGATATGTTTTATAAAGTTAATCGTAGCTTCAAGCCTCATCAACCGGAAATGGCTAAAACAGGGGAGGTGCAGCAAGGTTAAGTGGGTAGCACCCAAGTAGGACGAGATTTACCCCTGTCTAGAGGTCCCTTTTATTTCGGCTGTGTGGGCAGTAGTTAGCCACAACTGCGGGATTGTCTTGTTTGGGACTGACCAGTAGGGGATGGTTCTGGCCTTATGTTGTAGGGGATCGAGAGTGATCCTCAGTATGGTGATCTAAGCCCCATGCTGTGACGGGCGGTACCCCAGTAGCCCTGCCATTGATGGAAACCCATTCTTCGTACGTACCTTTACAGTTTTGTTTGTATAACCCACTTTGTGGCTAATATGCTGGAATTTAATGAATGTAACAATTTCAGTTATTTCTTATTTACTTGAAAACTCTGGACCCTATCATAATATCACTGGATTTGCTATCAAATGATTTGATTAGCGTAAGGTAAAACTTACCCATGTTTATGTGTGGGAAGTTTTACGTGATACCTTTTGTTTTCAAATGATTTTTAAAGTTAAACAACTTTAACCTGTTTACTCACACCAGACCCATGTCTGACCCAGAGTTTATTTTGTTTTTCTTAAACTCTTGGATACTCAAATTTTTATGAATACCCAAGTGATCAGGTTAGGATTGTCAAAATATTTTGGAAGCTGGAGCTAGAGACCAGACATATCTATCTATGTTTTTCCGTTGTGTTATGACTTTATGATGTTGTATTTTGGATGTAATGGTTAGGCAGACTCTTACATTGCCTACTGTAATGAAGTCATATTGTTTTGTGTACTCTGATATGTAAAACTATGTAATCGATATGTGTAATATTATATTTTGTTCCATTTCCGCTGTGAGATTCTAATGTGGTTGTTCTTTCTTTCTATCCTTTCTATTTCTATCTCTTTCTTTTCTTATTGATGATGTGTCTTTCTATGAAATGAAAGACGGGTCGTTACGTTTTTCATGCTTATAAATATCTTCCATATATATTACTTATGTCTAGTGTTTAAAATGTAGAGTTTAAATATAATTTATTTTTGAGACTTTGAAAATAAAAATATAACTTTGGAATACAAATATAACTTTGGAACAATTAAAATATCTTATGTGAATTTTGTTATTATATATATATCCATACTTTTACAAACTTTCCTACATTTCATTCCAGAGGCATATCTATATTAGTTTTTGGATGTTTATCTTAACTTAAATGGTAGAGTTTCTATATTTATTTATTGTATATATATATATTTTTCAAAAGTTCAACATATCCAAGGATTTCATAATCAATTATCCTATATAGTTTTTAAGTCAATTTATATATGTCCTGATATTTTTAATTATCAGAATTTGATTTGTTTGACTTATAAAATCAGTCTTCCAACAATTTAATCTAGTTAATTACCAATTAACATCCGCTAAAAATCTGGTTCGTCACACTCCTCTCCCCTTTAGAACTTTTCGTCCTCGAAAAGGAACGAAGCGAGAATTTAATTTAATGCTTTATTTTAGTTAAATTCATTCTCTAAACATTTTTAACTCTTTTTATTCCAAAGTTTTAAACATTTTGAAATTTATATAATATTACCAAGATAGCTTTTTATAAATATTCTTTTATAACTCGATGTCTCAACAAGTCCATCCACGTTCTCACAGTAATTCGGTCATACGTTGATCAGGGCATAGGATTGAAAATCTATAAGTACTTGGTAAACCCGTTTCAACACCCATTGAAAATACTTGGAAAACATTTTTATGAGAATGTAGAAAAAAATTGTTGAGAATGCTCTGGAAATCATCACCCTCTCCATGGTCGCAGTTAGCCCGATGATTAGGTCTCCATCTCGGCGAAATCCATAGAAAACTGTAAGCGTCTGTGCCCCTCGATTACACCATGGAACCGCCACAGATCGCTGCTACACCTAGGGTGACATTGCCATCGTAGAAAAGGCCATGTAACTGTAGGCATCGGCGCCCTCGAATTTCGATGCCAAATGAAACTTCCCCCACATAGATTACAGACTAAAATCAATCGAGTCCGAATGTAGCATGTAGGAACTCACTGCCACATAACCTTCGCTACGTCCTTGTAGATGCAATCTACCGACGTTACATCGCTTTCCCAGCGAAATCAAATATGGACTTTAGGAAATCACTGCCCCTCGACTTACACTATGGAATACAGTAGATCGTAGTTACATCAGAGTTACAATGCCGTCAAACCAAACCCCATTGTCTCTATAGGCATCAGCATCCTCGACTTTCACTACCCCAACCACAATCCAAGAGAACTACAGTTTAGTCTGGACATCCTCTGGGATCAAAATTTAGAACCCTCCTTGGGGCTCAAGGCAGAACCACCCCGTGGATCTCCTACTACAAGTTTTTAACTCTAAATGGAAGCGCCTTTTCCCCGTAGCATTCTCAGAACATTTTATACTATACACATATAGTATCATCCAAATCATACTCATAATACATATCACATATAAAACCCATTTTCACAAGATCGATATCTCAAAATCGATAGTTCCCAAACTTGGCTTTCCAAATTCTTAAAATTTGCCTTTTTCCCAAAATAAAAAGCCTTTTAAAATAAGTGGGTTTCAAAAACCTTTTCCCAGTTCCATCCTCATAAAATTATTCATATATATATATATAAGTTTATTCCTTCAACTTCAAAAATCTACATATATAAATTCTTTTTTATACTTCAAATATTTTTCAAAGATCTTTTCTTCTGGTTATACATTCAACAAGGGGAGTTTTAATATATAACAATTACATATAACTTTATTTGTGCCAAATCACATTCAAGTTCGATTTCCTTCATAAAGTAATTTTCCACATTACTTACTTTTTATAAAATGAGTTTCAGTTATAGTAATATCCAACTTCCACTCTTATTCATTATATATTTCTCAAAATATACCTTTCCATTTCAAAATCATTTTTGCTTCATTATATGGTTTCGCTTTCACTTCACAATTTCTTCAAGTTCCATTTGGGTTATCACTTAAGTTCTTATCTAAATTGATTTTTAAATCTAAACAGTTTCTACTCTAGCCAGTTTGAATTTAGAAAATAGCTTGAAAAGTTAAAAATGGATAAGTAGTTGTAAAATAGTTAAATAGTTAGTAGTTATCGAATAGTTGAATAGTTGTAGAATAGTTAGGTAGTTGCAAAATAGTTGTAAAATGGTTGAATAGTAAGTATAAGATAGCTTGAACTTTGAAAAGAATATTTTGTATAGTAAATAGCTTGGAGAGATCAAAATAGTTTGAATTTTTAAGAAAATAGATTTAAGAGGGTTTTTATTAAAGGATTTCAGAGTCAAACTGGTTCAGTTTCCCAATATCCAATCAATTTTAAATTTCCACTTGCTTTTAAATTGATTCAATTCCAATTCAATTTGAATTAACTTCAATTCCTTCCCCGAACTCAAGTCAATTCCTATTTGAATTTAAACTTATTCAACTTCGATTAAAATCCCAATTGATTCAGTTCAAATTTCAGTTTGAACTAATTTCAATTCCAATCTCAACTTTAAACCATCTCGAATTATATAATTTGAGTTAAATTTTTAAATGTTGATTTAATCCTTAAATCAAATTAACCCCTAACCTTTTATTCACAACCTAAGTCTTTAACAATTTAATGCGGAGTCCAACTTCCAAAATTTCATTTTAAATTACCTTTATTTTTACATAAACTTATTTCTAGGCTCTAGCGAGAGTTAAACCTTTTAAAAAAAATCAATTTTCGGGATTCAATTGATTACTAATTACACATCAAATTCTAAACCAATTTCTTAACCAATTCCAGTTGACAAGTTCATTTTTAACCTTTAAATTTTAAGTTTATGTGATTCCATTTTCTAAAGTTCAATCTTTATCTCTAAAATCAAAATCATTTTAATAGCTTCAAAATAGAGTTTTATTTCTATTTAATTTCAACAATGGATGTATATCATTTCTATCCATTTCTATATTCATTCAAAATAATTCAATTCACAGTTTCATAGATTATAAATAACAATGGGATGATAGCATGATATGTCAAAGTAAATAAATATCCAAATTATCTAAGCACCAATCAATAGCATCCAACACACATTTCCAGAATTTGAAACTCGTTTGAGACCATACATACCTCCCTGAGTTAAATCTTCAAATTTCACCAAGAACTTTTCAATTCAGGTTGTTCGTTCTCAACATATTTAACTTCCCTTAAGTTAAATCTCAATTTCATCTTTAAATCTCCCATTTCAGGTTATAAGTCCATAAATTATTTAACTTGTCCAGAGTTAAATTACAATTCATTAATCCATTTAGACTCCTCAATTTAAATTTTTCGTTTCAAATTTAAATTCTTATTAATATTCCTTCCAGTTATAAGTTTTAAAAACTTATCTCTCTTTTGGTTTACATCTCATTCTCAAGGAGACTTTAGATTTCAACACTTAGTATTTAATTCAAACCAACTTTGATATTATGTATATCCAAATATATACATACTTATTTCATCTATGCACCAAGTCATACTTCCAATTTTATACCATCCTTAGATTCAAAACAATTTCCTTCGAAATTTTCAATACAACTCTTGTTTTAAACAAATATTCCCGTATCAAGACATATTCTAATAATACTACTTATTATTTCCTTAAATGTTTTGAAACAAATTCAAAATTCCCCAGCTTTAAAACTGTCCAATTCAAATCCATTTTTAATTTCATTTAAAATTTTATAAATCAAATTTATATAGATTTTTTACTTCCTTAAAGCATTTCATTTTGCTTTATTATTGTTTAATTTAAAATAAACATCCTTTATTAAGATACAATACCTAATTTATGCTAATAATCATATCTAGAAATCAAACATGCCATATATTTTATCATGATTTACTGGAAAAGTATAATCAGGGTAACTAACTTCATTTCAAACACTTTGAAAACACTACTGTAAATTTTTTGAATTTTAAATTCAGTTTTGACTCCATTTTTAACTTAACTTATTTGTATAGTTACTCTAAATTTCTATTTGGTTATATGTATTACCACTTAATTCTTATGATCTTACTCAATTTCAATAATTAACAACCAACTATCTTAATATATTATAATAAAAAACTACTTTATTATCAGAACTTAAGCTTATATAAAAACATTTTTAAAACCGGTTTTTAAATCATTATATAAGAAAATAACAAATACACCCTCATATCATACTCTCGACTCATTCTAGGGTACTACTGACCCTATTTCTAATGAGTAATCCCCACCACGGCCAAGGTTCTCGCTTAACCTTCAGTTCTGATACCAAATGTAACGGCCTAAAAATTATCGACCTCGAAAATCGACACTAATACGTTCTGTATAGAGTGTCGGGCGATCGAGTGCCAAAAATCCCAAACAGTTACGGTTAAGAAGGAAAGAGGTAGAAGAAGAAACAGAAATCAATATCACAGAATCTCACAATCGCAGCGGAACAAATATAATATACAAATAACAGCGTTAGCACAAAAAAAACTGTAAATGTCAATTTACGTACAATATATCAGAGTACAGTCATTCACAAATAAACTAGACAGTTATGATAACTTGTCCCTAAATCCAGTCTAGACAATCTTTACTTCTCACTAGAAATAATCAATACGTCCCGGGCATCCAGCTCGTCCACTGAGCTCCAGAACATCCTAACCTGAAAATCTATAATACTCGGTCTAACTAGAGCATTACAATAAAGTAACATCTTAGTCAGGCTGGAAACCAGCGTGGGTAAACCAACTTAATGTTAAATACTTAAGTTATAAAACTTCTTTCAAAAACCAGGGTACCTCACCAAACATTACGCGTTCTTATCTTCTTATGACCAACACTTGTTACCAAATCCATTATTTAAAATAACTTCTAAGTGCAGTTACATATTCAAATATAGTCGGATTTACTTAATTTATTTAATCTCAGCCTATTTGATTCTAAAAATCAAACCCGTAGAGATATATAGTAGTTCAAAAATCGAAGTGGTTCCGGATAACGCTGATAATCAATCCCGGTCTATGTCGAGATCAAACGCCATCTTTTAAGACCAAGTTGTTTTTAATAAAACAATTTCAATTTTAGAATGTCATATTCACATAGAAATTCATCACAAATATCTATTTCAAATAAATGTCTCATGTTCAGATTAACTGTTCAATTCATATTATTTCATATCATAGAGGAACTAGAAATTCACTCTAGAGAAACAAGGCATTCCAAAGTACTTAATCATTTTATACTATTCATAGACTTGATTAACTAGTCACATAATCATCAATTTAATTCAAACAAAGATTAATTCTTTCCAAATCCTGTTTAATTTTATTAGGCCAATTACAAATCTTTTATTTTACTTTAAATAAATATTTGAAATTGATTAATAATTAACATGTATAATTAATGTAAGACTTTTAATTAATTAAAAGTTTTTAAATCATTCCAATTTTCCTTAACAATTAACTTGATTACAACTATTTACTTTACCTTAATAAACATAGGAGTTAATAAATAATTATCGTATATATATATATATATATATATCCTAAACTTAATTGGTTAAAATCATTTTATTTATACTAGCCATTAACAAACCCAAGGTTTTAGTTAATTTAAGGTTTTAAATTACTTTATTTATATTGACCATAACTAACTGATTTTACTTTAATTTATTATTAATTAAGTGTATTGGCAAGTGTCAAATGAGGTAAGACAAGTCTTCTATGTTTTAGCACAAAACCAGGGATTAAGGTCTAAAAGAGAATAGTTAAAGAAATCTGATTTTGGAAAATATACTTAAGACATTTATATTATTATTCTTTGTTTATCGGCCCACTAGCCCAAACCCGATGCCCAGACTTTCCCCTATACTATACACTTCTCTTTAATCTTTCTTCTCTTCTTACACTATCATTTACCCATCTGAGAACCACCACCGTGCACGTACACGCATCCACCGGTCATCCGCTACACCGCCGATCAACTATGCGAGTCGCCCCGACCCCCCCTGTCCACCTGACCACATAGAACTCCGGCTCCACCCCTGCTTAACAATTTACCCCTTCGACCCAGAACTTCACGAAAATGGACAACTGTAAACACCTCACCCATGCCACCCTGGCCACCGTTCACCACCAGTTTTTTCTCAGGGATTCTCCAACCTTGGTTTTACCTCCTCCTTCACATGCGCACATCGCATTCATTTTCCCCATGCTGCCTTTGCCTCGTAACCTAGATAACTCAAAACTGCCCCCAAAGCGCTACTTCCACCTTGTCTCGACACCCTACTTCACCAGAGAGTCTCGCACCATTTTTCCCCTACTCCCCATCTCCACCGCTTCCTCTCGACCAAACCTCGACCCCAACATTGACGCATTTTCCAAAATTTGATCCACGACCCAATAACATTCATCTCCCATTATCCCATTATTTACCCCATTAAAAAATTATAAAACACTCACCAAAATTTATCATTTCCAATGCTGAACCCATTTATACGAACAAAAACACAAATTATTATGTTTTAATTTCCTGCTATATTGGGTTACTCTCTGTATATCACTCCTTATATGTTATGTATATGTTATTATCCACTAGAACCATTTTCAAACAAAGAGCACTAGAAAATAAACAATTTTTCTTTTTATATCACGACTTTAAACAAACTAGAGTGAGAGACAAGAATTTTGGAAGTTAGACTCGATCATTTTATTAAAAAATTACAAAGCGGTAAATACGATGTACATGTCACTGTGAGTTTCCGTGGTTATAACACTGGGTATACACACATATATAAGTGCAAATGTTATTCTGCATCAAGCATACATGACGAACAGCACTCCCATTCCATGACCAAGCATATAATCATTGCTTACAGTATGAAAAGTTAAGTTTACTCGCCTTTGGACAGAGCAATGTTTTGAGTAGAAAATGCTGCTAGCCTGTTGATGATCCTCTCTATTAAGATTTGTTTTGATTCTTTTTTTTCTCTCGCTTTGGTTGATCTCCTAGCATCTTGATTCTTTAGAGTTTAACTGGTAGCTTGTATATTATTTCTTATTGTGTTCGAAATGTAAGAAGATGAATAAGGCAGTGCCTATATAAACAGAAGATGGATGTAGCTTTTCCTGTACAGCCAGTTTTCTCATTTTTTGAGTGATTTGAACTTTTGTGTGCTGATTGATTATATATGAAAAGGTTTTGATTTGATTTCCCCTTTTATTGACCTGATTTTATTTCATAAAGATTTAATTAAATGTTTTTGTATGCTTGGCTTTGATGTTGCCACCTCTTTCGTCAACATACATTTCTTCATATGAATTTATATATATACTTGCATCTTCACGATATATATTTTTGCTTGTATTTGACATCATATGTGTTCATGCTTATAAATATCTTTTATATATATATATATATATTACATATGTCTAGTGTTTAAAAGGTAGAGTTTAAATATAAATTATTTTTGAGATTTTGAAAATAAAAATATAACTTTGGAATAAAAATATAACTTTGGAACAGTTAAAATATATTTCATGAATTTTGATATTATATATATCCAGACTTTTACAAACTTTCCTACATTTCATTTCATAGGCATATGTGTATTAGTTTTTGGATGTTTATCTTAAATTAAATGGTAGAGTTTCTATATTTACTTATTATATATATTTTTCTTTAAAAGTTTAGCATATCCAAGGATTTCATAATTAAATATCCTATATAATTTTTAAGTCAAATTATATATGTCCCGATATTTTAATTATCAGAATTTATTTATTTGACTTATAAAGTCAGTCTGCCAACGATTTAATTCAGTTAATTACCAATTAACACCCGTTAAAAATCAAGGTCGTCACAATTGGAAAATGATAGTTTATTTAACTAGAAAACTCAGGAATAATAAAGTCGAATTTAATATTTTAGATTGATAATTGAGTTTTGAATGTTTTGTGTTAAATGTCCTATTTGAAAAAGGAGTACCTCTTTATTTTAGCAAGTCATTGAAAATGGAAGTTTTCCATAGTTCTTTTTTGAAAACAAAGTAGTCTTCGAATAATACTAATTGAAAGTCTAACTTTTAAAGAGATAAATCTTTGATGAAGAAGTTTGAAAAAGAGAAATTATTTTGCTCATATTTAGAACTAAGAAACTTTGAATTCTTAGTAAAAGATTCTAGGTTCGTATTTTTAAAGTTGGAGATTTTGATTTTGGTACTTCATGTTTGCAAAATTTTAAATTTTACAAGAAATGACTAAATAAACACTAATTTTGAAACAGTTTTATTTGTATAAAAATAGTTAATTTAAAACTATTTTGTATGATTGCTAAAATTCAGGTTTTGTAATGAATTATTTTTATGGAGTAGAAGGCGATCACTACCTAGGTAGGACAGATTAGGGTTTTTAGGATACGAATAAAACAGGAATCGAGTGTACAACCTAATCAAGAAATTTGAAATCAGTCGCAAACCTCTATTTGAAAGAAGTTGGTAAAGCGTAAAGATATTTCAAATCTGTAGTTGGGTTATAAATTAGGTTACTTGCAGAATATGAATTTCTATATTTTAATTTTGGAGCAGTTTCCAAGTAATTTGCATAAATTATCCAATTCCCGGTTATGTATAGAAGTGTGTTGTTTGAAGTAACGAGGAATAATTAAAATGAAAAGAGATGGATAAGAGATGGATATTCCTTTCCGTAGTTTACATCGTCAATTTCAATAAAGAGAAAAGAAATAATTCCTATAATTTCAAAAAAAAAAAATCTCACTTGTGATTAATTTATGATAAATTATGACTGTAGTCTATTTGGAAAGATAGCTCCTATAAATCAAAATATGGAAATGAGTATTCTAGTTATAGAGGTTAGTAGTTAGAAATACATACTCGTATAACCACACTTAATGATTAGGCAGAATATATTACAATTATATGTGTACTAATTAGCAATTAATGGATTGGGATTTTTGGATATTAACTACAAATTTAACGGGAAATAAATCTGTAATTAATAGGAGGAAAAAGGAAGTAAGTGGGGATCGATTAATGAAACTCCATATGGCGAAATTTGAGTAATGAATAAATTTTGGAAACCTAAAGAAGGATTAATTGAAAATGCTCCAATGTTGGCAGTAATTAGCAATTACTTTGGACATTAATTGAGGCAAGGGATGGACCACATTTATTAAAAGCCAAAATGGAAAAGTAAGGAAAATGGGTAACAGTGAATGACATAATTGAAACACTCATCTTAATTTACTAAGAAGTATTAGGACACCAACACCATTTATATTAGTTGATAATAGCTTCCAGAAAAATTTTCTTTTAGAGTTCTTGGGTTGTAGTCGCTAGTTGTCTCCCTTAATTATTGGAAAACTGAGTACTATGGTGTAAGATATATCCCTATTTTATTCTTGTGTGACTTTATGAATGAGATTTAAACCACTTAATATATCAATATTGAAAAGCAAAGTAAGTGATGAATTTCATAGGAACACTTAATTAGCGACAAACAATAGGTAAGACTGAAAGTTAATGAAGAAATTAAGTTAGCATTCTAAAATGGATAAATATGTCGAATTGAAAGCTTTAGAATTTTGGACAAAATAAATTTTAGCCCATAGTCTGTAAACTATTCAAATTAAAGATAAAATGTGTAGGAACGTGAATAGAATTTACTGCTGATCAAGGATGATGAAGAAGGTGGTAGAATTTTCCATTAGAAGCAATAAGACCGAAGTGTCTCCGATATAGCTTCATGGAGCTGCAATTTGCTTCGTTAGTGGTAGGGACCCTTAGTTTGCTAGCAAATTTTAAAGGAGTTGTTGGTAGCTTTAGGAACTTTGTTATATCAAAGCACTGTTTACCAACTGAACACCAACGGACAAACCGAAAGAATGAATAGGAACTTTGAGTATTTAATAAGAGCTTGCATCTTGGACTTTGGAAGACATTAGGAATAACACTTACCTTTAGTAGAATTCACATATAGTAGTTGTCACCAATAGACGACTGGTATGACACCTTTGAAATAATTTTCGAAAGACCATACAAATTGCCAAATTATGGGTGGGAACCTACTAACAAATTCTACTCGGACCAAACTTGAATTGCGAGGTAATGGGAAGTCATAGTTGATTAGGCAGCATGTGAAGGTCATAAGATTTAGATAGTTGGAAAAGTTGGCACAAGAATTTTTGGGCCTTCCCCAATATTGGGGAAAAATAAGAAAACTTTTAAGTTGGTTGGTGTCCACGATGTTTTTCACGTTTTGCATTTGAATTGATACCTTCATAGCATACTAATTGTTGTAGAGCTTAATCAATTGGTGGATTTTGCGATCGAGCCATTGACGTCCCATGCCACTACAGGCATTATGGGGCACAAAACTTGGAAACTCCACAGCAAAATTAGATTGGTCCGAGTACAAGGGGTGGAAATCTGAAAGAAGACATAAGTACTTCTCATCCTAAGCCTTTCTTGGTTAATTTTCTCTACAAAATTAGGATTTTGGTTGCATTAGGTTTGCTAGATTGGATGGACGGAGATGGTTGCCATAATTTTTCCTCCACAACTTTACACCGAAGTAGTAATTTTGTGCATGTTTAGGGTATTTACATACATATTTGCATAGCATGGTCGCACATTCACACTAAGATTGAGCTCATTTTAGTATGCATACAGTACATAATCATATTGCACTTGGAATTGAGTAGATGATAGTGTGGATACTGTGGTTGTATAACATGAATGTTATTACACATTATGATGTTCTTTCTGTGAAAGATTTTGGGATGAAATCTTTTTTAAAGTGGAAGAATGTAACGCCCCATAAAATCAACCTAAATTAAATAAATTATGAGTGTTAATGGCATTCTGAATAAATTAAGAGAAATTCAATTAATTAGGTTAGAGGTAAAAATAGATTTTTTTAAAAAGTTAGAATTTGACAACAAAATTATTCCGTTGCGTTCGTCGAAAAATTTAAATCCGCTTTAATATATAATATGCTGCAAATGGAGTCAAACGAAGAAGTTATCAGCGTTTGAAGTTTTCAGATTTAAATTAGTTTAATTTGAATTGAAATTCAAATAAGTAATTAATTTTAAGTTTAAATTTCAAAGATTAATTTTGATTTGATTTGGGGGTTAAGTAAATGACAAAGTTAACAATTAATGTTAAAAGTTAATTAGGGAATAAAATAATTAAACAATGAAAAATAACAAAACACTCCCAAAATAATGAAGCGGTCGACCAGTGTGACCCACTGGTCGACCCCTTGCGGTTGATCTAACTATGAGGCTAGTCAACGGCTACTACACTATGGTGGATAGCGTTTTATGATGTTAAATACTCCAGATTTATCCATTTTTGACCTAGTTTCATCCTACGGTTCTGGTAAATTTCAACCTCAATAAATAAAAGCCCACCTCCTACACTTTTGTTCATAAATAATTTAGGAACATCAGCAAAGAACTGCCGGTTCATCTCTTCTTAGATTCAGAAAACTCCATTAGGGTTTCAAGTAAGAAATCGTATATACCTATCTTTGTTATTTTTTTAATTTATAAACCTCTCCTCCTCCAACCTTTCTAAATCTGATATTTATACATTCACTTGTAATATACATTAAAAAGAAGAGATCTGAAGGAAGTTATAATGGGCTTTGAAAATCCAAAGAGAAGTAAAGCTAAGGGCTAGTTGTGAGTGCACATATTAGTTTTCAATTTTAGTAGTTGAATAGTGTAGTTTGGACTTGGTATATGTCTTGGGGAGTTTTGGATTATGAAAACATCATATTAAATATCACCAAAATTCACCCAAGCGAATTATCAATTCTTTGTATTTGAATCTTAATTGTTTTGTGCTAAAATAATGAAGTTTTGTGGATTTCACAGTTTATGTATTCTACCTTCTATTCCACTTCTTATTCTTCTTCTCTAGATCTCATTAAGGGATTTAATTGAAAAATGGTTTGTAAAGGACGATATTTACTCGTAGTTTACACCATCTATTTCTATAAAATTTAATAGAGTTTCACTTATCAAAATTAATGTAAAAGAAGTTAGATGGAGCATAGAATTGATTAAGTTTCGTTTTGAGTTTCTTACATCAAATCTATTTATTACAATTTTGGATATGAGTATTGAATCCTATTTATGGGTATTAGAATCTTCTGTTTTGGATATCAAAATTCGATATTATTTGCAAAATGGAAGTAAAGGAAAGACTTGTATTATTATGGTTAAAAAGGAAACGACATTTAGTGTTAGTTCAGGCATAATCTCCACATGCGTGGAATAATAAATGAATATTTATTTATATATTAATTAGCGTAATGAATGTAAAAGTATAACATTTAGTTATATAGTTTATTAGGTAATAAGTGTTTAATTCTCCATTTGGAAAGTAATTAATATTTTAAGGCGTAATAAGGAAGATTCCTTATATGGCCTTAATTATGAAATGGTGAAATGAGTATTATGCACATAGAGTATTCAAATTATGGCTAAGTCATAGGGATGCGAGATTAGTCCAATGGCACATAGAAGTCTGTCCAGCTAATCTGACTACCAACGGTATGACTTTGGGGTTATTATCATACATCTCATATGACGAGTATTTATGATGATGCGAGGTTAGTTTCAAATTCTAAAGGGTAAACATACTCTGCTAATATAGCAACCAGTTCTTACGAATAATAGGACTAATGTGAGATGTCATTATGAGTATGGATCAAAATACGAAGGGCCTGCTTTGATGTCTTGAAGTATCAAGTGGTTTTTTCAAGGCCCACCTCTTTTCCCCAAATGAAGTATTAAACCGCCAATCATTAGTAAGCAGGTTAGGTAGTATCGCTAGGGGTCCGCTTTAGGATAAGGTAATAAGTGACTAATTGAGGCTCTGCCTTTCCATAAAGAAGTATATAACACCCCTAATTTTTGATAGCATTATTCAAGAGATTTAATTTGATAAATTAAATTGAATAATGTAAAGGTTAGAGTGATAAACGGATTAAGATTTAAAAATAAACCTAGAGGCCGAGCTTAATCAAACAAACAGGCTTAAATATGGTTTATAAGAAAATTAATTTACATAAGGGCTTATTAAGAGATAGCCACACCTTATTACCATAACCCTTATATATCCATGGCTTTACCATCCATTCCCATTCATTTTGCGTAAAACATAAAACGTAAATAAAAGAAAGTGGAGCCGGCCATTACTAGGACAAAAGTGGAAGAAGAAAATTCAAATAAAGTTCAGGATTCAAGCTAGGGAATTAATCTCAAACATATCGCAAAGTCCTTATCCTAATCAAGGTGAATAATGATCTATATCATTTCTATTTTTTTATGATCATTTATTTTGGATTTAAGATTAAATCCATTTTAATGATGATTTGGATAATAACATGCTTGGATTATAAAATGTTTGATTTAAACAAAAAATTTGTTTAAATATAAATTTATATGGTTTTAAGGGTAAAATCAAATATAACGATTTTGTATGCCATGAGGAATTTAAACGATATGTAAAACATTATTTTGGAGTTGGGTTTTAATTTTCATAATTTTCCAAGGTATGAAGAATTTATTATGAATTTTCAAAGGAAAATAAGATTAATTGGGTTCGAAATTTGTTTCAGAAATTATAAAGAGAATTTGGGTTTGAAATGTAGATTTGTCATATAACATATTAAAAGTGAATTTCAGTGACTTTTTGGGAATTTTTTCAATTATTATAAGAGTTAAATTATTTTGAAAGGAGGACCAAATTGATTTAATTTTTTTGCTTAATGGAATATCTTATTTGTTAAATTAATCTTGTTTCAGATCTGAAATTAGGTGGTAGTTAATTTTTGTAAAGAAGCTGAAAAGTTAGGACACCGATCACATTTTTACAAGTAGGCGGGTTAGTTAGTATTTGCTTTAATTTGCATTAAATCAGTTTTTACCTAGAAAAGTGGGTTCCACCTTTTTTGGAAGTACCTTTCGACTCATAGCTTCCACCTTCAATCAGGTCGAAACCCGCAAAGCCAAAACCAATAGACAAGGTCAACATTGATGTGTAGTGGGATGGAGAAAGCCAGTAGGCATGGTGTCAAAACATAGCTTCTAATGGGAACGAAACTTTTGTTTCGTTTTCTAAAGAAATGTGCCTATCTGCTTTAATAAATGCTTTTGAAGGTGTCGAAATATATGCTTTCAAAGTGATCTTTTGAATAGCTTACAAAGCACGGCGGGGGGGGGGGGGGGGGAGGGGGTTGTCACCTTATTGTTTAAAGTATAGCTTTTGAATGAGTTACTTAGTTTCCAAATTAACGATTTCCAAAGGGGTGGTGTTAACCTAGCCAAACCCTTCTACCGACTTTAGCCTTTCAAAGCAATTTAAGATAACAATGCTTTCGAAAGGTAACCTTTGTTTTATAAATATGAGTCATTTCCTAAAGCTTTTGAAAGGGGTTAATGGTTTCGAAGGAAATGGTTTTGAAAGGGGTTTCGAAGCTAACCTTAAAATGTTTTAGTTATGTGGTTTAAGCATTCGAAAGGATGGTTCCAATGTCATCTAGTATTTTCCCCAAACATTTTTACATGAAAAATAATGGTTTCGAATGGCATACTTTTTTTTATGTTCACTTAGACTTAATAGATATTTTATAATGGTTTCGAAGCTATGCTTCTAAGTGTTAATAAGTGTTGCCTTAATACATTAGAGAGGCTTTAATATATTTCGAAAGGCAGGTGCCTAGAATTTTGAAAAGATGATTTGAATGATTTTGAAATGAAGTTCTCCAATGGTTTCAAAGCTAAAGATTAAAAGTTTCGAAAGCCTTAGTTTTCAGAACAAACAACCCAATCTCATCTTAAACGAAAACCATGGTGCAATAAAAGAGTTTTGAATTGATTTTAAATATGGAGTTTTCGAAGAAATTTTCCTTGATTTATAGGTTAAAGGGATTAATTAAGTTTTAAATGAAATGGTTTAAAGGGTAGTAAACCACAGATGTTGGTATTATTATGTTATTTGTTTACTTCTTCCTATATATGTATGTATGTATGTATGTATATTCACATTGAAATGGACACATAACTACATTTTGGGAACGTCAAAATGACTGGCTAGGTTAACCAGTAGTGAATATAAATTAACTCCTAAATGAGTAGAATTGCATGCAGGAGGTCAGACAAACAAGAATGTAGGTTGCCTAAACAATGAAGTTGTCAGATAGAAAGGTTCATAGTAAACCCATTAAAATATGTTTAGGAAAAGTATTGGCAAGGGCCAATAGGTTCATAGTAAACCTATCTATAATTAGATTGAATTATTGGCGGGGCCAATAGGTTTGTAGCGAACCCTTGAAAACTATATCTAGTTTAAGTGATTAATAGAAGTAAATGGGTTCCAAGCCAATCCATGAAAACTAGGATCAAAGGTAAGTTATTGTGGTTACCAATAGATTCAGGGAAAACCCATGAAACAATGATTTTATTGACACGGGCAAATAGGTTCTTAGTGAGCCCAAGAAAACTATGAAACTTGATAGGGAGTCAATAAATATTAAATAGGTTATTAGTCAGACCATGAAAACATAGAAACTATAACAGGGACAGATAGTCAAAATGAGTGGGGATGGGTGATCCAGAATTAATTTACTTATTTTGCATATCATGATAATATTTTGCAATGTTATATTTTAACCATTGTGGATGCAGGAGCACAATATATGGTTTTATAAAGTTTTAGGATACTAGTGAGGGGAAAACCCATTCCGCTAAGCTGTGTGGTCTCACTAGACATCTAAATGGTTTGAGATGGTAGTTTATTATTCATACAAGGCTTTGTGTCTAACTCAAAGTTTATGTTTTTCCCTTAAACTCTCGGGTGCTAAATTGATTTTGAGTTGTTTGAGTGTTAAGGTTTTCAGGTACCTCTTTAGACGAATAAGATTTCGGAGACATGTAGGAGGCATGATAGCTATTTAGCATTCTCTTTTATTATGATTCCGCTGTTTTGTTATTATAAAGGAAAAGTTGTTTAATTGTCGATACGTATACCCTGATCATCGAAGGAGGCATCTTCATATATGGCTCTTGGCGTGCGTTCTAATAAATATATTTTCTCTGAACGTGGTTCTCATATCGGGATTATGTAATGAATTTGAAATGATTTGAAATGGAATGTGAAAGTTGTTTTGTGATTTTAAACTTTTACATATCTATGTGTTTCTGTTATATCAATGTATCTCACATTACTGTATTTGGTCACCCGAGATTAATAACTATGGATGACTACAGCATCATCCATAGTCATTAGTCTTGGTCCTCCTAGTGGAGGTGTTACAGTCGGTATCGGAGCATAGGTTTATGAAACTTGAAAGGAATTTCAACCTAAATGATCTTCGAACATAATCTAGTGAATTAGAAAATAAGATCGGGGTTTAGGTTAGTGCTATCATAACACACTTGTATTTAGTATATATAAGTACGTATTACCCTATCTCTAAGACCATTCATCTGTATCTTACTAAGGCACATGTGTAGATTTTTGAAAAAGAAGATATGCAGGCAGGAATTGGAAGAGGAAATATCTTTGGAGGAAGCACCACAACCAACGGAAATGTTCGACCCACTAGGAGGAACCGGAGTCAACAGGCTAATGCTAATCAAAGTGTTGATGCCAATTTAGGTGCTAGACGTCCACCAGTGAATATGAGGGTGATGTATCAGTTTTGTCAACAATATGATGCTACCAGCAGCTGCTGCTGGTATTGCTAGAAATGTTGGAGGAGCTAATCCTATGGCTCTAGTTGGGAATAATTATGCTAAACTGAGCGGGAATTACGCCAGTCTTGATGGGAAACCATTTATGGGAATGGAGGATGCTGTAGAAGTTGAGAACTGGCTATTGCACCGTGAGAGAATTTTCACTGATTTGGGTTTATATAATGAGCAGAAGAGGAGGCTAGCCTCTTGGCAGTTGTAAGGGTCAACACTTCATTGGTGGAATAGTGTTACCGCCAGTGTTACGGAGGAAGAATTGATTTGCGCTGATTTGAGGAGAATACTTGAGAAAAGGTTTTTTTTCCTAAAGTTGCTAGAACTACATCGATAAGGAAGTTTGTACATTTGGTGCAGGGAGAAATGTCGGTAATTGAGTATGCTACTAAGTTTGATGAGTTGTCCCGTTATATGTATGCTATTATAAACACCGATGTCAGGAGAAACGAAAGTGTCATTCAAGGATTGATACCTGAGCTTGCTAGGACGAACTTGACACATATCCATGATCTATGTAATGTAGTTTTGGAGAAGGCAATTCGCCATGAAGAGATGCTTGCTATTTCTGCTAGAGAAATGCCGTTTGAAATGCAGGGTTCTTAGGGAAAGAAGAGGAAGTTCTTTAAGAAAAAGGGAGTTGTGACGCCCCACCCCGACACCCACATTAACAAAGAGAATAACAGGGTAATTCTGCCTACTAATGCGAAGAATAGGACTGGTTAAAGCGACCATCTATAGTTTTGTCATAAATATCTATTGAATACGTCGATAAGCACTCTATAGTTTTTTTGACTCAAGTGGATCGACATATCCAATAAATACTTAATACAAAGCCATAGGATGCTATAGGGTCTATTAGAAAAAAATATAGCAACTCAAATGAAAAACACATCACAGAACAGCAGATAATCATACATACACACACAAATAGATACATCGTCATAGTAATACATAAAACTTCATTTTTAGCTCTAAAAATTTCGCTAAAATTATTCTCTTGCGTAATAAAATATAATAACTCATTTCAAACTTGATTTTTATAATGAAAACACAATACTAAATCAAATTGCATCTTTTTATTTAAATAAATACCTTTTAAAAAATCAAATACTTCCTTTAAAAATTATGAAAAGAAGTAATTGGGAATAGTTAAATAAATTAGTACATTTTCTCTAAATAAAACCACAGTTCATTCACTATTAACTCAATCAAATAAAATAAAGTTTCCAAACTTTATTTTCTTATTTTATTTTCAAAATTCATTGTTTGTTTAAAATAAACAATTAAATCTCCAATTTATTTTAATTTACCATATTAAACTATAACCTTCGTTATAATTTAATGTTTATAGTTAATCACCAAAACCAGAATTGTTACAGGAGCCCAGAATGGAGAGGCTGCCAAGAAGGAAAAGGCTGATTTAGTTTGCTTCAAGTGTGACAAGAAGGGTCATTATGCTCATGAGTGCCGGTTAGGAAAGGGAAAGAAGGCCGTAGAAAAGAAAGGTGTAAAGTGCTTCAACTGTGACCAAGTTGGGCGTTACAAGAATCAGTGTCCGTAACCAGTCTAGATAGATAAGGAAAAGGCTTTTTGCTGTTGGACCATCATTTGCTAGGCCAGCTACACCTAAAAAGGGAAGATTGTGATGGAAGGTACGCTTTTGATTAATATTATACCTAGGATACTATTTGATGCCGACGCATCACATTCATTTATATCTCATAATTTGATTGATAAGTTATGCTTAGAACCCATATTCTTGCTACTTACTTAAGGGATGCGAATCCAATAAGAGGGTATGCAAATCAGAGCATGAAATGTGACAAGTTATAACTTGATTTATTAGGTCATAAGTTTGCATGTAGTTTGTATTTTTTCAATTTTGTAGATATTAGAATCATTGTGGGTATGGATTGGTTGAGTAAGTATTGGGCTAGGATATTTTACCAAGATGGGAAGGTATCACCAAGACACCCTTATGGTCATAACCGAATCATATTCTCAAAGGAGATATAGACCAGTGTAGTTGTGCTTTGTTAAGTGCTATGGAAGTGGGAGAAGAGTTAAGTAAGGCTCGAGTAGCATGGGATTTTGCAGATGTCTTTTAGCCGGTTACAGGACAACCATCGAAACAAGCTCTTAAGTTTTGGATAGATCTTATGTTGAACCTGTAAGTAGACCACCTAGCAAGATGACACCGAGAAAGATAAAGGAATTGAAGGTTCAGCTATTGGATCTAGAAGGACGAAATTTTATTAGACCAAGTAGTTTGCCTTGGGAAGCAGCCGTGGTGTTCGTGAAGAAACCAGATGGGTCGTTGAGGATATATATCGACTATCGTAGGTTGAGCGAGTGGATGATTAAGAATAAATATCCTTTGCCGAGAATTGATGATCAATGTGATCAGTTTTGTGGAGCCAGTGTGTTTTCCTAGTTGGATTTGGAAATGGGTTTCTGTTGGTTAAGAGTGGCAGAGGGCAGTGTTCCTTTGACAGTATTTCAAACAAGGTATGGTTCGTACGAATGGCTAGTAACGCCATTCGAGTTAACGAATGCACTTTCTTTCTTCGTGGATTTGATGAATTGGGTTTTTCAAGAGTACTTGGATACGTTTGTGTTGATGTTTATAGATGTCATTTTAGTATACTCTAAGGATGAAAGCGGGCATGAGGATCATCTTAGGGTAGTTCTTAAGACACTGAGGCAGCATCAGCTGATGGAAAAGTTCTCCAAGTATCATTTTTGGAAGAAATAGGTTAAATTTCTTGGTTACATGGTTTTAGAGAAGGGCTTATAAGTTGATCCAGATAAGATTGAAGCTGTTAATAATTGGAAGAAAGCAGAGACAGTGACCGAGATTTGAAATTTTTTTGTACTTGCTGGCTATTAATGGAGATTCATTAATGATTTCTTATGGACTACATCTCCTTTGACTAAGTTAACCAAGAAGGAGGTGAAGTATGTATGGTCCAACAAATTTGAGGATGCATTCTATAGTTAAAGTATTGGTTGACCAATTCACCTGTGTTAGTACTTTTGGACGAAAACCAAGAGTTGGTGGTTTATACCGATGCTTGCCGAATTATATTAAGAGCTGTGTTGATTTGGAGTTGGCTGTGATAATCTTTGCATTGAAGATTTGAAGGCATTATCTCTTGGGAGAGAGGTTTGAGCTATATACAAATCATAAGTCTTTAAAGTATTTATTATCTCAAAAGGAGCTAAATATGAGACAGCGGAGGTGGCTGAATTTTTTGGCTGCTTATGATTTTGGTATAGTGTGTACTCTTGGGAAAGGAAATAAAATAGCGGATGCTCGTAGCAGAAGACATCAAAATGTGGTGTTAGATATATTGGCAGAATGGAAGGATTTGGAAGCTTTGACTACTTGTAGTGTGCGGTTAAGATCGACTGTTAGTACTAGTCAAAGTACCGCCATGTTATCCTGTTTGAAAGTTCGATCAGTGTTGATAGAGAGGATTGCTTCTAGGCAGAAGGAGAATCCATTATTAGCCAAGAAGATTAGAAAGCTTGAGGTTGGAACCGAGATCAATGGTCTAAAAGATTTAGTCTTGACCATAAAGGATGGTTGAGAAAGATGGGATAGTTGTGTATTCTGAATGTTGAGGGCTTAAGAAAAGAAGTTCTTAGAGAATGTCATCGATCCAAGTTTACGATTCATCTTAGAGGGACCAAGATGTATCAAGATATAAAGAGGAGCTTCTATTGCAAAGGTATGAAGAGGGATGTAGGTTTGTGGGTCAGGCAGTGTGCAAACTATCAACAAGTGAAAGTTGAACATCAGAAGCCGGCTGGATTGCTTCAACCTCTATAGAATCCAGTTTGGAAATGGGATTCGATATCCATGGATTTTATAGGCAGATTGCCAAGGTAAAATAGGGGAAATGAAAGTATATGGATCATAGCGAACTGGTTGACCAAGAGTGCCCATTTCATTCCAATTAAGTCAACCAAGACGACACCTGGTTTTAGCTAAGTTGTTCATGAGGAACATAGTTAGTCTACATGGGATTCCTAGTAATATAACCAGCGATAGGGATGCTTTATTTACTAGAGAATTATGGAACAGTCTACAGCATGTATTAGACACTAAGCTCAAGATGAGTAATACATATCGTCCTCAGACAGATGGGTAGACAGAGAGAGTCAATAAAGTACTTGAGGATTTGTTGAGAGCTTGTGTGTTGGACTTTGGTGGATCTTGGGAAGATAACCTGCATTTGGTTGAGTTTTCCTAAAATAATAGTTATCAAACTTGTATAGGAATGGCGCCATTGAATCTGTGTATGGAAAGCCATGCGAATCACCAGCATTTTGCTTAGAGACCGTTGACAGGTTATTCTTTGGTCTAGATCTATTTAGAGAGGAAATAGAGAAAATTGAGTTGATTCGAAAAAGGATGAAGGAAGCTCAGTCCAAGAAGTAAAGTGACACGGATATGAAGCATAAATACTTAGAATTCTCAGTTGGAGATAAGGTTTTCATTAAAGTATCACCAATGAAGGGTATGGTACGGTTCGAAAAGTCGGAGAAACTAGCACTAAGATATGTTGGTCCATTTCAGATTATGGAGAGGATTGGAAAGCTCGTGTAATAGTATGGCAGTTGTCCACATTGTATTTCATGTGTCTCACCTTCGCAAGTATGTGCATGATCTAGAGAAAAATATTCCTTCGACAGGGTTGGAAGATTTGGTAGTAGAACCTAATTTGACTTTTTTTAGACAACCAGTTTGGGTTCTAATGGGATATGAAAAAGGATTAGGGAACAAGAAAGTCATATTGGTGAAAGTTCGATAGAGCAACAACGAGAAGGACTGTACTTGGAAGACAGAAGACGGGATTTGAGATACTTATCTTGATCGGCTTTGAGGATTTGTCTACATTAGTTTATATGGACAGTTTCTTGTTAGATAGGCTAGTATGTTTATTAGAAGTCATTACAAATGATTACCATGTTTAGTATTTAGTCCTTACTGAATTTCGAAGAAATCTTCATGGAGAAGAGCCTGTAGCACCATAAATTTTTATAACAATATTTAGAAGATTTAATTAGATAAATTAAATAGAATAATGTAAATGTTAGAGTGACCAGGGGGTTGAGATTTGAAAATAAACCTAGAGGTCGAGCTTAATTAAATAAATGGGCTTAAGAATTCTTTATAAGCAAATTAATTTACATAAGGCCTTACTAAAAAATAGCCGAATCTTATTACCATAACCCTTATATATCCACGGCTTTACAATCCATTCATATTCATTTGTCTCAGTACACAAAATGTAAATAAAAGAAAGAGAAGCCGGACATCAGTAGGAGAAAAGAGGAAAAATAAATTTCAAACAAAGTTTGGGATTCAAGTTAAGGAATTAATCTCAATCAAACCTCAAAGTCCTTATCCTAATCAAGGTGAATAATAATCTATATCATCTCTATTTGGTTTTTGTGATCATTTTTTTAGATTTAAGTTCATATCCATTTTAATGATGATTTGGATGATGATATGCTTGGATTATAACATGTTTGATTTAAACAAAAAAAATTGTTTAAATATGATTTTATGCATTTTTAAGGGTAAAACCGAACATAGTGATTTTTGAATCCCATATGGAATTTTTATGTTATGTAAAACATGATTTTGGAGTTTTATTTTGATTTTCATAATTTTTTAAGTTATGGAGAATATACTATGAATATTGAAAGGAAAATATGGTTAATTAGGTTAGAAATTTATTTTGAAAATTAAATGGAGAATTTGGGTTTGAAATTTAGAAATGTTAGATAACATATTAAAAGTGAATGATTTTGGGGATTTTGATTAAGTGATTAACTATGAGAATTAAATTATTTTTAAAGGAGGACCTAATTTATTTAAATGTTTTGCTTAATGGAAGGGTTTATTTGTTAAATTAATCATGGTTTAGATCTGAACTTATGCAGTAGTTATATTTTTATGGGAATATGAAAAGTTAAGGCAACCAATCACATGTTTACAAGTTGGCAGGTTAGTTGAAAGTATCTGCTTTAATTGGCGTTATTCATTTTTTACCCAAAAAGGTAGGTTCTGCCTCTTTTAGAAGCAACTTTTGTCTCATAGCTTCTGCTTTCAATCAAGTCGAAACACACGAAGCCGATACCCATACACAAGTTATAACCAATCACATGTTTACAAGTTGGCAGGTTAGTTGAATGTATTTTCTTTAATTGGCATTATTCAGTTTTTACCCAAAAAGATGGGTTCCGCTTCTTTTAGAAGCAACTTTTGTCTCATGACTTCTACTTTCAATCAAGTCGAAACACACGAAGCCGAAACCCATACACAAGGTATCAACATTAATTCGTAGTGGAGTGGAGAAAGGCGGAAGGCGTGGTGTCGAAATATAGCTTCCGATGGGAACGAAACTTTTTTTTCAAAAGAAGTGTGCCTGTCACTTTTACTAAATGCATTCGAAGGTGTCGAAATTTATGCTTTTGAAGGGGCCTTTTGAATATCTTTCAAAGGAGGAGGGTTGCCGCTTTGTTGTTTAATGTATATCTTCGACTCAGTTACTTAGTTTCCAAACTAATGATTTTAAAAGCGATAGTTTTGACTTAGCCGAAAATCTTCTGTTGACCATAAGCCTTTTGAAAGAATTGAGGATATTATGCTTTCAAAAGGTTGCCTTTGTTTTTAAATATGAGGCACTTCCTAAAGCTTTCGAAAGGGATTAATGCTTTCGAAGGCAATGGCTTCGAAAGAGGTTTTGAAGCTAACCATCAAACATTTTGCTTATATAGTTTAAGCTTTTGAAAAGGATGGTTCCGATGCCATCAAATTTTTCCCCAAACATTTTTAAAGGATAAGTAATAGTTTTGAAAGGGAAACTTTAATTTATGTTCACTTTGACCCAAAAGATATTTTGTGGAAATACCCAATGGTTTTGAAAGGGGAACTTTCAGTGGTTTTGAAGCTATGCTTCTAACAATTAATAAATATTACTATGACGCATTCGAATTGTTTTGAAAGAAAGGTTTTAAATTATTTTGAAAGAGGTGCCTAGAGTTTTGAAAATATGATTTGAATGCTTTCAAAAGGAAGTTTTCCAATGATTTAGAAAGTAAAGATTAAAGATTTCGATAGCCTTAGTTTTCAAAACAAAGAACCCATTCTCATTTTGAAGCAAAACCATTGCACAATAAAAGAGTTTTAAATGATTTTAAATGTGGAATTTTTGAAGAAGTTTTCCTTGATTAATAGGTTAAAAGGATTAACCAAGTTTTATATGAAATGGTTTCGAGGATAGTAAATCACGTGGGTTGGTATTATTATGTTTACTTCATCATATATATATATATATACACATACATACATACATACATACATACATACGTACATACATACATACATACATACATACATACATACATACATATATATATATATATATATATATATTCACATTGAAATGGACCCATAACTGCATTATGGGGAAGGGCAGAATAATAAGCTAGATTGGTCTAGTAGTGAATATAAATTAAATGAACTCCTTAATGAGTAGAATTGCATCTAGTAGGCTAAACAGACCAAAATGTAGGATACCTAAGTACTGAAGTCGTCAAATAGACAGATTCATAGTAAACCCATGAAAACTATGCTTAGGAAAAGTTATTGGCAGGGTCTCATAGATTCATAGTAAACCCAGGAAAACTACGATTAGATTAAGTTATTAGTAGGGGCCAATAGGTTTGTATTGAACCCATGAAACTATATCTGGATTAAGTTATTAACAAAAGTCAATTGGTTCCTAGTCAACCTATGAAAACTAGGATAAGAGGAAAGTTATTGGAGTTACCAATAGGTTCAAGGAGAACACATGTAACACCTTTAATTTTTAATAACGTTATTCAGAAGATTTAATTAATAAATTGAATAGAATAATGTAAATGTTAAGTGATAATGGGATTGAGATATGAAATAAAATTTAGGTCATGCTCAATTAATTAATCGAATGGGCTTAAGAATGGTTTTTAAGTTAATCAATTTACATAAGGACATATTAGGAATTTACTACACATAAACCCTTACCCTTATATCTTCTGGTTCCTTATAATTTCGTTTCTCATTCATGTCATTTTGAAAAAAAAATTACAAACATAAGAGTAGAGGAGCCGGCCATTAATAAAGAAGGAAAACTAGAATTCAATCAAGCTAGGGACTCAAGTTTAGGTGAAATTAATCTCAATCCAATCTCCTTATTCCAATCTAGGTGAATAATTGTTTATGCCATCGCTATTTTTTATGGTCATTTGTTTTTTGACTTAAGATTAAAAAAAATATATAATAATTTAGATGATGATATGCTTGTATTGTAATTTGTTTAATTTAAACAAGATTGTTTAAATAAGAATATTTGCAGTTTTAGGGTAAAACCAATTGAAATTGATGTTTGAATGCCAAGGAAAAAATTTATGTTATGTAAAACATGGTTATGGATTTGGGTTTTAATTTTGATAGTTTTACAAGCTATGCAAAGATTATTATGAATTTTCAAAAGAAAATACGATGAAATTGGTTTTAAATTTAATTTTGATTATTTTAGAAAGAAATTGGGTCTAAAATTTTTGTATGTTATATAGCAAAATGAAAGTGAATTTCTATAATTTTTTTGAATTTTTCCTAAGCGGTTTAATATGGAAATTAAATTATTTTAGAGGAAGGACTTATTTGCAATATTGGTTTTGCTTAATGGAAGGGCTTATTTGCTAAATTAACCATGGTTCGGATATGAAATTAAGCGGTAGTTATTTTGGTAAAGAAATTGAAAAATGAAGGCAACGAATCATATGCTTACACGTGGAAGGTTAGTCAAAAAATATTTGCTTTAATTGGCATTATTTGATTTTTACCCAGAAAAGTTGGTTCTACCTCCTTTAAAAGAGCCTTTCGATTCCAATGCCTCCTCTTCATCTCCGTCGAGACCAACCCAGCCGAAACCTATTAAAACTGAAACCAATCCACATAGTATCAATAAAATCGTTAAGAAGTGGATTGGTGAAGTGGGGAAGGTAGGATGTCGAAAGCATTGCTTTCGATAGAGATGAATCCCTTGTTTACTTTTAAAAATATGCGCCTACCTAGTTTTTGAAGGGTGCTTTCGACCGATTCGACACCCAGTTGCTTTCCAACTTTTTTCCTCCTTTCTTCGTCTAAAAGTAGAGCTTTTGATAGAACCCTTTTTTATAAATTAATGCTTTTGAAAATGATGATTCCGACCTAGTCGAAACTTTGCTGTTATTTCTATACATTTCGAGTGTATTGTAGTCATCAATGCTTTCTAACGGTTGTTTTTATTTTAAACTCATACTAAGCCACTTCCTAAATGCTTTCGAAAAGGTCTAAGGGTTTCAAAGGCAATGGCTTCAAAGGGAGTTTCGATGCTATCCTTCAGTGTTATAACTTAAACGTTTTGAAGCTTTCAAAAGGGATAGTGAGGACGCCATCATGTTTTCCCCAATACTTTTCTATGATAAAGAATGGTTGCAAAAGAGATACTTTCATCTATATTCACTATGACCCAAATGATATTTTTAACTATAAATCAAATGGTTTCAGAGGGGATACTTCCAATGGTTTCAGAAGGGATATTTCTAAAGGTTCTGAAAGGGGTATTTTCGGCTGTTTTAAAGCTATGCTTCTAAGAGTTTATAAGTAATACTTTATAACATTTGAAAGGTTTTGAAATAGAGGTTTTAAACTGTTTCAAAAGGCAGGGGCCTAATGTTTTGAAAGGAGATTTGTATGCTTTAAAAGGAGGTTATCTAAGGCGGCAAAAGCAAAGTTTTAAAGGTTTTGAAAGCTTAAGTTTTCAAAACAAATAACCCAGTCTCATTTTAAAGGAAAGCCATGGCATAAATAATTTTGAAATAAAGATTTTGAAGAAGTTATCATTGATGAATTGGTTAAAGTGATTAACCAAGTCATTATATTTGCTTCTTCATATATGTATATATTCACATTGTAATGGACCTATAACTGTATTTTGGGGAAGGGAAGAATAACCAGCTAGGTTGACCCAGTAGTGAATATCAATCAAATTAACTTCTGAATGAGTGGAATTACATCTAGGAAGTTAGGAAGACCAGAATATGGGATGCTAAAATATTAAAGATATTGGCAGAGGCTAATAGGTTCATAGTAAACCCATGAAAACCGTGTATAGGAAAAGATATTGGTTGGAGCCAATAGATTCATAGTAATCCCATGAAAACTATGTATAAAAGAAGATGCCAGGATGATAGATTAATAGTTAGCCCATGAAAACTATGATTTGATATTGGCAGGGGCCACTAGGTTTATAGTGAACCCATAAAAACTATATTCGGATTAAAATATGGACGAAAGTCAATGGGTTTCTCGTCAACCCAAGAAAACTAGGATAAGAGATATGATATGGGAGTTACCAATAGTTAGGGAGAACTCATAAAACAGTAAAGATATCGGCAGGAGCTAATATCTTAGTGATCCCTTGAAAACTATGTAATTAGACAGGGAGTCCATAATAATTTAACCGGTAATTAGTCATCCTATGAAAACTATTAGGTTAATAGTTACGGTAGAAAGTGTAACTGTGACAGATAGTCAAAATTAATGGGGATAGGTAATCCAAAATTGGTTTACTTGTTTTGCATATCATCGTATGATATTGTTTTAACCATTGTGGATGCAGGAGCACAGTACCTGGTTTTATAAAGGTTTTAGGATGCTAGTGAGGGGAAAACCCATTCCGCTCTACGGCATAGTCTCACCAGATATCAAAATGGTTTGAGATGGTAGATTATTATTCATACCAGGCTTTATGTCCAACTCAAAGTTTATGTTTCCCCTTAAACTCTCAAGTACTCAATTGATTTTGAGTAGTTTGAGAGTTGAGGTTTTCATGCACCGCTTTAGACAAATAAGCTTCCGGGGACTTGTAGGAGGCATGATAACAATCTGGAGATCTCTTTTATTTTAATACCATCGTGTTGTTGTTGTAAAGGCAAAGTTGTTTAATTGCCTATATACTCTGATCATCGAAGTGGGTATCTTCATATGTCGCTCTTGGTAGATATTGTAATAAATATATTTTCTTTCAACATGGTTCTTGTATTGTGATTATGTAATGAATTTGAAATGATTTGAAATGGAATGTGAAAGCTGTTTTGCGATTTTAATTTTTTACATATTCATGTGTTTATGTTATACTAATGTATCTAACATTACCGTATTTAGTCGTCAAGGATTAATAACTATGGATGATTGCAGCATCTGTAGCCGTTGGTCTTGGGCCTCCAAGTGGGGGATGTTACAAAGTATTAAATCTAAATTATTAAATTGTAATAATCATGTATATAGAAATGTACATAATTATTTTTTAAATTTGTAGGAGGATTTTTTGCAATAATATACCTTTTATTATCAAATCTTTCTTTATTTGAAATCATTCTAGCTAATGTTTATTTTGGGTTTTAAATTATTTAAAAATAAATGATAGGTTTTTACTTTATATATATTTATATACATAGGTATATATATTTTTATGTATGTATGTATCCATAATTATTATGGATGTATGCATACATTTAACTAATAAAAAATTGGATAACAAAGGCGTGTGTAACATTGGTTGATAAGTTATTAATGTCATTTAATACATTAATTATTACAAATAAAGATAAGAGAAATGAAAGGTTTCCTTCTCTTGATTTATTGCAATATCTTCTCTTTATAATTGCTTATGGTAAGAGAGGGAAGCAAAAGGTTTTCCTCTCTAAATTCATTTATACTTGTCTACTTACACATATATACCACTTATATATTGCACTTACACTTCACATGAATGAATGTACTTAATACATTCATTATAATACCTATAAGTTTAAGTTATGTTTAAATCTCCATTTTAACAATTTAAACAAAATAAGGTTTTTTTTTGTAAATTTTATTAGATTGGATCTAATACACATTTTGACTTCTTAGGTCCAATAAAGATCGAAAATGGTAAACAAAAAATAATATTGATCCATTTCTTCCATTGCAGACTGGCCTAGTTCCAACAACTTGGGCATGATAGTATGGCGGATACACACATTTTTCTATTAGCTACCTACTATTCTATTCCTAGACATCAGATTGTACGTTTTGCTGGTATAAGGATGTTGTAGTTGTAGTTTTAATTGATACTATATTATTTTGTTTGATTGCGATTATGTTATTAACTACTATAATATTTTATTCCCTTTGCTGTGAGTTTTAGAAAGTGCATAACACTGTTGATAGCCCTGTCATCTCTATGAGTTTTAGAAAGTGGAGAATATTGTTGATAGAGCTGTGATTTGTATTATATATTGACACTTAAAGATTCACTGTCCAGGAGATTTATTATGTGCGTATCATTTTATGCGTGAATCCGAGCATCATAGATGGTAGACTGTTACAACGGGTACGGCCTGGAATAGGTCCGGAGAAGGGCGAGCCGGTTACTCATGGTCGTTCTTTTTAGATAGGGAGAGGAGACCTCCCACTCCAGCCTGAAGTACTAGGGACGAAGCGTTCTCCGATAATAGGAATGGCGAACCATTTTATAAGGAAATATTGAATACTTATACTCACATGCAGTTTGCCTTGCCACCCTCAACAAGTATGATAGGAGTTCTGAACCATCTTATCAAATCACTACATTTAACTCCATCATCGACGTCGGTCAACTTTTCGGCCAACGAAATGCCCACTCTTTCCATCTACTCTCATAGGATCAGCCTTCCGTTGGTTCATGCACCTACAACCAATCATCATCAGTTCTTAGGCCAAGCTATTTTAATTTTTAATATTAGGTTTTTCGATTCTAAGACCCATGTTATGATGGCTGGTAAACTAGGTACAACAGACAGAGGTCAAATTAGAACGTGTGGTCATATGTTAACCGCTCCAACAAATCCACTCGGCTAGGGGTGATGACATAAACAACTTGGTTACGGCCCTCTACTTAGGGGTCAAGTATAAGTCCATAATTTGGAGAGAGATCAAGTTGTATTCAGCTGTGTCCTCGACTGAGTTTATCAATGAGCAAACTTAAAAATGGGAATGGAAGGCGGATCTTCCCGATAGCGACTCTGAAACCTATCGTACCACCCAGCCCGGTCCTCTCAATAACACCGACCATCGATGCAATGGCTAACAAAATGACATCAAAAGGCATGCTGAAGCAGACTCCCAATGCCGGTCTAGGTATGCCGATTATGATGATTTTAATAGGGATATGGAAACATATATCTCGCGACCCAAGATATGGTGCAATTTCAAACACCGAACATCACCAATGACGGAAGGAGGGAGAAGCCTCATGGTAACAACAAATACTATCGGTTCCAGTAAATCAGTGGCCATGCCACCAGTGAGTTTCAAGTTTTCAAAGTTGAAATGAAAAGGCTTATCTAGGAGGGGATCTTTCTATAGTTTGTGCACGGTCAAGTGGAACAAAGGCATAACTATGACAACCGATTGGAAGCAGCCAAAAACCAACAACAATGTCGCAACAATCATTAACATCTTAACTATATGTGGACAACCATTTGTGGTCTGCAACAGTCGAGGGGCATATAACCAATATCATAAGGAAGTGGGCTCAACTGGGTAGATATATTCCTCAAAGTATTAAGCGTTAGAAGCACCTAGATAGAAATCAGAGTATCCCATCACTTTCACTACCGAGGACCGATAGGTAGTCCAATGACCCCATCATCATCCTATGGTCATCATTCTTCCCATGGACAGCTCAAACTTGCATCAAGCCTTCATGAATGAAGGGAAATTAAGTCAACATCGTGTTCGGATATTTTTTGGAAGCTCTCTAGCCACCTACTACAAGCCAAACCTTCCGCGCCTTGCTAATATATGGCTTGGGGCATGTGGGCATTTTTATGATAGGCGCCACCTCACCGATGACAACATTCGGCTTAGAACCCCTATAATAAAGAACCAGGTAAACTCTATAGTGGTTGATTGCCATTCTACTTATAATATTTTGATAGGACGATCGACATTCGGTAAACTGGACTCCATCGTCTCCTACAACCAAGTAGTCATGAAGTTTCCTATACAAGGCAGGATCGGCGAGATCAGGGCAATAAATAAAAGATCAAGGAATGTTTTGAAACTTTCCTCAAACAAAAAATGAAGGGTAAAGAACTAGAGAACATCACCATTGCATGGAATAAGCAAGTCGCTCCCTATTGGCAAGTGGGGACATCCAACACAATAACTTCCACCCTCTCAACGTCAGCATACTCATCTGTAAGAGCTAGGGGAAACATCATCACCCCAATCTAGGCGTAGACATTTATATCGGCTGAAGATGTTATGAAGCGCATGATTTATGCATTAGATTAATGAGACCTGAAAATAACCTCAGATGATGATCCGTTAAACCCTCCCATAGGCGACTCGAGCATTATAGGCCATGTGGCTACTCCTTTGGAATCAATCTCAATAGGCTACCTTAACCCTAGAAAAGTAGTTTAATCGGCACAATGCTCGGCCCAGAAGTAAAGTAGGGTCTAATCAATTTCTTATAGTAGAGCAAAGATGCCTTCACAATGGGGCATGCTAACATGATCAAAATTATTCCCAAGATTATTTTCCATGCACTCAACATCGATCGTAAAGCAATCCTCATTTACCAAAAAAACAGACTACTTAACCCAAAAATATACTAAGCTCTCAAAGAAGCGGTGGAAAGCTTAGCCAATCGCATCATTCAAAAGGTAGAATATCTAGTCTAAGCAGCTAACCCGGTACTAGTTAGAAAGCTAAATGAGACTTGGAGAACTTGCATTAACTTCTCTAACCTCAGCAAATCCTGCCCCAAAGATAATTTTCTTTGCCTCACGTTGATAACCTTGTGGATGGGAGTAGTAGATGTGAAATCCTCACCTTCATGGTTGCTTTCTAAGTATAATCATATTGTCATGCACCGCCCAGTCAGGAGCACACTTCCTTCATCAGAATGCTACCGTGTACTACTATTTTGCTACACCTTCTAGTTTGTAAAATGTAGGCATAACATACAAGCAACCATTAACCATACATTCCTTATGCAGATTGGTCGGTCCATGGATGTTTATGTGGATGCCATGCTGGTGAAGTCTGAAAGAGCTAGTAGGCATGTGTATAATTTGGCCGAGACTTTAATGATACTATGCTATTACAACATGAAGTTAAATCCAAAAAAGTCATTCCTTTGTTGTTCGATTCAGTAAATTTGTATGGTACATTATGACTACCAAGGACATTGAACTAATCCTGTTAAGATCTAAGCTGTCCAGGAGATGAAAGTCCCTAGAAATATGAAGGAAGTGCAAAGCTAGAATAGGATGGTTGCAGCATTGAGTTAGTTCGTATCAAAGCAACTGATTGATGTCTATCTTACTTTGACCTCATCAAGAAGGGAAAGTCGCCACCTGCAAATATAAATGCACCATAGCATTCGAGGGCCCAAGCAGCATTTGGCCAGTCATTCGGTATTATCCAAGCTCGTCAATAGGAAGTACCTATACCTGTATTGGGCAATGTCTAACCATGTGACCATTGCTACCCTAATCAAAGAAGATGGAAAGGTTCGATAACCAGTTTATTATGTCAGCAAGAGGTTGACCAGCTCAGGGATGAGATATACGAAGCTAGAGAAGCTCATTTTTTTCCCTGCTCATGGGAGACTATAAATTTAGGCCACACTTTTAGGATTGACCCATTAAAATCCTGACCAACCAACCTCTAAAGATTTCATTGTCCAGTGTTCAAGCCCGGATAATATTGAAGTGGAGACTATCACTAGCTAGCAAGCTTGGCATCTATATGTGGATGGAGCAACAGATATGAAGGTGGCAGAGGTCAGCATGGACTACATCATGCCCAAACATAAAGAGTAATATTTTGCATTTTGCCTTACTTTCACGAAGAACAGTAGTGAAGCAAACTATGAAGTTATTGTGGATGGCCTTAGGATTGTAAGAAAATTGCACGTCAAATCCATTTATGTATTCAGTGAATCTTCTTTTGTCATCAATCTGATTAGCAAACGATTTCAAGTATAGTGTAAGGCACCGGCCTTGTATGTTGCCATGGCCAGGAAAATAATTAGCGCATTTCCTACGTTCAATTTGGAGCAGATATCTATATAGAATAATGCTATGGCCGATCAACTAGCCAAGGCAGCAAGTAACCTAGAAGAAGTCACTCCATGGTCCCCCTTATAGATTCAAGGCACCCCGGATATGAATTAGGGGCATCAACCTTAGAGATAGATTCCCCATTAATGGACAACAGGATGGTGTCCCTGTCAAATACTCAACAAGTGAGGAACTTCCTACCGACTGAAAGGAAGCCAAGAATATCCTTTACGAGCCCCTTATTAAACAATTGTGGATGGGAAGCTTTACAAATGGGTTACTCCACACCTCTTCAACGCCTATCTAAAGATGAAGCAAACCAGATCCTAGAGGAGCTGCATGGTAGATTTCATGAGAATCACTCCAAGAGATAAAGACTAGCAAAAAATGACTACCCGAAAAGGCAACTATGTGCCTACTATGATGAAGGACTCGATGGACTATATGAACAAGTGAAATCAATGTCAGCAGCTCCTAAAAATCTTCAGAGCCTCTCTCCTACCCTCCTTACTCTTATGACTTTCCCTATGGCCATTTTACATGTAGGGGATCAACTTAATCTGAAAGCTACATAACGCTAAGGGAGTGTACAACCAAAACATACTCTCCATCAACTACTTTATCAAATAGGTTGAGGCCAAGCCTTTTACTAGATTCACCATCCCTAAGATTCTCAACATCATCATCAAGGATATTGTTGGCATTTTGGCCTACCAAAGAAGATCATCACTGAATACAACGAAACTCAATTTGACTGCAGTCTCTTTTAAGAAATTTTCTCAAGGTAAAAAAAATCTAGAAGTGCTTCCCTTTCATTGCACATCCTTAAGTTAGTGTATAAGTCTAGGTCGTCAACAAAACCATTAAGCCTATGCTGAAGAAATGCCTTGCGAAAACTATGGGGAATTGGGTTAAAGAACTGTCACCCGTTCTTTGGTTCTGTCGCTCTTCCAACCGCACTTCAACTAGTCATTGTCCTATGGTTACGAAGCCATGCTGCCTACAGAAGTAGATCTCCAATCACCTTGGCATTTGACCATCAAGCCCAAGCAAAACAATGAGCTACTAAAGCTCACACTTGACACTATAGAAGAACAAACGACCAAATCCGAATAGAATGCCAAGCACTACAACTTAAGAGTAAATGATGCAGCGGAATAACAACAAGTTGTCGCCAAATGATGCAACAACAACAAACAACGATGGAACGATACAATGATGAACCGATGAATTGATAATACCCAAGATAATGCCCAAATCCGTTGATCTCATGAGATACCGGATTCTAGCTATCTTTAACACGTTGATCGCGCACGATACCGTGTTAGAAGATCTACGATTCTTCGACGTTGATCTCACGCACGAGATTCCGTGAACTGGCTTCAAAATCGTTGATTCGAGCGCACTTGAATAACCAAAGATGGAGAAAGGAGATAACACTCAACTTCCAATTTTAAAGAGGCACAAAGCACTCAAACAAAAGTTTATTCAAAATCAAACCACCTTACATGTGACATCACACCACTATTTATAGGAAAATTACAACACAACACACATCACAACCGACCTAACATATGGCCGACCTAGCTCACACGACCTAAGTACAACAACCTAAGGCATTACAACACGACCTACGACTTATCATTACAATATACAAACGGCTTATATCAACGTACGCGACCTTGGATGCATGAACGACTTAAGGAAGCATGGCAGCGACCTAGGCATGCATCGACTCAGGAAACAACTTTGCAGAGCTAGAGCGACTTAAGAAGGTTGTTTGCGACCTAGGAGATTCTCGTGACTTAAAGTTCATGCCACCTAAAGAAGCTCGTGACCTAAGGAATCATTAGCGACCAAAACATAGCTCGTTCGCGACCTAATGGAATTCACGAATTCTGGAGCGGCTTCGATCTTGCGACCTGAGGTATGTTGCGCTGCATCCCTTATCTTGGTAGGTCGTGAATCGCTAGGTCGTTAGCGACTGAAAGAACCCGAGCGACCTAAAACCACCGAGCTATCTTCCGCGCGACTTAACGCGTAATCTGCTTTCATTGAGTTTGGTCGTAATTTGTTAGGTCGAAACTCCTGTTGCGCTGCATCATCCTCCCCTGGTTGACAGGAATTCGACCCCGAATTCACACTTTCCTCTTCTTCGACACTCTTATCCCCATGATATGGAATCAAGTGCTTGACGTTGATAACGTCGGTAGTATGGACATGATCTGGCAATCTTAACTGATAAGCATTATCATTAATCTTCTTCAAGATTTCTACTGGACCAATCTTTCGATCTTTCAATTTGTTGTAAGTTTCGATTGGAAAACGATCTTTCGTCAATACTGCGTAAACAAAATCACCCTCTTTGAAGTCCACACTCCTTCGCTTCTTATCCGCCGGTTGCTTATACTTCTCATTTGACTTAAACAATCATTCATGGACAATCCTGTGACACTCCTGCAACTCATTTACGAAATCACAAGCTCATTTAACAACCCCTTTCTGACGTGGAACTATCGTCAAATCCAACGGTCCTTTCGGAATTGCTGAATATACTACTTGAAATGGACTGAATCTAGTACTTCGATTAACAGCATGATTATGTGCGAATTCTGCCTGACACAACTTCATATCCCAGCTTTCAAATTATCCTTCACAAGACATCTCAACAAGTTTCCCAAAGATCTATTCACCACTTCCGTTTGCCCATCTGTTTGTAAATGATAGGCGTTACTAAAATTCAGCTTAGTCCCAACCATCTTCCACAGACTCAACCAAAAATGACTTAGAAATCGAGTATCCCGGTCAGAAACAATGGTCTCAAGTAGCCCATGTAGTGGATAAACCTCTTTAAAGATCACTTGAGCAACACGGACTGCACCAGGGTCTTTTTACAAGCTATGAAAGGTGTGATTTTCGAAAATCTATCCACCATAACATATATCGAATCATTCCCTCGTTGAGTTCTTGGCAAACCCAAAACAAAGTCCATGATAATATCAACCCATGGTCTAGTAGGCACCGGTAATGGCATATACAATCTTGCATTCGTAACTGTCCCTTTGGAAACTTGACATATGTGACATCTCTGCACAAATCTTTCAACTTCGTTCGTCATGGAAGGCCAAAAATATGATTGAGAAATTAACTGCAAGGTACGATATCTTCCCACATGTCCTTCTTCATGCAATTCCTTCACAATCTTCATCCGCAAAATGCCCTCTGGTATACACAACCGATTTCCTTTGAATAGAAAACCATCTACCAACACATACTCATCCGTCTTCCCTTTCTCGACTTCATCTACAATCTTAGCTAAGTAAGGATCCTCAACAAACAATTCTGGAAATACATCAAACCCCGTCACTTCAACTCTCATCATAGTCAACAAATGATTTCTTCTACTCAATGCGTCTGCCACTCGATTTGTAACTCCCTACTTATGCTTTACAACAAATGTAAATTGTTGCAAGTATGCGATCCATGAAGCATGCCTGGCTGCAATCTTATCCTAACCTTGCAAATGCTTTAATGCTTCGTGATCCGTATACAACATAAACTCTTTATGAAATAAATAGTGTCTCCAATGCTTTATGGTTTGGACAATAGCATAGAACTCCAAGTCATAGGTGATGTATCTTGTCTTGGCTCCAGAAAGTTTCTCGCTAAAATAAGCAATTGGACGCCCCCTTCTGACTTAATACTCCACCAATTCCAACCTTAGACGCATCAGTATCAAGCTCAAAGAGCAACTGAAAATCTGGGTATCTAAGAATCGGTGTCGTAGTCAAAAGTGTCTTGATCTGTTGGAAAGCAGAATCAGCCTCTTCAGTCCACACAAACTACTTTCCTTTCATACAATCTGTCACTGGTGCCATCACGCTACTCAAATGTGGAAGAAACCTTCGGTAGTATAATGCTAACCCATGGAAACTTCTTACTTCAGTTACAGTCCTGGGCTGTGGCCAATCCTTGATTGCTTCAACTTTACCTTGATCCACATGGATTCCTTCCTTAGACAACACATGCCCCAAAAACAAAACACTGTGTGTCATAAACATGCACTTCTTTGTTGCCGCGTAAAATTGCTCATGACTAAGTATCATCAACATTTCCCGCAAGTGTTGTAAATGGTCTTCTGTGCTTCCACTGTATATCAATATATCATCAAAGTATACCACCATGAACTTTCCACTAAATGGTCGAAAGATCTAATTCATTACTCGCATAAAAGTACTAAATGCATTCGAAAGACCAAACGGCATGACCAACCACTCATACAACCCTTCCCGTGTCTTGAATGTGGTCTTCCATTCATCCCCTGGTCGAATTCGAATCCGACGATACCCACTCTTCATATCAATCTTTGAAAAGATAGCAGCTCCGCTCAACTGATCTATCAAGTCATCCAGTCTAGGCATCGGAAATCTGTACCTTCCTGTAATCTTGTTTAGTGCTCGACTATCTGTATACATTCTCCAAGTTCCATCCTTCTTTGGCACTAACAAAGCGGGCACTGCACAAGGGCTTAAACTTTCTTGTATGCGCCCTTGTTCAAGTAACTCCTCTACCTGCCTTCTCAACTCTTCGTGCTCCTTTGGACTCATTCTATAATGTGGTCTATGCGGCAACACAGCTCCCGGAACAAGATCAATCTGATGTCGTATGTCTCTCGATGGTGGTAACTCTTTTGGTAATTCTTAAGGAAATACATCTTCAAATTCCTTCAACACTGGCTTAACTTCTTCAGGAATTTCAACCGTTTCACTACTTTCGCGTCCAATCAACAGAAATAATTCAGGTCCATCCTTTACTTCTTTGATAAACTCCTTCAGAGATAACAGAGTTTTTAATTCCTCGATTTCCTCCAACTTGCTTTCACTTTGTTGTCGCTTTTTAGGAACTAAAGTGATTCTAGTGCCCTCGAACATGAAACTATAACAGTTGGTCCTTCCATCGTGTTGCATAGCTCTATCGAATTGCCACGGTCTCTCCAACAACAAATGACATACCTCCATATCTACCATGTCAAACCAAATTTCATCCTTATACTTCTTTCCAATGGAAAAAGTTACACAAGCTCTTTGACTAACCTTCACTTCCCCACCTTACCTCAACCAAGCTAATTTGTAGGGTTTGGGATGCTTCTCTGGCTTTAATGCTAAGTTCTGTACAGCTTCTGTAGAGATGATGTTATCACAACTTCCTACATCGATAACAAACTTACAAACCCTTCCCAAAATAGTGCATGTTGACTGAAAGATGTTACTTCTCAACCAACTAGTCTCCTCTTCCTGCTTTGGTGTCAAGCAAGATCTCCTCATCATTAAAGAATATCCCTCGTCTCCCGCCAATAATTCTTCTTCCTCCTCAACTTGTGGTGAATTGGAACATTCTATTTCTACATCCTCATCCTCAACTTCAGCAACCATCGCTCGCTTCTTAGGCTTCGGGCATTCATTGCTCTTATGACCAAACTCCTGACAGTTATAACACTTGAAATTGTTGTTGACCTTGGTCTTGGCAACTTCATTGATAACCGGTTTACTAACAGCCTTGGAAACATTAGTATTGCACCTAGCTCCTTTCACTTGATTGATCGAACTTGTAAGCATACCACCTCCTCTTCTGCATTACTTCTCGCAAGCTAGAGCCTTCTGGTGTGCTTCAGCAACGGATCTTGGATCAAACATATTCACCATATCCTGAATTTGCATTCTCAATCCTCCAACAAATCTAGATGTCAACTGTTCCTCCGTTTCCATGTTATCATTTCTAGCAATCAGTTGATAAAACTCATCTTCATAATCATTTACCGACTTTGTCCCTTGTCTCAAATTCTGTAAGCACCGATACATAAGAGACTGATAGTTATAAGGCAAGAAAGTAGTCTTCATCAACTTCTTCATCTTTTCCAAAGAAACAATCTTCGACTTTCCCATTCTCTCCCGTGTAATTTTATTTTGTTGCCACCATGCCATAGCTTTTCCCCTCAATCGTGTAGCAACCAACTTAACTCTACGATGCTCGGGTACTTCCTTGAAGTCAAAAATTTCCTCAACATTTGATAACCAATCCAGAAAGTTTTCCGCTATCATTCCCCCTTTGAATTCTGGAATTTCTGTTTTCATCCCCGACTTCCATCGACGATCATCTTCTACATTCCGATATAGACTTCGTAGTTGGTCTCGATCTCGATAATGAATACTATCTCTATCACCATCTTCATCATAATCAAATGTACTTCGATATCGATCTCGACCATCAACATCTCTACGATCACGCATATCTCTTCTACTATGTCTTTCAGCATCACGATATGGCTCATCTCCAAACTCACGTGGAGTTCTTCTCTCTTCATTTCTGTACTCATGGTGTTCTCATCTCATTGAAGCTGATGATTTTCTTCTTTCTCGACAAGATTGTGGTGACACCCTCCTCGCTTCCGAAACCGATGGCGAAACCCTGTTTCCTCCATGCTTTGAGATTGGTGACCTTCTCCTTTGACTTTGATTCAAGTCATTCATCAATTTCTCTAACTTCCCAATACCTTCATCGAACTTTTCATTGATACGTTGCTCCATTTGCTCACCTTCTTGTCCTCTATACACATCTTCAACATTTTGAAATCGATTAGCACGTCTCGACGGCATGATCATCAACAAACTCCAAACTAACTTTAACTCTCGACTTGAACTACAAAAGTGATGCACACCACCAACTTATAGCTCGGATCTAACTTTAACTCTTCCTCTTGGCTCCACAGGCTCAGCTTAGCTAAGATTGGCTAAGTTTATGCTTTGATACCAAATTGACACAGCGGAATAACAACAAGTTGTTGCCAAATGATGCAACAACAACAAACAACGATGGAACGATACAATGATGGATCGATGAATTGATAATACCCAAGATAAATGCCCAAATCCATTGATCTCGCGAGATGCCGAATTCTAGTTATCTTCAACATGTGATCGTGCACGATACCGTGTTAGAAGATCTACGATTCTTCGACGTTGATCTCGCGCACGAGATTCCGTGAACCGGCTTTAAAATCGTTGATTCGAGCGCACTCGAATAACCGAAGATGGAGAAAGGAGATAACACTCAACTTCCAATTTTAAAGAGGCGCAAAGCACTCAAACCAAAGTTTATTCAAAATCGACCACCTTACAAGTGACATCACACCACTATTTATAGGAAAATTACAACACAACACACATCACAGCCGACCTAACATATGGCCGACCTAACTCACATGACCTAAGTACAACGACCTAAGTCATTACAACGCGACCTACGACTTATCGTTACAACATACAAACGGCTTATATCAACATACGTGACCTTGGATGCATGAACGACTTAAGGAAGCATGGCAGCGACCTAGGCATGCAGCGACTCAGGAAACGACTTTGGAGAGCTGGAGCGACTTAAGAAGGTTGTTCACGACCTAGGAGATTCTCGCGACTTAAAATTCATGCGACCTAAAGAAGCTTGCGACCTAAGGAATCATTAGCGACCAAAACATAGCTTGTTCGCGACCTACTGGAATTCACGAATTCTGGAGCGGCTTTGAACTTTCGACCTGAGGTATATTACGCTGCATCCCTTATCTTGATAGGTCGTGAATCGCTAGGTCATTCGCGACTCAAAGAACCCGAGCAACCTAAAACCACTGAGCTATCTTCCGCGCGACTTAACGCGTAATCTGCTTTCATTGAGTTTGGTCGTAATTCGTTAGGTCGAAACTCCTGTTGCGCTGCATCAGTAAAGCTTCGAAAATTCATTGTCGGCGATCTAGTCTTACACCAGGTGTTCTCCAATACAAAGAACTTGGTCAAAGGAATGCTTGGCCAGAATTGTGAGGGTGTATGTGTCATAAGCTTCATCTTAACAAATGGTGCTTGCCGCCTTTCTCAGCCAAATAGAACACACATTCCCCGCACCTAGTAAGCCAATGCACTTCTGGACCTATCATATAAGAAAGCCTGCCATAATTATAAGGCTATGTAATACATATTTTATGAAGAGTACATCGAAGACTCGAAATCCAACATTGTTTAACGCATTCACCAAGGCTATCCTACAATGGAAAAGTAATTATTTGCTCATTTACCTTGTTGGAGACTGTCGATCTCTACTGCCGAGGATGTACAAGCCATGTCCCCTTCTTGTAGGTCAACTATCTATGAAATTGATATACTATGCATTCAATTCCTTATCAGGGACTGTCACCAAAAATTAACGTTGGTGCCAGGCCCATCTTCCACACTCAATTGTCAATGTGTCTTCTAGGAGAACCTTCGAACATCTCAAGTTATCCAATAAATGATGAGTCACTATGTGCTCAATAACTTGTTCGGGAATCATGTCTTCTAAACTGCCATGGACTTGCAACTCATGCGCTACTCCTTGCCGGGTGGCTATCCAGGAGAATAATTTCCATGCATTAACCTCCTTATCAAGGACTAAAACCCAGCGTCTAGCTTTGTGTCTGGCCTATTCACCACACTCAATTGGCAATGTATCACCCTAGGGAGCTTTCAAACAAACCAGGCAATCCAACAAAGGAATATTTAATCTGTTCTTATTTACCTTGTTGTAGATGTTGACCTCTACTGCCAAGGAGTTGCGAGCCACGCTTCTTTTCTTGCCGGCCAGCTATTCACAAGGATGAATAATCATGCATTCACTTCCTTGTCAAGTACTACCACTCAACATTAATTTTTATGCGGGTCCCATCTGCCATAGTTCACTGGCAACGTGCCACCTAAGAGAACCTCTGATAGCCTAGGCTACCCAATGAAGAATAAGTTATTATATGCTTATTACCTTATTAAGGACTATGGACCTCTACTACCGAGGACTTGCAAGCCATGCTCCCTTCTTTGTTACCATAAGGATGAATTACTATGCATTCACTTTCCTATTGGGGACAACCATCTAACGTTTATGTTCGTGCCATGCTTGTCGACCACTCTCAACGAGCAACTTGTCATCTTAGAGAACTATTAAATATCCCAATCTTTCTTTCACTATGTCACCCGTGAGTAACCTCCGGGCCAAACAATGCAAATAGTGCTTAGGTTCGTGTCGGGAATGCATGCCCGACATTATTTTAGCATGTCACCCGATAGCATCCTTCAAGCCGCTTAATGCCTAGGTTGATTTTGAACCATTTGACAACAAACTAGCATAAGTAAGCCCTGGCTATCATATGCTACCTATGGCTTTTAACAAATAACTAGGTTATGCGATCAGTGCTCACATTCTAGTCCATTAACGGGCGCCGCCTATCATCTACCACAAGTTGAACGAATCAAGATTGTTAGCTACTCAAAGAATGCCACCCTTATTATGAAGGGCCAATTTCCTCTCAAACTCTTCCAGCTTCTCTTGAGATCCGCTGCCTCTTTCTCCGCCTAATTTCTTGAATCGACCGCATCTTGTATTACCTTCTCCGTCATCGTTGTTGCTCGCTTGGTACCCACTTAGGTCTATTATATTGATGGACCTCATCCCTAAGAGAAAAATATTCATCTCAAACTCTAATGGAGCAGTGTGCTTCCAATAAAGACGGATCAGTTAGAAAATTCAGTTAGGAAAGTAGGAGATCAATCTTAAAGAAAATTACAAGCAAGACGTCTTAGGTATGGGTGTTGATATCATCCTCCCTAGAGTACCAGCTCAACCAGATCGAGCGCGGTGGGTCGATGTTAAGATCTTGACCGACATCATTTGAAATGACCTTAGTAGGAGCTCTAGGTCATCATGGTCTGAATCGGCGTCAATCTCCATGGATATGCACCTTATTGGCTCTTCCTAACCCATTTTAGCAACCCGTCCAAATTAAAATAGGTGTCTTCTTGTAATAGGAGATAAGGTCATGATAGACGTCCTTTCTTTAGTCCTCTTCATCCTTTGGAACACTTTCTCTAACGATAATGCTCAGGACTAAGAGGCAACTTAATGACCTCCATTGACACTTTGGACAGGGTGGTAACTATGACATTTTTGATGAATCTAGATTGGTTGAAAGTAGGAAAGTTGAACTTTTCGACAATTGCATCAACAAAGAAGAATATAACAGTTAGTCAAAATTTATGTAAATAGAAAACATGTGTAGGTAAGCTAACATTTATACTAGCTTGACCTTTATTTCTTACAAGGAATTGGCACGATGAGACCGAGCTGTCTACACAAGTTTAGTCTGTCCTTAAGTGTGGCTCGCTCAGAAATCCCCATCCTTATATAGGATACTAGAGATCATAAGTAGGAATTTGCATGGAGGATGGACCAACGTCCTCATAGATGTTTGGTTGTTGATTCCCTCCTTAAATAACCGCTTTCTTCAAAGTTTATATCGCACTCCTCAAGTAGTTGCCCATGGCAAGGGATCGGGACGTTGACTGATTGTTGTGATTCAAATTCTTCCATTTATGCCATCAATGCAACAACGCTCAAGCATTGAGGTCAACGTGTTGCCACTCCTCTATCACCTCACCCGTAACTATGTTGTCATATCCTCAATCTATATACATGATGAGACCGGTATTTGGGCTCAACAACTAGACTTTGAAATAGTACTACTTTAATTTGATTGATTTCTTAACCTCGTTATCCTTCTTTGCTAGCTTCCTCCTTGATTGGGACTATTCCAAAACCATTGTCTTTTTCAATGTCCTCAACCTAACTTAGTGGAGGTCGGCGTTAGTCACTAGAAGTCTCTAGTCCCGATTGTTAGGGCAGCTGCTTTCATTAAGTTCATATGCTTATTCAATGTTGAGAATTTAATGTCGAGGTAATCAAGCTCTTCCTTTATCAGTAGATGAGGTAAGCAAAGTAAACAGAGAAAAAGATGAAGGGATAAGAAAAGAAGCAAGGCTTATTGGAGGATTGTAAGTTGATGTTATTATGCTAGGGGTTGACCCCATATGGAATGAAGAAATATCTGGTAATCCAACTGGGAGCATCTTTACTGGGAATGCCAAAAAAATCACAGGCTTGGTGTTAGCCTAGAAGTGGTAGTAAGTACTACTTGGTTATACGTCCTCCTTCTGTGGCCAAAAGACTGTCTCAACAAGGTTATGATTAGGCTCTAGGAGGTAGAGCAACAAACACCCGACATAGACACCCCATAAACACCTATAGCTAGTTGGAGTCAGCTGCCAGACCAAGTCTGTATGTATTGAGGATGGCCATGAAGTAAGGGTGAAGTGGAAGCATAACCTCCACAATGAATTAGCCCGTAGAGATGGAGAAATGGCCTAAAAGATGATAAAGAATGGTCAGTAAGAATAAGGCAACGTACCATCCCCACAATGCATCCATGGCTGGCGAAAAGCATGGCCAGGTCGACCTTCCATTACTTCAGTTTGGAGGCCTTGAGGCTAAGGGCCCTAATTGAAGTTATACAACCGACATAGGTAGACCCAATGGCTGCCACTTGAAACAATAATTGCTCGATTATGCAATAGCCTAATGACCAAGTCTCTTAAGGCTTTAAGCCATGACGGTGTCGGTTCGTGAAGACTGGCTCATGACTTGACTCATAAGCTAAGTATTAGGCCTTATAACCCTTAGCTAATTCCTATTTTTTAGTTACATGCTCATGAAATTCGGCCCAGACCATGGCCTATTATCTTAATAAATGATAATATCTTTGTTATATCTCTCTTCTAATGTAATGATCTATATTTTTATAATTAAAAATATTAAATTTAGTAATGTTTTAGAATTTTATATTGTGAGAAATTAAAAATTTTGTTTTATAAATGGAACAAATAATTAGAATATAATTTAATTTTGTTGTTTGAATGTTATCAACAACTATTTCAATGTAATTTCAATTGATTGAAACAATTGTAAGGTTAATTTGGTTAAAATTGCAAATAAGGAATAAATTAAATGTTGGATTCAATGTTGAAATTATCTATTATTAATTGAAATAGGCTTATTATAGAATATGAAATAAATTAGTTAGCATATAAATTTATTAGCTTTTGTTTGTAAACAATAAATTTAGAAATGTGTTTGAATTACTAATGTGTAATAATTGTTTTAATTATTATTTTATTATTCAATCCATTCGAAATTAATTTGGAAATCAATAAAATTAACGTAGTTGAAATATTACGATTAATACGGTAAGAGATGTTAACTATGGAGTGACTAGAATGGTAAGATGGAAACTGACGTTAAGTTAATCCATTAGGTAATAGTGATTTAATATAAGAATTTAAATCTAAATAAAAGATTTTAATTGAAATTTAAATTCTAATGAATGGATTTATTTCTATGTAACTGAACACTGAAATTAATATAATATTTAAATCTTGGATTTATATGGAAAATTGCATTTTTAAAGGATTATAAAATCCTATTTAATCAATAATGATGAAAATTGTTAACTTTTAATCTTGAATTTAAAGGTGATTAAATTAATTTTTGGATAATAAATTATTTTACTAACGTGTACAATTGAGGTTTTGGGCATTATCTTGGATTTCGACGAAAATTATTTCATCGAATATGTAATAGTGGATTATTCTAAGATTTGAAGTTTCATAGCAATTAGACTTATTGTTTGATCGTGCGAGCACGAAACGCATAGAAATCGATTAATGGAATTAAAATGAGTATAATTTGATCTTAAAAGTTAACTTCTATATACAATGGAATACGGGTTTGAAACTAATTCAATTAAGTTTTAAAATATCAAAAATCTATATTTCGATATATTGGACGACTTATTTTCGTTTCAGGGATGAAATAGGCTTTTCGGGTTTGGGTTCTCTTTTACCCAACTCAATCTGGTCCATTCATTTCTACTTCAGCTTTTCCTATATATAGGCTATTATAAAACATAGTTGTTTCTCATTTTCATTTTTCTATAGGTATTTGTTCAACTATCTGTTCCTTCTCAAAAGGCTGTCATCTCAAACCCCAATTCTCAATTCCAAATCAAATCAAAAATTCAAAATCCTCAAAACCAGTAAAATTATATATCATTGTGGAGCTCTCAATGAGCATAGTCTACATCTAAAGTTCGTTTTTGCAATCGAGTTTTGGTATCTCAAGAAATTGGTGATTTAGTTTAGGATGTGCATATTAGGGTTTGTTTTCAACGGTGGATCGTCGACCTTACGATGATTGGAGGGCACAGCAGCGTAGAGGGAGTCGAGAGGAGCTGAACTATGGCCACCGTCCGTCTCAATAGTGCACGGATTTAACACAAATTGAGGGAAAAGAGGGCGGCGGCGTTGGCCCACTAGGGTAGTGGAGATGGTTGTGCAACCATGGCAAGGTGCGGTTGGAGGTGGCGTGGCTATTGGCGATGATGGATCGATGATTTGATGAATGTAGCAGTTAGTGTTTGGACGAGAAGAAGGCAGCTGCACATCTGATTAAGATCATGCATATGATGCTGTTAGGTTTTGGTCAGAATTTTACGATTTTGTATTCGTATCGGTTATTTTAATATAAATTTAATTTTCAAACTTCTAACTCTAATAGCTTCTTCATACGAGCTTGGATTTCGCACAGTTTCTTACGTTGGGTTCGTATCGAAATTCTGGATGGCACGAAACTGGTTTGGTTGAATTTGGAGACTATTCAAATTTTGGGCTTTTATTGGATTTTAAATCGATTAGAAATCAAATGTGAGTGATTTAACCCACTAACGACATGCTAAACCTTCATACGTTAGTTGAATTAAGTGTACGATGTGATAAGAAATTTATTGATCATTATTTGGTAACTTAAATTGTCATTTAAATTTAGTTTGATTTTAAATTGAATTAAATTGACATTTAAATTAATACTGAATTTAAATTGTTAGTTAAATACCTGATAATAATAACCAGTTAATTGTTGTGATTTATTAGCTGATTTGGTTGTTGATTGTAACGGATGTTATTTGTTGACATTTTGGATGATTCTATGTTTATATTTCTGTTACCACTATGGGTTGAAATAATATATACCCGAATGATCTTGTAGATTAGGGAAAATCGTTATGGGTTGAAATGATGCATACCCAAGCGATTTTATTGAATTGGAAATTTTTGATTCTGGATATGTATTGAAATGATACATACCAGGAAAATTTAACTATTTTGGGTTGAAATGATACGTACCCTATCACTTGACTGGTGGGTAGAAAATTATATATGGACACTGTTGGTTGGTTTTAAATTATTTTTTAAAATAGTAAAGTATGTTTGGTTTATAAATTTGATTTTTAGGTTTAATTTAATGATTTTATTTAAAAAAATTATATTTGGAAAACATTTTATTTTATATACGTAAAGTTTCAAATTATCTGTTAATATATATATATATATATATATATTAAAAAGGACTTAAGACTTTTACTTATAATTTTATTTATTTAAAAATATATTTAAAATGGTTTAAAATTTAACTTAATAAAATTCTTAATTTCTTTATAAAAAACTGATATAAAATTAAATTTAATAAAATATTTAATATAGTTTAAGAGGTTTATTTAAATTCAATTTAATATAATAAATATAGATTTTATAATAGTAATAAATAAAAATGTAAGAGGTTTTGTAAGCAATTTATAAAAGTCTTGTAAGAGATTTTATAAAAATATTTTATAAAATATTTTTATAAAGGATTTTATAACCATTTTATGAAGGAGTTATAAAATTTTTAAAGGATTTTATAAAGGGTTTTATAAAAGAACTCGTATATAAGGGATTTGGAAGTGTTTTAAAGGAATTTGCATAGAAGTATATGAAAAGAGGAAGAGTTGTAAGCTATTTTGGAATTTCTAAATAGCTTTATAAATGGTTTTAAATCATATAAATGGTTTAAGAAAGATTTATAAATTGTTTTCGAAACTGATTGAAAGAAAATATCCCTCGTATTTATGAATATATATAGTTTTGGGATAAGTATATGGGTATTTTAATATGAAGGTATAAACTATTTTCGATATTTATTATTATTATTTTTTTATAAAATAACCACGGCCTGAAATAAGTGTTTTGTTGTTAAAGAGACCGGGGTTGGATATTATCATACTCTCTACCAATTCTGAACCACTTTAACAGCAGTGTACGTGGTGGAGAATTCAGAATAAAGTAGGACGGTTTGACGAACACTACTGGTATGAGATAAGAAGTTGTCCTGACCTTCGGGTCAACTTGATATGACTAAAATAGGAGCTATCCCTGGCCAGGTGAGGTCGCTCCTCCTATCGGACACACTTCTTCGATACCATATCTATTACTTTTTGATTGATTAGTGGCCACCCTCGATTTGATTATAGGAGCGTGTCTCGAGGTGGGCAGTAGTAGCTGCTATGTGTTAGCACTAGTCCGGGAGTGCAAAAATGTAGATTCCTACTGTGGTCATTTCCTCGCGTGCCTTGTTATATACCTTATCGAGCCCACTACGATTTAGTTTCTGTCATACATATGGAGTGCTCCCTATAGCCCAATAGTTTATGGTGTAATTTACAATAATGTATAGACTATGATGCCTATAAAATGTGTTAAGGGCGATATGGGTAACGCCTTAACGCTATTTTAATACTTTACTTTACTGATAGACATTACGTATATATAGCGTATTTAACTACATATAGATAGCTTAACAGATCCTTAGAAGATGGAAAATCCCGAAACATCTCTTAATTTATTGCATGCACGTTATACACTGGATAGAAGATGCAAAATTCTCTAAACATCTCTGAAGCCATTACACTTATATTTACTTGTAGTTGATTTAACTTACATATGATCTTTTAGTTCTAACTCGGATGTTTTGTCTTTTCATTACGCTCAGGTCAGCCTGAGCATTTCAATGTTGAACGCTTTATTTCTGGAGGACAAAGATGGAGTTTGGTGTATTATGTTATTATAAATTTTCCGCTGCATAATTTTTGGTATGCTATTGTTTTTACTTTGATTTTTGTAAAATTTGTGTAATCAAATGCATATTATTTAACAGCTTCATGAGCTGTTTATTTGAGTATTATATTTTATCATTCCGCTGTGAGATTTTGTGTTTTGTTTTTCCTTCTTTTCTTTTATTTTCTTATTTATCCCATTCCTTTTGAAAGGCTAGAGTTGACACGTGTGGTTTATTGTTGACTTAAACTATCCAAAAAGGTGGGTCGTCACCTCGACACTCGTAGGCCCATTATAGCCTAGCAAAATGATCGACCACCACTAACATGATAATAATGGTCAATCGACATCAAAAGATGACCATAGAAGGCAAATTCTGACCAAAGCACTATCTCATCATCAGCATTACAACACCAGTAGGTTCAACATCGATAACTGAAAGCAACAGAAAAAAGGAAGAACAACAAAAAGCTCATGGTTTTTCCATGGTAGCTACACCTACAACGACGAAGGTGAAGGAGGAGAAGAATGCACTTACATTTTGTCAAATTAAGCTAAAAGAGTCAAGATCTTGAGAGAGCGCTGAAGCTTTTTAATGGAGAATGGCTTTTTCATTCTTAGTAAAGTGTAAAGGAAGAAGGGATACTATTATAAACATACCACATTCGTAACACCCCTGAATTTTGTTTAATATTATTCAGGAAATTTTGTTGGATGGATTAAAAAAGAATAATGTAGTGGGATAAAGGGATAAGACTTTATAATTAGTTGGGTTAAGCCTTAACTAATTACTAATAAGATTGTTTTAAAACTTAACATATAAGAGAATATATGAGAGTGGAAAAATATGAATAGATCTATCTTCAATCCCTTATACCCTCGCCCTCTCATTCGGTCTCATTTTTGCATCTAAAAACCATCAAAAAGGAGAATATAGGGACGACCATTAATCAAGGTAGAAGCAAGGAGAAATAAAAAGGGAATTGGAAGATAAACCTTCGGGGAACTAAACACCATCAAATCTCAAATCAAACATCTAAATTAGTGTGAATAATAAATAAACCATCTCTATTGTTTGGTTTTGAATTCGGCTATGGGTAATACCCGAATTATTCTGATAATCTATGCCCTTTTTTGGGTTGTATGACCATTACTTGGATAGAACAATGAATTATGGAATTTTTATAAAATTGTTTAAATGGGTTCTGAGGATAAAACTAAGATTTTAATCATTAACGGATTTAATTTTCTGATATGTTGAGTGAAACATTATTATGGAGATGTGTTTTTAATTTCATAAATTTTCAAGTTAAAATGAATATTTTATGAATTTCCTAAAGTGGAAAATTGTGTTTATTTCAGGTTTAATTATTAAAAATAATTAAATAACGATTTGACCCTAAAAATTTTATATCATAAAGAATATGATATTTTTGAATTTCTATGATTTTTTGAGATTTTTCCCAACTGTTTCTGAATTATTATGAATTTATTATGCTAGAAAGAATTTAAATTTATAATTAATTAAGGATACTAATTAATTAAAGTTGGTATATGTTATTGGAAAAGTAAACTAGTTGTGGCAATTTTTTGAAAAGAAAACGGGGAAAGTTGTTTTTAACCAATTGGAATTTGACAAGGAATTAGAGTTGGTGTAAAGAATTTTTTTTATTTGGAAATAAAACATATTTTATGGTAGTTACAATAATGTCATGTCACATATATCAGCGCCAAAGCCAAAATAGTGCTACAGCTAAGAGCGTTGACGTTGATATGGAGGGAAGCCTATGATAACTACTTAGCAGTTATGGAATGTTTCAACCATGTCGATGTGGATCATGGCGGCCTCCTATCAAAGGCGACATTGCAATCTCGTAATTCACCAAGAACCATCTCGACATCCTTTGTCTTTGTTTTGAAATCTAAGTCATATAGTGTTGGTGTCACATGTCTTAGTGCCGCATATCAATGTCGTAAGTTTTCATCATAGTTTAAATGACGCTACATGCCACTATTTTGATACCAACTACATTGAGGCGACAATGCAGCATGTTTTATATATTGATGCCATTGCCTGACGTAGTGATGCCGTAAGAATTAGTTTGATATTAACTATTTTATGGCAATGATATTGTTACTACTTGACTTTTGCATGAAGGAAAATTATTTCATGGGTTGTCAATGCTGATACCCTATGTTTTACGCCATAGATCCGAGTACTATGGTTTTCGACGTTATATTATTAATGCCGCAAGTGACTGATTTTGGTGAAATGCCCAGCTGCATTTTTGCCGTTGCTTTATATTTTAATGTTAGTGAGGCTTTATTTTGTGCTAACTAAAAGACTGTTTTAAAGAGGCAAGATAGCCAATGTTTGAGAAATTCAGTGACCTTATGATTTCAGCAGTTAAACACGTGATTTATAAAATCAAAATTTTGTTTTATAACCTTGGATAGAGGTTTGACATTGAATAGTGCAGCATGAATGCCACATATTTTCTATATTAATGGTGGTGAGCCATAAGTTTTATTTGACATTTTTCATTAGAGATACCAATGTAGATTCACTTCGACATGCTATATACTTTAGAAATTTGTCGTTGTTCATTGGCGATACGATTGTATATCATATTGACACCACTATTTTATAAATCGACAATCATTAAGGTTATCGAAGTATTTCATTTTAAAATTTTGACATAGATCATTAGGGATACGAATGCATATCATTTTAATATGTTATAAGTTTAAGGAGTATACAACCTAATTGGGGATACTGATAAATATAGCCTGATTATTTAGGTTAAACATGAATTAAAATTGGATAAGTGATGGGTTTATAGTTATCCCAAAAAAACTATGGGATGTGTGATGGTTAGTCCACATAATGTCGGAGGTGGATTGTCTTTATATGGTTATGAAGGGTTCATAGTCATCCTAGGAATACTATGAGATATGGGATGGATAGTCGACATCATTTTAAATAATTGAAATATATGAAATGGATAGTCCATGTAACTTTGATATTGACGCCATGGATGATAGGTAGTCCACATGGGAGGAGATAGATAATCCATAAAAATGTTCACAGGTGGGATGGGTTGTCTACATAAATATAAGAAAGATTGTCATTTGAAATTAAGACGGATAGTCTAATAAATTGGGATGGGTAGCCAAGTATGTTGCATGACTGAAAATGCTTATTTCTAGGATCTAACCATTGTGGATGCAGGAGCACGATATATGGTTAATCTGTTTTGGTTAAGATACTATTGAGGATAAAATCTATTTCGCTTAGTGGTATGGTCTCACTAAATATCTATTTTTGGTCCAAGATGGTAGGTTGTTATTCATACCAAACCGTTTATCTGATCCAAAGTTTTTGTTTTCCCCTTAAACTCTTGGGTACTCATTTGAGTAGGTCAGGCATAAAGGTTCATAGGTTTTCCAGTTTGGTGAATAAGCTTTTAGATACGTGAATGAGGCAATTTAGCTATATTAGGAGTTCTTATTTATCCACTGTGTGGTTTTAGATCTAATGGCAAAGTGGTATAATTGCGAAGTATTAGCCTCTGATCAACCAAGAGGGGCATCTTCATATGTCGTTCTTACTGTATTTTGTAATAATTATATTTTCTCCAAACGTAGGATAGTGAAAGGGATTATGCAATGAATATGTAATGTCATTTATGAAATGTTGTGTGAAAATGAAAATTGTTATTAAATTATATTTGAAAATTTTCATATTCATGTGCTTTTGATTATTAATATGACTAACAAAGCCATATTTTATCACTAAACATTAATACTATGGATGATTGCAATATCCATTGCACTTAATTTCGGGCCTCAAAGTGGAGGATGTTAGAAGTTGGTATCAGAGCATATGTTTATGTAAAACTAAAAAGAATAAAAGATTTTAGAAATATAATCCAAATGAATTAGAGAATAAGATTAGAGTATTGGATAACACTATATTAACATACTTGTATTTTCTATATATAAGTATGTATTCTCCCCTCTTACTTAGACCGTCTATATCTTATTAGGGCACAAGAAAGAAAGATATGGAAGCAGGAAACGAAAGAGTCAATCTAGGTGGAGGAAGCACTATAACCAATGGAAATGCTCAGTCTAGTACCAGAGGGGACTAGGGCCAATAGGCAAATGCTAATAAAAATGCAGATGCCAATGCAGGTGCTGGAACCCCACCAGTAGATATGGGGACTATGTATCAATAATTCATCAACATGATGCAAGCTAGATCAACAGCTGGCCAAATTACAGCTGTTGCCGCTAATGCGAGAGTAGTTAATCCCACGGCATCGGTTGGTAATAACTATGTTAAGCTAAATCAAGATTATACTAGTCTTAGTAGGAAGCATTATTTAGGACTGAGGATGCTATTGAAGTGGAAAACCAGTTATTGCATTGTGAGAGGGTTTTTGCAGATTAATTTTGAATGGCGAGCGGAAGAGGTGATTGGCTTCAAGATAGTTGCAAGGTGTTGCATTATACTAGTGGAATAGGGTAACTATTGGCATGCCAAAAGAGAATTGACTTGGGCTGTGTTCAGATGGAGGTTTGAGGAAAGGTTCTTAGCTGAGCTTGCCAAGTGCACACTACTTAGTAAATTTCGTGGAATTGGAGCAAAGGGAAATGTTGGTGTTGAATATGCTATGAAGTTTGGTGAGCTGTCTAGGTATGGATATGCTACCATCAACACAGTGATTTAGCGGAATGAGAAGTTTACTCTAGGTTTGAAGCTGGTGATTGCTAAGGTGACTATGCCACATCTTCGAGATTCGAATAATGTAGTAGTGGAAATGGTATAAGGAATGAGGAGCAACTTATGGGAAAGGAAAGTCGGTGGAAACCCCAAGTTTTCAGAGTAAGAAGAGGAAGTTCTTCAAGGGGAAGGGAGATAAAAAGGGAGGAGCTTCCAAGAAAGGAAAAACATATATTGTTTGTTATAAGTGTGATAAGAATGGGCACTATGCTAATGAGTGTCAATCTTGTGATGGAAAATGATTGTGGAAAGGCAAAATGTTAAGTGCTTTAACTACGAATAAGTGAGGCATTACAAGAACAAATGCTTAGAAGTGGCCAAGGTGGGAAAGGCAATGATCTTTTCTTTGGAACCATCATCTTCTAGATCAACTGCTGCTGAGATTGGAAGGTCTGTTATGGTATATACGCTTTTGATTCATAGGATGCTAATTAGAGTATTATTTGATACTTGTACATCACATTCTTTTATCTCTCAGTATTTGGTAGATATATTAGAGACAGAACCATAATACCTTGTTACTCCCTCAAGGGTAACGAATCAAATAGGAGGGTATGCAACCCTTGGGATGAGACGTGACTATCTAGAGTTAGAGGTTATGCTTTTTCCTGCAGTTTATTTGTGTTTGATTTTGTGGTTTTTGAGATTATTTTGGGTATGGATTAGTTAAGCTATTATAGTGCTAGGATATTTTTCCACCATAATAAAATATCACTAAAACACCTAACTAGTAGTGACCGAGTAATACACTTAGTTGAGAATTTGAGTTCAAAAGTTTGTGCTTTATTGGGTGCCAAATAAGTGGAAGATGAGCTAAGTTGGGTTTAAGTTTGTGAGTGAATTTGTAGATGTTTTTAAGCTAGTGATAGAACTACCATCGAAACGAGCTATCAAGATTCTAATAGATCTTATGCCTGGAGCTGAACCCGTTAGTAGACCACCTAGTCGGATGACGCCTATCGAGATGAAGGAGTTAAAGGTGGAGCTAGTGGACTTAGAAGGAATGAATTTTATTACACCAAGCAGTTCTTCTTGGTTAGCAGCAAGGTGTTTGTAAAGAAATCGGGTGGATTGTTAAGGTTATTTGTTGATTACTATATTCAAATGAGAAGACGGCAAAAAATATATATAATCTGCGGAGGATTGATGATTTATTTGACCATTTGAGTGGAGCCAGAGTATTTTCCTAGTTGGATTTGGCAACAGATTTCCATCAATTGAGGGTGGAGGAGGACAGTATACCTTTGATAGTGTTTCGAATGAGATATGGTTTGTACAAGTTGTTAGTAATTTTATTTGGATTGGCTAACGCGCTTTCTTTAATTGTGGACTTGATGAATTAGATTTTCTAAGAACACTTGGATATGCTTGTGTTGGTGTTTATTGATGATATTTTGATATATTCTAAGGATGAAAGAGATCATGTGATTCATCTTATGATGGTGCTTGAGACATTGAGACAGCATTAGCTAAAAGTGAAGTTTTCGAAGTGTTGTTCCTGGAAAAGAGAGTGAAATTTCTTGGCCATGTAGTTTCTTAGGTAGGGTTATGAGTGGATCCAACAAAGATAAAAGCTATAAATGGTTGGAAAAGACACAAGATGGTGACCATGATAAGAAGTTTTCTTGGACTGGCTAGTTATTACCATAGATTTATGAAGAATTTCTCTCGGATAGCAACACCGCTGACTTAACTAACCAGGAAGGATGTGAAGTTTATTTGGTTCGACAAATGTGATGAAGCGTTCCTAAAGTTAAAGCATTCGTTGACCAATGCGCCCATGTTAGTTATTCCTAATGACAATTGGGATTTAGTGGTGTATATAGATGCATGTGGAACAAGGTTAGGAGCGTGTTGATGCAAATGATTAAAGAGATTATCTATGCTTTTTGATAGCTTAGACCGCATTAAATTATAATCTGACTCATGATTTGGAGTTGGCAAAAGTGATTTTCTCATTGAAAGCGTGGTGACACTACCTCATAGAAAAGATTTGATTTATCAATGGATCATAAGTCCTTGAGGGATTTATTATTTCAAAACGAGTTGAATATGAGACGACAGATGTGACAAGAGTTTTTAATAATTTACGATTTTGGTATTGAGTATACACTAGTGAAAAGAAATAAAGTTGTCGGTGCATTTAGCAATGAGATGTTAGTTAAGTTAGTAGAATGGAAGGATTTAGAGGCGTTGGCTACTTGTAGAGTGCAGTTAAGACCGACTGCTAGTTCTCGACAAAATACTGTCATGTTGTCTTGCTTAGAAGTTCGGCCAGTATTGATCAAAAGGATTACTTCTAAGCAAAGAGTTGATCCATTGTTAGCCAAAAGATTAGAAGATTAGAAAGTGGAATTGAGATAGATAATTTGAAAGATTTTAGTCTTGAGCAGAGGGGATGTTAAGGATGAAGGGATGGTTATGTATTCCAGATGTTGGTGAAGCAAGGAAGGAAGTTCTTATGGAGTGTCATTGATCGAAGTTTACTATACATCCTGGAGGAAATAAGATGTATCAGGATATGAAAAGAAGTTTCTTCTAGGAAGGTATGAAAAGGGATGTAGGCATATGGGTAAAGCTATTTTTGAATTGATAGCAAGTGAAAGCCAAGCTTCAAAAGAAAAATGGTTTGCTTCAACCTTTACACATATTAGTTTGGAAGTGGGATTCTATATCCAAGGATTTTCTTGATGGGTTGCCAAGGTGAAATAGGGGAAATAAAAGAATTTGAATCATAGTGGATATACTGACCATGATTTCACATTTCGTTCTCCTTAAGTAAACCAGGACATCACCGGTAATGGCAAAGTTGTTTATGAAAAATATTTTTAGATTGTATGGGATTCCTACTTGTATAATTAGTGACAGAAATACTTCATTCACAAGTGAATTTTGAAAGAGTATACAGGAAGCATTATGTACTAAGCTTAAGATGAGTACCATTTATCACCCATAGACGGATGGGAAGATAAAGAGAGTCAATAAGGTACTTGAAGAATTGTTGAGAGCATGCACACTAGATTTTGGTGGGTCATGAGAAGACCATTTCACTTCGTTGAGATTTCCTATAATAATAATTATTAGACTAGTGCAGGAATAGCATCTTTCAAAGCTTTGAATGGAAGGGTATGCAAATCACTAGCATGTTGGTTGGAGACTGGAGACAAATTTGTCCCTGATCCACGTATGGTAAGATAAGCTAGAGAGAATATTTAGTTCATCCGAGTTCGGATGAGGGAAGCTTATTCTAGGTAGAAAATTTATGCAGATAAGAGGCATAAAGATTTAGAATTCTTAGGTGGAGATCATTTTTTCATTAAATTATAACCGATGAAGGGTATGGTACGATTTGGAAAGTCAATGAAATTGACAACTAGATATGTTGGATCATTCTCTATTAAAGAGGGGATCGAGAAACTCACGTACTGGGGAGAGGTACCGAGTAGTTTAGTAGGAGTCCATAATATGTTTTATGTTTCTCATCTTAGAAAGTATGTGCATGATCCAGAGACTACTATTGCTCTCACTTTACTTGAAGATTTAGTATTGGAATCGGATCTAACATTTATGAGACAACCGAGTAGTGTTGTGTTAAGAGATGTGAAGAGGTTAAGACATCGAGATTGGTGAAAGTATAGTGGAGTGACAATGAGAAAGAGTGTACTCGGGAGACAGAGGACAAGATTAAGGATGCTTATCCTGAATTTTTATGATGGTATATTCTATATTTGTTGTATATATACTTTGTCGCTAGTAAGGTATACTAGCATTGTTTTCATGTTTAATATGCTTGTTATGTTGTCCTTGCTAAATTTTGATAAATAAATTCTTTAAGGAGGAGAGCCCGTAACACCCCTAATTTTGGTTTAATATTATTCAGGAAATTTAATTAGATAGATTAAATAGAATATTGTAGTGGGACATGGGGATGAGATTTCGTAGCTAAATGGATTAGGCCTTAAGTAATTAACTAATAAGATTGTTTTAAAGCATAACATAAAAGAGAATGTATAAGGGTAAAAATTAGGAATATATCTATCTTTTATCACTTAAGCCATCACCCTCTCATTCATTCTCTTTCTACAACTAAAAAAATCAAAAAGGAAGATATAGGGTCGGCCATTAATCAAGGTAGAAGAAAGAAGAAATCAAAAGGGAATTGGAAGATAAAGCTTAGGGGAACTATACACCATCAAGTCTCAACTCCAACATCTATGTTAAGGTGATAATAAGTGAACCATATCTGCTGTTTGTTTTCAATTTTGACTATGGGTAATACCAGAATTATTTTAACAATTTATGCAATGTTTTGGGTCTCATGATCATTGCTCGGATAAAAAAATCAGTTATGGAATTTTTTTTGAAATTACTTGAATGGGTTTTAAGGGTAAAACCTCAGTTTTTAATCTCCAAATGATTTGATTTTCTGATATGTTGAGTAGAATGTTATTTAGGAAATGGGTTTTTAATTTTATAATTTTCCAACTTAAAATGAATATTTTATGAATGTACGAAGGTGGTAAATTATGTTTATTTCATGTTCAATTATTAAAAATAATTAAATAATACTTTGGCCTTGAAATTTTTATATGGTAATGAATATAATATTTATGATTTTTTGTGACTATTGGGAATTCTTCCCAATTATTTATGAAATGTTATGAATTTATTGTAATAAAAAACATTAAAATTAATAATCAATTAACTATATTAATTATTTAAAGTTGATATATGTTTTGAGAAAGTAAAAGGGTTGCGACAATTATCTGACAAGAAAATGGGAGAAGTTGTTTTTAACCAATAGAAATTTGACAAGGAATTAGAGTTGGTGTAGAGAGATTTCTTTATATAGAAATTAAATAGTTTTTATGACAATTAGGATAATGCCATGCCGCTTATATCAATGCTGAAGCCAAAATCGTGTCGTAGCTACGAGTGTTGACGTTGATATGAAGGGAAGCCTATGATAACTACTTAAGTAGTTATGGAATGATTCAGTCCATGCCGATGTGGACCATGTTGGCCTCCTATAAATGGCGGCATTGCGATCTCGAAATTCACCCAAAACCATCTTGACATCCTTTATCTTTGTTTTGAAATCTAAGTCATAAGGTGTTGATGCCACGTATCATAGTGACACATATCAATGGCGCATGGCAATGCTACAAATTTAACCATATAGTTTTAAAAGATGCCGCATACCACTATTTTGATACCAACTATATTAAGGTGGCGATGCCACATTTTTCTATATTTACCCCATAGCTTGAGACAGTGATGCCTACAAGCATTATTTTTGATAGTAGCTATTTTGTGGCAATGATGACGTTATTACTGGACTTCGATATAAAGAAAATTTATACCATGGGTTGTCAATGCCGACACCCTATGTTTTACAACATAGAGTCAAAAACTATGTTTTCGACGCTATTGTATTAATGCTGCAAGTGATTGATTTTTACGATAATGCTAAGCAGCATTATTTCCGCTGCTCTTTATTTTAATGCCGGCGAGGCTTTGTTTTCTGCTAAATAAAAGTATGTTATAAAGAGGAGAGACAACCCATGTTTAAGAAGGTTGATAACCTTATGATTTTTGCAGTTAGCCACATGATTTATAAAATCAAGCTTTTGTTTTCTAATCTTTGATAGAGTTTTGATGTTGTATAGTGCAGCATGAACGTCGCATATTTTCTATATTAAAGGCAATGAGCCATAAGTTTTATTTGACATTGTTCATAGGGGATACTAGTGCAGACTAATTTCGACACGCTATATGCTTTAGAAATTTAACATTGTTCAATAGCGATATCAATGTATATCATATTGACACCATTATTTTATGAATCGATTGTGAGTTAGCAGAATAGGGATCTTAATGCTGAATTAACACATGTGACGACCCGGAATTTTGAGCAATATCAATTTAATAATCTTTCATAATAATTAAATTGATTTGATCATTTTATATTATAAATTGACAAGTTAAATTTATTTTAAAGATTTATGATAATAATTTGTTAATATCTATCAACACTTCTCTTAACAATATAAATAAGCAAGATTAAATTCTTTTGAAAGTTTATAATAATTTGATTTGGAAATATCAATTTTGGTAAATAAGAAGTTTCAATGTAATTAAACTTTATATTCAAATTGTAATATATATGAATGTATATATTGTGATTTGAGATTTGTTTTAAAATTTAATACAGTAATTTTCTAATTTAATGTTAAAATGTTTTCTATTTAAAATGTATATATATTTGTATATATGTTTTAAATAGGAATTTTATTAATTAGAATTTAATAAGTGTTTTCAAACTTTATTTGTTAATTGAAATGTTAATTTGATTTAATGTTTTTGAAATGATATTTGAAAATTAAAAAAAAAATTAAATAACAAAGTTAATGTCTTATTTTATAAACATATGTTTCAGTTTTTGTTTTAAATAAGAATAAAAGTTGAAGTTCACTTTCAATTATTTTGATATTCTTTCATTTTAATTTTATCATAAGATAACTTGTTTTAAAATTTTATATATAGAGTTAAATTAAATTTCTCAAAATTTATAAACATATGTTATGTAAATTGAATCAAAAGCATAAGTAATTTATAATTGTTAATATGAAATCACTTTTACATTTATATGAAATCTAAGCTTATTTATATAAGGTAATACACATTTTCATATTTCATAATTACATATACATATTACATGTAAGGTTTAAATAAATTATAAAAAATTAAAATAACACTTGTAAGTACATTAATATTGTTAGACATTTGTAATTACTTATGCATAGGTGTAAGTTAGCTAATACATCATAGTAGACAAGTGTCAATTCTCTTTAGTTTTAAAATCTAAAAAAAAAAATATAAAAATATGATTAAGAAAGAGTTTTAATTTTTAGCTTGTTATTTAATTCATTCTTAACTAAAATGAAAACAAAGATCTGAAAAGAAAAAAAATTCTGAAACAAGAAATCTGAAAAGCAAGTTCAAAACAAAGATGAAAAAAAAAATAGAAAGTTTGTAAAAATCTGGAAATTTCAATCTGAAGAATCTGAAGATATAAAGACAATCAAGCATCAGGATGTAAATAATCAACATGCAATTCAGGTTCATCAAGCAAAACAATTCATTAATCAACAAGCAAAACTGGAATCAAGCAGTAAAATCAACATGCAAGGAAAAAAAGTTCAAAACCTGGAAACAGTCTCTGTCCTCTGATTATAAAGGTGAGTAAACTAAGATTTTAAAAACAGATTTAAAATTTTTCTCAACTTGATCATATGATTGAATAACTTGATGTTATCTGAAATTGCTGGAAGTATACTGATGCATATCTGATTGATGAATCTAGAATTACCTGTGATGTTAGAATTTAGGCTCTGTATATATAATAACAGTTTCCATTTTTTTTATAAAATTCAATAACTAGTTTTTGAATTCGAAATTGACTTTGAATTGTAAATGATAGTTGCTTGTAATCAAGTAATCTATCAGTTAAAAATAGTTATAGGATTTTGAAGTGAATAGATGGTTCTAAATTTTTAAATATACAGTAAAATTTTAAACTTGGTCAAAATTTATTAAAACAAATTTAAGTTTTGATTATATAATTTGATTCGTGATGTTAAATGATGAATTTTAATGGTTGAATCAAAATTTTTAGATTAGTTTTTAGTGTGAATTTGGGGTTTTACTGTTTTGGGTATTTTTGCCAAATCACGGCAAACTACGGCGAATTGGACATCGCCGTTGAACTCGAAGGTGGAGGGGGCTTCTGAGAACATGCGAAAAATACTATTGTATTTTATTTAGGTGTGTGGTGATCGTGGTTTGAGATAGTAGGGTTTTAGGCGCTGTTTTTTATCGTGAGTATTCCTATGGGTTTCGCGGTAATGTGAGGTAACCGGAGGCTGTCGCGAGTGAAGCTAGGGTTTCGAGGTGACGTGGGAAGGTTACGGCAGTGGTGGCAAGGTTGCTCGAGTTTGGAGTTGCCGTGGAGGGATGGATTTGGGTGATGGTGGTTTCAAACGTTATCAGGTTGAAGGTCGAGTTTTCGTTCTCGTTCGAATTTGGATTTTCTGGGTTTAGTTTATCGATGACGAGGTTGAAGTCGACCTGGGGATGATTGGCGTGGAGATCGCCGTTGGTCATTGGCGTCGTGCACGTTTACGTGCACGTTCATGTGCTACTGCAGTGGGTTCTGGAGTGAAGAAAGGGGGAGACTCGAAGACTTCACCGTGAGATTGTTGTTTTGTCTCGAAGCTAGGGTTAGATTGGTTTACTCGGAGTTGACGCGAGGGATTATGGGGATGGTCTCGAGTTTGCATTGGAGCGTCTGGATGCTTTGCTCGAAGGTTGCTAGGGGTTTTTACGTTGAGCAGTTGCGTGATCCTGTTTTTTTAAAAAAAAACAGTAATGTTTTAAAAAGCTTGAACAAAGAAGGTATGATTCTGGTAGAAAATTCAAGTTTTAAAACCAAAAGTTAAACAAGTTCATTTTTTAAACTAAGTTTATTTCAAGTTAATTTTTTTTTTACAAGTTTATATATTTTAAAATATGGAAGTTTTAAAATAAAATAAGTGGATTTAAAATAAAGTTTATATTAAACTTTATTAAATAAATTTGGAAAGTTTTTTTTAAAAAAAAGTCTTAAAGGTTCAATTTAAAATATGTCTAAATTTAATTGATTTCTAAATATTATATTTTATTTAAATAAAGTTTAATGATTTAGAATTTGATATTCAATTGTAATAAAGATTATCTTTAGTTATTTTAAATTTGATTTAATTAAAGATAAAAACATTTGTAAAGTTAATTGAGACAATTAAATTATTTTCAATTATCAAGTTTTATTTGCTCATAAATGATTTAATTAAGATGATGTTTTCTTAATTAAGAATCTTTTTAACATAATAAATTAAAGAATCATTTAATTAATTTTAAATGATTAAGTTAAATAGTTAATTAAGTAAATAACTTGTGATTAATTAAGATAATCACTTTGGATTAATCTAATCTAATTACTTAGGGAAGTAACTTAAGTAATTAAGTGATTAATTTAGAAGGTAATTAAGTAAAGGATAATTACTTTATGAAAAGTAATTAAGTAATGTGATTAAGAGTTAATCACTTTAGTTAAGGTTTAAATTATTTGATTAATGATTGATAAATAAAAGGATTAAGAGTAATTAATTAAGTGATTAATTACTTGTTAAAGTAATTAATTAAGAAAGAAATTTAATTAATGAAGTAATCATTAATTAATGAAAATAATTAATTAATTATTAATTAATAATTTAAGAATAATTAATTTATAATTAAGTTTTAATTACTACATGTAATTAAAGTAATTAATCAAAGGTGATTAATTAAAAGTAATTAATTAAGTATGATTAATTAGAGTAATTAATCAAATGTGATTAATTAAAAGTAATTAATCAGGTGTAATTAATTAAAGGTAATTAAGAAATAATTACCAGAATAATAAGAGGATAATTAATCAAGATTGATTAATTTAGAAAGTAATTAAGAGGTAATTACTTAGTAATTTTGGAAGTAATTAATCAGGATGATTAATTAATATGGTAATTAAGTAAGAATTACTTAAAGTTATAATTAATCAAGGAAGATTAATTGAAATGGGTAACTAAGTGAGTTAATTAATTAATTTGTAATTAATTAATGAGTAGTAAAATGGTTGAAGATAATCCAAGTATCTAATTTAAGGATTAATTAAATTAATCAAGTTTGAATCAAACTTGTTTATGAATGATTAATGATTGGATGATATATATCATTGGATGAGTTAATGATATTGGTTGTTGTTGGATGACATTGATTGATATGTGATGTTGTGAATATGCTATATCTGAATGTGATATATAGGCTGCTTTGTGATATGCATAGATGCATGTGATAATAGATGCTTAACTATTTGTGTAATATGAATACATCCATTTATGATAAGTGATATTTCTGAAATATCTATTGTCTAAATCCCTTAAGTATAACTTGGACTTTAAAATGGCGTTTGGTTTCGATGAGACCGGGATCGGGTTTCCATATTTGGATATTCGAAAACCACATCGATTCCAATTGAACGTTAGGACGTTAATCCAAGTGGAGCAAGTGAATACTCGAGGTGTAAGGACTATACGTCAGTATAACTCTGTGGGTTATTCCGTAATGAGTTTGACGGAATAGTGCTTATAGATTTGAGATGGTGGTTCAGAGTGCAAGGGCTATGGTCGTTGACTCTGAGGGTGATTCCAAAACGAGTGCAACGAGATAGTGCCTTCGGTTTCGTTCGAACTCGAAACGAACTTGTATGGATTGAATGCTTTCAGCACATCGTCGGGAGGACGATGAGCATTCTAAGATAATTGGTCCTATAAAGGTAATCGCAGCCTTAAGCCTCATCAACCGGGAATGGCTAAAACAGGGGAGGTGCAGCAAGGCTTCGTGGGTCGCTCCCACTGGAGAGCAAGTTACATCCCTGTCTAGAGGTCCCTTTATATTTCGACTGTGTGGGCAGTTAGTCTGCAGCCAACTGCGGGGTGGTCTTGTTCGGGACTGTTCAGTAAGGAATGGTTCCAGCCTTGTGTTGCAGGGGATGAAGGGAGTAATCCTCGGTACGGTGATCTAGGCCACGTACTGTGACGGGCGGTACCCCAATAGCCCTGCCATTGATGGAAACCCATTTTCCCTACGAGACCCTACGGTTTTGTCTGTATTACCCACTTTTGTGACTAGTAGCTGGAATTTAATAGATGTAACAATTTCGGCTATTTCATATTTATTTGAAAACCCTAGACACTATTATAATATCACTGGATTTCCTATCAAATGTTTGGTTAGCGTAAGGTAAAACTTTTCCATGTTTATGTGTGGGAAGTCTTACGTGATACCTTTCTTTTCAAAGAATTTCTAAAGTTAAGCAATCTTAAACCGTTTACTCACACCAGACCCCTGTCTGACCCGAGTGTTTATTTTCTGTTTTATTAAACTCTTGGGTACTCATATTATATATGAGTAGTCAAGTGATTCAGGTTATCTCTTGACGAAATCTGGAGGAGCTATGGAGTAGGAGGCTTCAACGTGTAGATATATGGTTAGAGTTTCCGCTGTGTGTTATTCTGTGATGATGTCTTGTATTGTATTAGACAGAAATGTTATAACTGACTAAATTTGAGATTTTTAGTTGTGAACTCTGATGTATATGATACTATGTATATGTTCTATATTATATTTAAATCATTCCGCTGTGAGATTCTGATGTGTTGTTTCTTTTCTTCTCTTTCTTTTCTTCTTCTATCCCTTTCTTTCTTAATTAGTGATGTGATTTTCCGGGAGTGGAAAGTCGGGTCGCTACAGTTGGTATCAGAGCATTAGGTTGAGTGAATACCTAGGCTCTGGAGTGGTGTCTATCTTGAGAGAGCGTACTTGTAATTTATATATATATATATATATATATATATATATATATATATATATATATATATATAACTACCTAATCTGTTGGGTTATCTGTTCGGATTTTCCAACATAGGTTATAAAGGTAGATAAGGTAGAAGTGTGTGGAACACAACTACCACTAATGGAAGAGGTTTATATGTTGTGGATGGAGGTGTTTATCAAGATTGTAGACCTAATACCTTCTCGAATAAGTTGTGTAGATTGTAGAAAGGATTTCTTTGAGTCCGGAGGAAGTATTTTCAAGAATTGAAGTATATTCTTGGAGTGTGAGGTTGATTTGCTCTCAAATGAGCAGGGATTTCTAAAAGTTGAGTTGTCCGCGGAGGAGAAGCAAGTGGTAGATCTTGATAGCTTCAAGAAGGAATAGCTGTGTGATGAGATGCAGTATCCATAGATGGTTCTGAAGATGTTTCATTTGAAACCAGATTTAGATGGTGTTGGTAGAGCAATTGATGTCTACTGCAATGAAGATTCGAATGTTTAGAGATTCTCTAGATCTCAAGTAAGGATGTCTTGTCCATATTGAAATAGGAGACTAAGGTCGATGAGTTAACTCATTTCGGACATGGTCTCATTTGTTTTCTTAAGAAGATAAGTGGTTAGTGTTTGGTTTGGAGCCAAGTTTCTTTGAGGAGATGTTTACTCGTCTCAAGGGTTTTTAGAGAAATTGGATGTTAGTTTGGTGTTTCAAGGAGCTTTGGTTAAGGAAGATCTTTGGCTTAGCAGTATCATTGGACTAAAGTTTGGAAGCAGCGTGGATCTGTTTCTTCGATGATTCAGAAATCTTTGGGATTCTACTATCAGCAGACCAGGCAGATGGTGAAGGCTTATTCTTTTCTTTGGGAAGCTCAGCAGAGCAGGATATTTGTTGGAAATGGTCTATCAGTTTTCTGATAGGTAAGACATTCTTGAAGATTGGACTTGGATAGGAAAAGCTGTTCCAGTTGGGGAGATAGTTCTTTAGAATCAAAACTGAGTGGAATCGCAAAGGTGACTTGCGATGAGTTTGGGAATCTTTGAGTATTTTTTTTGGTTTGAGATTGAGGCATCTCAAGTAGAGGTGAAAGCTATGAAAGTAGTCGGAGGTTTTCCAGCTGTTTTTGGATGAAATCAGAAGTTGACCTGAATCGGAAATTGAGTTTTCTTATCAACTTGGAATTCAGGAGTAATTTTGATGGTTCAAACCTTGTAGTAGGATGACCCCTGGAGTGAGAAGAGTTTAGTGAGCCAGCTCATGATTCTTTAGGTTGATCATCTTATTCTAAGTTAAGATTCTGTTGAGATGTTTTGACCAAGTGGAATGGTCACTAAGATTTTTATGAGTCAGATAAACTGTGTGTGGAGAAAGATTTTGCTTATGTTCTTCGATAGCATTCTTATCTGCTTAGATCAGAGTTGTGCAGTGGAAGCGAGTTGGCAATTATTCTATTATGGAGCAACCGGAAGTTGTAGTTTACCTGGATTAGAGGATTTCTACAGGAAATTCAGGTATGAAGGAATTTTCTGGATTTGAGGGTAAGGTTGTCAGGTGCAACTGTTTGGCTATTCTAGATAAGAGATATAGGTTTGGAGTCCATTGATGCTTGTGGAATAGAGTTGTATTTTGGATTTTAGCGAATTATTTTTGGGAAAGCCATTTTGTTGAGTAGGATCTGGAGATTTGGTTTGAGTTAGTGATGTTGTTTCTTGAAGCAATCAGCAAGGGTTAGGCTAATCAGGAATATTGAAGGTGACTCAGAGCATCTGAATAGTTATGCAGTTAAGAATTGAGAAATTTTGGAATGTGCAGTTAGAGTTTGGAGATTGTTTTAGTTTTATCCAATCAAAGGAGATATAAGACTGGGTAAAACTGGAGAGTTCGCTCTGGTAGTATTTTGAGTTTTCCTGTGTTCTCTAGAGATTAGATTTTAATCTACAAGATTGAGTTGCCAGTTTGGATAGCTGGAATTCATTGTATTTCACATATCTCTGAGGAATATGTGTATGATTCTTGGAGTGATAGAATCAGCAGTTCAAAAGGAATCTGGTAGTTGAGTTGGTTTTGAGTTTAGTCTGATATTTTGTTCAGATTTGTAGATCAGATGAAGGAGTTCCTGGTTTTAGTAGAGTAGTTACTTAAAATTCTGTAGAGCAAGTATTCCAGTATAGATTCTTGGAAATTCTAGATAATATTAGGAAGTTCTATTCAGAATTTTGTTTGAATAGATAAATTATTTGTTTGAATTGGATGCTATGATTGATAATGTATGATTGAATGTTTGATTGCTAATTTAAATTCTTTAGCTGGGTTATTAAATTATCTTTGCTTTTAAATTTCGGGGACGAAATTCTTTTAAGGGGGGAGGAATGTGACGACCCGGAATTTTGAGCAATATCAATTTAATAGTCTTTCATAATAATTAAATTGATTTGATCATTTTATATTATAAATTGACAAGTTAAATTTATTTTAAAGATTTATGATAATAATTTGTTAATATCTATCAACACTTCTCTTAACAATATAAATAAGCAAGATTAAATTCTTTTGAAAGTTTATAATAATTTGATTTGGAAATATCTATTTTGGTAAATAAGAAGTTTCAATGTAATTAAACTTTATATTCAAATTGTAATATATATGAATGTATATATTGTGATTTGAGATTTGTTTTAAAATTTAATACAGTAATTTTCTAATTTAATGTTAAAATGTTTTCTATTTAAAATGTATATATATTTGTATATATGTTTTAAAAAGGAATTTTATTAATTAGAATTTAATAAGTGTTTTCAAACTTTATTTGTTAATTGAAATGTTAATTTGATTTAATGTTTTTGAAATGATATTTGAAAATTAAAAAAAAAAAAAATAACAAAGTTAATGTCTTATTTTATAAACATATGTTTCAGTTTTTGTTTTAAATAAGAATAAAAGTTGAAGGTCACTTTCAATTATTTTGATATTCTTTCATTTTAATTTTATCATAAGATAACTTGTTTTAAAATTTTATATATAGAGTTAAATTAAATTTCTCAAAATTTATAAACATATGTTATGTAAATTGAATCAAAAGCATAAGTAATTTATAATTGTTAATATGAAATCACTTTTACATTTATATGAAATCTAAGCTTATTTATATAAGGTAAATACACATTTTCATATTTCATAATTACATATACATATTACATGTAAAGTTTAAATAAATTATAAAAAATTAAAATAACACTTGTAAGTACATTAATATTGTTAGTGACATTTGTAATTACTTATGCATAGGTGTAAGTTAGCTAATACATCATAGTAGACAAGTGGCAATTCTCTTTAATTTTAAAATCTAAAAAAAAAAATATAAAAATATGATTAAGAAAGAGTTTTAATTTTTAGATGGTTCTTTTATTCATTCTTAACTAAAATGAAAACAAAGATCTGAAAAGAAAAAAAAATCTGAAACAAGAAATCTGAAAAGCAAGTTCAAAACAAAGATGAAAAAAAAATAGAAAGTTCGTAAAAATCTGGAAATTTCATTCTGAAGAATATGAAGATATAAAGACAATCAAGCATCAGGATGTAAATAATCAACATGCAATTCAGGTTCATCAAGCAAAACAATTCATTAATCAACAAGCAAAACTGGAATCAAGCAGTAAAATCAACATGCAAGGAAAAAAAGTTCAAAACCTAGAAACAGTCTCTGTCCTCTGATTATAAAGGTGAGTAAACTAAGATTTTAAAAACAGATTTAAAAATTTTCTCAACTTGATCATATGATTGAATAACTTGATGTTATCTGAAATTGCTGGAAGTGTACTGATGCATATCTGATTGATGAATCTAGAATTACCTATGATGTTAGAAGGTTGCTAGGGGTTTTTACGTTGAGCAGTTGCGTGAGCCTGTTTTTTTTTTAAAAAAAAACAGTAATGTTTTAAAAAGCTTGAACAAAGAGGGTATGATTCTGGTAGAAAATTCAAGTTTTAAAACCAAAAGTTAAACAAGTTCATTTTTTAAACTAAGTTTATTTCAAGTTAATTTTTTTTTTACAAGTTTATATATTTTAAAATATGGAAGTTTTAAAATAAAATAAGTGGATTTAAAATAAAGTTTATATTAAACTTTATTAAATAAATTTGGAAAGTTTTTTTAAAAAAAAAGTCTTAAAGGTTCAATTTAAAATATGTCTAAATTTAATTGATTTCTATATATTATATTTTATTTAAATAAAGTTTAATAATTTAGAATTTGATATTCAATTGTAATAAAGATTATCTTTAGTTATTTTAAATTTGATTTAATTAAAGATAAAAATATTTGTAAAGTTAATTGAGATAATTAAATTATTTTTAATTATCAAGTTTTATTTGTTCATAAATGATTTAATTAAGATGATGTTTTCTTAATTAAGAATCTTTTTAACATAATAAATTAAAGAATCATTTAATTAATTTTAAATGATTAAGTTAAATAGTTAATTAAGTAAATAACTTGTGATTAATTAAGATAATCACTTTGGATTAATCTAATCTAATTACTTAGGGAAGTAACTTAAGTAATTAAGTGATTAATTTAGAAGGTAATTAAGTAAAGGATAATTACTTTATGAAAAGTAATTAAGTAATGTGATTAAGAGTTAATCACTTTAGTTATTAATTAAAGAATTAATTAATAATTAGTTAAGGTTTAATGATTGATAAATAAAAGGATTAAGTGTAATTAATTAAGTGATTAATTACTTGTTAAAGTAATTAATTAAGAAAGAAATTTAATTAATGAAGTAATCATTAATTAATGAAAATAATTAATTAATTATTAATTAATAATTTAAGAATAATTAATTTATTATTAAGTTTTAATTACTACATGTAATTAAAGTAATTAATCAAAGGTGATTAATTAAAAGTAATTAATTAAGTATGATTAATTAGAGTAATTAATCAAATGTGATTAATTAAAAGTAATTAATCAGGTGTAATTAATTAAAGGTAATTAAGAAATAATTACCAGAATAATAAGAGGATAATTAATCAAGATTGATTAATTTAGAAAGTAATTAAGAGGTAATTACTTAGTAATTTTGGAAGTAATTAATCAGGATGATTAATTAATATGGTAATTAAGTAAGAATTACTTGAAGTTATAATTAATCAAGGAAGATTAATTGAAATGGGTAACTAAGTGAGTTAATTAATTAATTTGTAATTAATTAATGAGTAGTAAAATGGTTGAAGATAATCCAAGTATCTAATTTAAGGATTAATTAAATTAATCAAGTTTGAATCAAACGTGTTTATGAATGATTAATGATTGGATGATATATATCATTGGATGAGTTAATGATATTGGTTGTTGTTGGATGACATTGATTGATATGTGATGTTGTGAATATGCTATATCTGAATGTGATATATAGGCTGCTTTGTGATATGCATAGATGCATGCGATAATAGATGCTTAACTATTTGTGTAATATGAATACATCCATTTATGATAAGTGATATTTCTGAAATATCTATTGTCTAAATCCCTTAAGTATAACTTGGACTTTAAAATGGCATTTGGTTTCGATGAGACCGGGATCGGGTTTCCATATTTGGATATCCGAAAACCACATCGATTCCAATTGAACGTTAGGACGTTAATCCAAGTGGAGCAAGTGAAGACTCGAGGTGTAAGGACTATACGTCAGTATAACTCTGTGGGTTATTCCGTAATGAGTTTGACGGAATAGTGCTTATAGATTCGAGATGGTGGTTCAGAGTGCAAGGGCTATGGTCGTTGACTCTGAGGGTGATTCCAAAACGAGTGCAACGAGATAGTGCCTTCGGTTTCGTTCGAACCCGAAACGAACTTGTATGGATTGAATGCTTTCAGCACATCGTCGGGAGGACGATGAGCATTCTAAGATAATTGGTCCTATAAAGGTAATCGCAGCCTTAAGCCTCATCAACCGGGAATGGCTAAAACAGGGGAGGTGCAGCAAGGCTTCGTGGGTCGCTCCCACTGGAGAGCAAGATACATCCCTGTCTAGAGGTCCCTTTATATTTCGACTGTGTGGGCAGTTGGTCTGCAGCCAACTGCGGGGTGGTCTTGTTCGGGACTGTTCAGTAAGGAATGGTTCCGGCCTTGTGTTGCAGGGGATGAACGGAGTAATCCTCGGTACGGTGATCTAGGCCACGTACTGTGACGGGCGGTACCCCAGTAGCCCTGCCATTGATGGAAACCAATTTTCCCTACGAGACCCTACGGTTTTGTTTGTATTACCTACTTTTGTGGTTAGTAGCTGGAATTTAATAGATGTAACAATTTCGGCTATTTCATATTTATTTGAAAACCCTAGACACTATTATAATATCACTGGATTTCCTATCAAATGTTTGGTTAGCGTAAGGTAAAACTTTTCCATGTTTATGTGTGGGAAGTCTTACGTGATACCTTTCTTTTCAAAGGATTTTCTAAAGTTAAGCAATCTTAAACCGTTTACTCACACCAGACCCTTGTCTGACCCGAGTGTTTATTTTCTGTTTTATTAAACTCTTGGGTACTCATATTATATATGAGTAGTCAAGTGATTCAGGTTATCTCTTGACGAAATCTGGAGGAGCTATGGAGCAGGAGGCTTCAGCGTGTAGATATATGGTTAGAGTTTCCGCTGTGTGTTATTCTGTGATGATGTCTTGTATTGTATTAGACAGAAATGTTATAACTGTCTAAATTTGAGATTTTTAGTTGTGAACTCTGATGTATATGATACTGTATATGTTCTATATTATATTTAAATCGTTCCGCTGTGAGATTCTGATGTGTTGTTTCTTTTCTTCTCTTTCTTTTCTTCTTCTATCCCTTTCTTTCTTAATTAGTGATGCGATTTTCCGGGAGTGGAAAGTCGGGTCGCTACAACACAAGAGGGAGGCGAATCGTGTTTAATTAATTATATGAATATTTACTAAATTCTTTAGGATTCTACATAAAGTGATGTAGTTAACAATCACAGAAACGATTACAGAATTAAGTAAATACAGGAAAAGTAAAAATGAAAGAATACGCCTAGATTTTTTTATTGATTTGGAGTTACCCTACATCCAGTCCTGCACGATACCTTATACGGATTTCTTTTCAACTAGTAAATGAAAATAAATCTCGATTTCAAGGCTACGAGACACACCCTCCAGAACCTCGATCTCTGGATAGAGTCACTTGATTTTTGGGCTACAAGCACACCTACTAGATTTATAGGCTACTAAGAAAACTATTGATTTAACGGGGCACAATCACATCCACAAGTATAGTAGTATGATTTGATAGAGTTTCACAGGATCAGATCTTGATTACAATTGATCATGTAACTCTTAAATTGCACTTTAATATTGGTTTGAGTAAGAGAGATGAGAGAAATCAAAAAAATTAATGAATGAGAATCAAATAAGTAATGACTGAATTTGATTATGGCTAAATATTGGCAAACTTTGGGGGTATTTTGATTTATGAATCAAAAAAAGTGAAAGGAGGAGAGAAATATAAGAAAGTATTTAATAAAATTTCGTTTTGAAGTCTAGTATATATAGGGAAACAATGGTCATGTACATTCGCGAAGAGATACGACGAAAAGACACTTTAATTCAAAATTTTAATTTTGAAATTTACAACTAATATGTGTATATACTTGCAGAGGATATGTCAACATATCCCTTTGTATTTTGAAAAATTACTTAATAAAAACTGTTTTTAAAATATTAAGTTTTGTAAAATATTTTGAAACTTTGTGAAAACATTTAAACATAGTTTATCCTTATTTTAATCACATTAAAACTTTATAAAAAAATTATAATAATTTTTAAAGAATTAATATGATTATTCAATATAATATAAATAATATATATATAATTGATATAGTTATAAATTATTAAAGTATATACAAAATTCAATATATATACTTAAAAGAGGGAATTAAGCACAAGGACAAACTTTAAAAAAAAATTAGGCTGAAGGACACTAAATTTATTTTTTGGTTGAAGGACAAACCTTGGAAGAAAATAAGATTGAAGGACAATGCTAGTTATAGCTAGCATTAAATTCAGTTTTAACACCACACAAAATTTTAGTTATAACTAGCATTATATTCAGTTTTACACTATACAAAATGCTAGTTATATTTAGTATTGTCCTTCGGACTAATTTTTTTCAAAGTTTGTCCTTCAGTTAAAAAATGAAACTTGTCGCCCATTACTCTAATTTTTTCAAAGTTTGTCCTCGGGCCTATTTTCCACCACTAAAAACATTAAAATAATTTTTTCTATAAGTATAAGAGATTGAAAACCATTTTGAGAAATATTTTGGGAAGATAATTTTAATACCAGGACATTCGAAAAAACAATTGTTAATCGCTAGTTTTCTATCGGTTTAGAAAATAGTCGAAATTTTTTGAAATAAATTTAACCGTAGGCGTAGGCATACAATAGTTAGTACATGGCGATTACGGGTCGATCCGTAGGGAATTGTTAGAATTTAAAAAAACTATTCAATCAAATTAGACCAAATGGTGGAGAAATTATTAACTAGAAACAAAATGAAGCTAAAACTAGAACTAAAATGTGATTAAAAAACTATTAGACTAGAGAACAATTTAGAGGCAAATCCACTCTCATATTTTCGTAAATCAGCAAACAAATAATTTACGATCTCTAACTTTGATAGTGAGTGAAATTATCATTGGATTTATCATAAGTCTGGTTTGTTTATGCTATTAATTAACATCACTCAAACTATTAAACTATAATACAACAATTATACCGCTTATAATTCTCATGAAAATGAAGCCAAAGCAAAAGCTATTATAAGTATGATCTATCTACTATTGTAACTTGTAATATAAATCATCAAATTCCATTTTTTACTTTCATTTCAAAATCAAAAATTAATTAGCAAATGATGATGTAAATTGTGTTAATGTTGAATAAGAATAGCTCATTTGCATAAACAATATAAACTATCAAATCCACTTGTATAAACTTACATCAAAATTCACTTTCATGAAGCACAAACAAAGCGACCATAGATCATAAAAATGTTGAAATTACATATAGTTAGAGAGCTTCATTACCTCTAAATTAAAAGGGTTTAGCTACTCATTTGTGTTATCAAATCAACAGTTTTAAATTTAGACATTAAAAAGAAAAGAAAATAAAACTAAGCAAAGGAAGAAAGAGAGATTAACTATTAACTATTTGCATAAAAATTTAAGCTACATTACTTGCATAAATATGAATCTAAGGTATGAATATTAAAAGAAAGAGAGCATAGAAATAAGCATTAATATAAAAGAAAATAAAAGCATGTAGAAAAGAGAGGAGAAAGAGGCTTGAAAGTCATTTTTATCTCATGAAACATTGCCATTACAACTTTCTCTTATCCTAAGTAAACATATGAGAGAATAGAATATATTATTCTATTTACATATACATAAAAGGGATACTTATACATGCATAAAACCCTAATTCTATTTTAGGGAGCTTTCCAAAATGCCCTTTAGGAAGTGTGGCCACCAAGTAACCACTAGACACTAATTAATCCCTCATTAAATGTACATGAAACTTTAACCTCCACTTAGTTGTCCATTAGCTTCTAATTGTAGATTTAGGCAAGCGGGTGGGGTCCTACATGATCTTGGACTTGAATATTTCCCTATTCTTTCCTTTGTATTCATTTGTGCATGCATGTATCTCCATATAAGCCTCTTCCATATGCATTCAAATTCCTATAAAAATCATTAAAAATGTCCACGTAAAATGTTCTTAAATTTACACATGCACAAAAATGACTATCTTAACCCTGAATGAAGATGAATATATGGCGGTTTGAAAATAATTGAATTTTTGGTTTTAAACATGTTAAAACGCCCAAATATGATATTTATTTAAATAAAAAGATATAAAATCTGGATGTAAATATATGCACATTTATGTGCACATCAAATACCCCCACACTTATCTTTTTATTCGTCCTCGAATAACGAAAAACTGAGATAAATCAGTTTTCATAGGGAGCACAATTACATTAAATGTATGCAACAAGCCATTAAACCTCTGGATGTCCCCAGCAGGACAAGTGTTGTCTCGTGAGGGTTTTCAGCGGATACTACCCAAAAAGTCCAAATGCAGAGTAAAAATATTTACAAAATGCAAGATTTATTTACAAAGAGATGAAAATGAGTTTTGGGAAATATTTACAAATGAAAGGTTTACTTTTAAATAGACACAAATAAGTTAAATACAAGTTTTGGTCATTGTCTTGAAATTTTAAGTCATTTACTCGTCAAAATTTCCTATAAAAATCAAGTTGTCGTAATAGATAAACCATAGTTTGGCTAGTTGTTTCGGTTGATAACACAATGTAATTATGAAATAGATCCTTTGTTGATTATTAAAGTTTATTAAAGTGGTATTTGCATTTCTTTTCAATAACAAGTCAAATCAAACAAGTTAAAATGTTGCTTAGATTTTAATTGCTTAGTCTCTCTTATTTGAAAATTTTATTGATATTAACAATATTTACATATGCCTAACTCCGGTAAACTAAGGCCAGATATATTACCCTTGCACTGCCTTTTGGGCTTATGTGAGGGGAATACAGAGCGAGGCGAGTGAACACTCGAATGTGAACACGTATCGACTATAGGCATTATTAGTAAAACAATTTATATATACATACACCAAGCTCAGATAAACTAAGGCCGGATATACCGATCATGCACTGCCTTCTGAGCTAACATGAGAAAGGTATAGAGTATGGCGAGTGTACACACAAGTGTGTACACCTGTCGACCGTAGGTGTTAATAGAAAATATTTACACATATACAAATGCTTTGTTTTGTTTTTTCTGAGGAAGAGGAGAGTTTTATAAAATCATCTTAGCACCACTTAACTTAGAAGACAACAAAGATGTTATATCCTTTACTTTAAATCAACCACTTTATAAAGTAAAGATTTTTAATTAGGATATATTTCATAATTAACACATATGAACCTTCCTATATACTAGTAAAACCATTATTTGTAATCCAACTTCATTTTTTCTTTTTGTAAAGACAAATAAATTTTCAAAAATTTCAATTTATTAACCAAAACTTATACTTATCCTATAGTGTTTCTTCAAAAATGAATCAAAATGCTAAAAAAAATAAAATGTTTTTGAGATTTAGAAATTTTGAGAATTTTTTTAAGCTAAATCAAAAATCAAAAATGCCATGAAAAATTAAAAAGACGAAAATGAAAATGAGACTCCCCTCGACACTTAATTTTGACTGTCCCTACAGCCAATGCATGATACAATGAGTGTAACGGGGAAAACTATGTATATATTTACAAAAGAGGGTTAACATTCTTACTAGACGTAGCTTGGCTCATGAAGGATCATGAGCTCCTCCTCTTGGAAACTTGGCAATTCCAAGAAAGGTTTCAAAAGATGACTGTTGACTTTCCTAGGGTTTTCTATTTCTACGGCACCATGTGGAAAAACAGTTCATATCACAAAAGGTCCGGTCCATCTTGATTTAAGTTTCCTAGGGAATAATCGAAGTCTTGAGTCATATAAAAGAACTTTCTGGTTAAGCAAAAACGTTTTCCTTAGGATTGACTTGTCATGAAAAACTTTTGTTCTTTCTTTGTAAATTTTCTCGTTTTCATATGCGTCGTTCCTAAGTTCTTCTAGTTCGTTGAGTTGCAATTTTCAGTTTTTGCCAGCTTTCTCAAGGTAAAGTTTAAGATTTTTATTGCCCACAATGCTTTGTGTTCGTTTTCAATAGGTAAATGGAAAGCTTTATCGTAAACTAAATAGAACATGGACATCCCAAGGTTAGTTTTAAAAGTAGTACGATAAGCCCAAAGCGCGTCGGTCAATTTCTGAGACCAATCTTTTCAATTTTTGTTAATAGTTTTCTCCAAGAATTGTTTTATTTATTGATATGAAACTTCAACTTGACCACAAGTCTTAGGATGATACAGAGTGGATAACTTGTGGATTATCGAGTATTTCTTCATTAAAGTTTCAAAAGAACTGTTAAAAGGATGGGTTCTTTATCACTGATTGTTGTGCGAGGTGTGCCGAACCTTGAATAGATATTTTCTTTAAGAAATTTCACAACAATTCTATGGTCGTTGGTTTTGCAAGGTACGACTTCGACCCATTTTAAGACGTAATCGACAACGGGAAGGACATTGTAACAACCCGCATATTTTACGATTATATATTTAAATGTTTTATTTGAATTTAGCATCGTTGGTCGGATTAAGGTTCGAGATGCTACATTTTGTAAACGGTCTAATCCGGACTCGAGACCACTTTCATTGATTTCAAAACGGTGTTTGCGAACATTTTGAGTATAAACATCGATATGTTTAGAGTTGAGTAGAGGTTTGCTGTTTTTCTATTGGGCTTTGGGTTTGGGTTTCAACTATGAATTCATCTAATACCATAACTCCTCCTCCAACTCCTCTTCATTCATTCTATTATTTTCTAGTATTCAAGCTAAAAGAAAATGAGGGAAAGAAACGGAAATTGGAATTCCTAAACCATAGTTTTCCTAGGAAATTCAAATTCAAGCTCCAAAATCAAAGAGAAGCTTAGGTAAGAATCATCTTCACCTTCTCCACCTCAACCTCTCTCCAATTTTCAAAAACTTCTAAACCCTAACTTAGGAAATAATTGTTTATGAGCTTAAATTGGAGCTTCTAGAGTTGAAGTTGAAGAGTGGTTGATCTTTCCTTTGTGTTTGAGCTTCTCATTCGTTGTTTTCGAGTTTAAAGGTGAGTTCTTGAGTTCACATCTATGTTTATACCTTTGGTAGTTGTTAGGTATGAATTCCTAACATATATTCATGTCCATTTGCTTTTGAATTGAATTGGTTTGGTGAATTTTCCAATTTTTTGAATTTTGAAGTCAAAATCTATGAAAATTCTTATATGGATGCTTGGACATGTTTCTCAGAGTGTATTGAAGAGCCTATAGGGTTGGATTGTCGCTTGGCATAAATCCTTAGCCATCGTGCTCGTTTGATCGCTTTTAAGTTGAATTGGCCATCAATGGCTAGGCTTAATCTTGCCCTGAGCTTTAGCTTAGACGTTTGGTAGTATGATCAGACTTCTGAAGCTACGGAATGAAAACTTCAGACCTTCAGCACAGACGTCTCGGCGATCTGGAATAAAATTTCCAATCTTTCAGCTCGGATGTCTGAGAGAACCACTAGACATTTGGAGCTGCTAATTTCAGCCAACTTACCGGTTTTGATGGGTTTCCATTTATATCAATTTTTGGGTTGATCCGATTAGTTGTTATCACTTTTATCGACTTTGATGACTAATTTTCTAGATTTTTGGAAATATCCATTTGATGGATTTGATATCGATTTCTATGGTTTTGATTGACATCACCGTATGTGAATTTTTGGTGATTGATTGTTTCTACAATCATTTCTACGATCTGTCAGTTTAAAAGGCAAAGGTTTCTATACTAGTAGTAAATACTCGATTTCTCTCCCAAAAACAATTTCAACACTATTGTTAATACAAAGCTCGTTTTTGAAACCGTTTTCAATCTGTTAGTATATATAAACCTTTACCTCATTCGTTAGAGAAATTCAATTAAATGACTTAGCAAAACAAGTGGTATGAAACGCTTACGTTTTCTATGTCGGTTACTTCTTTGACTTGTTCCATTGAAATCTTGTGACAATTTTCGAGTGGAAATCTACATTATTTGTAAATATTTAAGTTAAGCTAATGGTTATGGGCCATGAAGATAACTCATTTATTTACTAGCTTAGTGTAATTCAAACGTCTTATTGATCAATGGCGATCATTTTATGGTTTAGACTGGCGATATGCGATGTCTCTTTGTCCACTTGGGGGACAATATCTCGATTTTATGGAGCTTCATCTCATTTTTATGGGCTGACGACCCATGGTCTTTTGACCATTCTATGGAGTTTTGACTCATTTTTATAGGCTAGCGACCCATGTTCTTTTATGAATTTCGGTTCATCGAGCGTACCGTTGTACTACGTTGTTGTTCCGGCTTATTAGGTTAATCGGATGTCCCATTATATTACGTCGTTGCTCCAAATTATTTGAGTTTCAGGCTACTTAGACGTACTGTTATTGTACTACGTCGTTACACCGGCTCTATGGTTAGCGACCATGGGATAACGTCCCGTTGGTGAAACATGTGTTGGTGAGTCTTCATGCACCCATTTTTGATAGGCCTCCCCCCATTGTGATTTTTGGATTTCTAATTAGTGGCTTTTAGAATTTGTGTTCTACCAATTTTTGTGATCTATATTTATAAGCTTTATTTATATTTGAGGTTTGGTGAATAAAATGAAGAATATGAAATTCTTTTCTTTGGTGTTTGAGAAAGCCAGAGATATTGTATGATTTTTGGTTGCTATACAATGTATACTTATCACGGTAAGGCATTATTGTTATCATATTTTTTTGTCTTATCCCTTATCCTATCTCATTCTAAACGATATTTATAGCTAGACTAATCCATTTATTATTCTTAAATAATACTCGGGTCAGACCGAGGTATTTCAGGTGCTTCTGCTTGACTTCTTATCAGGGTCCATCATTTGACTTTTGGCTAACTAATTAGCATAGTATGTTGGCTTTTATACATTTGACATAGAGACTCCTTAATGTATATGTATTCTTTTGTCCAGCTCTTTTACCTATTCTTTTGTGACGTAGTGGAACTTATAGGACCACTATTTTGATGTACACTATTATGTGTTATCTTCATATCTGCTTTCGCCTTAGTGATATGAATATCTATGACTGATTTATGTTATGCTTATTTTAAATTTGTTTAAGATCACAAAGCTACTGTGTAGTAGTTTTGAGTTTGCAATCGATGTGTCGGATTTTCTCTTGAAATGAAATGCATGTAATACTATCTGACATATCGGTACTCGCACAAAGCAATTACACAGATGATCACTCTTCAACAGCCTTATTCTTCATGCTAGTTGACAGCATTACCATGTAATGTCCTAGGTTAGTGTTAGTATAGAGGTGGGGCATTACAGCGTGGTATCAAAGCCAAACTTCAGAACAATATAGAATAATCCATCAAGGATCATTGTCCTATGTCTTTCTTAGGAATCGTGCCTTGGGATTTATTCGATTCTTAGGACTTGTTCTATCCTAATTTCTTTTATGATGCCTTATTTTATCAATCAAGTTTTTTTTTATTCATTCTGAGAATAACCTTTTTCCTCTTCTTTCTTTTTTCTTTCTTAAAGAAGAGAAATGCTTAGATCTAGTCATCCCAGCGCTATAACTCGGGATGGTATATTTATGTCTGCCCAATAGCTTTTAGATCTTGTAAAGAATGCTCAAGCTGCCAGATCCTTCCAGAGCCTACTCATCCTAAATCCGATTTTGCACGCTTGTGTAGTATTATACCGACTTGGGTGGAAGGCCATTCAAGGGTTTCGAAAGCGTTATAGAACTCCAAGCTTGGCTTAAAACATGCGACCGCATCTTTTCTCGCATGAATCTTGTGGATTTACATCGAGTCCAAGTGGCATCTAACATGCTCAAAGAAAGAGCATTAGATTGGTATGAGCTTTTGGTTTCTGAGATTACCGAAGCGGATCTTACCTGGGAGCAATTCCGAGGAATTGAAGTTTGTGCCGGACGTTGAAAAAGTAACTTTAGCCCGACGCTTTGTTGACCTTGTTCAAGGTGAATCTTCGATGGCAGATTATGTCACATCTTTTAAATCTCTCTCTAAATATGGGTCGAGTACATTAATACCCCATTGAAGAAAAATCAGAGGTTTATTTATGGATTGAATAAGAATCTCAAAAAACCATTACTTCTGAAGCTGAAAGTTTCTTTCGATCAGCTTGTTGATATCGCTCTTCGAATTGAAGAGGACGATAAAGAAAGTGATGTTGAAGTTGTGGGTGCCAAACAGAACTTCAATGTCAACAAAAGGAGGCCTACTAAGTTCAAAGGCCCTAATCCCAACAAAAAAGGGAAGCAAGCAACTTCGGTAGCAAAGACTACTACCTCTAATCGTAGGCAATGCTTCAATTGTGGTTTTAAGGACTATTATGCAAATAGGTGCCTGAAACCCATTTTTTGTCGTTATTGCAAAAGTTCGGGTCATCTTTTATCTTCATGTCCCAAACTTCCAAGCAAGAAAGAGGGAAAGATAAATGTTGTGCAAGCTCCTAGTAACACTTCTCTTGGTCAAGGTATTTCTCATTCTATCCTTGATGGCATTATTATGTTTCGTGATCATCCTATTCGAGTTCTTTTTGATACGGGTGCATCTCACTCTTTTATATAAAAAGAAATTGTTGATATGTTTTCTTTAAATGTTATGGTTTTGATAACTTCATTGAGAATTGTAAATCCAGTTGGTAGTTCCGCAACACTCAGCTTACTTTGAAAAGATGTTGAGATTATTTTATGTGATTATGCGTACCGAGCCGATCTGCATGTTATGCGTTACTTAGACTTCGGAATGATCTTGGCAATGGATTGGCTTAACCGTTATGAAGCCCACATCCTATGTCCTGAGAGGACTACACATATTCGACATCCTCAATCTGTTAATCAGATTTCTGTCGTTCTTAAAAATTCGGATTCCAATTTGATGGCGTCCTTATATTCTCTAAATCCACATGATGACGATAATGATGATGAGGAAGATGTCATTTCCCTCGTTCACGTTGTTCATGAACTATTCAACATATTCGAGCCCATTTTAGGATTACCCCCTTAGCGAGGAATTGAGTTCAGAATTAATCTAATCCCTGGGGCTCTACCTATCACTCGTCATCCTTATCATATGTCCAATAAGAAAAATGAGGAGATGCATAAACAATTATCCAAATTGAAAGCGAAGCAATTTATTCGTTCTAAGCTTCAGCTATTTTTGTGAAGATATCCGATGGTACACTTAGGCTTTGCGTTGACTACTGCAAGCTTAATTACCTCACCATTAAGAATAAATATCCCTTGCCTCGGATAGATGATTTATTCGATCAACTTAGCAGTGCTAGAGTCTTTTCGCAGTTAGACTTAGCAACCGGTTTTCATCAGCTTCGTATTGCAGAGGATAGCATTCCTTTGACGTCGTTCCGTACTCGATATGGATCTTATGAACGGCTTGTTATGCCATTTGGTTCAACGAATGCTCCAGCTTATTCCGTTGACCTTATGAATTGAGTTTTCAAAGACTTCCTCGATCGATTTATTCTCATCTTTATAGATAATATTCTTATTTATTCTAAAACTAAGGTAGAGCATGAAAAACATCTTCGAATTGTGTTGGAAACTCTTAGGAGCAATTAATTAAAAGAAAAAATTTCTAAGTGCCACTTTAGGCAATCCTATGTGAAATTCTTAGGACATATCATTTTTGAACCCATAATTTCCGTGTATCCTTCAAAGATTGAAGCGATTCAAAATTAGAAGAGACTAGAGTGTATGATGAAAATTCGTAGTTTTAGTGGATTTGTGGGCTATTACCGTCGGTTTATACAAGACTTTTCTAAAATTTCCACGCCTCTTACTTGTTTGACAAAGAAGGGAGTTAAATACATTTGGTCAGACAAATGTGAAGCTGCTTTCCAGAAATTGAAAGAACTCCTTTTCGATGTTCCTATTCTTATGATTCCCGAAGGGAACCAAGACTTTATTGTTTATACCGATGCTAGTCGTGTTGGTTTGTAAGCCGTTCTCATGCAAAGGGAACGTGTTATCGCTTATGCTTCTAGGCAATTAAAGCCTGCCGAGACTAGATATGTCACTCATGATTTAAAGCTCGTAGCTATTGTTTTCGCCCTTAGAATTTGGCATCATTATCTTTTGGGAGAGAAATTTGTTCTCTATACCGATCATAAATCTTTGAATTATTTATTTTCTCAAAAGGAACTTAATTTGCGTCAACAACATTGGCTCGAGTTCCTTGCATCTTATGATCTTGATATTCTTTATACTCTTGGAAAGGGAAATCGTGTTGCTGATGCCCTTAGTCGTAAGCAACAAGCGATTGTTCCCATGATGATATCTGAATGGAACGATCTCAAGCCTTGTCTACTTATGAGATTCGAGATCATGAACCTGATTCATGTTTATCACTTTTTTTATGTAGCCTTGAGGCTCATCCTTCTCTTTTAGACCGCATCCTTGAAGCTCAAAAGCATGACCCGAATTGGCTCATCTTAGCTAAAGTTGTCAAGATAGAAATATTGATAGTTTGAAAGACTTTGAAATCGATGCTCGTGGCGGCTTTTGAAATTTGGTAGACTTATTGTACCAAATATTTGTGATCTTTGTAAAGATATTTTTGAAGATTCTCATCATTCTAAACTTACCATTCATCCTGGTAGTAGTAAAATGAACGCGGATATCAAACGACTTTATTATTAGGATAGAATGAAATCTGTTATTCCTAACCTCATTAAGCATTGCATGACTTGCCAACTTATAAAGGCCGAGCATAAAAGGCCGGGTAGGTTATTGCAACCTCTGGATATTCTTGTTTACAAGTGGGATCAAGTATCCATGGACTTTATTGACCGTCTTCCCCATTCTCGTTTGGGTCATGACATTTTATGGGTGATTGTAGATAGACTACAAAATCTGCCCATTTTATTCCCGTTCGGTCTAATTGGACCGTACCTCTTTTGGCCAAACTCTATGTTAGAGAAATTGTTAAATTGCATGGAGGTACTACTTCTATTATTAGCGATCATGATCCATTATTTACTAGTGGGTTTTGTAAGAGTCTTCAAAAAGCTTTTAGAACGAAGCTTAATTTTAGCATCGCTTATCATCCTCAGTCAGATGGACAAACTGAGCATGTGAATCAAACTCTTGAAGATCTTCTTCGTGCATGCATTCTTAATTTTTGTGGAAGTTAGGAAGATCATATTTCTCTTGTTGAGTTCTCATATAATAATAGCTTCCAATCTAGCATTGGTATGGCACCTTTTGAGGCACTCTATGGAAGGCCATGCCGATCTTCTTTTTGTTGGCTTGAGGCCGGTGAGAAGCTGGTTTTAGGTCCAGATTTTATTCGTGATTCCATAGAAAAGATTGACCTTATACTTCATAGGATGAAAGAAGCTCAAAGTAGACAAAAATCCTATGCCGATGACCAAAAAAGGAATTTGAAATTTTGTGTGGGAGGTTTGGTGTTTATTCATGTTTCACCTATGGAGGGTGTTGTGTGTTTCAATCGATTGAGAAAATTAGCACCTCAATATATTGGCCCATTTCCCATCACCAAACGTATTGGGTTCCGTAGCTTAATGCCTTTTATTACCGGCTCAATTTTCAACTATTCATGATGTATTCCACGTCTCTCAACTGCGGAAATGCGTTAGAGATTCTGGTTCTATTCTTGAGCCCGGTGTTATTGAAGAAATTGAAATTTTCCCTAATTTGGCTTATGAGCAACATCTTATTCGTATCATTGCTACGGAGGTTAAATGCCTTCAAAATAAAGATGTTCCTCTTGTGAAAGGTCAATGGTCATTAAATCCTAAGGATTGCTCTTGGAAATCCAAAGAATTTATCGAGTGAACACATCCGGACTTACTCTTTCATCCTCTTTAAGGTCAACTTCTTACTTCAAATTTTCTTTTGAGTTGATATGATTTTATGGCTATTACTCTTTGTTTGCTTCTTAAGCATTACGAGGAAGCAATTTCTTTAAGGAGGGGAGTCTGTAACAACCTGGATATTTTACGATTATATATTTAAATTTTATTTAAATATAGTATCATTAGTCGGATTAAAGTCCGAAATGATATTTTTTATAAACGGTCGAATCTAGACTCGAGACCACTTCCATTGAGTTCAAACAGTGTGCGACCTTCTTGAGTATAAACATCGATATGTTTGGAGTTAAGTAGAGTTTTGCTATTTTCTATTAGGCTTTGGGTTTGGGTTTCAGCCATGAACTAACCTAATACCCTATCTCCTCCTTCAACTCCTCTTCATTCACTCTATTATTTCCAAATACTGAAGCTAAAAGAAAATGGGGGAAAGAAAGGGAAATTAGAATTCTTAAACCGTCGTTTTTCTAGAAAATTTAAATTCAAGCTCCAAAATCAAAGAGAAGCTTAGGTAAGCATCCTCTTCATCTTCTCCACCTCAATCTCTCTCCAATTTTCAAAAATTCCTAAACCCTAACTTAGAAAATATTTTCTTATGAGCTTAGATTGGAGCTTCTCGAGTTAAAATTGAAGAGTGGTTGATCTTTCCTCTGTATTTGAGCTTCTCATTCGTTGTTTTGGAGTATAAAGGTGAGTTCTTGAACTCACATCTATGTCTATACCTTTGATAGCTTTTAGGTATGAATTCCTAACATCTACCATGTCCATTTTCTTTTGAATTGAATTGGTGTGATGAATTTTTCAATTTTTGGGATTTTGAAGTCAAAATCTATGAAAGTCCTTATATGGATGTTTGGACACATTTTTCGGAGTATCTTGAAGAGCCTATAGGGTTGGGTTGTCACTTCGCATAAATCCTTATCCATCATGGTCGTTTGATCGCTTTTGAGTTGAATTGGCCATCAATGGCCTAGGCTTAATCTTGCCCTAAGCTTCAGCTCAGACGTCTGGTAGTATGATCATACTTCCAAAGCTATGGAATGAAAATTCCAGACCGTCAGCATAGACGTATGAGTTTACTCTCCAGACTTCTAGGCGATCCATAATAAAATTTCCAGTCTTTCAGCACAGACGTCTGAGAGAACAACCAGATGTCCGGAGCTTCTAATTTCAGCCAACTTACCTGTTTTGATGGGTTTCCATTTATATCGATTTTTGGGTTGATCTGATTAGTTGTTATCCCTTTTATCCACTTTGATGACCTCTTTTCTAGATTTTTGGGAATATCCATTTGATGGTTTTGTTATCAATTTCTCAGGTTTCGGTTCACGTCATCGTCTGTGAATTTTTGGTGATTGATTGTTTCTACATTCATTTTTGTGATCTGTCACTTTAAAATGCAAATGTTTATATACTAGTAGTAAATACTCGAATTCTTGCACAAAAACAATTTCAACGCTATTTTTAATACAAAGCTCGTTTTTAAAACCATTTTTCAATCTATTAGTATATAAAAACCTTTACCTCATTTGTTCGAGAAATCCAATTAAACGATTTAGCAAAACAAGTTTATGAAACGCTTGCGTTTGCGTCATCGGTTAATTCTATGACTTGTTCGATTGAAATCCTGTAACAATTTTTGTGTGGAAATCTACAATTTGTTCGTAAATATTTAAGTTAAGCCAGTGGGTATGGGACATGAAGCTAAACTCATTTATTTACTAGCTTAGTGTAATTCAAACTTCTTATTGATCAATGGTGATCATATTATAGTTTAGACTAGCGATATGTGATGTCACTTTGTCCACATGGGGGACTATACCTCGATTCTATGGAGCTTCATCATATTTTTATGGACTAACGACTCATGGTCTTTTGACCATTCTTTGGAGTTTCGACTCATGTTTATGGGATAGCAAGCCATGTTCTTTTATGGAGTTCAGTTCATCGGACGTACCGTTGTACTACGATGTTGTTTCGTCTTATCATGTTCATCGAACGTACCATTGTATCATGTCGTTGTTCCGAATTATTTGAGTTTTGGGTTCGTCGGGCGTACCGTTATTATACTACGTCGTTGCACCAGCTCTATGGTTAGCGACCATGGGATAGCATGCCATTTTTGATACATATTTTGGTGAGTTTTCATGCTCTCATTTTTGATAGGCCTCCCCCCTTTGTGATTTCTGGATTTCTAATTGATGACTTCAAGAATTTGTGTTTCACCAATTTTTGTGATTTATATTGATAAGTTTATCAATATTGTGGTTTAGTGAGCAAAATAAAGAATATAACATTCTTTTCTTTGGTTTTTGAGAAAGTTTGAGATATTGTATGATTTTTGGTTGTTATCTTATGTATACTTACCACGGTATGGCATTATTGTTATCATACGTTTTTGTTTTATCTCTTATCCTATCTCATTTTAAATGATATTTTTATAGCTATACTGATCCGTTTATTTTTTTCTTCTTAAATAATACTCGGATTAGACCGTAGTATTTCAGGTGCTTATACTTGACTTCTTATCAGGGTCCGTAATCTGACTTTTGGCAACTACTTAGCTTAGTAGTTTTTGCTTTTAAACATTTGAGATATAGACTCCTTGATGTATACATATTCTTTGTCTAGCTCTTATACCTATTCTTTTTTGATGTAGTGGAACTTATACGACCACTACTTTGATGTATACTTTTATGTGTTATATTCATATCTGTTTTCGCCCTAGTGATATGAATATATGTGACTGATTTATGTTATGCTTATTTTATATTTGTTTCCGAAGATCGCTTAGCCACCATGTAGTAGTTTTGAATTTGTAATTGATGTGTCAGATTTCCTCTTGAAATGAAATGCATGTAATACTATCTGGCATGTCGGTACTCGCACAAAGCAATTAAACAGGTGGTCGCTCCTCAATAGCCTTGTTCTTCATGCTAGTTGATGGCATTACCCTGTAGTGTCATTGGCTAGTGTTAGTATAGAGGTGGGGCGTTACAGATATACAAGTTTCCAAAAGAATTGGAAAAAGGTCCCATAAAGTCGATACCTCAAACACCAAAGATTTCAATCGTAAGAATGAGGTTTAGAGGCATCATATCTCGTCGAGAAATTCATCCAAGCATTTGACAACGATCGCAAGTTTTACATAATTCAAATGAGTCATTGAAAAAAGGCCAATAAAAACCACACCGAAGCACCTTTTCTGCGGCTTTTCAAGGATCAAAATGTCCATCGCACGCTTGATAGTGGCGAAATGAAATAACACTCCTGATCTCATTATCTGAAACGCAACGTCAGATGATCTGGTTAGGACGATATTTGAACAAGTATGTATCGTCCTAATAGAAATACTTAACTTGGGACATGATTTTGTATTTGTCCTGTTTGAACCAAGATGAGGAAATTTACTTAGTGACTAAGTAGCTCACTTTATCAGCGTACCATGGATCGATGGAAATCGAAAGAAGTTGTTCATCGGGGAAGTTTTCATTGATTGGCAAAGAAGATGGTGCGTCCGGAAGACGAGACAAGTGATCAGCTATGACATTATTAGATCCTTTTTTGTCTTTAATTATAAGGTCAAATTATTGTAGTAAAAGGATCCAATGAATCAAATGGGATTTAACATCCTTTTTAGCGAAGAGATATCCAAGCACAGAGTGGTCCATGTATACAGTAATGTGTGAACCTATCAAGTATGGTTGGAATTTTTCAAGAGCAAAGACGACGGCTAGAAGCTCCTTTTCGGTTGTTATGTAGTTGAGTTGAGCGTCGTTCAAAGTCATACTCATGTAGTAAATGACATGATGGATTTTTTTGATGCGTTTTCCTAAGACAGCACCAACCGCAATGTTAGAAGTGTCACACATTATTTTGAACGGAAGATCCAATTTGACGCGTAAATGATTGGAGCAGAAATGAGTTTTTTTTGAGACGTTCGAAAGAAGGGATACAATCAGCGTTGAAATCGAAAAGGACGTCTTTTCCAAGAAGAGTTGTCAAAGGACGAGGGATTTTGCTATAGTCTTTCACAAAGCGTCGATAAAAGCCAGCGTGTCCTAGAAATGATCGAATATCCTTAACAGATTTGGGAATGGGTAGGTTTGCAATGACATCGATTTTCACATTGTCAACCTTAATGCCTTTATTTTAGATGATATTTCCAAGGACAATGCATTGTTTGAACATAAAGTAGCATTTTTCCCAATTCAAAGTCAAATGTTTTGCCTTACATCGATTTAGAACCAACTTGAAATGATGTAAGCATTGGGAAAAAGAATCGCCAAAGATAGAGAAATCGTCCATAAAAACTTCTAGAAAGCGCTAAATCATGTTAGAAAATATGCCAACCATGCATCGTTGGAAATTCGCAAGAGCGTTACAAAGTCCGAATGGCTTACTCGAGACGCAAAGGTACCGAATGGACACGTGAAAGTCATTTTCTCTTGATTTTCGGGAGCGATTGGAATTTGGTTATAGCCGGAATAACCATCAAGGAAGCGGTAGAATTCATGGCCGGCGAAACGTTTGAGCATTTGGTCAATGAAAGGAAGAGGAAAGTGATCTTTACGTGTAGCGGCATTTAGTTTTCGATAGTCAATGCAAACACGCTAACCGTTTGAGTACGAGTTGGAATAAGTTCGTTTGAATCATTCTTCACAACGGTTAGCGCAGACTTTTTCGGTACAACGTGAATTAGGATAAACCATGAACTATCAAATATTAGATAAATGATTCCATTGTCGAGAAGTTCAATAATTTCATCACACACCGCATGTTTCATTTTTGGATTAAGCCTTTGTTGCGCTTACGAACAGGCTTGGCATCGTCGATTAAATGGATGCGATGTTGAACAAGAGCGGGACTAATTCCCTTTATATCGGATATTGACCATCTAATTACTTCCTTGTTTTTTGAAAGAATAGAAAAAAGGGAAGTTTCTTGGTCAAGAGAAAGATTGTTAGAAATGATGAAAGGACAAGTTTCGTTTTCACCTAAGTATGCGTACTTAAGGTGATCGGGAAGTGGTTTAAGGTCCACCTTAGGCAGTTTTCTGATCAAAGAGTTGAGTCAAGATTCGGACTCAAGTTGAAGCGATTCAAAGAGAAGAGTGTATTCAATCTCATTGGAAATTTTGTGAAACATTTTTTTTACTCGTCTTCACGTTCATCGATAAGGTCAAGTGTCTCATTTTCAAAGTTTTCGTGAATGGCACTAACTTCCAACGTTTGGTCGTGGGGTTCGTTTGATTGGCTTTCAAGGTTGAAAATGTTAAGATCTAAAGTCATGTTTCCAAAAGAGATTTTCATTGAACCGTTACAACAATTGATTAAGGCATTTGAGGTGGCTAAGAATGGTTGGCCGAAAATCAGTGGAATTTGAATCGCAGGGTTCATCACTGGTTGTGTTTCGAGAACGATAAAATCAATCGGGAATATGAATTGCCCTACTCAAATGAGCACATCTTCGATTTCTCCCACGGGCTTTTTAATGGAACGATCGACGAATTGAAGTGTAACTTTTATGGGTTTGAGCTCGCCTAAGCCTTATTATTCGTAAATGGAGTATGGAATCAAATTAACACTCGTGTCTAAGTCTATCAAGCGTTAGTTAATCGTCTTGTCTCCAATTGTACACGAAATCGTAGTGCAACCATGATCTTTGTATTTGTCAAGAATGGATTGGGAAAAAACTTCACTTAAACTGGCGGCTAAGAAGGCTTTTTTGGGCCCTTGAGTGTGTCGCTTTTGGGTACACAAGTCCTTAAGAAATTTCGCATAAATAGGGACTTGCTGAACGATGTCAAGAAGCAGAATGTTAACTTTGACTTGTTTAAAAATTTCCAACATCTTTTCTATTTGTTACCAGTGTTTCTTTGGTCTAAAACGATGTGGAAATGGAACACGATACTCCGTAGGCTGGTCCACTCGAGTAGAAGAAGAAATTTTTAATTGGCATTCGATTCGACGTTTGGCTCCACATTCTGTTATGTGTTGTTCGTTGTTTTAGAAGTGTCGAGAGAAGTTTTCAGTAAATCATTTGAATTAATAACTTGATTATCGATTTGTTTACGGAAATGGAGAGTTGTGATAGCATTCAATTGGGTGACATTGCTATCTTGAATTACATGGGCTTGATTTGAATTTGCATTTTGATTTCTAGGATTTGGAAGGGGCTAGCTTGGGAATGTTCCTCGTTCATGTTCACTTACAGAGTTAGCTAATGGACTCATTTGCATTTCGAGTTTTGTAATCAATTGGTTTGTATTTTGCATATATGAGGTCAATAAATTTTGCAAATTGCTGTTTGATTGAAGGCTTTGAGTAGTTACCTTAGCCAACGTTTCATGAGTTTTCTCAAGCGAAGTTAAAAGTTTATCGTCTTGGGGAGGGTGAGCAGCATTTGGTTGAAAATTTGATTGTTGTGGTTGATTATGGGACCGACCCACAAAGTTTGGTTGAAAATTGTTGGTTGAAAGAGAGGATTCGAAGCATTATTCGAGAATTCTTGAAAATTGGTATGAATCATATTCATATTGAGATTGCTTTGGTTCCATGCAAAATTCGGATGATTTCTCCAACCAGGGTTGTACGTTGGAGAAAACGGGCCGTTTTTGGCTTTATTAAAAGCATTGATCTGTTCGACAGAATTGGGACACTAATCGGCTACATGATTAGGATCGCTGCATTTATAACACATAGGTTGGGAAACTTGGTTATTTGATTGGATAAGAAAACGTTATCGAACTTTTTAATTATTTCATCGATCTTAGCTTCCAACGCAAAAGAAGATCTTATCGAGTTGGCATTCGATCGTGAGTAAATTGGTTTTTCGTTCGAACATTCCCATTGGGATAATTTTTTGGCGTGGTTTTCAAGAAATTGCCAAGCATCGTCGTGATGTTGGGCAAGAAAGTTGCCTTTGCATATTGATTCGAGCATGGTTCGAGAATTGTTTTCGAGTCCACCTTATAAAATTTGGCAAATCATCCATTTTTCGAAGTTATGATGTGGACATTTATCAAAAGCTCTTTGAAGCTTTCAAAATATTTTTCGAATGGTTCTCCCTTGAATTGGCGAAAATTTACAGTTTCGTTTCGGATTATACTCGTCTTTTCCAAGGGGTCAAACTTTTTTAAGAAAGATTTTACAAATTTCTCCCATGTTTTAATCGAGTTCGATGGTAAGCTGTACAACCATTTTCCAGCGTAATGCAAAAGAATGAATGGGATTAATCGAAGCTTGATTCCATCATCGAAAAGTTTTTGGAGTTTAATGGTTGCACAAACTTGTTCGAATTTAGTCAGAAAGATGTACGGGTAATCTTGCTCGAAATTGCCAAATTCCGAAACGTGGCAATATGATTCGAGTGAATTTCGAAAAGGTTACCCGTAGGGGCGGTAATGTGCTGCAAGGTGGAATAGAAACTTTATCGGGAAAGATTCTATCCATAAGAGTTAGAGAGGAGTTTTCGTTTGCCATTTCGGGAGGATTGTCTGGTCAAGTCAAACGGTTAGTTGTCGAGTCGTGAGTCCAACGATTTGTTGTTGTGTCACGAGTCCAAGTATTCATGCACAAGTGAAAGTCAAGAAGGGAAAGAAGTTATAATCGAGTTTAATGAATGAAAGAAGATTTGAATACGAAGCGAATTTTTTTTTTTTTTTTTTTTAAGGAAGAAAAATATTTACCAAGCGAAATTTATTTTCAAAAAGAAGTTTGATTTTTTTTGTTTTTGGCTTTTCACTTTTTTTATGTTTTTGATTTTTTTTTGAATTTTCAAATTTTCAGATATTTACCATAAGGATTTCTATTCTTTGTTTTTTTTAAATGGAAATTTGATTTTTGTTTTTGTTTTTGAATTTCCAAATTATTTTATTTTTGAATTTTAATTTTTTTTTCTTTTTGAAAAGATTATATTTTTTTCGGATTTTTGTTTTTGATTGAAATTTTCAAAGGAAAAGAAAAAGGGATTTTTTTTTGACTTAAAAACTAAGCTAAGTAATATTTACAATATTTTTTGGATTTTGGATTTTTTTTTTTTTTAAATATGCATGAACTAATACAACTAAATGAATGCAAAGGACATAATTACGGTTTTCAGTCCTTAGTAGCTCCTAACACAAAATTGTAAAATCGCACTTTGTCTTAAATCAACAAAATATTTCTCGGGCGGGTAACGAGCGGGGATTATCGATGCACCACAAATCACCGTAGCAATGCAGTCGAAGATTTAAGTACCTTCAGAGGAAAACCATTAAAATATTTACGAATCACCGTAATATTTATAAATGGTCATTAGTCTATCGTAGCATAGTTATCAAGAAATAAACAGCTTGTTCAAAAAAACAATTGTGAAGATACAATTAAGCCCTAAGTGAGCTCGTGACACCCTTAGGTCCAACATCTAACCTTTATTAATAGTCAAATTCTACGATGGAATACGTTTGTGGGCTAAGGAAAGGGTGATGAAATCCCTTATCTTATGTGAATTGGGGTATTGCCCTTAAAAAGAAAATAAGCTGAGATGAATGCAAAACAAAATTAAACGTGAATTTATAATACAACTAAAATGAATTTGTTTTTGTTTTTGGATTTTTAAATTATATATAACAAGGAAAATGGCACGATATCAGAGCATGCAGATTATTAGTATTTTTTTAAGCGGCGCTTTATTCTAGAGCAAGCACGCAAGCAATTATTTTTGGCAAACACTTCTTTTTGATCTTATCTGCTTTGACAACCTAAAATAAATTAAATATATACACTTGCTTTTATATATCAACGAAGAAACTAAAATAAATTAAAAACAAAACAAGTAAACTAAAAACATTTGAAAACATTTTTTTAAATAAACAAAACGAAGCTAAAACAAAAGAAAACACCTCTTTTTTTAACAAAATAAACTAGTATAGAGTCTTTGTTTTTAATTATTTGCAAATGAAAACAAAAACAACTTGAAAACAAGTGCAAAGAAAACAAATGGAAAAGGAAAACCTAGACACGCTTTTATTTATTTATTTATTTATTTTTTGTCCCCGCCACTTAACTAACGCAAACTAAAATCCCCGACCCAAAACATAAAAGGCACAAACCAAACAGAGATTATCAGCTCTAAAATAATTATCAACTACAATTCAATCAAACTCACAAATTCAGTCCAATTCAGAAAATACTCAAATTATCAAATCCAAATTTCTCAATCCAAATTCAAAACTAAAAGCAAGTCGTCATTAGGCGGAGGAGGCGATGCGATTCTCGAATTGCGTGATGGAATTGTGGTGATATCTACTTGCAGTCGAGTTCGATTGGGGGCGGCTGTTGATTGAAGGTTGTTGAATCGGTGGAGATTTTCGTGAATGGTTGTGGAGGATTGCGAATGGGATGAGCTTCTATTTCGTACCAGCAGGTTGAATTGAGTTTGGAGATGGTTGCAGTTCGTAGTTGTGTGTAGTAGTGGCTCTAGAGGAGGAGCTGCTGATTTCTGGAGAGGTAGATGGTTCGCGGCGACTTGGTTGAAGTGGGCAAAGTCGCGATTGGGTTTACTTCTGTTTACAGTGAGTTGCTAGTGGTAGCTCGGTTTTGGGTATGGCGATGTCGTGGTAAAACGATGGTCGCTGTTCTACTGGCCGGTTGAAGTAGTGCTTCAGGTTGTTTTTTTTTCTTTTTTTTTTCTGGGTTGTGGGTTTGGTTTGAAATATATGGTAATGGGTATGGTAGTGGTGCTGAAGTATTTGTGGTGTATTCAAAGGAGGATGATGTGAAATAGTAGAGGTACTAAAGTGTGAACTGTTATATGTGGAGAATGAAGTAGGTTAGTCAAGTGATAATTGTGAAGGAAGTTTGTGAGTAGTTTGTTTGATGGCTGAAGAAGTGTGGGTAATCAGTGGCGGTGGAACGCTTGTAGTTAGATGATGTGCGGTAGTAGGGATTGGTATGTAGGCGGCGGCAGCAGTTGGTTTTGAACTTGCTTGTTGATCAGTTGGTTTGGTTCTATGGATGTTGAGGAGGAGTTCTTGTGGTCAAGGAAGTATGTCGCGGTGATTCGGTGATGTATTGTCTGGTGTGATGGTTTTTGTGAGTGGCAGCAATGGGTTGAAATGATGATGGTTGTGGGGTGTTTTAATTCAGTGTTGACAGTGCGAGTATGGGTGGTTTGGTTGTGGGAGCAGTGGCAATGGTCAGTATGTATGGTTTGGGTAGTTTGTCGACTCGGTTAAGCAGAGAGGTATGGAGAGGCTGTGAAAAGTATGTTGTGATGTGGAAGCGAGGTTTCTGGTGACTTGTTTTGTTGCTAGGGATAGTTTTGCAATGCAGCAAGCAGGGGGGTTCAGTGCACAGTGGAAGGCAATGTAACAATGTTTTTGTAATTTTTTTTAAACTAAAAATTGTATAAGCAATGTAAAAGAAAAGGAAAGATGTCAAATGTAAAAAGTAATGGAATAAAAGATTTTTTTCTTTTTGAATGAAATTGTGTGTGTTTTTTTATTTTTTTATATAGGAAATGCAATGCAGACTAAAAAAAAATCAAATGCTAACACAAAGCACACAATTTTTTAAAAGAACCGCAACACACACGAAATAAAAACACATAAAAATCAAAGAAAAATAATTCGAAAAATAGAAAATCAAAATCAAAACAAACTCCCCGGCAACGACGTCAAAAACTTGTTAATCGGCTAGTTTTCTATTGGGTTAGAAAATAGTCGAAAATTTTGAAATAAATTTAACCGCTAGCGCACGGCGTACAATAGTTAGTACGTGGCGAGAACGGATCGATCCGTAGAGAATTATTAGAGTTTAAAATATCTATTCATCCAAGTTAGACTAAATGGAGGAGAAATTGTTAACTAGAAACAAAATGAAGCTAAAACTAGAATTAAAATGTGATTCAAAAACTATTAGACTAGAGAACAATTTAGAAGCATATCCACTCTCATTTTTTCGTAAATCAGCAAATAAATAATTTACGATATCTAACTTTGATATTAAGTGAAATAATCATTGCATTTATCATAAATATAGTTTGTTTATGTTATTAATTAACATAACTCAAACCATCTGTAACGACCCGGATTTTCAATTCCGAAAATTCCAAATAGTTAGCAAAAGAAGAAAAGAGATAGAAGAAGAAACAGAAATGAAACACATAATCCCACATTCGCAGCGGATCAAAATATAATATCAAATAAAATAACAGTTATACAAGGAAATAAACTGTATCAGTTAATTTACATTAATATGTCAGAGTTACAATATTTCAGAATCATTAGACAGTTAAAATAACTTGTCCCAGATAAATAACAATATATCAAATCGGAATACACTCCTTACGTTCCTGCCATCTAGCTCGCCTCCTGAGCTCCAGAACGTCCTTACCTGAAAATCTATAACACTCGATCTGACCCGAGCATTATACCAAAGTAACACCCGGGTCAGGCTGGAAACTAGCATGAGTAAATCCATCTAACATAAAATACCAATGCATAAATCTTATTTAAAACCCGGGGTAACTCGTACCTCTATAAGCTCTCAGCCCATTATAGTCAAATACACATCCTATAATCATTTAAGTATCATTACTCAGATTAAACGACCAAGTTCACATTATTTATTCCATTCCAGCCTATTTATTTCAAAGTCAAATCCAAAAAGAATTATTTTAGATTACAAATCGAAATGGTTTCGGGTATGTACCGATACCTCACCTGGACACTTCGATCCAATATCATCTTAAAAACAAAGCAGCTTAAGTTTTAAACAATTCCATATATATCCAGAATTACATATTTACATAGCCGTTCATCACAGATAAACAAACCATATTATCTCAATTCAGTCCAATCATGCCATATCACACATCATCACTTATCAAAGCTAGCAAGTAATCCAAGACATACAATATCATTCAGTTATTCATAAGCAAGATTAATTAGTCACACCATTCCAATTAATTTAAATAAATTAAATTAATTCTTTTAATCACTTTTAATCTTGCTTACTTAAAATTAATTAATTACAAACCATTAATTAATCATCCTTTGATTATCCTCTTTAATTACATTAAGTAACTAGCCTTTAGTTAATAACACAAATTAATTAACCCTCACCATTCACATTAATTACTTTTATCCTTAATTAATTACTCAAATTAATTATTCCATAATCACCTACATTGATTAATTATCTTTAATTAATCAATTATTAAATTAATTACACTAAGTAATTAATTCTTAATTACTTACCTTAAGTAATTAACCTCTAATTACTTTCATCAAGCAATTATCCCATTGGTTAATTATCCACAATAAATTAACCCTTGGTTATTAATTTATTAACCTTTATATACTAATTAATTTAATTAATCCTTAACAAATTTATCCTTTAATTACTTATATTAAGTAATTATCATTTAAGAAATTAGTCTCTAATTACAAATTAATTAATCTACAATTAATTAACTTATAAAATTAATTATTAATTAATTAATTAATTAATTCTTAACCATTCATTAATTAATTTCTCTTAATTACTTAATTAATTAATAAATCAACGATTAACCCTTAATTATTTTTCCTTAATTAGTCCATACTTTACTAATTACATTAAGTCATTTAAATCACCATTATATAATTTCTTTTAAAATTTTTTTTTTAAAGGATTTTAAAAATTTGAAAACTTGTTTTAAAACTTGCTAATACTCGCTTTAGAACTTGGATTACATGTTCCCTCATTCATTTTGAAAAGCTTTTAAAACTTGATCGCTACAACTCACAAATTCCAGAGCTAAACGAAGGAAAATTACCGAGCCAACCCCGTGCATTCCTCGCGTCAACTTATCTTCTGAGGCATCCTTCATCTACTTCGGGTTTAACCCGAGAAATAAACCGCCTTTCTTCCCAAAATCAACAGCAACCCCAAGCACTGATAGATCAGTGATGTCGTGCACATGCACCACCCACCAGAGCGACTCCGACCAACCTCTTCATCGCCAGCGAGTCGACCCTGACCTCCCTACACGACAACAACTTTAGAACTTCGAGTCGAACACACAATCGAGATCGAGCCTGATTTAACCCAAAACTCGAACGAACCATCGCCTAAAAACTTCCCCGTGCCATCACCTCTTGCCACCAGAACCATCGTCACTCCGACCACCACCTCGCCATAGGCCCCCGCCCTAAATCCCCTACATGCGATCACCCTCGAACCACCTTAGCCATCGCACTATTCATGACAATATCGTCAACCACAAATGGGTTTTAAACCCTACTACGTCGTTCCTTGGCCACCACGGCCATTGATAAACCACCAGTCCATTTTTCCTATGATCACTGTCTTCCCAACCAGCTCTGACAACAAGCCCGACCTCCAACGCCTCAACATAACCAAACTTGAAAATCCAGATTTATATATCAAAATTCATCATTTTGCTCGAGGTTTCAGATTATATAACTAAAATTTGAAATTAGCGTGATTGATTTTTAACCCCTTTAAGATTTCCACTGTTATTTATAAATATTAAAATAAATACTCTATATATGCACTTGAATTTATTTTTAAGAATAATGTTACATTGATACAATCATTTCATCTTTTAAGATCAGGCCTAAAATTGAATATGCGTGAAGAGATTGAATTTAATTTGTTTTATTCTTGAATCTATGTTCACAGCAGAACTCAATAATATACAAACAGACATGAATACAAACTTACAGTATATAAATTCAAACATATGCCTGTTAGATCATCCGCGTAACAATTCAACTTTACAATCTTTTCTCAAGCATCTAGCATTCGTCCAGATTTAAAGTTTTAAATAAAGTGTTTACTCGCCTATATTTGAACAGAGGGCCTGTGCACTTGCTTGATTATTTAGTTGATCTGATCTTCTTTTGCAACTTGAATTTGGTTCAGGTTTTATTGTTATTAATAAAAAAAAATTCTCGGCTGCTTTGTCTTAGTTTTCAGATTTGAAAATAAAGATGAGAGGAAAAGAAATATGAAAACTGTTTTTCTTCTTTCTAAAACATGTTGTTTTAATCTTTATTAATTGCCACTTGTTATTTTGTTAGCCTACACATATTAATCTAAGCCAACACTTGTAATGTCATGAATTTATTTAACTACACTTGTTAAAATATGTACAAATGTCTTGATAAAATTTTATATTATATTTGTTATTTACTTTTATACTTATATGTGTTTTTATATTAAAGCTACTAAGATTTAACTTAATAAACACTAGTCTTTTTAACGCTTTGTGTTTTATTAATTTATGTTTATATATGTATATCCACACCTTTTATAAATTTCTATATATACTACTTCACGTGGCATACATGTATTATATATATACATACTTATATACCTATATGTGTATATACTTTAAAATTTTCATTGTTATAAAGTTTGGCATATATTTATTAACATAATTAAATTTATCATAAGATTTATTATAGTTTTAAAATTATTTATAAATATATTCAGATATTTCTAAATTATCAAAATTCCATTTATTTAACCAAATAAAATTAGTTAACTATCTAATTGTTAGATGCCAAAAATCCGGGTTATCACATTTCTCCCCCCTTAGAATCTTTTCGTCCTCGATAAAGAACGAGGCCAGAATTTATTCTATACCCAAAATCGGATAAATTATTCTTTTTAAAAAAATACTTAACATTATGAAATAGTTTTATAAAAATATATAGTAATAATTTTTTTCTTTTATATATAACTCGATGTCTCAACTAGTCCATCCTTGTTCTCATAGAAATTCGGTCATACGTTGATCAGGCGTAGGACTGAAAATCTGTAAGTACTTAGGAGACTCATTTTCAACACCCTGCGAAAATACTTGGAAAACCTTTTTGAAAACTTTATGAAAATATAGAAAATATATTAAAATAGAGGAAACATTTTTGGTGAGAATGCTCTGGAAATCATCACTCCCATCCATGGTCGTAGTTAACCCGATGGTTACGTTGCCATCCCGGAAAAATCCATAGATAACTATAGGCACTCCTCGCCCCTCGATTACACCATGGAACCTGCTACGGATCGCAGTTACATCCGGGGATATGTTGCTATCACAGCAAAACCCATATAACTATAGGCATCAGCGCCCTCGAATTTCGTTGCCAAAAGAATGAAACTTCTCCACTCGACCATAGATCGCAGTCTACCGATGTTACGTTGCCATCCTGGCAAAATCAAACTTAGACTGTTGACACTCACCTCCACACGATTTCCGCTATGGTCCACAGTAGATCGCATCGACATCGAGTTACACTGTCATCACGGCATAACCCAAATGCCTCTGTAGGCATCAGCACCCTCGACTTTTGCTACCCAATAATCCTCAGGAACTTCAGTTTGTCCGGACGTCCTCACAGGATCCACTTTTGAGGCCCCCTCCTTTGAGGCTCAAGGCAGTACCAACCTATGGTACTCCTAAGAAGTTCATTTCAAGGAAACGCCTTTTTCTCCAGAGCCATTTTCGAAACACTATATACTATACACATATAGTATCTTCCAAATCATACACCTAGTATGAATCGCATATAAATGTCCTTTTCTCAAAATTAAATAATCCAAAATCGATAATTCTCAAATTAGGATTTCCATATTTCCAAAATTGATTTTTCCCAAAAATCAAAGCCTTTTCAAATCCATAGGTTCCAAAAACCTTTTCCCAAAATCATTCTCATAAGATCTCATATATATATATATATATATATAACTTTAAATATCTTTTGATCACTTAAAACATTATAAATTCCCTTTTTATACTTCAAATACTTTCAAAAACCCTTTTCTTCTGGCAAAAGATTCAATAAGGGAAGTTTTATCATATATATAACAAAGACATATGACTTTGTTTATTTCAAATCAAATATTCAATCTTGTTACTCCATAAGGTCATTTTCCGTATTACTTACTTCTATAAAGTAAATTTCTACCGTAGAAATATCCAATTCCTACTTTACTTCATCGTATATTTCACAAAATATACTTTTCATTTCAAAAACCATTTATTAATCAAATATACCATTCCATTTCAAAAATCATCTTCCAGTTTTTATCTACAATTTTCAATATCAATTTCATTCAAACCCGTACGATGTACACATATCATCCGTATGCAATATCAATCTGATCGCTCACTCGATCACACAATTTCTCTTCTGATCTTGTATCGTCCACCGACTTCCTAGTGCGGACTCAGATCTGGTTTCTTGATCAGAAATCGTCATTCTCCTTGCATAGTCATAACTATGATAGAGAATTTCCAGAACCAATCAAAAATTCATATCCAGGTTCGCCGTCGAAAATCGAGTGAAAAATCCCAACTCGGATCGATATACTATCTCGAAATTCTGTGCTTGAATCTGGATCAAATCACTATGCGAATAGAATAATATACGTACATCCCACATATCTACCTTCATTGATTATTAGCTTAATCAATTTCTCTTTTCTATTCACATTCCCTTAGATTCTTATTCATTTATTCACAATTTGCCTCAATCCCCATTTGGATTATCACCTCACTTCTTATCTCAAATGGTAATTAATCATAAACAGTTTGCACTTTGACCAGCTTAAATTTAGAAAATAGCTTAAAAAATTAAGAATAGATGAGTAGTTGAAAAATAATTATTAGTTTGTAAAATAGTTGTAAAATATTTAAGTAGTTATAAAATAATTGTAAAATAAGTATAAAATAGTTTGGCTTTATAAAGAAAGGTTGTGTATAGTAAATAGCTTGGAAGATTATATTTAAGAAAGTTTATATTAAAATAATTTATTTTGAAAATAGTACAGAGCCAAACTGTTCAATTTAAATTTTAATCTTAATTTATTCAAATAAATTTCAAATTGAACCAATTTTCCATTTCAATTCATTTCAATTCTAGTTTGAATTAATCCCAATTCTTTTCAAATTCAAATCAAAATCCATTTTGAATTTAGAACTATTCAACTTTAATCACAAATCCAAATTATTTAAATCAAATTTCAATTTGAACTAATTTCAAATTCAATCTCACTTTAAATCATCTCGAATTATATAAATTCGAGTTAAATTTTCAAATGTTGATCTAATTTCCTTAATTCAAATTAATCTTTACTTCTTCGCACACTTATTTCTAGGTTTAAATCAAAGTTCAAATCCTTTTTAAACAATTTAATATTTGAAATTCAATTTATTACCCAGTTCAATCTTGAAACCAATCCTTAACCATTTCAGTTTACCTGTTCATCTTAAAACTCAAATCGTAATGTTCAAAGTGATCTCATTTTCATAAGTTCAATTTTTATATCATTAAAATCAAATTACTTAAGTAATTTCAAATTAAATTTTTAATTCCATTAAATTCCAATAATGTAATACATATTATCTCAATCTACTTCTTAATTCATTTTAAACAAACCAATTCACAGTTCCATAGATTATTGATAACAGCAGGATGATATAAGGATAAGTCAAAGTAAATAAACATCCAATTTATTTAAAACATCCACCAATAACATCTATTACCTATTCCCAGAACTCAAACCCATTTTGAGATCTTATATAACTTTCTTTCAAATCAACCTATTTAGCTTCCCTAAGTTAAATCTCAATTCCATCTTGAAATTCCAATTCAGGTTGTTCATTCCAAACTTATTTAACTTCCTTTAAATTAAATTCAATTAAATCCCGTAACCTTATCAAATTTGAATTCTCATTTCAAATTTCAAAATTCTTTCCAACTTATAAGTTTAAAAGCTCATTTCACTTTGGGTTTTCACATCACATTCTAAGGAAAATCAGAACTCAATACCTTAGAGTTTCCACACATGTATACATATTATCTTCTTGGCCCACCAAGCCATATTTTAAAATTTAACCCACCTTTGGGTTTTAATTCAAAACATATTTCTTCAAAATTATCAAACAACTCTTATTTAAAAATAAGATTACATTCAAAAGTTCTAGACTTCGTATTCAAAAACTTCACAATTTAAAACCATTTTAATCTTCAAGCCATACTTATCTAAATTGTTACTTTCTTAACACATTTCATTTTTCTTTATCAATGTTTACTAGAAAAAAAACATCCCATTATTAAATACAATAACCATTCCATATTCTGGTTTGAAACCAATTCAAACTCGTCTTATTTGTATAGTTCATTCTATTCAATTCCCATTTTGATATATATATATATATATGTATATGTATGTATGTATGTATATGTGTGTATATATATATATATCACTTAGTTCCTATTCAATTTTAATATCCAACAACCAATTATTGCTTTATATATAATATAAGCTTTTATAAAAATCATACATTAAAACCATTTTTAAAACCTTTACATAAGAAAATAACAAGTACTCTCTCATATATGTATATATATACGCTTAACTCATTCTAGGGTACCACTGACCCTATTCTTGATGAGTAAACCCACCAGAGCCAAGGTTCTCGCTAAACCTTCTGCTCTGATACCAAATGTAACGACCTGTAATTTTTGATCTCGAAAATTCCAGATAGTTAGGAAAAGAATAAAAGAGATAGAAGAAGAAACAGATATTAAATGCAGAATCTCACATTCGCAGCGGATCAAAATATAATATCAAATAAAATAACGGTTATACAAGGAAACAACAATATCAGTTAACTTACATTAATACATCAGAGTTACAATATTTCAAAATCACTGGATAGTTAAAATAACTTGTCCCAAATAAATAACAATATATCACAATGGAATACACTCCTTATGTTCCTACCATCTAGCTCGCCTCCTGAGCTCCAGAGCCTCCTTACTTGGAAATCTATAATACTCGGTCTAACCCGAGCATTACAGCAAAGTAACACCCGGGTCAGGCTGGAAACCAGCGTGAATAAACCCATCTAACATAAAATACCAATGCATAAATCTTATTTAAAACCCGGGGTAACTCGTACCACTACAAGTTCTTAACCCGTTATAGTCAAATACACATCCTATAATCATCTAAGTATCATTACTCAGATTAAATGACCAAGTTCACATTATTTATTCCATTCCAGCCTATTTATTTCAAAGTCGAATCCAAAAAGAATTATTTTAGATTACAAATCGAAGTGGTTTCGGGTATGTACCGATACCCAACCCCTGTCTCTTCGAATCCAATATCATCTTAAAAACAAAGCAGTTTAAGTTTTAAACAATTCCATATATATCCAGAATTACATATTTACAAATCCATTCATCACTGATAGACAAACCATATTATCTCAATTCAGTCTAATCATACCATACCACATATCATCACTTATCAAAGATATCAAGTAATCCAAGACATACAATATCATTCAGTTATTCATAAGCAAGATTAATTAGTCACACCATTCCAATTAATTTAAATAAATTAAATTAATTCTTTTAATCACTTATAATCCTACTTACTTAACGTTAATTAATTACAAACCATTAATTAATCGTCCTTAATTATCCTCTTTAATTACATTAAGTAATTAGCCTTTAATTAATAACACAAATTAATTAACCCTCACCATTCACATTAACTACTTTTATCCTTAATTAATTACTCAAATTAATTATCCTATGATCACATACATTGATTAATTATCCTTAATTATTCAATTCTTTAATTAATTACACTAAGTAATTAATTCTTAATTACTTACCTTAAGTAATTAACCTCTAATTACTTTCATCAAGTAATTATCCCATTGGTTAATTATCCTCAATAAATTAACCCTTAGTTATTAATTTATTAACCTTTAATTACTAACTAATTTAATTAACCCTTAACAAATTTATCCTTTAATTACTTATATTAAGTAATTAACATTTAAGAAGCAGCAGAGTGGACCCGTTTCTTCGGTGGATTGGCTAACTAAGAGTAAGCTGTTCTGTTTGGTAAAGAGAGAACAGTTTTCTTTGGGAATTGGTCTGTGTTGAACGCAAAAGTGACATGCGATTGTTTGAGTGCTCTCTTGTGTTATCAGAGACTTTTCTGGATATCTGCTGAGAAGTCAGAGGTTTGTTTGTATCTGGAGATTGAGTTTTCTTATCATCTGAATTCTAGGAGTGCTACCGGTGGATCAGCTAGTAGAAGGAGCATATCTCGAGATAAGGTTTGGTGAGGCAGCTCAGGATTGGTGGAACTTCTGAGTTTTCTTTTATGAATCTACTGAACCATATTCTGGAATGTGATTGTCCAGATTGTGCTCGTGTTCATCATCAGCACTTTTTCTTCTATTACAGATCAAGGTTGTGCAACGGAAGCAGTTTGGGAGTATTTCTGTTTTGTCTTTTCTTAAAAGAAGTGAGTTGTTCTTCTGAGATTTGAAGAGTAGAGTTGTGTAGTTGGTTTTGGATTGATCTTAAGGAGATCGTTGTGTTGGATTGTTTTGGTCCAGCCTGTTTCTTTTTGAGGACATCAGCTAAGGTTGAGCTGATTAGTCTGGATATAGGTAGCCCAGGATAGTCAGAAGAGTTTTATGGATAAGAGACGAAGGAATTTGGTTTCCGGAGTCGGAGATTTGTTTTGGATTTTTTTTCTCTGTGTTTTGGTTGGATTGGCGTTTGGTTTTCAAGAGTTGAATTGGCAGTTGGATAATTGGATTCAATGAGTTTCACGTATCTCTGAGAGAGTACGTGTATGAGTTATTTTTGGTTGTGGAACCAGCTATTCAGGAAGTTTTGGTTGGTAAGTCAGACTCGTTTGTAGTCTGATATCTTGTCTAGTTCTATAGATCTAGATGAGAAGGAGCTCTGTAGTTTCGAAGTTTAGATTGTTTGGATTCTGTAGAGCGAGTATCCCGATATATATATATATATATATATATATATATACCGGGAAAACTCGAGAAGATTTTTTATCCATAATTTTGTCTGGATAATTAAATTTGTTTAATTTGATAAAATTGGTTGCCTTGGTTGTTAGCATATGATTGATATATGCTTGTGTTTAAATTAAATCTTAAATGAGATTATTAAATTACCTTTGCTTTTAAATTTCGAGGACGAAATTCTTTTAAGGGGGGAGGAATGTGATATCCCGGAAATTTTGGCAATATCAATTTAATAATCTATATTTAAAATTAAATTGATTTGATAAATTCTGTCAATAAAATTTACTTGATTTAATAATCCAATTAAATAAATATTTAATTGGTAAATTTTATCTTTTAAAAGCTAATAAATTGCTTTCTATTTATAAAATATATGTATATATATTCTAGATAGATAAGTTTTGATTGTAGATTGATAAACAAATAAAATCTTGTTGTTAAATTGTAATATTCATTTTGATAATTTGGAATTTATTATTTTATTTAATAACTATTCAAACTGTTAAAATAAATAACTAATTGGTTTAAAATACTTAAAGAAATTGTTTTAAATTGTTTAAATGTATTTTAAAGCATAGTTTAAGATAAACAAAAGTTTATTTTATTTCTTTTTAAATATAGCTTAATAATTATAATTTGGAATTAAATGAAATTTTAAAATACTCTTTATATATTAAACCTTAATTCTATTAATTAAGTTAAATAAGATAAGTAATTTATAACTTCTTTTATAAATTATTTAAATTTGATAAATATGTTATTTTCAAATATTAATAAATGTTTAAATATAGGTATGTTTAAAAAGACAATATTATTATTTTAAAATTAAAATATGATTAATATAAATTAGTTTTGAATTGGAATTTTTAAAGGTATAAATAGCATTTGAATTTGAATTCTTTTTTAAATTCAAATGAATTAACATAGTTAAATTTTCTAAATAAGCTTTCATCTTTTTATAAATTATTTTATTTCATTAAAAAAAGAAATACATATACATTTATTTATGAAACTAATTTATATGTGTTTAATAAATAAAGAGGATTTCAATTACCTTTAAAATAAATGAAAACAAATAATATTAATTTCAAGACACATGTTACTAAACTAAGGGGTGGAATGACAAGTGTAAATGAATTGAAAAGCTAGTGTAACAAGTGTCTTTTATTTTTATTTTATTTTTTTAAATTTTTAAATAAATCATTTGTATCTTTCTTCACCCTCATTTTTTTTCTAATGTTCATTTTTCAAAGTTAAGAAAAATAATTCTCAGCTGAAACAAATCTGTAACTATATTGCTCAAATCAAAATCATGTTCTAAATTTGATTCCTTTTCAATACTCAAATTCCTCTGCAATTCAACCTGTAATTCTTTTCCTTTGTAAAATCATTTTGAAAATATAAAATCTGTCCAATATGCAAGGCCTGTAGCCAGATTTCAAAACCCAATTTGCAGCCTTCTGTAAAATCAAATTAAGTAGCCTCTGAAATTCTTTGAATCTGGGCATATAAAGATTTAAATCTGAAACCGGTTCAAGTTTGGATAATCTTCATGCAAATCTGCATCTAATTTGTACACAAATCCTCAAGTTCAAAACTCCAAAAGCCTGCCTTCATTCTTTTAAACCAGTGGTCAGAAGCAAGTTTTATTTCAAATTAAAGCATTCAAATTTATGAGGTTCAAAAGCATCTGGGTTTGTTCAAACCTGCATCCAAGTTTAAAGTCTGCAACTCAGTTTTCAAAGTTCCATAAGCATGCAACTGCAAGTTTAGACCAGCAAGTTCAAGTTCATTAGCATGCAAAATACAGTTTCAAAGCAGAGAGGCACTCATGTTTTATCAAAAGTTTTTCAAATTATAGGCTCCGTCTTCATTTTCCCTGTGAGTAACTTCTTTTGCTTATAGAAATTTTAAGTATAATCTGTAGCTTGCTTTATGACTGAAATGAATATGCTTGTGTTTATATACCTTATGGCATGTTGATCTGTGTGTTTGTGAGTAACTTTTTCTTTCGAAATTTAAGTATTAAAATGTTGCTTGATTTATGACTTATGTGTGTTTACTTGGATTGCATGTTGAATTGTATGTTGGGAGTAACTTCATTAAATTAAAAACATAAGTATATTTATGAAATGCATGCTTGTTCCTAAAATAAAGATTGTATTGTGAAAATGAATATAAGATTGTTGTTTTATGATTATTACAGTTTTCTTTTTTCCTAAGTTCCAGATTCATGTTTAGTAAACTTAATCCTAGAATAAATCTGTAAGAATATATGAAACATTAAACAATTTATGTATTAATTTATAGTTTAAGATTTGTTCAAAAGAAAGAAAAAAATATAATCAGTAGTTTACTGGAAAATAAAAAAAAAACAACAGACTAAACTCAAACAGGTGTAATTCAATTAAATTGATTTTAGTTTCAGGTGCTTGAATCAAAAGATAAAACTGAATTATGATTTTTGAAACCAAAATTACAATTTTTACTGTTGAGATTATGTGCATTGCTGTTTTCTTCTGGGAAGTGAAAAGGGGAAGTTGTAAACCTAGTTTTAGGCTCTGCATTGATTTGATCTATGGGGAGACCATAGTGGACCGAGTGCTGAGATTTTCGGGGTGATGGCTGCTTGGGTGTCGAAGAGGTGTTGGACGGCGGTGCTAAGCTTCCTATGGCCGGAGGAGAAAGGATGAACGATTTGATAGGTTTTGGGTTTGGAGGTAAAACTGTTGACAGGTTTTGATTTAGGGATACTCGAATTTGATCTCGAGTGGATTGAGGGATTTTGATGGTCGCGAAGTGATTCAAGGATGGTCGGCGACTTGCTTGTGGTCTGGGTAGTGGCTGGAGGTGGCCAGAACCACCGTCCATATGCACGGTGAAGAAGATGGTGTCAGGTGTTTTGTTTGGGTTTGCAGTGTATTTTGACTCGGGTTAATACTCGAGTAATTCGAGTTGTTACTCGAAGCAGCTCATAGTTTTACTCGAAGTAAACAGGGGGGAAACTCGGGTTTTTATTTTCTGAGTTCACAGGTTTTTGAAACCTGTATTTTCAATTCAAAGAATTGTTTTAAAAACTGAATGCAGATTTTAAACAAGATTTTTAAAAACTAAATTTAAAAGTATGGTTTTCAATCCAAGTTGTATTCCAATTTTTAAATTTAATTCAAACTTATTCAAATTAAAATGTTTACAGGGTTTCAGGGAAACCTGCATATTTCCAGATCAAAAGAAAATTAAGTTTTAAAAATCTGGAGCAGGGTTTTTAAAACATGAATTTAAATTTAAAATTCAAAGTATGAATTTCAAAACTAGATTTAAATTCAAGTTTTAAATTTAATTTAAACTATTTAAATTAAAATGTATAAGCAACATTTAAAAGGGTTTAAATAATTAAATTTAAAGTTAAAACTTTAAATTAAATAGAAGATTTAAACATAGATTCAAATATGGAAACAAGAATAAAATTTGAATCAGATTTTGAAAAAAAAAGAAGTTTTAAATATTTTAAATGTTTTAAACAGCTTTGAAACATATTTAGATATGATTTGAATCTTAAATAAATATAGGTTTAAATCTCTTTTATAAAATGGGAGATTATTTAGCATAAGTTTTTAAAAGGTTTAAAAATGTTTTTAAAACTTTGTTAAAGTTAAGTTTGGTTTTCATTTTTAATTTTAAATTTAAAATAAAATTGGAAACAAATTTTAGGGTAAGTTGTTATAAATATTACTTTGTTAATGATAATAAAATTATTAATAAGAAATGTTTATTTTAAAATAAATCAAAGATTTAAATGATTTTGGTTTATTTAATTAGCAAGGTAAATATATCATTAATTAATTAATCTATTTAATAAATTAAACGAGTATTTTGAATTAATTAATTAAGGTTGAAGTTAATTAATTAAGATTAATTTATTTGGGAATAAGATGATTAATTTAGTTATGATTTTAATTAATAATTAAAAAATTAATTGATCAAGAGGTTAAGATTAATTAAGTTAAAACTTAATTAATTTAATAATTAGTGATTAATTAAATGATTATTAAGTATTAATAAATTTGTGATTAGTACATGATTAATTACTTAGGTAATTTAAGAAATTAATGATAAGTTAATGAAGGTCATTAACTTTGTATTATTTATTAATTAATTTAAGTAATTAATTTTGATAATTAATTAGATTAATTAAATTAAATAGTTGTAACGACCCAGAATTTTAAACAATTTAATTTGAGAATATTTAATTAATTTTAAATATTTGAATGATGGTTTAGTTTGAATTCTCAATATAACTTTGAATTTGGCGATTAAATTTTTGAATTTAATCTATGGAAAGTTGAATAATAATTTGATTCTTCAATTTTAAGCTGATTAAAAATATTTCAAAGGCTTGAAAAATTCATATTGATAATACTAAAGATAATAGAAGCTTCAGAATTTAATTTGGAATTGAATTGTTCAGTTTTGAAATTATATCGTTTGAATCGATATTTAAAATAGCCTTCCGAGGCACAGTCTCGGAATACGACGAAACCAGTTCCATTGGGTCCGTAATATTGTATTATTCTCGGATTTCAAATTTCGTAATTTTCGGAGTTTATATGTGAGCACACGACGTGTAAACGCATTGGAATTTAATCGAATTCAATTTGAATTTTAATTTTTAAAATTAGTCAAACATCATGTTATATCCCTAAAATTATGCCTAAAATCGTGCCTAATATCACGATGAAGATCGTGCAGAACATACTGCATTCAATTTCAAATACTCCTCTCCCCCTTCACTCTCGTTCAAAATCAATCGAACGGAGAAAAAAAATTAATGGCCGAGCTAAACGAAATATACAGAACATCTCGTTTTCCCCCTTTCATCACCTTATTCACGAAAACAAATCAATGCCGTTGCTTATAGAATAAAAAAAAATCAAATCCTCTCGTTCATAACAGTGGCCGATCAATCAAAAGAAAAAAAAATCGCGATTAAAGGGGATCGGCAACGCGGTGCCACGTGCTTGCGTAGGAGGAGCGACGAAGAAGGATTGGCTCGTGTGAGGCTAGGGGTTCTAAGGCCTCGGCGTGTTTCACTGCGACATGGGGAAGCCGATGGCTGTGGACACGAGAAAGGGGAAATCGAGCAAAGGCGAAGGACACGTGGAACGGTTGTTCGTGCGATGGTCAGATGGGGTCGCGGCTAGGGTTCGAGGCCGCGCGAGGGGTATGGGGTCGCGTGGGTCCAGGTTCGCGGTCAATCAAAGGGCATGGGCATAGCGATCTCGTTCTGGTGATGGTCACGAGCGTGCGTAAGGTTCGACGACGTTGAGAAGGCGTGGGCTGCTTGAGTAACAGTAAGGTATTCTTTTGTTGTTGGTTCTTTTCAATTTAAATCTGAAGAAAAAAAAATTTTTACAGTAAAATTCTGTAAAGAATTCTATTTTCTTAAGTTTGTATATTCGTGTATATGTATTTATGTTAGGGAAATGATTTCACAGTGATGTATAATTGCAAGTTTATTTTGATTTCATTTTAATAAAAATAATAAATGTTAACTGTAAGGAAATTTGTTAAATTGATTTTTAGTTTGAATCAATGAAAAAAAAAGTAATAATAATGTGTAACCAGTATTTAAATTTCTACAGTAAGTTAAATATTAAATGTTTAACATCTTGATTTGAAATAAAATGAATAGATTTGTAAAGGAAAATTGTTAGAAATCCAATTTATTAGGTGAAATGATTTATTTAAAGAAATTTAGTTTTAAAATTTAGTTTTGTTAAGTAAATTTGTTAAAAAAGATTTCTTTAGAAATTAAAAGTATCGTTTTAAACTTAATCTATTTAATTATCTTAAGATATTAATAGAAGAAAAATTTTGGTTTATAATTAAATAAATAAAATCATTAGTTAGATGAAATTATTAAAGGAGAAATATTGGTTTAAATAAAACTATCAGTTAATTTAACTATTAAAATGAAATCACCAATAAATCAAAATTATCAAATGAAAATTTATTATTCGAACTGTTCGAATATTAATAAATTGTGTAAATATTTATACAAGGTATAAATCAAGAAAATCGAGTCAAGATGGAAAATAGATTGCTAATAAAAGCAAAGGTGAGAACTTCTCACTCAAAAGGATTTATTTAAAATTTAAATAGTTAGATTTAAAATTGTTAGTTGTGTTGATTGAATGCTTGAATGATGATTGTTATATATATATATATATATATATATATATATATATATATATATATATATATATATATTGGATGTGAATAGACCCTATACGCCGTTAGTAAGCGGAGGTTATTTATTACACACATATACCGCGATATTCCACCTCGAAGTGGAATTGGTATTATATTATATATATAGCAATATATATATTGACATATGTATATATTGCAGTTGATTGATTTCCAGCATTGTATAGCGGATGAGACCCTATTGCGCCGTTAGTAAGCGGATAATATTTTATAAAATCCCATATACCGCGATATTCCATCTTGAAACGGAATTGGTATTGTGCTAATGTCTTTGGATGCAGGGAAAAAGGTTGGAGGGATCCAACTGGATTCCTCACAAATATTAGTTTGATTTCATATATTGTGATATTTGATTGTTTATCATGGATGATATATGATGTTTGAAAATCGTGATTGACTATTTGATGTGTTGCATCATCGGATCCAATTTTGAAGTTTAAAAATAACGATTTTGATATTTAAGGGATTTCTAAAGTGATTTTTGAAAGTATACGTTATTAAATATATTTTTTTGAATGGATTCATCTTAAATAAATAAACGTTATAATTTTAATATTATAAAAATTATGATTTTTTAGAAATACAGTTAAAAGTTGATTTTTGAAAATATGAGATTAATGATTTTATAAAATAGTTTAAACTGGGATTTCTGAATTTATTATAAAAAGTTTAAAAATAGGATTTATAAAATTGGATTATTTTATAAATCAAATGATGAAATTATAAAAGAGTTTAAAGACGTTTTAAAAATAGTAATATAAATTGTTTTATATTAAAAGATTTATAAATTGATATTTATAAATTAAAAATATTGGAATTGTAAAACGAGCTTTTATAAGTGTTAGAATGAATCGTGAATGAATTTCTTAAATGAATGAAATTTATAGAATTATAACGGTGAAGTTATAAATGGAATTTTATAAACAGTAGGTTTATAAAATTAGTAAAGTTATTTAAAAGAATAGATTTTTGATAAATAAATGAATCTTATAAGTTATAAGATTTATAATTATGAAGTTTAAAGGAACGATTTTGTAAACAAATAAATTATAAGTATTTAACTTATAATGTGAAATTTTAGTATATCATTGAGATATGAAATTGAATAGATTTATAAAGGAAATTTATAAAAGGAAGTTGTTATAAAATAAATAGAAATGAAATTTATAAACATTGTTTATAAATCCGCAATGACTTATTTTGATAAGTAAAATTGTTGTAATTTATTTATGGATTTATATTCACGTTTTAGACAGTGAATAATCCTTTAAAATAAAAGGAATAGAAATGATGAAATTGGTTAACAAGTATATTCACGTTTTTGAATAGTGAATAATATGTTAAAGAAATGATTTGAATGGGATGTTTTAAATAAAATTAAAATGATCTAAAGATGTTTTAAAAAGTATTAACTATCGAAACCATAGATTTCAACATTCATTGTTGAAATAGACGTTTTCGAGAAATAGAAGGAAATGGTAGATTATAACACTGTTGTTATAATAGATGATTTCCGAAAGGAAATGTTTTGTATAGTATTGGGATTTATATATCTATTTTAATTTCGAATCCCTATACTAGTGATTTTGGGTTGTCGTAACGATGTTTTACGCAACATTCGTTTTGGCCCAAATAAATATGTTTAAGAGAATGATTTCCTTAAAGAATGAAATATATACTTAATTTCGATTAGAGTATATTAAATATTTTCTAAGTGTAGAAAATAAAAAGATTGTGAATTACTTATAAATAAATAAGTATGGAAATGTTTTTCCAATATTAAGAAATATTTTGAATTTATCCTTTTGAAGATAAATTGAGAATGAATATTAGAAATCGAATGGAAAACGTACATTCATGAATATTTTTGGAAATATAAATTCAATATGGAATTTATAAATGGAATTTGGAAAATGAGTTTAAAAATAAATATTGATTTATTTTTAAAGAATGGAAAATATATATCTTATAAAGATATTTTTGGAAAATAAATAATTTGGAAAATTATTTGGAATCTGGTGATGTTGTGCATATCTATTGATAGTTCAATAACCGACTGTCAATATTTATCTTTAAATACGTATGTGTTGTGATTTGCTTGAATTTGAATGCCACACTTATTTTTTTAAAATAAGTGCTCACTATTCGGGTTAACCGGGAAAGGACCTTGGGGTCGTATAACCCATTCCGAATATGTGATACGTTGTTATGAATTGCATTTGAAGATCGGTGTTGAAGACCGGATATTTTCAAAAACGTAAGGGTTTCTTCTTGATTGTCTCTGCACTGGCTGATCCCCGGTATAGAGATCTCCATATGTGATGGGAAATTCGGACGTGATTAGAGATTATCCGGATTGCAAGGACTTCTTTGTAAGTGCCTTCGGTTCTGTTCGAGCCCGGAACAGACTTGTATGGATAGTATGCCTGACATTACAAATTGAGATATAAAGCCGATTTCTTTCAAATATATTTCTGTTGGTGGCGGAGAATTTATTCTCTTAGCTTAACACCCTTCTCTGAGACGTACGAGCTCAGAGGTTATATAGTTGAAGGTTATCAGCGATATACTCCCAATCTTGGTAATGTGACATACTGAGTGTTGCTGTGAAATGATCATTGTGTTGATTATTTGTGATAGGATCATTTATTTGATCGTCTATCTTGGTGATCATTTCTATGATCATTTGTTGACCCAAAGCATGGCTTTTGTATAAAGTATGTTTTTTTGGACGTGACTTTGTCGAGCCTCACAAACCGGTAATGGTCGAAACAGGAATTGTGCGGCAAGGTTTCCAGGGATCGCTTCCCTAGGGTATGGCCATTCCTTCTGGAAAAGGGTAGTATCATGGTATGGAGCCCAAATACTTACTCATGTTGAAAACACTTTGTTATGATTGTGTGATGATGGTGACGAGCGCTCGTTTAAAGGTCCCAAAGGACCGGGGGTGGCATATCTGAGGGTTTGTAATATCCCTTCGGAAAAGGGGTTCCCGGCTTTGTTTAGCAGAGAACGGTTTGGTTCTCGGGGCGTCCTTCCAGAGGCGTTTCCATGTGGCAATGGGAAGTTCCTTGGCCTGACCATTTGTTGGAAAATCCATTCTTCAAATACGAGCCTTGTACGGTTTTAGTTGTATAACCTGCCATGGAATATGGCGGTAACCCGCTATTGAACATGGTAGCTATAGTAGGCATAGTTCGAAATGTCTATGCTGGCTAAGATTTATATCTTTATTTTCGAAATGAATTTTCTCTACACTATGCACTAGTAATAATATCAAATGTTCTTTTTAATGCGTATCAAGCATCTTCGACTATCATAAGGAGAAATCTCCTCCGATTCTGCGTTTGCATTGTGTGTGTGTGCGGGAGGCCTTATGGTAGTCTCATTTTTAAAAGCATTGCGAATTGATTTTTAAAAAATATTCCTCTACTTTATTTTAAAGATAAATAAACTGTTTTGAGTTCCCACACCAGTCACATGACTGACTCAGAGTTTATTGTTTTCCTTCCTAAACTCTGGGTGCCCACCAATTTCCACACGGGCAGTCAAGAGTTAGGTTTATCAGGATATTCTGGAATTCAGGAATTGCTGGAGGCAAGATGGATGGCATAGCGTATTACTAGTATATAGTACTTTTTTCTTCTGCTGCATTGTTTAATGTTGTACACTCTGATGATATGATGTAATGAAATGTAATGTAATAACTGATATAGTTCTTTGTTTAAAGATTATTCATTTATCTATTATATGTTGTTCCGCTGCGAATTGTGAGATTCTGATATTGATCTGTTGTTTTCAGTTCCGTTCTATTTTCTATTTTCTTTTCTCTCCATTTTCTATCTTTTCTCTCTTCTTCTACCTCTTTTCTCTTTTTTAAAACCCTAAGGGTTCGTATTTTCGTTCATCTTGAGTAAATCACTGGAGATTAGTGTCTATTCAAGGGGTACGGATTTGCGGGTCTTTACATTTGGTATCAGAGCATATGGTTGAGCAACAACCATGGTTCTGTTGGGTATTACTCATTAGAGATAGAGTCAGATGTACTCTAGAATGAGTTTGAGTGTAATAATAGATATGAGCGCGTATTTGTTAGAGAATATAAAATTGTTTTTGAATCGGGTAAATAAGATAATTTTGCCCAAAACTATTTTTGTATAGAAAGGAAATGATTTTCTATGAATTATTATAGTATATGGTTGCATGATTGTTAGGAAGTAATAATATTAAATTATTATCATTAGTATATGGAATTAAATAAGAAATAAAATGGATTGAATTCAAGTAAATTAACTTGATAATTTATTCATTTGTGAAATAATTTCAAATGGAATGAATATGAATATGGAATGTGAATAAAATTGAATAAAGATGGTATGTGAATAGGTCGTAAGCAATAAAAGTTTAGTTGTGAGCTAAATTTGAAGATAAATTTGAATTTGTATATAAATTCAAGTAAGTAAAAGAAATGAATTGAAATTCCCTTTGTTAGTAATTAAGTAAATTCGAGATGAATTAAATGTGAAAATTGGAATTTAAAATGAATAAGTGAATGTACTAATTTAAAGTGGTAATATGAATTAGTAAATGAAAGTTAATTGTTAGAATTCAATATTTAGAATTTTGAATTGAATTCAAATAGAATTGAAATTGTGAATTGAATTGAAATATAAAATTTAATCAAAGTGGATGTGTAACTTCAATAGTGAAGTAAAAATGTAAAAGAAGCATATATTGGAAATTTTGTAATGAATTGGCAAAATGGTTTGTATATTGGAATTGAATATTATGACTAGCAGGATATACAAGTATTATAAAGGGATTGGATTCTGATTTTGAAGATAATTTAAATTGCTCGACAAAAAGGTACGTATTTGAATTTCAGTATGAAATTTGATGATTTTCTTCTCCAGCCACTTGGCCTTTCTCTTTTCTTTTTGATTCTGAGGGGCCGTGGTGCCATTTTGTAGTCGTACCGAGCTAGCCGCGCAAAGGAGAAGCTGGCGAAATTTTTCGAAAATTTAGGGTGTTCGAAAAATTTTGAGAAATTTTGAAAATTTGAAATTTGAATTTGAATTTAAATTTGAATCGTTAGGAAAACAATATTGTTTGAAACCTATAATTAAAGTTGGAAAGCTAGTTGAAATAATAGTGAATCTCTAGTAAAAAGATTTAGGTTAGTAAGTTGATAAAACTATTTGGATTGTGAAAAATAATAGACGGGATATGGGCATTCTTCTTAACTTGTAATTTCGGGACGAAATTCTTTTAAGGGGGAAAGATTGTAACGACCCAGAATTTTTAACAATTTAATTTGAGAATATTTAATTAATTTTAAATATTTGAATGATGGTTTAGTTTGAATTCTCAATATAACTTTGAATTTGGCGATTAAATTTTTGAATTTAATCTATGGAAAGTTGAATAATAATTTGATTCTTCAATTTTAAGCTGATTAAAAATATTTCAAAGGCTTGAAAAATTCATATTGATAACACTAAAGATAATAGAAGCTTCAGAATTTAATTTGGAATTGAATTGTTCAGTTTGAAATTATATCGTTTGAATCGATATTTAAAATAGCCTTCCGAGGCACAGTCTCAGAATTCGACGAAACCAGTTCCATTGGGTCCGTAATATTGAATTATTGTCGGATTTCAAATTTCATAATTTTCGGAGTTTATATGTGAGCACACGATGTGTAAACGCATTGGAATTTAATCGAATTCAATTTGAATTTTAATTTTTAAAATTAGTCAAACATCACGTTATATCCCTAAAATTATGCCTAAAATCGTGTCTAATATCACGATGAAGATCGTGCAGAACATACTGCATTCAATTTCAAATACTCCTCTCCCCCTTCACTCTCGTTCAAAATCAATCGAACGGAGAAAAAAAATTAATGGCCAAGCTAAACGAAATATACAGAACATCTCGTTTTCCCCCTTTCATCACCTTATTCACGAAAACAAATCAATGCCGTTGCTTATAGAATAAAAAAAAAATCAAATCCTCTCGTTCATAACAATGGCCGATTAATCAAAAGAAAAAAAAATCGCGATTAATTGTTTTCCCGCATTGTATAGCGGATGAGACCCTATTGCGCCGTTAGTAAGCAGATAATATTTTATAAAATCCCATATACCGCGATATTCCGTCTTGAAACGGAATTGGTATTGTGCTAATGTCTGTGGATGCAGGGAAACAGGTTGGAGGGATCCAACTGGATTCCTCACAAATATTAGTTTGATTTCATATATTGTGATATTTGATTGTTTATCATGGATGATATATGATGTTTGAAAGTCGTGATTGACTATTTGATGTGTTGCATCATCGGATCCAATTTTGAAGTTTAAAAATAACGATTTTGATTTTAAGGGATTTCTAAAGTGATTTTTGAAAGTATACGTTATAAATATTTTTTTTTGAATGGATTCATCTTAAATAAATAAACGTTATAATTTTAATATTATAAAAATTATGATTTTTTAGAAATACAGTTAAAAGTTGATTTTTGAAAATATGAGATTAATGATTTTATAAAATAGTTTAAACTGGGATTTCTGAATTTATTATAAAAAGTTTAAAAACAGGATTTATAAAATTGGATTATTTTATAAATCAAATGATGAAATTATAAAAGAGTTTAAAGACGTTTTAAAAATAGTAATATAAATTGTTTTATATTAAAAGATTTATAAATTGATATTTATAAATTAAAAATATTGGAATTGTAAAACGAGATTTTATAAGTGTTAGAATGAATCGTGAATGAATTTCTTAAATGAATGAAATTTATAGAATTATAACGGTGAAGTTATAAATGGAATTTTATAAACAGTAGGTTTATAAAATTAGTAAAGTTATTTAAAAGAATAGATTTTTGATAAATAAATGAATCTTATAAGTTATAAGATTTATAATTATGAAGTTTAAAGGAACGATTTTGTAAACAAATAAATTATAAGTATTTAACTTATAATGTGAAATTTTAGTATATCATTGAGATATGAAATTGAATAGATTTATAAAGGAAATTTATAAAAGGAAGTTGTTATAAAATAAATAGAAATGAAATTTATAAACATTGTTTATAAATCCGCAATCACTTATTTTGATAAGTAAAACTGTTGTAATTTATTTATGGAGTTATATTCACGTTTTAGACAGTGAATAATCCTTTAAAATAAAAGGAATAGAAATGATGAAATTGGTTAACAAGTATATTCACGTTTTTGAATAGTGAATAATATGTTAAAGAAATGTTTTGAATGGGATGTTTTAAATAAAATTAAAACGATCTAAAGATGTTTTAAAAAGTATTAACTATCGAAACCATAGATTTCAACATTCATTGTTGAAATAGACGTTTTCGAGAAATAGAAGGAAATGGTAGATTATAACACTGTTGTTATAATAGATGATTTCCGAAAGGAAATGTTTTGTATAGTATTGGGATTTATATATCTATTTTAATTTCGAATCCCTATACTAGTGATTTTGGGTTGTCGTAACGATGTTTTACGCAACATTCGTTTTGACCCAAATAAATATGTTTAAGAGAATGATTTCCTTAAAGAATGAAATATATACTTAATTTCGATTAGAGTATATTAAATATTTTCTAAGTGTAGAAAATAAAAAGATTGTGAATTACTTAAAAATAAATAAGTATGGAAACGTTTTTCCAATATTAAGAAATATTTTGAATTTATCCTTTTGAAGATAAATTGAGAATGAATATTAGAAATCGAATGGAAAACGTACATTCATGAATATTTTTGGAAATATAAATTCAATATGGAATTTATAAATGGATTTGGAAAATGAGTTTAAAAATAAATATTGATTTATTTTTAAAGAATGGAAAATATATATCTTATAAAGATATTTTTGGAAAATAAATAATTTGGAAAATTATTTGGAATCTGGTGATGTTGTGCATATCTATTGATAGTTCAATAACCGACTGTCAATATTTACCTTTAAATAGGTATGTGTTGTGATTTGCTTGAATTTGAATGCCACACTTATTTTTTTAAAATAAGCGCTCACTATTCGGGTTAACCGGGAAAGGACCTTGGGGTCGTATAACCCATTCCGAATATGTTATACGTCGTTATGAATTGCATTTGAAGATCGGTGTTGAAGACCGGATATTTTCAAAAACGTAACGGTTTCTTGTTGATTGTCTCTGCACTGGCTGATCCCCGGTGTAACAACCCGCATATTTATCGATTTTTATATTTAAATATTTTATTTAAATATTTTATCGTTAATCGGATTTTGGTCCGAAGCTAATTTTTGCAAACGGTCAAATTAGGACTCGAGACCACTTCCATTGAGTTCGAAACGTCGTTTGCAATCTTCTAAGTATAAACATTGATATGTTTGGGGTTAGTGGAATTTCACCACTTTTTCACTCGAGCCTTTGGTTTGGACTTTTAGCCCATTAGGCCCAAGTTCCACCCCCCTTCTTCTTCATTGCTTCATTTCATTTCCTAACACTAAAGCTTCAACAAAAATGGTGAATGGAATGAGAAATTAAAACTCCAAAGTCTTTGTTTTATTGCAACTCCAACATTCAACTCCAAATTCAAGAAGAAGACATCGGATTCAAGCTTGTGGTTGCTTCTCCATTTGCCTTCAAGCTTTGTTCTTCATTTTCATTGGGTTTTGGAGCAAAGGTGAGATTTTTATCTCACAAATCTAGTCTATAACTATATTGGACTGTTGGGAATGATTCCCTATCACTTTTGCATGCACATTTACATTTGGTTTGGATTGGATTGGTGAAAAACTCCAATTTTTAGCGTTTTGGTGAAATTTCTGCATTTAGGTCGTTCTGGCCATTTTCGTGTTTTCGGAGTTAGGTCGCTCAGGACCTTAGGTCGTAGGTCGCTCAGGACCTTAGGTCGTAGGTCGTATGGTCGTTAGGTCGCTCTGCTTTGACTCTGGCCATTTTTGCTCACTCGCAGTTAGGTCGCTCACGACCTAGGACTTAGGTCGCTCGCGAGTTAGTGGCTTAGGCCATTGGGTCATATAACCCATTAAGTCGCGCTCCTTTAGGTCGCGCCTCTTTTAGGTCGCGCCTCTTTTAAATCGCCCTTCTCTGGACCTTGTTAGGTCGCTCAACATTGACCTCGTTAGGTCGCTCAACACACCGTGTCGCTAGGTCGCTCGACTCTGGACTTCATTAGCTCGCTCAACCGTCTACCTTTATAAGTCGTAGGTCGTCTCCGACCTTAAACCACTCGGCCGAATTAGGTCGTGTACCTTTTAGGTCGCGTGTTGCACTAGGTCGTATGACCTTAGGTCGTTAGGTCGTATGGCTTTAGGTCGCTAGGTCGTATGACCTTAGGTCGTTAGGTCGTTTGGCTTTTAGGCCGCTTCCACGCTAGGTCGTTCGACTCTTAGGCCGTAACCCTTAGGTCGCTCGCCTCTTAAGTCGCTAGGTCGTGTGCCTTTAGGTCGCGTTTCTTTATTAGGCCGCGTGTCTTTGTTAGGTCGCTGACCTTCTTAACTCGCATGACCTAACCCCTAGGTCGTTGGGCCTCGTTTCTTCTTAGGTCGCTGCTTCTTATAGGTCGCTCGGCTCCTTAATTTCTTTAGGTCGTTTGAGTGTTAGGTCGCGAACCCATTTTAGGTCGCATGACCTATACCCTTTAGGTCGCTGGACCACTAGGTCGTGCCCCTTAGACCCCTAGGTCGCAACCATTAGGTCGCTCGACCCTATCCCTCTTAGGTCGTTGCCCCCGCACCCCCACCTTGGGGGGTTGCCCCCTCCCCCCTGGACCCCCCCCCTCCGTAGGGGATCTTATCTGAAAAACATTGAGCTGATTTCCTTGGATTTTATTCGCATCTCCGTATGCGATCTTTGTGACTGATTGTTTCTACACTTGCTTATGTGTTTTGTCACTTTATAATATAAAGGTTTCAATACTAGTAATAAATATCAAAACTCTTTTAACAAACAATTCAACTCTATTTTTAATAACAAAGCTCTTTTCTTAAACCGTTTTCCAATCTATTAGTATATACAAGCCTTTACCTCACTCGGATGAGAAATCTAATTAAACGACTTAGTAAAACAAGTGGTATGAAACGCTTGCGTTCACTTCGTCGGTTAATTCTTGGACTTGTTCAATTGAACCTCTTGTGACAATTTTATTAGTGAAGATTTACAGTTTGTTCATAAATATTTAAGTTAAGCAAGTGGTTATGGGACATGAAGCTAAACTTCTATATTTACTAGCTTAGTGTAATTGACACTTCTCGTTGATCTTGATGATCGCTTTATGAATTAGACTAGCAATTGCGTGATGTCTCTTTCATTGCAAGGTTAGACTAGACACCACTTGTGTGATTCCATTCACACATACCTTTCTGCTTTTTGGTTAGTCTTGACCTCAATCTGTGTGATTCCACTCACACATGTGGGGTAGCTTCCCATGGTCTTCGGACCGTCATGTGATAGGCCTCTTTCCCTTTTTATGATTTCTGGATTTCTTGTGTTGATTTCTGGAATTTATCTCTTTGACTTGTCATGAGTACAAGTTTAGGTTATGATGCCCTCTTTGGATCTTTGAGAAGATTCTTGTGATATTGATTTATCTCTTATCGGTTGATCTCCTGTTGATCATTATTTGCATACTTATAGTAGTATGTCAGTATGGATATTTTATGTTTATGCCATATCTTTTATTTTATATCATGTCATCTGATATTTATAGCTAGACTGATCCGTTTATTATTTTCTTATAAATAATACTCGGGTCAGGCCGAGATGTTACAGGTGCTACTGCTTGACTCCTCCCCCAGTGATTCACTACTCAGAATTTTGGCTACTTGTTTAGATTAGCAGCTTTTGTTGTTTACACTTGAGATATAGACTCATAGTTGTATTCTTTTGTATAGCACGCGTTGCTATTCTTTTGTATTATCGTGGATCTTTCTAGACCACTACTCTGATGTACACTTTTATGTGATATATATATTCATATCTCTTTCCGCCTTTGTGATATGGATATCTGTGATTGATTCGCATGTTATGCTTACTTCTATATTTGTTTCCGAAGATCATTTTATAGCCACCGTGTGATAAGAGATTACATGGATGGTCGCTCCTCAACAGCCTTATTCTCCACGCTAGTTGACAGCACTACACCGTAGTGTTCTTGGCTAGCGTGGGTATAGAGGTGGGGCGTCACAGCTGGTATAGAGATCTCCATATGTGATGGGAAATTCGGACGTGATTAGAGATTATCCGGATTGCAAGGACTTCTTTGTAAGTGCCTTCGGTTCTGTTCGAGCCCGGAACAGACTTGTATGGATAGTATGCCTGACATTACAAATTGAGATATAAAGCCGATTTCTTTCAAATATATTTCTGTTGGTGGCGGAGAATTTATTCTCTTAGCTTAACACCCTTCGCTGAGACGTACGAGCTCAGAGGTTATATAGTTGAAGGTTATCAGCGATATACTCCCAATCTTGGTAATGTGACATACTGAGTGTTGCTGTGAAATGATCATTGTGTTGATTATTTGTGATAGGATCATTTATTTGATCGTCTATCTTGGTGATCATTTCTATGATCATTTGTTGACCCAAAGCATGGCTTTTGTATAAAGTATGTTTTTGTGGACGTGACTTCGTGGAGCCTCACAAACCGGTAATGGTCGAAACAGGAATTGTGCGGCAAGGTTTCCAGGGATCGCTTCCCTAGGGTATGGCCATTCCTTCTGGAAAAGGGTAGTATCATGGTATGGAGCCCAGATACTTACTCATGTTGAAAACACTTTGTTATGATTGTGTGATGATGGTGACGAGCGCTCGTTTAAAGGTCCCAAAGGACCGGGGGTGGCATATCTGAGGGTTTGTAATATCCCTTCGGAAAAGGGGTTCCCGGCTTTGTTTAGCAGAGAACGGTTTGGTTCTCGGGGCGTCCTTCCAGAGGCGTTTCCATGTGGCAATGGGAAGTTCCTTGGCCTGACCATTTGTTGGAAAATCCATTCTTCAAATACGAGCCTTGTATGGTTTTAGTTGTATAACCTGCCATGGAATATGGCGGTAACCCGCTATTGAACAAGGTAGCTATAGTAGGCATAGTTCGAAATGTCTATGCTGGCTAAGATTTATATCTTTATTTTCGAAATGAATTTTCTCTACACTATGCACTAGTAATAATATCAAATGTTCTTTTTAATGCGTATCAAGCATCTTTGACTATCATAAGGAGAAATCTCCTCCGATTCTGCATTTGCATTGTGTGTGTGTGCGGGAGGCCTTATGGTAGTCTCATTTTTAAAAGCATTGCGAATTGATTTTTAAAAAATATTCCTCTACTTTATTTTAAAGATAAATAAACTGTTTTGAGTTCCCACACCAGTCACATGACTGACTCGGAGTTTATTGTTTTCCTTCCTAAACTCTGGGTGCCCACCAATTTCCACACGGGCAGTCAAGAGTTAGGTTTATCAGGATATTCTGGAATTCAGGAATTGCTGGAGGCAAGATGGATGGCATAGCGTATTACTAGTATATAGTACTTTTTTTTTCCGCTGCATTGTTTAATGTTGTACACTCTGATGATATGATGTAATGAAATGTAATGTAATAACTGATATAGTTCTTTGTTTAAAGATTATTCATTTATCTATTATATGTTGTTCCGCTGCGAATTGTGAGATTCTGATATTGATCTGTTGTTTTCAGTTCCGTTCTATTTTCTATTTTCTTTTCTCTCCATTTTCTATCTTTTCTCTCTTCTTCTACCTCTTTTCTCTTTCTTAAAACCCTAAGGGTTCGTATTTTCGTTCATCTTGAGTAAATCACTGGAGATTAGTGTCTATTCAAGGGGTACGGATTTGCGGGTCTTTACAATAATCATTATGGTATTGGGTTAAGAATGATTACTTTGTGAAGTAATTATTAATTACTCATGGTAATTAATTAATTTATTTGATTAGTTTAAATTAATTAAGTTTAATTAATTTATAATAATCATTGATGGGTTAATAAGATTAATAATTACTCAGGGAAGTAATTACAGAATGTAATTTATTTAAAATATGAAGAATTGAGATTAATTGTTGTGAAATTATTATGTGAAAGAAATTAATAATTAATTACTTGGTGTAATTAATTTAAGTAATTATTGATTAAGTCATTTGGAAAATATTAAGCAATGTAATTAATTAAGGATGATTAATTACTAATAAAATAATTAATTAATTATTAAATATAATTAATTTAGGAGTAATCAATCTACTCAATGCAGTAATTAAGCATGGTTAATTACTGAAGTTAATTAATTAAAGTGATTAATAATTTAAGGTTAATTACTTAAAGAAGTTAATTAATTTAAATGTAATTAGGAATCATTAATTAATATAATTAATGATGTGATTAAGGATTAATTAGTTGACATTAATTAACTCATGATAAGTGATTAGAGAAATTAATTGATGTAATCAATCAAGAATTAATGTGATTAATTATAAATAAATAATTAACTAATGAAGTAATTAGAGGTTAATTACAATATTTGATTAAGGAAAATTAATTTGTGAAATTAATTACTTGTATGTAATTAAAGGTTGATTAATCAAGAGTGATTAATCAAGGATGATTAATTAGTGGTTAATTAATTAATTAGTTGATTTGTTTGTAATCAATGGATATGTAAGAAGGATTATAGATTGAGCTAATTAATTTAATTTACATTAAATTAATTAGAGATAATGTAATTAATTTAATTCATTTTAAATTAATTATATATGGTGTGATTATAAATCCTTGTTTATATATATAGATGATATAGATTTCCTTGAATGGTTTGAATCTCAGATATGAGATTAGTAATGATGTGTGATATGGATGCATTGATTGCATTGTGATGATGAATTGGATTATCTTTTGATAATGATAATATGAATTATCTGTGGTAATGATTATCTACTGTGAATTATCTATCTGTGTGTATATAGATAATTAAATTGAATTGTTTTAAAACTTAAAACAACTTGGACCTAAAAGACACGCTTTGGATTTCGATGAGACCGAGATCGGGTTTCCATATTTGGGATCCGAAAACCACATCAATTCCAATTAAACATTAGGTCGTGAATCCAAGTGGAGCAAGTGAAGACTCGAGGTATAAGAACTATACGTCAGCATAACTCTGTGGGTGATTCCGTAATGAGTTTGACGGAATATTACTTATAGGTTCGAGATGGTGATTTAGAGTGCAAGGGCTATGGTCGTTGACTCTGAGGGTGATTCCAAAATGAGTGCAACGAGATAGTGCCTTCGGTTTCGTTCGAACCCGAAACGAACTTGTATGGATTGAATGCTTTCAAAACATTGTCAGGTGGACGATGAGCATTCTAAGTGATGTGTTCTCTAAAGGTAATCGTAGCCTCAAGCCTCATCAACCGGGAATGGCTAAAACAGGGGAGGTGCAGCAAGGCTTCGTGGGTAGCTCCAACCGGAGAACGAGATTTACCCCTGTCTAGAATCCCTTTTTATTCGGCTGTGTGGGCGGTTGATTCGTGACAACTGCCGGGGTTGTCTTGTTCGGGACTGTCCAGTAAGGGATGGTTCTGGCCTTGTGTTGCAGGGTAGTTAGGGTGGCTCCTCGGTACGGTGATCTAGGCCACGTATTGTGACGGGCGGTACCCCAGTAGCCCTGCCATTGTATGGAATCCAAAATCCAATAAGTGCCAACGGTTTTGACTATTTTACCCACTTTTGTAGCTAGTAGCTGGAATTTAATAGATGTAACAATTTCGGCTATTTCATATTTATTGAAAACCCTAGACACTATTATAATATCACTGGATTTCCTATCAAATGTTTTGGTTAGCGTAAGGTAAAAACTTTTCCATGTTTATGTGTGGGAAGTCTTACGTGATACCTTTCTTTTAAAAGATTTTTGAAAGTTAAGCAATTTTAACCTGTTACTCACACCAGACCCATGTCTGACCCGGAGTTTATTTTTGTTTTTCATCAACTCTTGGGTACTCAAATTTTTACGAGTAGCCAAGGGATTCGGGTTAGCTTTGCCGAATTATGGAGGAGTAAATGGAGCAGGAGGCTTCTGCGTTGTAGTTATCTAGTATTCCACTGTGTTAGTATCTCTGAGTCGTTTGTTTGAGTTGTTTTGTACTGTGTTGTAATAACTAGGCAGGTGTTTATAACTGTCTAGTATGTGTTGTATTATCTATGTAACTCTGATAGTTGTTATATATCTATGTAATACTTTTGATTATTAATATAATTCATTCGTTCCGCTGTTGAGATTCTGATGTGTTGTTTCTTCTTTCTTCTCTTTCTTTCTCTTTCTATCCCTTTCTTTCTTATTAGCGATGTGACTTTCTGGTGTTTTGGAAGTTGGGTCGTTACAAACCAAATCCAATCAACCCAAATTTCCTCAACATAACCAAACTTAAAAATCCAGATTTATAGGTCAAAATACATCATTTTGCTCCTGGTTTCAGATTATATAACCAAAATTTGAAACTAGCGTGATCGATTTTTAACCCCTTTAAGATTTCCACTGTTATTTATAAATTTTAAAATAAATACTCCATAGATACACTTGAATTTATTTTTAAGAATAATGTTACACTGACACAATCATTTCATCTTTTAAGATCTTGGCCTAAAATTGAATATGCGTGAAGAGATTGAATTTAATTTGTTTTATTCTTGAATCTATGTTCATAGTAGAACTCAATAATATACACGCAGACATGAATACAAACTTACAATATATCAATTCAACCATATGCCAGTTAGATCATCCATGCGACAACTCAACTTTACAATCTTTTATCAAGCATCCAACATTAATCCAGATTTAAAAGTGTTTACTCACCTATAATTGAACAGAGGGCCTGTGCAATTGCTTGATTATTTAGGTGATCTGATCTTCTTTTGCAACTTGAATTTGCTTCAGGTTTTGTTGCTATTAATGAAAAAAAATTCTGAGCTGCTTTGTCATGGTTTTCAGATTTGAAAATAAAGGTGAGAGGAAAAGAAATATGAAAACTGTTTTTCTTCTTTTTTAAACATGTTGTTTTAATCTTTATTAATTGCTACTTGTTATTTTGTTAGCCTACACATATTAATCTAAGCCAACACTTATAATGCCATGAATTTATTTAAATACACTTGTTAAAATATATACAAATGTCTTGATTAAATTTTATATTATATTTGTTATTTACTTTTATACTTATATGTGTTTTTATATTATATTTGTACATTTTTATTTTTATTTTTTTAATACTTATATTAAAGAAAGTATAAACCTTATTAAATCCTATTTTAAACTTAAGCTACTAAGATTTAACTTAATAAACATTAGTCTTTTTAATGCTTTGTGTTTTATTAATTTATGTTTATATATGTATATCCACACCTTTTACAAATTTCTATGTATACTACTTCATATGGTATACATGTATTATATATATACATACTTATATACCTATATGTGTATATACTTTAAAATTTTCGTTATTATAAATTGGCATATATTTATTAACACAATTAAATTTATCATAAGATTTATTGTAGTTTTAAATTTATTTATAAATACATTCAGATATTTCTAAATTATCAAAATTCCATTTATTTAACCAAATAAAATCTGTTAATTATCCAATTGTCAGATGCCAAAAATCTGGATTATCACACCATCAAACTATAATACAACAATTATACCCCTTGTAATTCTCATGAAAATGAAGCCAAAGCAAAAGCTATTTTAAGTATGATCTATTTATTATTGTAACTAGTAATAAATATCATAAAATTTCATTATTACTTTCATTTCAAAATTAAAAATTAATTAGAAAATGATGATGTAAATTGTGTTTACATTGAATAAGAATAGCTCATTTGCATAAACAATATAAGATATCAAATCCACTTGTATAAATTTACATCAAAATTCACTTTCAAGAAGCACAAACAAAGAGAACATAAATCATAAAAATGTTGAAATTACACAGAGTTATAGAGCTTCATCACCCTTAAATTGAAGGGGTTTATCAAATCAACACTTGAAAATTTCCGCATTAAAAAGCAAAGAAATTAAAACTAAGCAAAGGAAGAAAGAGAGGTTAACTACTAACTATTTGCATAAAAATTAAAGCTACACTGCTTGCATAAATGTAAATCTAAGCTATGAACATTAAAAGAAAGAGAGCATAGAAATAAGCATTAACATAAAAGCACAGAAAAGCATGTAGAAAAGAGAGGAGAAAGAGTTTATTTCATGAAACATTGCCACTACAACTTCTCTTTTCCTAAGTCAACATACGAGAGAATATAATATATTTACATGTACATAAGAGGGCTATTTATGCATGCATAAAAACCTAATTCTAATTTTAGGGAGCTTCCCAAAATGCCCTTTAGGAAGTGTGGCCACCAAGTAACCATTAGCCACTAATTAATCCCTCATTAAATGTGCATGAAGCTTTAACCTCCACCTAGTTGTCCATTAGCTTCTAATTGTAGATGTTGGCAAGTGGGTGGGGTCCTCCATGATCTTGAACTTATATTATTTCTCTTTTTTTTTCATTGTATTCATTTGTGCATGCATGTATCTCCATATAAACCTCTTCTATATGCATTCAAATTCCTATTAAAATCATCAAAAATGTCCAATAAAAAATTCCCAAATTTACACATGCACAATGTAACGATCCAATTTTTAAGCCAATTTTAATTTAGTAATTAATATAATTTTTTGAATTAATTTGTGAATTAATTTGAAATTTTTCATAAATAAATAAGATATGTGTTTGTTATATATATATATATATATATATATATATATATATATTGTAAATAGAATTTTGATTTAAAATTCAAAAATAAATAACTTAAAAATAAATTGGATTTAAAAAATCTATATTTTAAATACTAATGGAATTATGTTTTCTAATATATATACATATATTGTGATTTGGAAGTTATGTTTTGAACTCAATATGATAATTTTCAAAAAATCTATTTAAGGGGAAAATTCTATATTTTAAAAACACTAAAAAAATATTAATTAATTAAAAAGTATGATAGCTTAAACTAAGATTTAGTAAAAGGTTTAATATACTTTCTTTTAAAAAAATTACATAAAAAAACATAGTTTGAATATATATAAATATAAAACATATTCTAATATAAAAACATAAAATATATAAACTAAACATAATATAAAAACAAATTTTATTAAAAACAAAATTGAAAATATAATATAAAATTATATTAACATATTAAAATATTTATGCATGCACAAAGACAAGTGTAAACCATATAACATAAAATTTTATAAGTGTAGGTATTATAACAAGAAATTAAACAAGTGTAACTATTTTAGCATGAAATTTAACAAGTGTCACATTTATTTTCATTTTAAAAAAATAATAAATAAAATGAAAAATAAGTTATATATATATATATATCTTTTCTTCCACCCTCTCATTTTCTTAAGTCTTTTATTTTTAAGTTTTCAAAATCTTTCAAACCAAAGAAATAATCCAAAAAAGAAAACAAACAACAATTTTTTTCAAAAATCAAACCTAAAAGCTATAAACCAGAGAAAAATTAAAAAAAAGCAACAACCTCTTTTAAAATTCAACCTGATCAAAAGCAAATAGCAAATCAAGCTTAATCAAGCAGATTAAAATCAAGAAAACCAAGCTTCAGTTTTCAAATTCAAAGTAGCAGATCAATTCATAGCAGATTCAAATTCAACTAGAAATAAAACAGATCAAAATCAAGTTCAAATCAAACTTCCAGATTTTTCAAAAAAAACATTTCTCTATTCTTCATAGACTGGTGAGTAAACTTTTATAAAAAAAAACTTAATCTATTTTATCTTTGATGCATGTGATAAATCTGTAATGTTGTAAATATAATTTGCATTATGTATTTTGTTTGAATATAGTGAAGTAATATGGGTATATACTTATGTATGTCTGTGTATACCTATATGCATGTTCTATTTGATAATAACAGGCTAAAAATAAGTACAAAAATCACTTTGTTTTTCCAATCTCTTATAGCTTATGATCTTTAAAAGGAATTGGTTTGTATTTACCAGATTCAACATTTAACAACATTTTTATAGTAAAATTAGAAAGAAATATTATTGGAATAAGAGAATAACAGTAATGATCAAATATAGGTCAGAAATCGAATGTCTGGAAATTATGTTTTGGTTTTATAATTCAATTCGTGTTGAAAAATAATGATTTTTTTTATAATGGTATCATGATTTTTAAGCTTGTTATTATTGAGATTTATTGAGTTGAACGAAAACCGATCTTTCAAAAATTCTCGACTATCGGCGAAGAATGTGATGGCATGCTTGATACTGGAGGTAGTGTGGAGGATGGAAATCAAGGGAAAATTGGCCGGAGAGTTTATCGACCACCTTGGTGGCTGGGCGGCGGCATGATAGGGTTTATCGACCTGTTTTGGTCGATGAGGTTTTCGAGATGATTGGTTCGTTATTAGTGAACAGGAGTTGATCGGGGCATGGGGGATCGATGCATGGGTCTACAACGAAAGGTTGGATGCGGCGGCGTGACCTCTGGTGATTAGGATTGGTGATACGAGGTGATTTCATTGATCGGTTTGGGTTCCAAGCGATGCTCGATTGCTCGATTTTGATTTCCGTTGCTATCGATGGTGCTGGGTGGTCTAAGTTGTCGATGAGACCGTCGGTGACTTGTTGATAGTCGCGTATAAAGCACGTTTGACTACTAGAAGGAGAAACCTACCCCATGTGTGCCATTGCATTAGAGTGTGTGCCGGGAGACCATATGGTACTTTCATTTTCCAAAAAGCATGAACGGATTTCTTTTTATTTCTCCTTCTGCAAATAACTATTTTTTTGTTTCTCACATCACTCCCATGACTAACTCGGAGTTTATTATTCCCTTTTCTAAACTCTGGGTGCCCCTAATTTTGCACATGGGCAGCCTAGAGTCAGGTTATCAGTAGGTTCTAGAGCTAAGAGTAGATGTGGATTTGGAAGTCTTTGGAGCTTTTGGTTTTGAGCTTTTTTCTTTGGAGCTTTGGAATGAAGATGCAATTTGTTGGATTTTCTCTTTGTCTCTCTCTCTCTTTGAAGACTCTATTAATGTTACCTCTCCTCTTTGTTATTTTTTCCGCTATTGCGTTGTCTATATTGGCTCTGATGATGTTGAGCTCTTGTTGTAGTATGTTGTATTCTATATAGTGTATCCATTTTATGTATCAATAAAAATCATTTTGTTTCTGCTGTGTTGTTTTCATCTAATGTGTAATAGCTCCAGCGAACCGAACTCCAACGTTTGAATCTCCGACATTCGAATATGGGTGATGTATGATTCCGGGTCGTTACAATTTGGTATCAAAGCTGAAGGTTGAGTAAGAACTTTAGCTTTAGAGTATAACTCATTAGGTGACTCATTGGAGATAGGATAAAAAATGCCCTAGAATGAGTATGTTCCCTAAGATATCTTGTCTGATTGCCTAAGTCAATTCAGTGCAAGAAGAGGACGAGGTAAGGGATGGGGTAGTACCATTACAAATGGTCGAGACCCTACAACAATAGCAATGGAAGGAGCATCCCTTCCTATCCAACCCCAGCCAAATCTGGCAGAGTCATATGGGAATTTCTCAAGACTTGGAGGGAAACCATTCAAAGGTTCGGAGACTATTATAGAAGCCAAAGTTTGGATTCAATCTACGAGAGGTTTTTAAAGGATTAAAGTTGGATGATGATAAAAGGAGGTTGATGGCTTCCTGGCACCTCCAGGAAGAAGCTTTGTTATGGTGGGAAACCATTACTTTGGCCGAATCGAAGGATGAGTTTACATGGGATACATTCAAGTAAGTATTTGAGGAGCGTTATATGCCTTTACTGGTATTTCCAGGATGTATCAAGAAGATTACCTGACTTCTTATTTATGGTAAAAAATTTAGAGTTCTATTCGATACTAGAGCCACACGTAGTTTTATTTCCCAGCAAATCGTAGAAGACTTAAATCTTGAACCCGAATTCGTAAAACGAACCAATTTGAGTGAAGAACCCGGTAGGAGGCCCTGTGAATCTTTGTTTACGTTGTAGAAAAAGTTTCTATTTCTTATTCTCATCATTAGTTTCCTATTAGCCTTTTCGTTCTTGACTTTAATGAATTTGAGATTTTACTTGGAATGAATTGGTTAGCAAAATATGAAGCTAAATTAGATTGTATCAATAGAAAGATTTCAGTCAAAACCATATTTGAGATTTTTTTGTGATTTCTTGTGAGGATCCAAGTCCGAAGAGGGAAAAGTTAATTTATACTTTAGGGTATCCCAAACAGAGTTTGGAATCCATACCTATTGTTCCAAAATTTCCTAACGTATTTGAAGAAGTTAAGTCGTTGCCTCCGCATAGAGAAATCGAATTTAGAGTCGATTGGGTTCCCAATGCCCATCTAGTTGTGTATGCAAGTCGTAGAATAGCCCCAAGGGAAAGGGTAGAGCTAGTGAAGTAAACCCAAGATTTACCGAAGAAAGGATTTATTTGATCTAGTCGTTCCAGTTAGGGTTCACCTGTAGTATTTGTAGCCAAGTCCGATGGATCTTTGAGATTGTGTATAGATTATCATGTTCTTAACAAGTTAACCCTTAAAAATAAATTTCCATTGCTCGAATCGACGATCTGTTCGATCATTTGCATGGTGCTCGATTCTTTTCAAAGATGGACCTATCCCAAGGATTTCATCAACTGGGAATTGCGGAAGATTATACCTGGGAGACTCTAGATTGTATTAGGAAAGCCTATCTGGATTTGTGTCAGGATTGTTAAGAATATTTATTTGAATGAATTGTTTGCTTTGGTTGTTAGTATATGGCTGATACATATGCTTGGATTGTTTGAAATAAAAGCTTTGGGATTATCTTTTGTTGTCAAATTTCGAGGACGAAATTTTCTAAAGGGGGAATCTGTAACGATTCCGTTTTTAAGCCAATTTTAATTTAGTAATTAATATAATTTTTAGAATTAATTGTTGAATTAATTTGAATTTTTTCCTAAATAAATAAGACATATGTTTGTTTTATATATATATATATATACACACACATATTGTAAACAGAATTTTTATTTGAATTGAAAAATAAATTTCTTAAAAATAAATTGGATTTAAAAACTCTATATTTTAAATACTAACGGAAATATGTTTTCTAATATATATATATATATATATATATATATTGATATGGAGGTTATGTTTTTAATATAATAATTTTCAAAAAAAACTATTTAAGGGGAAAATTCTATATTTTAAAAAAACTAAAAAATAATAAATTTTCGTTAATTTAAAAAGTATGATAGCTTAAAATAAGATTTAATAAAAGGTTTAATATACTTTTTTTTAAAAATTTACATAAAATAAATATAGTTTTAATCTATATAAATATAAAACATATGTTAATATAAAAACATAAAATATATAAAACTAAATATAATATAAAAAGAAAATGTATTAAAAACAAAATTGAAAATATAATATAAAATATATTAAAATATTTATACGTGCACATAGACAAGTGTAAACCATATAATATGAAATTTTACAAGTGAAGGTATTATAACAAGAAATTAAACAAGTGTAATTATTTTAGCATGAAATTTAACAAGTGTCACATTTATTTTCATTTTTCAAAAATAATAAATAAAATGAAAAACAAGTTATATATATCTCTTTTCTCCTACCCTCTCATTTTCTTAAGTCTTACAAATTTAAGATTTCAAAATTTTTCAAACCAAAGAAATAAACCAGAAAAGGAAACAAACAACAATCTTTTTTCAAAAATCAAACCTAGAAGCTATAAACCGGAAAAAAATTAAAACAAAGCAACAACCTCTTTTCAAACTTCAACCTCATCAAAAGCAAAGAATAAATAAAACCTAATTAAGCAGATCAAAATCAAGCAAACCAAGCTTCAGTTTTCAAATTCAAAGTAGTAGATTAATTCATAGCAGATTCATATTCAACTAGAAACAAAACAGATCAAAATCATGTTCAAATCAAACTTCCTGATTTTTCAAAAAAACCTTTTCTCTGTTCTTCATAGACAGGTGAGTAAACTATTATTAAAAAAAACTTAATCTGTTTTTATCTTTGATGCATGTGATAAATCTGTAATGTTTTAAATATGTATTGCATGATGTATTTTGTTTGAATATAGTGAAGTACTATGGGTATTTACCTGTGTATGTCTGTGTTTACCTATATGCATGTCCTGTTTGATATTAATAGCCTAAAAATAAGTTCAAAAATCAATTTATTTTTTCCAATCTCTTATAACTTATGATTTTTAAAGGAACTGGTATGTATTTACCAAATTCATCATTTAAAAATATTTTTAAAGTAAAATTAGCAAAAAATATTATTGGAATAAGAAAATAACAGTAATGATCAAATATAGGTCAGAAATCGAATGTCTGGAAATTATGTTTTGATTTTATAATTTGATTCGTATTGAAAAATAATGATTTTTGATAATGGTATCATGATTTTTAAGCCTGTAATTATTGAGATTTCTCAAGCGGAATGAAAATCGATCTTTCGACGATTCTCAGCGATCGACGAAGAATGGGATGGCGTGCTTGATAATGGAGGTATTGTGGAGGATGGAGATCAATGGAAAATTGGCCAAAGAGTTTAACGATCACCATGGTGGCCGGGCGACGGCAAGATAAGGTTTATCCACCTGTTTTGGACGATGAAGTTGTCAAGGTGATTGGTTGGTCGTGAGTGAACCGGAGTTAATCGGGGTGTGGGGGATCGATGATTGGGTCCACGAAAAAAGTTTGGACGCGGCGGCATGAACTTTGCTTTCGGGATTTGCGGTATGAGGTGATTTCATTGATCGATTTGTGTTCTAGGCGATGCTCGATTGCTCAATTTTGATTTTCGTTGCTATCGATGGTACTAGGTGGTCTGGGTTATCGACGAGATCATCATCGACTTATTGATGGTCATAGCGTCGATCCAAATGGCGAAGGTGATGTGTGCACGTGCATGAGATATCCTTCATGTCTGGTGGTGGCGGGGTTGAAGAGATAGTCGGGAAAAGTATGGACTTGGCTCGAAGTCGTTCTCGAGTCATTCGCGAGATTTATCGAGGAAAGTAAAGGAAGGAGTGGCACGAGTGATTGTTTTGGAAATTCTGGCTTGGGCTTGGGTTTCCTGATGAAGTGATTTTTTTTAAAAAGCATTAAAAGCAAAGTAAATAAGCAAGTTTCAAGAAGAAGTTGTATATGTTTTGAAACCCAATTATTAAACAAATTTCAAGTAAAAGAAATTATCAAGTTTCAAACAAATTTCAAAATATAGATTATAAAGTCAAGCATGTTTTGATTTTAAGTTGTTTTGGTTTCATTGATTATATATTAGTTTATTAATTAAATTAATTCCCAAGTGTTTTAAAAAGTATAAAGGATTTAATTAAGTAAGTGATTAAAGATAAATGTACTGTATTTTTAATCAATTAAAAGGTCTCAGAAGATTTTGTATAAATTAACTTCAAGCATTTAATTTAATAAAGATTTTAATGATGATTATGTAATATGAATGGTTTATCTTAAATTAATTAAGGTCATTATTAATTTAAGGCTAATTACTTAATGCAATAAATTATATGCTGATTAATTAATGTGAGTAATTAAAGGATAATTACTTAATGTAATTAATTGGAGGATGATTAATTAAAGGATGATTAATTGAAGGATAATTACTTAATGTAATTAATGAAGGATAATCACTCATTATAGTTAATTAAGGATAATTAATTAATGTAATTAATTCAAGGTTAATTAATTAATAATTAACGGTTAATTAATTAAGTAATTAAAGGGTTAATTTGCTAATGTGAGTAATTAAGGGATAATTAATTAGTTAAAGGTTAATTACTTAATGTAAGTAATTAAAAGATAATTAATTAATTAAAGGTTAATTAATAAATGTAAGTAATTAAGGGATAACTAATTACTTGAAGGTTAATTACTAATGTAAGTAATTAAAGGATAATTAATTAATTAACGGTTAATTAATTAATGTAAGTAATTAAGGGATAATTAATTACTTAAAGAATAATTACTTAATGTAAGTAATTAAAGGTTTAATATGTTAGTGTAAATAATTAAGATTTTAAGTAATGTAATTAATTAAGGGATAATAATTAATGTAAGTAATCAAGGATAATTAATTAAGAGGGATAATCAAGGAAGATTAAATAATTTTATAATAATAGTAATTAATAAATGTTAATTAAGCAGGGGTAGGTAATTTATTCATAAGTAATAATTTTATTTGGTTTGAATTAAATTTTTTTGCTTATGGATGACTGATTATATTGAATGCTTGGATTGATTACCATCTCTGATGTGCTAATCTGTAATATTCTGCGATATGAATTGATTGGGATTGAATTGTGATAAATATTTATCTGTGATGAATTGCTTGGCGAATGTGAACTTCTGAATTGAATTGAAATTGTTCACTTAAACAACTTGGCCTTTAAGACGACATTTGAATTTCGATAAGACCAGGAATCGGATTCAAAATGGTTATCCGAAAATCGCATCGAATCTTAAAGGTGGAATTTTTTGTTTAAAAATTTAAAAATGAAAATTTGTACCCACATGTTTTAAAATAAGCGCCCGTTATTTGGAAAGGCCAGGGGAGGACATTAAGTAATAAAACCTATTCCGAATAGTGACACGACGAAATGGGATTGCATTTGAAGACGGTGGTTGAAGACCGGATATTTTCAAAAACGAAAGGATTACCTATCGATTGTCTTTGAACTGAGTTGCTCCTGTATAGAGATTACCCTATGTGATGGGGAGTCCGGGCAGGATTAGGGGATATCCGGATTTGCAAGGACTTCTTCCCTTAATTGGACGAAGTGCCTTCGGGTCCATTCAGGCCTAGGATGGACTTGTATGGACGTATGTCTAACATTACATAGTGAGATATAAAGCTGGTTTCTATCAAATACATTTTTGTTTGGTGGCGGAGAATTTACTCTCTTAGCTTAATACCCTTCTTTGAGACGTACGAGCTCAGAGGCTATGTAGTTGATGGTTACTAGTGATATATTCTCAATTTGGTAATGTGGCATGATAAGTGTTGAGCATTGGATGATCAAAGCATAGCTTTTGTATAAAGCGTAGCTTTGTGGGACGAGACTTCATCGAACCTCACACCCCAGAAATGGTCGAAACACAAAAGGAAGCAACAAGGTTATGGGGTTTGCGACCCTCAGGGTATGTGCATTTCCTTCTGGATCAAAAATGGTATTCAAGTATGGAGCCCAAATATTTTATTTATGTGGTTGTTGGAATTTGTGTGTGGCGCCTCGGTAAAGGTCGGTTACGACCGGGGGATGACATACTCGTGACAGTTATTCTAGTTATAAAGGTAACCCGGCCTTGTGTTGGCAGATATCCGGTTAGGTTCTCGGGACGTCCCTCCAGAGGCGTACCCATTCGGATAAAGGAAGTTCCTTAGCCTTGACTATTTGTCAAAAATCCAAAAAAAATAATACGAGCCCTTTACGGTTTTAGTTGTAGAACCTGCCATTTAAAATGGTAGCTATATTAGGCCTACTATAATGGTACGTATGCTGCCTAAGATTAATATTATACTTCCAAAATTTTTTCCACACTATGCACTAATAACAATATCAAAAGGATTTTCGCATATCAAGCATGCTTGACTACTATAAGGAGAAACCTCCCCCATGTGTACGATTGCATTGGAGTGTGTGCTGGGAGACCTTATGGTGGTTTCATTTTCCCAAAAGCATGAACGGGTTTATTTTTATTTCTTCCTGTACAAATAACTATTTTTATATTTCTCACACCAGTCTCATGATTGACTCGGAGTTTATTGTTCCCTTCTCTAGACTTTGGATGCCCTTAATTTTCCACACGGGCATCCTAGAGTCAGGTTATCAGTATGTTCTAGAGCTAAGAGTAGATGCGGATTTGGAAGTCTTTGGAGCTTTTGGTTTTGAGATTTTTTCTTTGGAGCTTTGGAATGAAGATGCAGTTTGTTGGATTTTCTCCCTCTCTCTCTCACTCTCTTTGAAGACTCTGTTGATGTTATCTCTCCACTATGTTATTTTTTCTACTGTTGTGTTGTCTATATTGGCTCTGATGATGTCGAGCTCTTGCTGTAGTATGTTGTAATCCATAGAGTATATCCATTTTGTGTATCAATAAACATCATTTTGTTTCCGCTGTGTTGTTTTCATCTAATGTGTTATAGCTCCAGCGTACCGGACTCCAACAACTGAATCTTCCGCATTTGAATACGGGTGGTGTATTGGATGCCGATTTTCAAAGGTCGGATTCCGGGTCGTTACGCACGAAAATGGCCTTTTTACCCCTGAGTGAAGATGAATATATGATGACTTGAAAACAATTGAATTTTTGGTTTTAAACAAGTTAAAATGCCCAAATATGATATTTATTTAAATAAAAAGAGATAAAATATGGATGTTAATATATGCACATTTACTTGCACATCAACAATTCAAAACAAAATTACAGAAGCCGGGAGAGATCAAGAAAGTGCTATCAAGGTTTTGACATAAATTCTAGGACTCTACAACTTATTTGAAATAACTTAAAATATTAAAATCTTCAATACTCATGAGTCTTTATGCTCCAACACTTGGAACTTTATATCAGCATCTTGAATCTACTCTTGATACTGTACGGTCTTCTTAATCAATACCTGTATATATCTTGCAATATATATTATATGTATGTATGTATGTATGTATGTATATCCTAATAAAACATTAGTATCTATATTATATAGTTGTTATCATCGAAACCAAAACCTATGGTACAAACAATCTCCCATTTTTCAATGATGACAACTCTGTGTATAAAATATAATACAACTTCCTTTGGGTTACAAAACTCCTCCTTAAACTCCCTCTTTATCTATGCCTAGATTTATATATTTCTTCCCCTTTGTCATCAACAACAATAACCTAATTATAACTCCCCCTAACTAAGTACTATAGTAATAGTGATAAGAATGATATGTACAAAATAATGAGTGATAACACCAATCATTAATAGTAACCATGCCAAACAATATATTCATTCAATATCAAAATACCAAGTAATCATAATCAAATCAAATCAAATCTAAACTATACATATAAGATCAAACGAAACTTGTCAAATCAAATAAAATACACACACACATTCAAAGCAATCAAAGTAAATCAAATATTATCTAACGTGAATTTCTACCGATTGGTGATTTGTGAATGGGATAATAAGGATAACAATGAAGGCAAATTTTCCTTTTAGTTTGATGATATTTCTGTCTTGACTGAAATAAACTTCATTGACGCATCGAACTTTGTTATCTCTCTCCATGTGTTCTTCCTCTTCTTCTTCTACTTCCTTCTCTTCATGACCGCCTTGAATGAGGTAATGAATAGCCAAATTTTCACAGTCATCTTCAAAAGCTATTGGATTTGTAGGATTATTTAATAGATATTTTTGCAAATTGCGAAGAATACAGCTTTGCTTCTCTTGTTGTTTGGTCATACGAAGTTGCACCACTTAAATTTCAATGAGCATTTGCAGAATATTCATCATTTTACCCCCTATTTTAGTGATCTTGGCCATACTAGTGTTTTGGAAGGGGCCTTTGGTAAGAAAAGGAAAATAAAACTACTAATTCTTTTCTCTAGAATGTTTGGGATCAGAGGAGGCCGTGGTTTACTTATTTCAGAAGTTAAACTAAAAAGAAGATAGACAAATGAAGAAGAAAGTCGACGTTTGTTTACTATATAACCACCAATTTGATTTTTAGAGAGAAATATAAAAAATAGAATTTACCATTATATGTCGACATAAGAGGTTAAGGTATGTCAATATATAGTATTTGACTATATTGTTTTTCTTTATATTTTTTAGTTTTTACTTCATTATTTTTATATTTACCATAGAGAACAAAATCCTAACTCTCTTCTTAACTTAGTAAAAGATGTTTTGTTTGATGGTTTCGTTTAATATATCAACTATTTGATTTTCGATGTTTATAAATTCAAGTGATATTATCTCTTTGTTCACATTATCTTTTAAAAAATGGTGTCTTATATCAAGATGTTTAGTTCTACCATGATGAGTTAGCTTTTAAGATAGGTTGGTCGCACTTATATTATCACAGTATATTCGTGATTTAGAAAAATTTAAGCCAAAATCTTTCATTGTTTGTTGCATATAGATAACCTATGAACATGCTAATACTGCTGAAATATATTCTGCTTCTACCATAGATAGAGATACAGAGATTTGCTTCTTACTAAATCAGGAAACTAGAGTGTCCTAAAAAATGTCTAGTTCCACTTGTACTTTTTCGGTCAAATTTGTAGCCAGTATAGTCAACATCACTATATGAGATAAATTCAAATGAGTCTTCTTTTGGATAAAAGAGTCCATAGTCTAATGTGTTGTTTACATATCTCAAAATTCGTTTTATGGATTTTAAATGAGTTTCTTCAGGTTGAGATTGATATCTTACAAAGAGACAAACACTACGCATTATATCAGGTCCACTAGCAATTGTATAGAGTAGTGATCCAACCATTCCTCTATATAGTTTTTGATCTTCAAATTTTGAATTTTCTTCTTTATTCAATTTTTTATTAGTTGCCATGGGAGTTGGTTTAATGCTGGTATTTGACATACCAAGTTTCTTAACTATATCTTTAGCATATTTTTCTTGACTTATAAAAATTTCATTACTTAGTTGTTTTATTTGTAATTCTAGAAAATAATTTAGTTCTCCCATATGTCTCATTTCAAATTCCTTGGTCAATATTACTGAAAATTTCTTATTTAGTTTATCATTGGAAGATCAAAAAATGAAATCATTTATATATAATTATAATGTCTGAATATCATTTTTATATCTTCCAATAAAAAGTTTACTACTTTGCCTATTACAAAATTTGCTTGTAATATAGGATTTAAGTATGTCGTACTAAATTCGTGGAGCCCGTTTGTGACAATACAAAGCATACTTTAATTTGTAAACCTGATTAGGTAATTTTTCATCCTCAAATAGTGAGGGTTTTTCTACATACACATCTTTTTAATAAAACCATTTGAAAATGCACTTTTAACATCCATTTGATATAATTTAAAATTATTATGATTAGTGAGTGAAAATAAAATTCGTATAGCTTCTAATCTTGCAAAGGGTACAAAAGTTTCATCTAAATTTACTCCTTCTTTTTGATAATAACCTTGTGCAACTAATAGAGTTTTTCCCACTACCTCTCCTTGTTCATTCATTTTGTTTCTATATAACTACTGAGTTCCTGTAATGGATTTATCCTCATGCCTAGGGACTGATTCCCATACATCATTTCTTGTAAATTGATTCAATTCCTCTTGCATAGCAAGAATCCATGAGTCATCAGTCGTTGCCTCCTTTGGATTTTAAGGTTCAATAATTGAAATAAAAGCAACGCTACTCTTTTTATTTGGTTGATTTCTATTTTTAACAACAGATTCAATATTTCTTTGTATATTTTCTGTAGGAAGATCTTTCAATACCTTGTTATTTTATTTGGATGTGAATTTTGTGAATTATTATTATTTTCATTTTTGGTAATCCCATTATTACAAATTTTGTTTAGTTTATCAATGTTTTCTTCTTCATCAATATTTAGATGATAAACTTTAAAATTTCATCAAATGAGGAATGTAATGTCTTTTCAATAGTACTATTTCTAGTATTGAAAATTCTAAAAAATCTACTTCTATTTAAATATTTAATAAAGATTCCTTTGCCTGATTTAACATCAAATTTATCGAAATTATCTTTAGTATTTAAAATAAAACATTTATGACCAAAAATCTAAAGTATGATACTTTAGGGTTTTTACTATAGTATAATTCATATGGTGTTTTCTTAGGTAATGATCTTACAATCTACTAAATATATAACATGCAGTACCAACCGCTTCAGCCCAATTTTTTTAAAGTAAATTACTATCATTTAGTATAGTTCAGCGCACTTTTGGATCGTCCTATTTGTACAATCTACCACTAATATTGTTGTGGTATTCTCGGAAATGAAAAATTATGAGTCATGCCTTTCTTATTACAGAAATTCTTAGAATTTTCATTTTCAGATTCTCCATCACAATCACTCCAAATAGTTTTAATTTTACTAGTTATTTGATTTTGAGTTCGTTTACCAAAGTTTTTAAACTTCCCATACTAAAATCGTTTAGGTAAACATAGAATAATCATCTATGAATACAAATACATATCTACTATGATTTATAGATTGTATTTGTGAGGAACTGAACAGATCTAAGTGAAGAAGTTCAAGGGGTTGAGAGGTAGAGATCATATCTTTTGATCTAAAAGAAATTTTTCTAAGTTTTCCTAATTGGCATGCATCGCATAAATTATTGACTTTAAAATTTACTTTGGAAAACATCTAACTAGATCAATTTTAGTAATTTCAGATATTAGTTTGAAATTCAAATGGCCAAACCTTTTACATCAAATCTTGGAATTACTTGATTCAACCAAAAGGCACAAATTATCATTTGATATTTTCATACTTAATATATTGATTTTTCGTTTCCTAACACCTTCAAAGATAATGTCTGACTCGTTATATTCAATGTGACATTTATCATTTATGAATCTAATTTTGAAACCCATATCACACAATTAATTAATGCTCAATAGATTATGCTTTAAATTCTTAACTAGCAAATAGTAGAAATAGTAGAAGTTTTAGTATTACCGACATTGCCGATGTCAATCGCATATCCTTTAGAGCTGTCTCCAAAATTTACCGATCTACCATCTTTATAAACAATATCTTTTAAAATCTCCGGATTCGTAACGACCCAAAAAATTATCACACTGGTTTTTGGAATATTTAATTAATTTTACATATTAAATTTAGGGTTCTATTTAAAATATAATAAAATGTATCTTCCAAATAACCGCTTGATTTTGAATGACGTATTTTTATTTTAATTTACAGAATTTTTCCATAATTTTAAATTTGTAAAATTAGTAAAACTTCGTTTGCTGTATTTTTCAAAAAATGTTGGCATTTTGAAACTTCGTAGAACTAAATAAATCTTATATTTTATTATTGTTTATAATCACATAATATTTCTGTATGCAATTGAATTCTATTTTTTATCCTTCGCTGCTTGTACGCGGATGCAATATGGTGGGATGGAGTACCTAAATATTTTCTATTCAATTCAAGAAATAATGCGTACACATATATACTAGCCAGTACATCTATATACAATAAGTACACGACATCTCATTCCTTTTTTCTTCTGCTCAGCCACATTTTTGGATTCCCTTGCTCTTTGTCCACACAATCTTCACTGACCTTGCCTTACTTTTGTCATGTCGTGTTCTTGGGTCGCCTATATGTATTAGGATGTTCAACGTAGAAGGGTTTTCATTTTCCTAGCTCCTTCAATTATGGTTCAATCAACTTTCCAAGAGGAAAAAAAGAAAGACAATGGTCCATCTTTTTTGAAATCATTCATCAACAATTTGACCAAATACCAAACAAAAGTCATTCGTATCGGTCTCTTGTATTTTAAAAAATTGACCCACTTGATTTATCAAGTAATGACCAAGAAATCATGAAAATTAAGTAAATAGGAAATATGTGCATCAAACTTCAAAAAAATCATTTCTTTCAAATTGTTCGACGTCGCTAACGCTGTCAAGTTCATATTGAAGCATAGCATTTTTGGTATAAGTTTGGCATGATTCTGTGATGAAGTTTGACGTTCGTTAGAAACTAAAGTAGCAGATAATTTATGATTTGGTAATTGATTCGTGAGGTGGAGCGTGCCATGTTGTCGAGCTTTGGGAATTCTTCATCGTGGCAAGTTTTGGTGGAAATCGAGAGGGAAAAGTGTCGCGTCTTCCCCTGTACCTGGCATGCGTTTGGGTTGGTGGATGGCATTCAAGTATTGAAGAAGGGGATCGGAGATTATGGCGAGGTAGGGATCGAGATGGGTATGGCAAGGCAGTCATGATGGCAAGCTTGGATGTGGCATGGATGGTCGGAGTGGCTCATGCACGTGCATCGCGTACACATTAATGGATTTAGGAAATTAGGTTCAAGGAGGATCAAATGTTTTGGGAAGAAGAGGGAAGGGGTTGTGGACGATAGAGCGGGTTCGAATGCAATTGGGCTTGGCCCAAATTGAATTTGGGCGAGAATCTTTCCATGTTTATTTAATTTAAAGATTCTAACGGTGAAAAACTTGAATCATGATATCCTGCTCGTTTCAATTTCGATCAACAAGCAGATTTTTGCATTGTACTCGTATTGAAGAGTACAACATTATAGTATAACTTATTGATAGCTTTGGACATGTAAGTATTAATGATATATTTAAATGAACTGGAATTAAATCATGTTATTTAAATAGTAAAGTCATTTTAAAATTTATATACCTTAATTATTGTTGTTTATTTAGCCACATAAAATTCTATTGAATTAAATTGGATTGAATATGTTAATTGGACATCTTTTTAGTGGAATAAAATATAATCCTGCTAGATAAAATTAATTTGACATTCAATTAGCAGAATAAATCGTTGTTCTGCTATTCTATAGATTTGGACATCAGATTATATATCGATAAATTGATACGCCGCTTTAAATAAGTGATATGTTAACTAATGACAATTAAGTGATAAACCTAAATATAAGTCATGGAATATGTAAATATCTTTTATTAACTCGAAAAGTTAAATTGAATAATATGGTAATTTGTTTAAGTTGCATGGTGATCGTTAAACCTCTTTTGAACTTGAAAAGCTAATTATTGATTTGAAAGTTATTTTAAGAATGATTATTTTCATTTAAAGGATAAAACATATTTATTATTTAATAACAAGATTTTAAAAAGTAATGATTATTTAATAATAATGTTTTAAAGATAATTAATAATTTTTTTAAATGATTTAAGTTAATTAATTTATTTATGGGATTCTTAAAAGTTACTTCTTACTGTTATTATATAATTTTTAATTATTACTTAAAAGTTATTTAATTACTGTTTTAGAAATGTTTCAATTTAATTACTTATTTAAAATGATTTAACTATACTTTAATTTTTAATTAAATTTATAGGTTAATTAGTTATCATATTAATATTAGCTTAAAGTTAATCAATCGTTGTTTTAATAACGTAAAACTAAATAACTATTGTCTTAAAATTGTTTTGAATTTAACTTATTATTATAATAATAGTGTTTAAAATTAGTTTAATATTTTTTAATGATATTTGAATTTATTATTTTAAACGACTAATTTAAATGAAATAGAAGTATGTTTAAACAATAACTTATTATTTAAAACTATTTTAAATAATTGATGGTTTATCAAGGGGATCTTATCGACTTGAAAGTTAGTAAATAAATTATTTAAATATAGGAAGAGTTTATAAATGGTTTTGAAATTTATAAAAGAATTTATAAATAAGTTTTAAAAATCTGAAAAGGAGAAGTTTTGTAAACAGGGTTTGAGATTTATTAAGAATGTTTTATAAATCGATAGGAGATTTATAAATAAGCTTTTCAAATAGATTCAAAAATATTTATGAGACAAAAAAAATTTAGAAAGAGATAGTTGATTTTTCATGGCATAATTCTAGGGGTAGGGATTACCTATAGTTTACTATGGATTTGCTAGGATAGCGATGTAACGATTGTGTGAACTACAATCCATGATTGGTACAAAATGATACTTCCAAAAATCTATTTTTAAGAGCTTTTAGGTTTCTAAATTTTGAAAGTGAAATTGTTTGTGAATATACTTATACCATTGAGATAGGATATGGTTATATTTTCTAAATATCGAAATATGGTGTTTGTGAAAATACTTATCCTATTGAGATAAGTATATGGAAGTGATTTCCGAAGTATTTAAAATGTGATATTAAATTGATGGAAGATTAATTTAAGAGGCTCAATGACTTCCATGGGAAATTTAATCTCTGCTTGCATGTTTGATTATTTGTGAGTTAAATAACCAACTATCAAATCTAGGCCTATATATGTAAACCTTCTTAATTTTGGTGGTACTGGAAATATTCCCTACTTAAAACTAAAGGATTTTAACTCTAGAAATATCTATGGGAAACATGAAATTATATGGTATAGTTACCATTGGTGGTGTTATACTGTATGTATAAACTCATTTCGTTCTTCTAGGTCAAATTATATCTATCACTTAAATGGTTTAGGAGTGATCCCCGCTCTTGTTTATTGTTTGATTATTTCCTAGAGAATCGGTATTGAGCGTACGGAAAATCAGCGATTGGTTTTTACTGCGCTAGGGAAGCGGAAGGGTGTACTCATAAGAGATGACTCGAAACCCATGACCACTCCGAAAACCATATGCAATCCTATGGAGGAGATCGTAATATATTGAGATGTTGGAATCCATGCGCAGTTTCGAAACCCATTAGGGTATGGGAATCCGCGTGTGATTCTAATATCTATTTGAGATATGTGAATATATTTGTGATTCCGAGACCCATCAGGATATTAAAATCCATATAGGATTCAATTGTCTAATTTGATGGCGGTGCGTCAGCTGGAATACCGGATGTAGCCTTATCGGTGGAAATGACTAAAACAAGAGATAGGAGGCATGGTCAATAGGGTTGGCAAAACCCCAGGGTCGGCAAAACCTTAGGGTTTTGTCGACCCCTCCTAGATGTCACTTACAGTTGTTATGCATTCATATGGTGCTGCACTCATTCTTCATGAGACTAACCATGTTTATCCTATGGTCCTTGTGCAGGTGACCGCTCCTCGAAGTATTGAGAGCACCTCCATGGAAATCCCACACAATTAGCGTACGTGCCTTATCAATATTCGATTATATGCCTAATATGGTTGTGATGTACACTCCTGAGCATTACAGCAACTTGATTATTGTTATTTTTGGCCTTAGACATTATTACAACATCATTGGATTTTTTAATATAAAAGGTTATCGTAATGTAAATACCCGTTTATGTTTATATGTGACATGGTTTTATGAGATACCTTTGATTTAAAAGGATTTTACAAGCTATAATAAATAAATTTCCTTGTGATTGAGTTCTCAAGTAGGTTTTACCCGACTGACCCGGGGGGTTATTTTCTTATAATGCTCGGGTTAGGCCGAGCATATTTTCAAAGTTAAGTTGAACGTTTTAGAGCTTCAGGAGATGAGCCGGAGGCCCTGAGAGGTATTTAATTAATGGTTATTTTTCTTCCACTTCATTCATTGTTGTATATGATTAAACAATTGTGAGGATGGGTCGTTATAACTGTCCAGGCTAAATAGGTTAGTATACTCTGATTGATGTCTATATATACATATATTACAGTTTTATTTTTGTGTAAAGGCTTGTTCTATATTATATATTATCTATTCCCCCATGACAATCTATGTTGTTTAGTTTCCTTATGTCATCTTTCTTCTTCTTTTACCTAACAAACTGCTATTCCGTTCAATTTGAGTATGTCATGTATGTTCTATTGATCGCTTAAACTGTATGGAAAATTGAGTCATTACATTTGGTATCAGAACATAGGTTGAGTGGACAAATAGGCTTTGGTGGGATTGACTCATTTGAGATAGGGTAAGTGAGACCCTAGGAAGAGTTTGAATATGTGTGTGTGTGTGTGTGTGCGTGTGTATGAGAGTGCATATTTGTTAGTGATATAAAAACATTTTATATTATGTTGTTTTTCTGTTGAGTGGCTTAAGTATTCTTGTCGATGCGTTTGGTCAACATTATTGATAGGATTTTCCTAATCACTCGAACAAGACCAATCGATACAGTATTGTTTTAAAATTTGGTAAATGAAATAATTTTACCTAACGTTATATTTTATTTACATAAGAAAACAATTTCAAAAATTAATATAGTTTTTCTTGGATGTGTTGGTTGTTAGGAAGGATAATATTTCAACATTAACATCCAGAATTTGATTCGCCATGCTCACCAGTTTTGAGCATTGACCATTATCCATTAATATATTTTGAATCCTCCTTTTTCAAATCCAGATTGGGTAGTAGGAATTTTGGGAACATTAAAACGAATACCTTGTGAGTTAAATTACATAATTTAAATATAAGGCATTCGTTGATAATGTTGGTCTAAAAATTTGATTTCTAAAGGTTTTTTATTTAAAGGAAAATTTGAATATTTTGGATTGAATATTGTAAAAATGATTTAATATAAAATTTATTTTATATAAAAAAACTAAGTTTTAACAAAGGTTGTTTTAACTAAAGGAATTTGCAATCTTTTGAAATATATATTCTGGAAATAACTGAACATAAAATTTGGTTATTTTAATTTGGGTTTATAAAAGAAGTTTATTAAAAATAAATTTAAATATTTCTGAAATTATACTTGAAAAATGATTTATACAAGGAAATAGAATATTTTCGCAATAAATATTAGAGAAATGATTTCCTTTATTGTGACGACCCGAAATTTCTAAATATTTGAAATTGAAATATTTAATTTATTTTAAATAATTGAGAGGTAATTTAACTTTAGTTCTAAATATCATTATCTATTTGTAAATTAAATTATTTAATTTAATAATTGAAAATATGTTAAAATGTTGAATCTTAGGTTTTTAGCTAGTTGAAAATATTTCGAAGGCTTGGGAAATTTATATTTATAATACTGGAGATAATATAAGTTTTAAAATTTGAATTTGGGAATGTTTTGTTCAGTTTTAAAAAATATATAGTTTAAATTGAATTTAAAAATAGCCTTCCGAAAATAACATTACTAACATACCATACCGAAAACTGCACTCCCCTAAACAATGGCTTCCAGATCTAGATCTGGAGATTAGGGTTTTTACTCTTCTCCTTTTCTTTTTCTTTCGATTCTTACATCTAATCGCTTATTCTTAATTCTGTCTTCAATTCTTTCTCCTCTAAACATGGGATCACTACGTGATGATGAAGGTTGGGAGGAGGTGAGAAGAAAAAGGGGCAAACTGCCTGCGCCTAGTGGACCCGATACTCGTCTTAATATGGGAGGCTTCAGATCGAATAAAATTACATCTGATCGGTATCTTAGGACTAAGATGCAGGCGGCTGCGGGTATGTCAACAACAAAATCTCAACAATTATCAAAGCAGGCCGCGGTGAAGACAGGAAGCTATCCGAAAATTAAATTCACTGTCTCTGAAAACGCTAAAAAATTCTCGTACAGTGAGGCAGTGAAGATTGGTGCAGTTGGAGATATAGGCAACCTTGATCTTGAATATATTGAACCTACTATAGTAGATGGCAAAAGAATAGGTACTCTAACAGCTGAGGCTATCAAAGAAGCAGAGGGTGGATGGGATTTATGTATCTTTTTGTATGTTGTTGGATATAAACCTTGGCTTAAGACTTTTGAAGGATATGCAAACAGAGTTTGGTCAACACAAAAGCCGTTCTCTGTTCAGTCTAGGAATAATGGATTCTTCGTTGTTAGATTTGGTTCGGAGGAAGACTGCAGCAAAATTCTTAAATCAGGTCCATGGTTTATGGACAGGAATCTGATAATCATGAAACGACTGTCACCTGATATGAAAACAGATAGAGATCTTCTTACGTCTTTGCCAATGTGGGTTAGACTTCCTGGGCTAAGTTTTAAGCTGTGGGGTAATAAAGCTAACAGTGCGCTAACAAGTACTATTGGGATTCCAATAAAGATGGACGAGGCAACGAAAAACAAAAACAGATTAGCTTATGCCAGAGTTCTGATTGAGGTTAATGCATCCTTTGGTATGCCTAACAGCATTGTTGGTATGGATGATGAAGGGAGGAGCTTTATAAAGGAAGTGGAATATGAGAACCCTCCACCTATTTGTGACAAGTGTATTTGTTTTGGCCATTTATCTGAGGAGTGCCCAATGACCAAGTCATGGGTCCCTAAAAAGAACCAAGTTGATGACTCTATTGATGAAATCATTATAGAAACAGGCAAGGAAGTTGGGGAGGAAAGAAGAAAGGATAACACTGTGGAACAGGACAATCAGGTGCAGGTAGAACGTCCTATCGAACCACAAAATATGGAGCTTATGGACGGTATGCGTCCACCTGATGAAATCATAAGGAACATCGAGGAGATGGTTTCAAATGGAGAGGAGGGAAGCCAATCTATGTCGAAGGAGACAAGGATAACGGGTAATTTAGCACCAATATCTAAGGCCAGGATAGATGGTGACCTGAGGAACGATGAATCGACCAATGCTGCGGAAGTCAAAACACCTACTCCGAATTCTCCATCAAATCAAATTATTATTCTTAATCGTCTTTCGACAATTTCTAATAAAAATTCAATTGATACAACTTTACTTCCTACTGATATCTGTATTGAAGATTGTCTTATTAATAATGTTAATTATATGAGAGGTACTGAACAGTGTAATTATATGCAGGTACAGGAAGAGCTCGGTCAGGATTCAAGATTGAAAGAACTGGAAAAGGAACATTGTTCTTATGATATTATAGAGTTGCCTCAGGGGGAACAGGATATCCCTAAGTCTCAAGACAAAGAATATGAAAATGTGCTTAAGGATAAGCTTGTTCGCAAAAACCCCAAGTGGGTTCAAATGCTAGGCATTAATGAAGAAGATATAGAGGAGTCCTCTAGTAGAAGATCACAGAGGACACGGAACAACAAAGCATAATGACGATTGCTTGTTGGAATGTGAGGGGGTTTCATAACCCAATAGATTGAAAGAAGTGAGAAATATAATTGATAAGTATAAAATAAGTTGCTTTGGTATTTTAGAAAATAACATATTGTTGGCAGAAATCTTGAATTTAGAAAGACTTTTTGATAATGGGTGGAATATTATTAGCAACGTCTCCTGTTATTATAAATGTAGAATCATCATCCTTATCGACAAAAATTCTTGGGACTATAACTTCATTAGTATGAGCGACCAACATATCACCCTTGAAATGGTTAACAATTTGAAATTTAAATGTAATTTATCCTCTATCTACGCTCAGAATTTTTCTAATCTAAGGATGAAACTATGGGATAATTTACAAGAAGATGCTATTAATATTTTTAGACCATGGTTAGTCCTTGGAGATTTTAATTGTATTCGTAGTTCTTCTGAAAGAAAGGGTGGTAATTCAGTGCCATTTGATAAATTGTTTGAATTAGATGATTTGTCTAATTATACAGGACTTAAAGAAATTGACATTAAAGGTTTTGAATTCTCTTGGTGGTCTGGCCCTAGTAGAAACATATTTTCCAAAATAGATAGGGTCTTTGCTAACTTTGAATGGATCAACTTATTTCCAGACCTATCGGCCTTCTATTTACCTCCCTCGGTGAGCGACCATAATGCTATTATAGTCTCTCTTATTTCCAGACCTAGAGACAAGAATAGACCTTTTAGGTTTATGAATCATTGGCCGCTATGTGATCATTACTTCTCTCTCATAGAGAGTAAGTGGACTTCTAATCACGATGACAGACCTTTATTCCAACTCTTAAATATCCTCAAGAAAATCAAGAGAGAGCTTAAGATTTGGAGTGCTAATTTAAGGAATACCAAACAGGATGTTCAATTTCAAAGAGAGACCTGTTCTAGACTCCAAAAACTTTTGGAAAAATCAAATGATCAAGATTTAGTCCTGGAATTCCATGATACCAAAATTAAACTGGAAATGGCACTCAAAAAGGAGTATCTGGATTCCAAGCAAAAGGCTAAATGCGATTGGTTGAGGTTGGGAGACGAGGCTTCTTCTTTCTTTTATGCTAAAATGGCTAGCAGAAGAAGCAAAAATCGTGTGATTAACATTGAAGTAGATGGCAAAATAGAGACAGAGGACAAATTTGTCAACTCGGCTATCAACTTTTACAAGCATATTTTTAACCGTCCCCTGAGAAATGAGTTCCCAGAAGTTGTTTGTAAATTGATTATCACAGAATATGGTGCTAATTTCCTGAACGAAGATATATCTATGGATGAAATTAAATTTGCATTGTGGGACATTAAAGATATGTCTTCCCCAGGCCCAGATGGTTTTAATGCTAATTTTTTCAAAATACACTGGAATCTTGCAAAAGACATTATTTTTAAAGCTCTGAATGATATTTTCCAGAAGGGTTTAATTATTAAAGAATGGAATCATACCTTCTTGCATTTGATTCCAAAAAAAGTCCATTCAACTAGTATCCATGATTTTAGACCCATTGCTTGCTGTAATACTGTTTATAAGCTTTTCACCAAAATTCTTTGCAGAAGACTGACCCCATTTTTGAATAAGTTGATATCCCTAAATCAAACGGCATTTGTAAAAGGAAGATCAATAGGGGATGGGATTCTATTTGCTCATGAAATAATTAGAGGACTAGGCAGAAAGGATAATAATTATATGTGCATTAAAGTTGATTTAAAGAAGGCATATGATTCGATTAATCGAGATTTTGTTATACACATGTTAATTAGCTTGGGTTTTCCAGGAATATGGGTGAATGTTATTAACAACATCATATCGACTCCTGTGTTCTCACTCATTGTTAATGGGGAATCGCATGGATATTTCCAGAGTTCAAATGGCCTTAGACAAGGCGACCCAATATCCCCCATTCTTTTTACATTGGTCATGGAATACTTTACGCTGTTAATGGATGAGAAAGTTAGAGAAGGTCAAATCTCTTATATCACAGATTTTGATAACAAGCTGACACACATCATTTATGCAGACGACATTATAATCTTTACTAAAGCCAGCACACGAACAGCAAAGGCCATTAGTGATTTTTTTCAAACTTTGGGAAGAGTATCAGGACTGGAACTCAGTTGTGAAAAATCTAATGTTTTCTTTGGGAAAGGAGTAGATAATTGCTTAGAGATTAGCAATATCCTCAATATACAACAATCGGATCTGCCTATAAGATATCTTGGAATACCATTGTCGAGTGTCAATTTGAGGGATAAGGACTGTGCGATGTTGATTGAAAAAATCAAGTTAAGAATTGGAGGATGGAAGAATAGGATGCTGAGTCTAGCTGGGAGACTTGAACTTATTAAATCTACCATTTACCCCATAATACAATTCTGGATGCAATGTTTTTGTCTCCCAATCACTACTATCCAAAAAATTAAACATTTAATTCTTAACTTTCTTTGGAAAAGTCATAGCAGTAAAATTCCTTGGGAAATCTTATGCAGACAAAAAGAGGAAGGTGGAATGGGTTTAAGAAATTTAGAAGAGATGAATCGAGCGTTATGCACAAAATTGATTTGGAAAATAATAAATGCAGAAGGAATTTGGGCAAAACTTATACGTTGTAAATACATTGGGCATAAAAGTTTTTGGGACATTAATCAACGTTCAGACTATTCGGGAGTGTGGAAATTTATCTTAAAAAATAGACAAGTTGCACTAAAATGTCTTTCGCTCAATATAGCTGATGGTAAAACTACTTCTTTATGGTACGATCCATGGCTGAATGGTAGCTCTATCATGGAACGTATAGGTAGAGACACTGCATTTAGAACTGACACGGAGAATCTTCTTCTAAGTAAAATTATTCAGAAGGGAGAATGGAGATGGGACTCATGTAGCTTCTTATTTCAAATTCATACAGAGATAGAAGGCGTTATTATTCACAAGGATAGGGATAGGGACTTTTGGTCTTGGAAATGTACGAAGAATGGAACATACCAGTTCAAAAATGTCTGGAACACAATTCGTACCAATTTCGAAAATAAATATTGGTCGAATTTGGTCTGGAACAAGATCCACGTTCCAAAAATGGCGGTGTGCCTTTATAAAGCCATTAATGACTATCTATTGACAAAAGATAGATTGATTCAAAAGCAGATAGTCGTTGATCCCTACTGTGTTTTTTGTAATAATCACATTGAAACTATAAATCATTTATTCTTTCAATGTGATTATACGAAAAATTTTTGGCATTGGAGTTGTAATTTTTTTTTCAAGTCACCAAAAAATGTGCTGTCATTCTCTTTAAAGGAAGATTTACAGAAAATCGTTTCTTATTCAAAAACAAAAAATCTCAGTTCAGACTTGTTTCAACTATCTTTATCTATTGGTGTTTGGCATATATGGAAAGAAAGAAACGATAGAATATTTCAGAATAGGTTCTCAGACAGTACACATATATGTAACAGAATTCATCAAACCATGAGCATCAGAATGATAAAGTCCAAGCATTTCAATAACATCACAGGCATGGATGAGAAAATAGTTATGAAATGGGGATATACCTCCCAACACTGAATTGGGGTATGCTCTGGATTATTATAAGTTGCGACATCCTGCTCTCTTTCTTCAATCTTTGAATCCTGACTTAGCTCTACAGCTACCTGTATTATTTACATTGACCTCACCTCCTCTCTTTAATTTACATTTTAATAATCAATTAACTATACTTTTTGATGTAGTTTGTCTAGTTGCAGAGTATCATTCCTTGGACATCTTTGAAGACACCCTCTGCCTCCTAGATTGACAGGGATTCAACAACATGAGAAGTACACAAAATCATACATATTGTCTTCAGTTCAGAAATACAAAGACTTATCTGGTCATTCAGTCCAAGTAGACTTGGTCATTTGGCTCCATCGATGCTGGTTGTTGCTTAAATCTACATGCTTTCGAGAATATTAATCAAATCAGACCAAGATATTAATGAAGTGATCACAAAATAAAAGATAGGAACTGTATGGGTGCCCAAAACTTATCTGTTAGACATTTCCCCTCGATTTACAAGTGAAGACAGTGGCTTTTTGCTGGATCTAAGTTCTTTTCATGAATACAGTCATCAATTCAAGATAGTTTAAGCAGATCTGGAAGATACACTGAAAAAATTCTCAATTCAGACACTTCCAGTAAAGTAATGAGTTATTTTATAACTTCTCAGTGCTACAAAGCTTAAAGGCATAAACTTTAGCAAAGAAAAATCTCACCTTGACCAGATTAACTCTCGCTACTGAGAGTGTAGTTCGTTTCCATGAATCGGGTCCTTACGGTCTTCCTCCAGATCCTCTTTTGTAGTAGAAGTGGGATTAGGGAATCAGAGATGTATAAAGAAGAGAAGCGTCCGCCATTAATGAGTTTTTAATTGTTTTTTTTCCTCTTCGGAAGTGAAGAATGAAGTGATGAAAGAGGCGACATACTTTATTTACCATGCGGTTCTAGAATGCTCTGATATGTTGTTTACATTTACAAGTATGTTGTTTTTCTTTAGTTTCGAACTGATTAGTTCTTGGTTATCGTTTGTTATGAACCTGCCTTAGGGCATTTGTACATATTTTCTTTTTGCTCTTAATAGAAAAAGTTGAACCCTCTTTCAAAAAAAAAAGCCTTCCGAGACACAGTCTAGGATTTTGATGAAACCAATTCCACTGGATCCGTAATAGTTTATTATCATCGAATTTCAATTTTCGTAGTGTTTCGAGTGATTGTTTGGCCGTACGGTTAATAAACACGCTGAAATCTATATTGAAAATTTGATATAACTACTGGGTTCAAAAAGCTATCTTCTCCATACCGTCGAGTTAGACCTCGAAACCTTTTCCATTGTGTTTGGAATAGGGGTTTAACATTATAAACGCCTAGTGACATGTCTCGATTGGAGATCGACATTGTGAATTGCGGAAACCGAGACGATTTGAATTTAGATTTAAATTTAAAAAATAATAACAATATTATTGTATTTAATATTTTGGCAGGCTTTGGAAGACACGTATCTATTTTAACATGTCTCCTGCATCTTTCTACACGTGCATATTCTTTTTTACTTTCTACCTTAAAAAGAAAGAAAACAAGCTGAAAAAAATAGAAAAAACATCTTCAAATCATTCATGAAAACAAAAGGGTTAAATCGAGGACGAGCCTTCTTCAATCCCTAATTGATTTTTCCTTTTCAGATTCTTGATATTGCAAAAAAAATAAGAGTATGGAGTACGAATTCTAATGGCATATGAAGTAATCGATCCTCTAAATCGCGCCTCCATTCTCGCCATTGATTCATAGAAGGGGCATAACCGCGACCATGATAGAATAGAATCGAATCGATCATTCGACGAGGGAGGCATTCGATTTCGAACATGCGATTGATGTTGGGTCAGGTTGGAAGCTCGCAAGGTGGTTGTGAGTCAAGATGGGATTCGAGCTTGGTAGTGGGGTGCAGCTCCACATGAGGCATCGATCAAGGTTTTGAAACAAAATTGAGTAAGCAAAGGAATTTATTTTTTAATAAATTTTGGAAATCGAATGGAAATTTATTTAATGTTTGAAATTGTGTTTTAAAACAAAGATGAGACTTTAGAATTTATAAATTGGGTTTATAAAGTGAAATAAGATATCAGTGGGTATTTGGAAGTATAAATTCACAATGGAAATTTAAAAAGGAATTGGTAATTTGTTTTAAAAACAAATAGTGGTTTATTTTTAAAAGGTGTGAAAGAAAGTGTATTTATCTGAAAAGCCAAGTGCGTTTTCAAAGCATATTTTTAAGTATAAGTTAAAAGTTTTAAAGTTGTTTAAAGAAATATTTTTAAGAATTATTATTTAGGTTGTCAAAATTTCAAAGGTAAACATTTATTAAATTAGTTATAGTGGTAACTATTTTAAAAGTTCAATTGTATTATGTTTTAAAAAGATAATTATTAATATTTATATTTTATAAAGTAATTTTGTTTTAAAGATAGTTTGGTTAAAGTTTTATTTGAAAACTTGTATAGAATTTCGTAACTCTTATTTTAAAATTTTAGATTGGCTTAACTTTAGTTCTATATTTTATAAAGTATTTTTATTTTAAATATTTTTAAAGTATATATTTTTGAATATAGTGTTTAAGTAGTTTAATTTAAATGTTTTAAAGTATATTTTAGTATAAAGTGATTTAAATTATTTTAAAATTTTAAAATATTTAGACTTGGTAATTTTCATTAGAGATAAACAATATTTAGGAAATTTATTCCGTGAGAGAATGGTGATTTAAAACTATTTTACAGGATTAAAGCATAGAAAAATATCCTGCGAAGATATTTTGAAAATAAATCATTTGGAAAATTATTAATGTCTAATGGTTGTTTGTGAATGTTATCGGATAGTTAAATAACCGACTATCAATATTGGCCAATGCACTGATCGTTTCGAAGAAACCGGGATCGGGATTAATTTCCGAAAACCAGTTCGATCCGGTTTAAACATTTTCGTGAGGAAGACAAGAGCTTGGAATCGAAGATGGAGCAGTGAAATGCAAGGGCTAATCACTGCTAATTCTTGGGGTGATTCCAAAATGGATGTAGTAGAAGTAGTGCTTTCGGTTCCGTTCGAATCGAGAATGGACTTATATGGATGAATGCTTTGAGAACATTGTAAGGAGGATGATGAGCATTCTAAGTGAATATGTGCAAAAAAGGCAAGGCATAGCCTCGAGCCTCATCAACCGAGAATGGCTAAAACAAGAGAGGTGCATTCAAGGCTAAGTGGCTAGCAACCAATTAAGTTAAGGTCACCCCTGTCTAGATGTCCCTTTATTTTGGCTGTGTGGGCGGTTGCTGATCCCAACCACGGGGTGAACTTATTCAGACTATCCAGTAAGGGGTAGCTCCGGTCTTGTGATGCCGAGGATCAGGGTGGATCCTCGGTACGGTAATCTAAACCACGTACTGTGACGGGTGGTACCCAAGTAGCCCTGTCATTGATGGAAATTCTTCCTATGAGCCTTTACGGTTTTGTTTGTAACCTATTAGTTGGAATTTAATAATGTAACAATTTCGGCTATCCGAATAAGTATTTGTATATAGACACTACTATAATATCCGAGGATTTTATAAGAAATGTTTTAGTTATCGTAACGGAAAAACTCGGCATGTTTATTTGTGGCGTGGTCTTACAAGATACATTTGATTTCAAAGGATTTTGAAAAATTTAATAATCCAATTGAGTGAATTTTCTCACTCTTTTTCCAGACTGACTCGGGTCTTATTTAATTATAATTCTTGGGTCAGACCGAATATTATAGAGTACAGATTCTGGATGGATTGCGGTGGAGCTCAGGAGATGAGCCGGATGACGAGGCATGTTTCCATAGATATATATTTCCGTTGTACTGTGTAAGCTGTATATTCTGCTTTGGATGGACGAGATATTACAACCATCCGGAATTGTTTTCTTGATTGTACTGTACTCTGATGATGTGATGTATGAACAGATATAGTTCTTTTTATCTAAAGATTAATCATTTATCTATTATGTATTGTTCCACTGCGATTGTGAGATTCTGATATTGTTTTTATTTCTTCTTCTATCTCCTTCTTCTTGAACCCTAATGATTCTGTTTTCCGACATTCGATTGTTCGTCATTCAACACAGTGGATGTATTGATGTCGATTTTTAGGCACCGAAAAATCAGTTCATTATAGTTGGTCTCAGAGCTGAAGGATAAGCGAGAACCTTGGCTTTGGTGGGAATTAATCATTGAAATGGAGTTCATAGTACTCTAGAATGAGTTTGAGTGTATTAATAGATATGAGCGCGTAATTGTTAGTGAATACAAAATTGTTTTTATATTATGTTGACTTATCGGTTGAGTTTATAGGTTCTGGTCGGTCGATCTGGCCACTGTATTGATAGAGATTTATAAGCTCTTAAACAAGGTAAACCGACACGGTATTGTTTTAAAATAGGGTAAATGAAATAATTTTACCTAAATTATTTTTGTATATAAAAGAAATAATTATTTTGTAAATAATTATAGTGTATGGTTGTTTGGTTGATCGGGAGTGATAATATTAAAATTATTATCATTGTTATGATAGTTAAAATAAGGAAATAAGGGTATAATCAAAGATTTGGAGATAAATTCATTTAATAAATGAAATTTACAAGTGTGAATTATAATGTGATTTATAATTAAAATGAGATAAAGTTCCAGAGTAATGTTTGAACATGATTTGAAAGGATTTGGAATTTGAAAATTTAATCCTTTTGAGTTTATGAATGATTTTCAAAAAGGTTTTGAAGAAATAAAGGTTATATTATTTGGGAATATTTTATTGAATTGGACTTGAAATCTGGTGGGATTTGGAATCAAAGGTATTTGGAAATGTTCTTGAAGGAAGTAAAAGCACTAAACTCTCTTTGGTCGTTGGAAAATAACTTCAATGATGAATGCAGCATCATCGATGTTCATTTTCGAGTTTCGAAGAGAGGAGTTGCTACCAAAATGTTTTAGATTGAAATGTTTGTAAAAGTTGGGTTTGATTTGAAAATGCAAAGGATTTTGGATATAACTGATTTCAAAAAAATGATTTTGAAACGTTGAGTAATTATTTAAAAGACTCTAGAATCTTATTTAAAATGTTTACGGAATATAAGTAAATATGATAATTTATAAAATTTGAAACTTTTGGAATAAGATTCAACTTGAAAAGGGTTAAATAAAAGTAAGTATGACTTGAGAATAGAGTTAGAAAGGTCAGTCAATTAAATGAAGTAAACTAAAGAAGGTTAGTAAATGGAACGGAAATAAATTGAAAAACTTATAGAAATTTAAAATTTGAATTGAAACTGAATTTTACTTAGATTAATTTGAATGGAAGTGAATTTGAGAAGTAAATCTAGTAGACTAAATGGATTGGAATAAAATTTATTAAGGTGGAAATAGATTTGAGAATGAAAAAATGAATTTACAATTGCAAGTAAATGAAATTGGAACTGAATGTTGAAATTAATTTTGAATTTGTAAGTAAATGGAAGTTAGTTAGGTAGACTAAGCAAAACAAAGGATTTAAAATAAAATTAGTAAGTTTATTAAGATGTAAACCAAAGTATAGTGGAACAAATTAATTTACATTTGTAAGCAAATGAATAATAATTTAAATATCGGAATCAATTTGAATTATATTAAGTAAAGGACAAAGTTCTAAGAATTAAAAATTCATTGGAAATTGAAACAAATTAGTAAATGGAAATAATTAAAATAATGATATAAATCAGTTATGAATGGAAGATAGTTGATAAAATTCAATATTTGGAGTTTGATTGGTAAGTTGAATTCAAATAGAATTGAAACTGAAGTATTGGAATTCATTTTGAATTGGGTTAAGTAAAGTTGAAGATTTAATTCAAAATGGTTTGAGCAAAGATGAAGAGAATTCAACATTTAAAATTGAGAGGTAAACTGAATTTAGAATGGAATTAAAATTTGAGTTAAATAAAAATAGATACCAAAGCTTAAGTGGTGAAGTGAAATCAAACATAAGGAGTATACAAAATATTTACTTTGAACTTAAGTAAAATTTGGTGTTGAGAAAATATTCAATGTTGTTATTGAATGAATATTTAATGGGAAGTTGTGAAAAAGAAAAATTGTAAATAAGTGGACAGAAATCATAATGAATGTGAATAAGGAGAAAAATTGATATAGATAATAATCAAATGGTGATAAATATGTAGTATGCACGTATATTATCTTATTCACATAGTGATTTGATCTAGGTTCGAGCATAGAATTTCGAGATAATTATATCGATCTGAGGTGGAATTTTCCACTCGATTTACAATGACCAACCCTGGATGTGGATTTTGATTGATTCTGGAAACTCTCAATCATAGTTTGTAGCAATGCAAGGAGAATAACGGTTTCTAATCGAGAAATCAGATCTGAGTCCACACTAGGAAGTCGGGCGGAGGATACTAGTTCGGCAGTGAAATGTGTAATCAAGAAAGTGATGGTATTTGGTATTACGTACGAATGATATATATGCATCATAAGGCTTGAATGAAATAATATTGAAACTTTTGTAAAGAAGTGTGAAAAATGAGTTTGAATGTTGTAATTGGAAATTATTGCTAGTATGACATACAGGTGTTTAAAAGCAATAGGAATTGGAATTTTTGCTAGAAGATAAATGGAATTGCTCGATAAAAGGTATGTATTTAAATTTCTACATGAAATTTGATGATTTTCTAGTCTAGCCACTTGGCCTTTTTGTTTTCATTTGAAATTTGGGGGCACGTGGAGACATTTTGTAGTTATACCGAGCTGGCCGCGCAAAGGAGACATTGGCGAAATTTTTCGAAAAATTAGAAAGTTAGAATTTTTTTGAGAAATTTGGATAATTTAAAATTTGGATTTAAATCTGAATTGTTGAGGAAAATAATATTTTTTGGAACTAAAGGTTAAGTTGGAAAACTAGTAAAAATAATAGTGTGTCTTTAATAAAAAGATGTTGGTAAGTTGTTGAACTGTGGATTTGGAAGGTTGTTAAAAAACTGTTTGGCTTTGGAAAGATAATAAACAGGTATCATACCATTCTTCTTAACCAGTAACTTCAGGGACGAAATTCTTTAAGGGGGGAGGAATGTGACAACCCGAAATTTCTAAATAATTGAAATTGAAATATTTAATTTATTTTAATATTTGAAAGATAATTTAACTTGAATTCCAAATATCACTATTTATTTGGCAATTAAATTATTTAATTTAATAATTGGAAAAATGTTAAAATGTTGAATCTGGGGAACTTTATATTTATAATACTAGAGATAATAGAAGTTTTAAATTTTAAATTTTGGAATGTTTTGTTCATTTTCAAAAATATATAGTTTAAGTTAAATTTATAAAAAGCCTTCATAGGCACAGTCTCGGATTTCGACGAAACTAGTTCCATTAGATGGTAATAGTGTATTATTATCGGATTTCAATTTCGTACTGTTTGGAGTGATTGTTTGGTCATACGATGGATAAACGTGCTGAGATCTATATCGAAAATTTAATATAATTAATGGGTTCAAAAAGCAATCTTCTCCATACGATTGAGTTAGGCCTCGAAACATTTTCCATTGCGTTCGGAATAGGGGTTTAACATTATAAACGCTTAGCGGCACGCCTCGATTGGAGATCGAGATTCTTAGTTATGGAAACCGGTACGATTTGAATTTAAATTTGAATTTAAACAATAATAATAATATTATTGTATTTAACACTATGGCAGGCTTTGGAAGACACGTCTCCTGCATCTTTCTACACGTGCATATTCTTGTTTCCTTTATACCTTAAAAAGAAAGTAAGCAAGCTGAAGAAAAAAAATAGAATGAAGATCTTCAAATCATTCATAAAAACAAAAGGGTTAAATCAAGGCCGAGCCTCCTTCAATCCCTAATCGAGTTTTGCTCTTCAATTTCTTGATATTAAAAAAATAAAATAAAACAAGAGTACGAAGTATGAACCCTAATGGCAAACGAAGTAATCGATCCTCTAAATCGCATCTCCATTCTCGCCATCGGTTCAGAGAAGGGGGATAATCGCGATGGTGACAGATTCGAATTGAAACGATCGTGAGGGAGGCGTTCAATTTCGAACATGCGACTGATGTTGGGTCAGGTTGGAAGCTCGCGAGGTGGCCGTGAGTCGTGATGGGATTCGAGCTTGGTGGTGGGGTGCGGCTCTGCATGAGGCTTCGTTCAAGGTGATGGCGAATTTTGATGTGTATCATGATGTTCTTGAGGTCAATCGATCTGAGGGAAGCTGCAAATTTGGTTGTACAGCCGTTTTGGGTCAGTGGCAGCGTCGGGGTTAATCGCGGTAGCGATCTGGAGGAACTAACACGAGGGCTGTAAGGTATAATAATTCCATTTAAAATTTAATACAGTAAATTTATATATTCTCTCATATATATTTTAATTCAAAATAGTAAATTTAAAATGTTCGATCGTAATTTAATTTTTATAGATCTATTTATAGGAAACAGAAAAATTATTTTTATTGATTAGATTTGAAAAGAAAAATAGGAATTTGAAAATGTTTATGTGAAAATAGATTTTTTGAAGTCTATAATTTATTTTATAAATATATATATATACACACACACATATAATTTCAAAAATAAAAATAGTATACATATTTTAAATATTTTTTTAAAATAATGGATTGAGTGATTAATTATTTAATCCACTTATATTATTATTTTAGTTAATAAAAGATTTTCAAAAGGGAAGTAGTTAAAAATAAAATTTCTTATTTAAGTAATTTATAAACTGAGATAAACGGTCTGATTTATTTCGAATATTAATAAATTTTATAATATTATACGAGGTCTGAAATCGTGATGGAAACAAGTTAGTTTGGGTCGGATTGCAAAAAGCAAAGGTGAATTAATCTCACTCATTTTGAATTCCATTTAAATTTAAATAGTAAAGTTTAAATTATTGATTGATTGCTTGAAATGTCTAGATGCGATAGTATATATATATAATAGTATATAAAGTATATATTGGAGTGATTGATTTCCCGCATTATTTAGCGGATGAGACCCTATGCGCCTCGCATAATACTGGATGACCGCATATACCGCGATATTCCACCTCGAAGTGGAACTGACATTTTATATTTCCACCTCAAAAATATGTAGATTGTTTAAATATTCTTTGTTATGAATTATTGGATAATTTATGATAGATTACATTGTAATCGAAATACTAGATGCTATGTTTAATGTGAAGACCCGCAAATCCGTACTCCTTGAATATACACTAATCTCCATAGATTAACTCAAGATGAACAGAAATACGAATTCTCAATGTTTAAGAAAAAGACAGAAGAAAAGATAAGAAGATAGAAAATAGAGAGAAAAGAAAATAGAAAATAGAACAGAAAAGAAAATAGCAGAACAACATCAGAATCTCACAATTCGCAGCGGAACAACATATAATAGATAAATGAATAATCTTTAAACAAAGAACTATATCAGTTATTACTTTACATCACATTACATTACATCATATCATCAGAGTGTACAACAACAACAAACAACAACGGAAAAGAAATACTATATACTAGTCATACGCCATGCCATCCAGCTTGCCTCCAGCAACTCCAGAATATCCAGAATATCCTGATAAACCTAACTCTTGACTGCCCGTGTAGAAATTGGTGGGCACCCATAGTTTAGGAAGGAAAACAATAAACTCCGAGTCAGTCATGTGACTGGTGTGAGAACTCAAAACAGTTTATTTATCTTTGAAAACAAAATAGAGGAATATTTTTAAAGTCAATTCGCAATGCTTTTAAAAATGAGACTACCATAAGGCCTCCCGCACACACACACAATGCAAACGCAGAATCGGAGGAGATTTCTCCTTATGATAGTCAAAGATGCTTGATACGCATTAAAAAGAACATTTGATATTATTACTAGTGCATAGTGTAGAGAAAAATTCATTTCGAAAGTAGAATATAAATCTTAGCCAACATACGACCATTATCGTATGCCTACTATAGCTATCATCCAAACAGTGGGGCGCCACCATAAGTGAATGATAGGTTCTACAACTAATACCGTACAAGATCGTATTGTTTCTTTGGATTTCCAACGAATGGTCAGGCCAAGGAACTTCCCATTGCCACATGAGAACGCCTCTGGAAGGACGTCCACGAGAACCAAACCGTATCTCTGCCAACACAAGGCCGGGTTACCCCTAACTGGGTAACAACTGACACAAGTATGCCATCCCCCGGTCCTTTGGGACCTTTAACCGAGCGCTCGTCATCATCATCACACAATCATAAATAAAGTGTTTCAACATGAGTAAGTATCTGGGCTCCATACCATGATACCACCCTTTCCAGAAGGAAATGCACATACCCTAAAGGGAGCTACCCCTCATAACCTTGCTGCATCTTTCCTGTTTTGACCATTCCGGGGTGTGAGGCTCGACGAAGTCACGTCCACAAAAACACACTTTATACAAAAGCCGTGATTTGGGTCCACAAATGATCATAGAAATGATCACAAAGAGAAAGATCAAATAAATGATCCTATCACAAATGATCAACACAATGATCATTTCACAGCAACACTCAGCATGTCACATTACCAAATTGGAAATATATCGCTGATAACATTCAACTACATAACCTCTGAGCTCGTACGTCTCAGAGAAGGGTGTTAAGCTAAGAGAATAAATTCTCCGCCACCAACAGAAATATATTTGAAAGAAATCTGTTTTATATCTCAAATTGTAATGTCAGACAAACAATCCATACAAGTCTGTTCCGGGCTCGAACAGAACCGAAGGCACTTACAAAGAAGTCCTTGCAATCCGGATATCCATAATCCTGATCGGATTCCCCATCACATATGGAGAACTCTATACCGGAGCAACTCGGTGCAGAGTCAATCGACAGGTCATCCTATCGCTCTCGCAAATACCGGGTCTTCAACACCGATCTTCAATGCTATCCATTACGTCGTATCACTATTCGGAATGGGTAATCCGAATAACGAGCGCAATAATTTAAAAATAAGTGTAGCATTCAAATTCAACAAATCCCAACAAATACCTTTCAAAGGTAAATATTGATAGTCGGTTATTGAACTATCAATGGATATGCACACATCACCAGATTCCAAATAATTTTCCAAATTATTTATTTCCCAAAAATATCTTTACAAGATATATAATTTCAATATGTCAAAAATAAATCAATATTTATCTTTAAACAACTTCCCTTTTCATTCATAAATTCCATAGTGAATTTATATTTCATAATATCCATGCATATACGATTTCAATTATTCATTTCAATTTATCTTCAAAAAGATAAATTCTCAAAATATTCACTTTATATTGGAAAACATTTCCATACTTACTTATTAAGTAATTGTCAATCCATTTATTTTCAACACTTGGAAAATATTCAATATACTTAAATCGAAATTAAGCATATATTTCATTCTTTAAGGAAATCATTCTCTTAAACATATTTATTTGGGCCAAAACGAATGTTGCGTAAAACATCGTTACGACAACCCAAAATCACTAGTATAGGGATTCGAAATTAAAATAGATATATAAATCCCAATACTATACAAAACATTTCCTTTCGGAAATCATTTACTATAACAACAGTGTTATAGTCCATTATTTCCTTCTATTTCTCGAAAACGTCTATTTCAACAATAAATGTTGAAATCTATGGTTTCGAATCTTAACACATTTAAAACATCGTTAGATCGTTTTAATTCTGTTTAAGAACATCACATCCAAAACATTTTCTTTAACATATTATTCACTATTCAAAAACGTGAATATACTTCGTTAACCAATTTCATCCTTTCTATACATTTTATTTCAAAGGATTATTCACTGTTTAAAAAGTGAATATAACTCCATAAATAAGTTATAACAATTTACTTCTCAAAATAAGTCGTTTGCGAATTTATAAAACATGTTTATAAATTTCATTTCTATTTATTTTATAACAACTCCTTTTATAAATTCCTTATTAACCTATCTCAATTCATATCTCAATTGATATACAAGAATTTCATATTATAAATTAAATGCTTATAAAACGATTATTTTACATAGTCGTTCTTTTAAAGACTTTCCAAATTATAAATCTTATAACTTATAAGATTCATTTATTTAACCAAATCTATTCTTCAAATAACTTTACAAATTTTATAAACCTACTGCTTATAAAATTCCATTTATAACTTCACCGTTTATGGTTCTATAAATTTCATTCATTTATGAAATTCATTCACAATTCATTCTAACACTTATAAAAACTCGTTTTATAATTCAAATGCTTTAATTTATAAATATCAATCTTATAAATTTCTTATATAAATCAATTTATACTATTATCCTTTTAAAACATCTTTAATCCCCTTCAAAATTTCACCATTTTGATTTATAAAATAATCAAATTTTGTAAATCCTATATTTTCAACTTTTTATAATAAATTCAAAAATCCCGATTAACTATTTTATAAAATCATTAGCCTCATATTTTCAAAAATCAACTTTTAACTATATTTCTCAAAAATCATAATTTTTATAACATAAAAATTATAACGTTACTTATTTATAATGGATCAATTCCAAAAATATTTTATAAACGTATACTCTTCAAAAATCACTTTAAAAACCCTTTTAAAATTCCAAAATCTTGGCCCAATGATGCTACACACCAAATAGTCAATCACGACAACAACGATATCATATATCAATATGATAATCAACGAATATCAAAATATCCATAATCAAATAAATACTGTTGAGGAATCCAGTTGGATCCCTCCAACCTGTTTTCCTGCATCCAAAGATGTTAGCACACTACCAATTCCGTTCCAGTACGAAATTATCGCGGTATATGGGATTTAAATATTATCCGCTTAATAGACAGCGCAATAGGGTCTCATCCGCTATACAATGCGGGAAATCAATAACTGCAATATATACATATGCCAATATATATTGCTATTATATATAATACCAATTTAACTTTTTATGAAATATTCGCGGTATATGTTTTTAATAAATAACATCCGCTTACTAACGGCGCATAATGTCTATTTTAACAATCAATAGATAACAGTCATCATTCAAACATGCATTCAAATATTTTAAATCTAACTATTTAAAATAAAATCGAAACCGATTCGATTGAGTGAGAAGTTCTCACCTTGATTTCAATTTCGTTTTAGCGATTTATTTCGAATAAAATTAAACGGACGTTTAATTTTACTCAAAATTCTCACTAACTCCAAACGACTCCAATCCAATTCCATAGCGTAGTGCTCGTCCATACGATTCCAACGCAACTGGTTTCGCGCGTTTTCGACCTCGTATGAAAAAGTTATGCATTATACAAGTTTTACACGATTTATATAAACTAATTACAACATAATTTTTATATTTAAACCTAAATCAACTACAGGCCGCTAGATCCATGCTCCATGCAATCCTGCCCGTGCGTCCCCCTACCCCTTTCTTCTTCATTTTGCACGTTTCCAGGCCGAACACGTTGAAACCCATAACATAAATTAGGGTTAGAGATCGCAACCTCCACGAACACCGATAAGTTGATCAACCACCCTCACGTTGCGCGCCTCCCCCAGAGCCACAACCGGCCAAGACGGGGCAAAGCTCGGCTCCCCCTACTGCCTCGAAATGCGTGCGCAACTTCGGCCCTTCTACCTCAATTTGTCGTCAATCCACAAATCCTTTTGCAATCTTGACCGTTGAAATCGTAGAGCTCGCGAAGCTCTACAAGTTTGCAGTTGAAAGTTCGTCGAATCGTTGTGTAGATTTGAAGATATTGAGGAGAGAAAACTGCAAATTTTAGGCCATAGGTTCATAACTGGCGGCTAGGGTAAAGGATTAGGGTTTTATTATATTTTTTTTTATTTGTGTGAAGGTGGGCTATTTATAGGAAATAAAACGACACTATTCATTCCGAAATTTCCAAACTCCGATTTACGCGTGGTGACCGACGTTTCTAGGGTTTACCCCGCGTTCCGGACACAATGGAACAGGTTTCGGGAGCTAATTCGGTCATCTGTGCGAGTTTTGGCTATAAACATTCAATTTGAATTAAACAGATTTAAACGATTTTCTAGGCGTTTTAATTTGTACCGGACAAACGGTAAATCCAATTGACACGAAATTTGAAACCTTACAATAATATCACATTACGGATCCGATGAAACTGGTTTCGTCAAAATCCGAGACTGTTTAAAAAATGACTATTTTAACTCGCCAAATTAATATTAAAAACAATTTCGATGCGTTTTGAGCTGCCATGATCAAACGATAACTCCGATTGGTACAAAAATTGAAATCCGATAATAACTAACTATTACGGATCCAATGGAACTGATTTCGTCCAATTCTAAGACTGTTCGAAAATTGGCTATTTTCACTAGTCGATTAAATATTAAAATATTCAATTTTCACAAATTAACTTTTAATTCGATTTTAAAAGTTCTAAAATATCATTCTAACTTAAATATGATAAAATAAAATTTTACAAATAATTTTCAATCATATTTTAACCCAATTTTCAATTATTTCCATAATTTAATATATTAAATTATCGATTTAATTATCCAATTAAATCCAATTATTCAAAATAAAATTTATTCGACTTATAAAATTCACTTATTAATATTTAAAATTAGTTAAATATTCAAATTTTAAATTAATTAAATTCTGGGTCGTTACATTTAATTGAATATATTTAGGTATACTATGTTATCGAAAATGTATATATTGGATTTTTGAAAAGAAAGCAGAAGAGATAATTTTTTATGTAAAATAGTCACAGAGAATTTGGATAAACTGAAGAATGACTTAAGAAAAGATAAAAGTTGATTTTTAAATTCTAATAAATAAATTCCAAAGTTTGGGAAAGGAGATTTTTGAATAAATGGGAATAAATGAATTTTTAAACTCAAGTGATATTATTTAAAGGAATAAAGATTTATTTTTCAATTTAGATTTAAATGGTTTAGGGAAAATAAAAGAAGAATTTTTAAATAAAAATGAAAATGGTAGTTTCAATTTTAATAAGATTTTTAAATGTTAATAAAGAATTTAAATCTGAAATTTATGGATTTTGAAATAAAATTGAGAAAGCAATTTATTTTTGAATAAATTTTGGAAATCGATTGGAAATTCATTTAATGTTTGAAACTGTGTTTTAAATGGAAGATGAGACTATGTAATTTATAAACTGGATTTATAAAGTGAAATAAGATATCAGTGGATATTTGGAAGTATAAATTCACAATGGGAATTTAAAAAGGAATGAGTAATTAGTTTTAAAAATAAATAGTGGTTTATTTTTAAAAGGTGTGAAAGAAAAGTATATTTCTCTGAAAAGCCAAGTACATTTTCAAAGCTGATTTTTAAGTATAAGTTAAAAGTTTTAAAGTTGTTCAAAGGAATTTTTTTAAGAATTATTATTTAAGTTGTTAAAATTTTAAAGGTAAATATTTATTAAATTAGTTATAGTGGTAATTATTTTAAAAGGTTAATTGGTATTATGTTTTCAAAAGATAACTATTAATATTTATATTTTACAAAGTAGTTTTATTTTAAAGATAGTTTGGTTAAAGTTTTATTTGAAAACTTGTGTAGAATTTCGTAACTCTTATTTTAAAATTTTAGATTGGCTTAACTTTATTTTAAAAATTAGTTTTATATTTTATAAAGTAGTTTTATTTTAAATAATTTTAAAGTATATATTTTTGAATAAAGTGTTTAGGTAATTTAATTTAAATGCTTTAAAGTATATTATAGAATAAAATGATTTAAATTATTTTAAAATTTTAAAATATTTAGACTTGGTAATTTTCAGTAGAAATAAACAATATTTGGGAAATTTATTCCGCGAGAGAAAGGTGATTTAAAACTATTTTCAAGGATTAAAGTATAGAAAAATATCTTGGCGAAGATATTTTGAAAATAAATGGAAAATTATTAATGTCTAATGGTAGTTTGTGAATGTTATCGGATAGTTAAATAACCGACTATGAATATTGGCCAATGCACTGATCATTTCGAAGAGACCAGGATCGGGATTAATTTCTTGAAAACCACTTAGATCCGGTCTAAATGTTTTCATGAGGAAGACAAGAGTTTGGAGTCGAAGATGGAACAGTGAAGTGCAAGGGCTAACCACTACTAATCCTAATGGTGATTCCAAAATGGATGTAGTAGGAATAGTGCCTTCGGTTCCGTTCGAACCTGAAACGGACTTGTATGGACGAATGCATTCAAAACATCATCAGATGGACGATGAGCATTCTAAATGAATGTGTGCTAAAAAGGTAATGCATTGCCTCGAGCCTCATCAACCGGGAATGGCTAAAACAAGGGAGGTGCACATAAGGCTAAGTGGCTAGCAACCAATTAGGGTAAGGTCACCCTGTATAGATGTCCCTTTATTTCGGCTGTATGGGCAGTTGCAGATCCTAACCGCGGGGTGAACTTATTCGGACTAACCAGTAAAAGGTAGCTCCAGTCTTGTGATGCAGAGGAACAGGGTAGATCTCGATACGGTGATCTAGACCACGTACTGTGACGAGCGATACCCCAGTAGCCCTGCCATTAATGGAAATCCATTCTCCCTACGAACCTTTACATTTTTTGCATACCTATTAGATGGAATCTAATAATGTAACAATTTCGGCTATTTGAATAAATATTTGTATATAGACACTACTATAATATCAGAGGATTTATAAGAAATGTTTTGGTTATCGTAAGATAAAAACCCGGCATGTTTATTTGTTGCGTGGTCTTACAAGATACCTTCGATTTCAAAGGATTTTGAAAATTTAAACAATCCAATTGAATGTGTTTTCTCACGCTGGTTTTCTGGACTGACTCGGGTGTTATTTAACTATAATGCTTGGGTCAGACCGAATATTATGGAGTATAGATTCTGGATGGACTGTGGTGGAGCTCAGGAGATAAACTGGATGACGAGGCATATTTCCGTACATTTATATTTCCGCTGTACTGTGTACTGTATATTCAGCTTTGGAAGGATGAGATATTACAACCATCCTAAATTGTGTCATTGATTGTATTGTGCTCTGATGATATAATGTATAAACAGAAATAGTTCTTTTTGTTTAAAGATTAACCGTTTATCTATTATATATTGTTCCACTGCGATTGTGAGATTCTTATATTGTTTCTATTTCTTCTACTACCTCCTTCTTCTTTAACCCTAATGATTCGGTTTTACGGCATTCGATTGTTCATCATTCGATACAGTGGACGTATTGATGTTGATTTTCGGGCGTAGAAAAATTTGGTCGTTATATTTAATATGGTATTTTTTTTAAAATTTTAATTAGAAAATTGTATTTTATATATTCAAGGAATTTGAGAAATTGAATTTTGGTATTTTTGAAAATGGCTTTCAAGGTTAATAAATTAATGATAGTATTTGAAAATATTTTAGGGATAAAAGTATTTCAAAGGATTTTCAAAGGGATATAAGTACTGAACTCGCTTTAGTCACTGGAAAATAATTTCGACAATAATTGCAGCATCGTCAGTATATATTTTCAAGTTCTCGGTGGGTTATGTTACCATTAAGATCTCGTTACATAATTCTGATTGATAAAATTAATTTTGATTTGATTGCAAAAATATGATTTGTGTTACCATAAAGTAAAACTATATATATATATATATATATATATATTACTATTTCAAATGATTTTGGAGAAAAGAAATAATAGTTTTATTTGAGAAAGTTTCAGAGTAAAATGATTTTGGAAAGGGTAATAATACTTTTTCTAAAAGGTGTGATGACCCGCCTTTCTACTCCCAGAAAGACGTGTCATCATTTAAGAAAGAAAGGGATAGAAATAGAAAAGAATAGAAAGAAAGAACAACAACATCAGAATCTCACAGCGGAAACGGAACAAAATATAATATATCACATAACCATTACATAGTTTACATATATCAGAGTTATACAATATCATACACATGACAATCATATATAAATCTGTCACTATATACATTAGAGATACAACATACATCAACTACACAGCGGAACTAGATAGATATATGGATACGTCTGGAACTCCTGCTCCAAGCTCCTCAAGAAATCCAAGTCCAAAACCTATCACTTGGCTACTCATAAAAATTTGAGTACCCAAGAGTTTATGAAAAACAAAATATAAACTCTGGGTTAGACATGGTCTGGTATGAGTAAACGGTTTAAAGTCGTTTAACTTTGAAAAATATTTGAAAGTAAAGGTATCACGTAAGACTTCCCATACATAAACACGGGTAAGCTTTTACCTTACGCTAACCAAAACATTTTATAGGAAATCTAGTGATATTATAATAGTGTCTAGGGTTTTCAAGTAAATAGAAAATACCGAAATTGTTACATCTATTAAATCTAGCTACTAGCCTTGAAAGTGAGTAATACAATCAAAACCGTAGGGTCTCGTAGGGAAAATGGGTTTCCATCAATGGCAGGGCCACTGGGGTACTGCCTGTCACACTACGGGGCCTAGATCACCGTACCGAGGATCACTCCCGACCACCTACAACACAAGGCCGGAACCATTCCTTACTGAATAGTCCCGAACAAGATAACCCCGCGGTTGTAGCTGGCAACCGCCCACACAGCCGAAATAAAAAGGGACATCTAGACAGAGGTATATCTCATCCTGCTTGGGCATGACCCACCTAACCTCGCTGCACATCCCCTGTTTTACCCATTCTCGGTTGATGAGGCATGAGGCTGCGATTACCTTACAGAACATATTTCTTAGAATGCTCCTCGTCCGCCTGACGATGTGCTGAAAGCATTCAATCCATACAAGTTCGTTCCAGGTTCGAACGAAACTGAAGGCATTATTTCGTTACACTCATTTTGGAATCACCCTCGGAGTCAATGTGATATCTTGGGAATTTCAAGCAAATAAATGTGACGATCTCCTTTATAATTATTTAAAATGATTTAAAGTTTATTATTTTCAAAACAATAATAATAATGTGTTATTTTATATATATATATATATATAAATGAATTTTTAGTAGAGTTGAATTTGTGATTGTTTAAATATATATTTGAGTAGATTTAAAAATTTGATTTTTAAGTTTGGATTTGAATTTGAATTTGAAATTCAAAGGATAGATATTTGTGCATATTTTGATTTCAAAAATATATGTATAATATTTTTATTAGTAAGCAATTTGTTTTATATTATCTTCTTTAAAGGATATTTTATTTATAAATGTATTTATTATTTAGGAAGATAAATATAAAGGCTTTATAAAAACATTTAAAAATAATAAAAAAAATGAACAATTACAAATGTAAGTGAAAGAGTGTATCTAGTTACAAGTGTAGATGAATTATAAATTGATAAGGACAAGTCTCCTCTTTAATTTTTATTTTTCTTTAGTTTTGATAAAACAAGCAAAACTTAACTTAAAATTTCATTCCTTAAAACAAATGCTAAAACAAGAAACTTGAATCTGCAAAATTCATTTCAGTTTTTAAAAGAAAGATTCCATCTTTAAACAAATGAAATTTTCAGATCTTCAAACAAATTATCAAAACCAGAGATGTAAGAAATATAATCAAAGACCTGAGTAAACTCTAAGATCAGCAAGCTCAGTTTGGTCATTTCAAAAGAAAAAAAAATAGGCCGGATCATCTCGACAACATCAACTGCAATATAGATCAAAGATCAAACCTATTTTCTAGATTTTCAATTTCTGATTTCAAAACTTCAGGGCTTCTCCATTTTATAAACAACAGGTGAGTAACCTTATCTTTAGGCCTGATCTGCCTATTTGTGTGAATGCATTAAATAAACCTTGAAATATGTTGAGTAGTTTGGTTGCCTGTTTGTTTAGGATGAAAACATATATATATATCTGTGTGTGTGTGTGTGTGTGTGTAATATTATTGCATGCTTGTCTATTAACAACCTGTATCAACTCTGTTTAGCAATATGTTGTGAGTAAACATCTTTCTTAAATATTTAAGAATAAAACCCTGAAGCATGTGAATATACCGGAAAATTTGATATATGATATGTTTTGTATGGTAGTAAACGTGATTTCCAGTTATTTGTATGAGGATGTTTGTGTGAAGGTCTGAAAGATGATGTTTGTTCTGTGTTAAATTTTGCTCAAATCCAAATTTCTCTTCCCTTAATTATTTTTAGGGATGAATTTATAAACAAAACTCGTTTGAAATGATGAGATAATTAATCCAAAATAATTTCTGAAGAAAATCAAGAATAGTTTTTAAATAAAGGGTAAAGAACAGGAGTACTGTAAATTTTTTCACATTTTCGACTGAAATGATTTCCGGTTTCAAGATTATCATTGTTTTTATTGTCGAAAATTAGGATTTTTAAAGATAAATTCATGATTTTTAGGCTTTTAATTGAAGAGAAATAGTGAGATGAACGATATCAGGGTTTTTAATAATTCCTGGTGATCGCAGCGATTCGATGTCTCGGGGTTGGGGTCACAGGAGGTATGAATGGTGGCGAGCACAGGAAAAATGCTCGTTGATTTTCCCGAAGGCCATGGTTGTCGTACTGGTGTGAACTAGGGTTTAGTGTAGTGTTTTGCTTGATGGGATTGTCAAGCGATTTCCGACGTGGGTGAAGAATCGGGGGGGGGGGGGGGGGGGGAGGGGGCATGCGATGGTGGGGATGGATGCTGGATTGTGTGACGAAGTTTCAGTGTGGTGGTCAGGTGACCTCGAGATCGGAGGTGTCGGGAGGAGGAGTTTTCTGGCCATGGAAGGTTCCTGGTTAGGACGCGAAATACTTCGTTTTCGATTCAAGGAAATTTTGTTCGATCTGGGTGTTGATGAGAGTTCGCGTGGATTCAGGAGATTTTTGAGTGTCGCCGTGCCAATCACCGAAGGTCGGCATCGTGGTGTACGTGCACATGGTGTCATGGTCGATTGGTTCCAGCGAAGACTCGGGTGGATTCTCATACAAGTGGAGAAAGGACTCGAAGTGATAAGGGAAGATCTGTGACTCGGGGCAGGCGTTGGATATTTTGTGTTTGTCTCGGGTTTACTCTGGTTTTTGGGTCTTGTTGTTATAGCCTGGTTTCAGGTATTGTTTTAATGAAGTAAGGTACAAGCCAGAGGTTAACCATGTTTTCAAAGGCATGTGAAGTAAGTGTGAACCTAATTTTAGAGTATAGATTCAAATTAAATTTTAAAATAATTGAAGGAATAAATTTCTCAATGTAATTAATTAAATAAATGAGATTAGTAAAGTTAAGTAATTAATTTGTTAAATTAATTTAATATAATCATTTGGTAAGTATAACTACTAGTAATGGGCGATTGTTGGTTGAGATTAAGTGAAGAATGGAAGTAATTATGGAACAAATTACTTAATGAATGAACGTAAATAAGGGTAATTAAATCAATGGATGATTCTAATCGAGGGTAATTTAAGCATAATTAATAAAAGTTTTTTTTAAAGAAGTAATTAAGAAATCATTAATTAATGGCAGTAATTAAGGATGGATTAATTTAAGTCTAAGTAACCAATGAAGTGATTATATTAATTAATTAATGTAATTAATAAAGAATTTGTGTAGTTAATTTAGTTTATTAATTAATGAAGTAACTAAAGGTTAATTACAGTAAGTGGATAAGTGTAAATAATTTGAGAAAGGTTAACTACTTTGTATAATTGAAGAATAATTAGGGTTGATTAACTCAGATGGATACTTAGCATATGATTAATTAAGTGGTTTGTAACTAGTTAATGAATAAGTAAGTAAGATTCATCGTGATGGAAGAAAATTAATTTGATTGATTAATTTGAGGTAATGTGATTAATTAGTCTTGCTTATGAATGACCGGATTAATTAGATGTCTTAAATTGATCGCTTTCTCTAATATAAATGTTTTGTGATATGGTAAGATTGGGTTATATGATAAATTTCTTTGTGGATGTGACATCCTATATTTAAAATTAGATTGTATTTCATCTGAGTAACTTGGGTTAAAATGAAATGGGATTGGAAGAGACTGGGATCGGGTATAGATAAATACCCGAAACCACTTCGATTCGTTATAAATTGATATGTGAAATCAATAGGCTGAAATGAAATGATTTAAGTGAATTGGACCATATAATCTAAGTTCTGGCACTTAGAAATTGATGTGAGAAATAACTGATGTCCATAACATCTTGTGAAGAGTAAATTGATACAAGTTGCCCCGGGTTATATAAGTTGTATGCTTTGTATTCTATGTTAGATGGGTTTACACACGCTGGTTTCCATCCTGACCCGGGCGTTACTTTGATGTAATGCTCGGGTCATACCGAGTATTTCAGATTTTCAGGTAAGGACGTTTTGGAGCTCAAGAGGCAAGTTGGATGCAGGAACGTATGGAGCATATACCGCTGTATATAGTATAGTTGTCTTGGACATGTTGTTTTAAACTGTCCAGCGTATTGAGATGGTTGTAACTCTGATGTATAAAAATATAATTGTACTGATGATGTTCTTCTTTGTAAAACCGTTATTTATGTTATATTATATTTTGATCCGCTGCGAATGTGAGGTTTCTGTGACCTGTTTCTGTTTCTTCTTCTTTCTCTTTTCATCTTTTCCTAACTATCTGGAAGTTTCGGGATCGAAATTTCCGGGTCGTTACATTTGGTATTAGAGCCGAAGGTTAAGCGAAAACCTTGGCTCTGGTGGGTTTACTCATTTAAAATAGGGTCAATGGTACCCCAAAATGAGTTGATTGTATATATATATGAGATCACACTTGTTATTTTCTTATATAAAGTTTTTAAATAATTTTATATAAGAATATATTTTGATATATAAAGCAATATATCTTTCTGGTAAATATTAAGGTAATTGGATGTTAAATATTGAAAATTAATTTAGTGGTATTAGAATTACAACCAAATTGAAATTAAATGAAGATAAGTTTGAAATGGATTCAAACTAAAATTTAATCTTGAAGTTGGGGAAGAATTTCTAAATAAGATGAATTAGAATTGGTTACAAACCGGAGAAACAGAATGGTTATTATGTTTAATAATGGAATGACTGTTTTCAAATAACAATAAAATGTTTTATGGAAGTAAGCATTTAAATGGAGAATAACTTGTAAATTTGAAAGGATGTAAATTAAAGTGGGTTTCCAACTGTCAAGTTCTGAATTCTAAATCTAAACATTTGAAATTGTTTTCAAAGTGTTAAAGAAATAATATTATTCGAACTATTTTGAATGTAATCTAATTTTAGAATAAGAAGTTGTTTATAAACTTTAAAAGAATTTTGAAATTTGAGTGGGAATACAAATTGTGTGAATTTGACTGAATTAAGTAAATTGAATGTAACTTAGGGGAAGTTAAATAAGTTTGAATGGACAACCTAATTTGGAAATTTCAATATGAAATTGGGATTTAACTTGGGAAGTTAAATGGTTAACTTGAATTGGGAATTTATGTGATCTCAAAATGGGTTTTGAGATCTGGATGTTGGAATGGATGGATGTTTTAAAATAATTGGATGATATTTAATAATCTTTAAAACTGTGAATTGGATTTGTTTAAAGAAGTGGGGTGTGGTAATATATCCATTATTAAGGTAAAATGGAATCATTTTGGACTTAAGATTTGAATGTTTAAAATAAAACTTCGAATGTTTGATTTCAAAATTTAAATTTGATGTTAAATTGAATTTCAAAGATGTAGTTGTTTAAAAAGGATTTGAATTATTTGAACTTTGAAATAAGTTAAAAATGGAATTTGAATTCTGAATTAAATGGATTAAAGATATAAGTTGGTTTGATTTAAAGTATTATATAACTTGGGATTGTTTAAATTTGGAATTTGAATTGAATTAGTTCAAATTGAATTTGACTTGAATTAATTGGAATTGTGATTAAAGATGAATAAGTTTTAAAATTCAAATGGGAAATTTGAATTGGATTGATTTGAAATGATTTGAAATTTGAGGATGATTAGTCCAAATTTGAAATTAGTCCAAATTTTTTTGAATAATTTCGAATTGTAATTAAAGTTGAATAGTTTTATAATTCAAATGGAATTTAATTTGAATTTGGAAAGAATCAAGGATAATTCAACTTGAATTGGGATTAAATTCAAATTGGGGTTGAAAAGGATTGAAAAATTAAAATTTAGTTCAGTTTGAAATTTATTTGAATTAATTGGAATTATGGGTGAAGATGGATAAGTTTAAAAATTCAAATGGAAATTTGAATTGGATAATCTGAACAGTAATTGATGTTGAATGAGTTCAAATTCAAATAGGAAGTTGATTTGAATTTGGGATGAGAATGGAAGTTAACTTAATTTAAATTGAAATTGAAAGATAAAATTTATTGGAATTAGGATAAATTCAAATTGGATTTAAATCAATTTAAATGGAAGTGGAAATTTAAATTGAATTGATTGGAAATGGAGGTTGGGAATTGAACAGTTTGACTCTGGACTATTTTCAAAATAAATTGTTTTTGTACAAATCTATTTTTCCAAACTATTTACTATACTAATTTCTTTTTAAATCTAAAACAATCTTATACTTGTTTTACAATTATTTTTGGAACTATTTAACTATTTCCACTGTTTTATAAACTAATTACTGTTTTTCAACTACTTTATAACTAATTTCTATTTTATAGCCATTTTGCAATTATTTAGAATTTCTATAACTGTTTTCCAACTATTTTAAAATTACTTAACTATTTTACAGATATTTTGCAAACAAATAATTATTTTTCAAACTACTTATCTATTTTTAAACTTTTCAAATTATTTTCTAAATTTAAGCTGGACAGAGCCCGAACTGTTTATGATTGAATATCCATTTGAGACAAGGATTAAAATAATAATCCTATCGAATTGGAACAATTGTTATTAGGTGGATAGAAATTGAAGGAAATGTGAATGAAAAGAGAAATTGATTTAGTTGATAATCAATGAAGATAAATATGTAGGATGTATGTATACTATTCTATTCGCATAGTGATTTGATCCTGATTCGAGCATAGAATTTCGAGATAGTTTATCGATCCGAGTTGGGATTTTTCACCCGATTTTCGATGGAGAACCTGGATATGGATTGTTGATTTGTTCTGCATATTCTCTATCATAGTTATGGCTATGCAAGGAGATTGACGGTTTCTGATCAAGAAGCCAGATCTAAGTCCGCACTAGGAAGTCGGGTGGACGATACTAGTTCGGAAGTGAAATTGTGTGATCGAGTGAGCGATCAGATTGGTATAGCGTACGAATGATATGTGTAGATCGTATCGATTTGAATGAAATTGATATTGGGAATTTGTGGATAAGTAATGCGAAATGGGTTTTGAATGAAAATATATTTGTAAAAAATATATGATAAAATAAAAGAGAAATTGGATATTTCAATGGTAAAAAATTATTTTATGGGAGTGAGTAAATTTGATAAGTGGCTTTATAAAAGAGTGATCAAATTTGAATATTTGATTTTGAATAAACAAAGTTATATATCTTTGCTAGATAAGATAAATATCCCCTAGTTGAATCTATTGCCAGAAGGAAAGGATTTTTGAAAATGTTTGAAGTATAAAAGGAGTTTTATACAAGTTTGAAATAATCCAAAGCTTTAAAAATT